>LR990369.1:13329759-13929759 GCA_905147345.3 Mythimna impura
GAGACCGATGCGCCCAGATCGACGTACGTGGCCCACGTGTGCCCAATATAGTTCTAGTTCTTTCTACCTTAAAAGTAGGCCCGGATAGTCACATTTTCTTAATTTTTAGGGTTCCGTATCTGAAAAGAACTGTCACAAAAAAAAAAAACATTTTTGCGATTCGGAAAAATCTTCGAGATTCCATTCTGGAGTTGAACTATTTACATAGGTAAGTTTGTACGGAACCCTCTGTGCGCGAGTCCGACTCGCACTTTATTAATACAGGAGACATTAAAATTAAAAATGTCATATTCATACTTCAGTTGTCACTATCAATTGCTACAAAATGTCTGATTGAACAAATTATTGTAAGTATTTAATTTTCAAATCATAGAATAATTAAAAATGTCATAATAATGTGACATCAGAAGTTATATACCAATACTTGCTATCACTATAAAATGTCAGTAAAAAAATAATTTAAAGGTCCATAAATATCGTTCATCATCATCTTCCTGCCCTTGTCTCGTCTAATTTGGGGTCGGCGCAACACTTTTTTTCTTCCATTCTATCCTGTCAACCGTCATGCACTAACTTCCTTTACTTTCATATCACTGTTCACGCAATCCATCCATTTTTTCTTTGGCCTCCCTCTCCCTCTCCACCCATCCACATGTATACTCATAACTCTTTTAGTAACATGCGTTTCATCTCCCCTCTTTACATGACCATACCAAGACAAACGATTCCCTTTCAACTTTTCAGTCACTGGCGCCACTTTCAAACTTACTCTAATATACTCATTTCTCACTTTATCCATTCTCGTCACACCACACATCCATCTCAACATTCTCATCTCCGCTACATGCAATCTTTTTTCATTTGTCTTTTTCACATGTCCATGAATATCGTTAAAATGTCAAAATAATGAAAATCAGAAGTTACCAATATACGTTACGTCATATGTAGACAAAAACTGCTACAAATGCTAATTAATGGCATATTATACCTTTTTTTTATGTGGGAAAATCATCTAATGACAAATCAGACTTTTACTGACTAAAAACCCACTCCTGTTCCTTTTTTGCCTTCATCCCGGGGCCCCGGGCTTCGCTTTCACACTACCCGTGGCCCCAGTAGGCTTTGGCCCTGCTGGGCCCCTACGATTTGCTGACATCTCCCTGAGGCGCGCGTGGAACAATAGGCGCCGTCGACGACTTGGGCTCGGTCCGGAAGGTTACCGGACGGTCGGACGGCGAGCCACCCATTACTCGCCGCCCGCAAGCCCGCGCCTACGGTGGCCGGAAATCGGGATCGGAATCCCGGCGGCGGTTAGGGCGTGAGGACCGTTGCCTCACGCGATCGGCCGCCTCCTTTGCTAGCATTATTGCTTCACAGAAGGAGGCGAACGCCTGCCACCTCACTCCGGACCATGGCCTGTACCAATGCCCGGCGCGAGAGATCACTGCCGCCGATCGCCCCCACGAGGACACGGTGTTGCTCTGCCCAGGCGGGGCACACCTCTACCGTATGCTCCACCGTGTCCTCCGGACGGTCCACACAATGGTGGCACCCAGGCGTTTCTTCCGCACGAATTCGGTGCAGGAACCTCCCGAACTTACCATGTCCGGTGAGGACCTGCGTCATGCGGTAGGTAAGGACGCCATGTGGTCTTTCCAGCCACTCCTCAAAGAGGGGACTTACCGCCATAATTGTGGCGTGCCCACGGCATATTATACCTAACGCTGCATCTAACTAAGGCCATTCAACGCGATTACGTTGCGAAGCCATCCGGTGCGATTCACGCGAAAACAACGCGACACGGCAGCGTTGTCCTACGTGCGCGCGAAGTCACCGGTTTAGCCGCCATTTATATAAAACAAGTCACCGCACTGCAAGTTCGCGCGAAGGGCCGAAGCCTACTGGGACCATGGGTTGGCTTCGGAAACGGAAACCCGGGGCCCTGGAACGAAGGCAAAGAAGGAACAGAAGTGGGTTTTAGTCAAAAGTCTGACACGCCCTCTCGTTCCTCGCAGAGCGGGAGAAGTCATTGGAATTGAGTTCGCGCGAAAATATCAAACCAACTGATTGCGACCGCTTCGCTTCGCTCATCGCCGTACCGCACCCACGTGTGATTGGTAACGCAGGCTACCGCAATAATATCAATTGTTTGTTCCGTACGAGCCGCATCGCTATACGATCGCGTTGATTCGTCGACGTAAAGGAGTTATAACGTATAAATGTTGTAAGCAATTTTTTCGCCCATTAAGCGATACGATCGGAAGCCTTTGAGCGTAATACAGGATAGACGTGTATAATAAAATAGGTAAATAAGTATAATTTTGTAAAATCTTTTTATTGATTAAAGACGTGTATAATAAAATAGGTAAATAAGTATAATTTTGTAAAATCTTTTTATTGATTAAAAAGATTTTGCAAAATTATACTTGTGCAATGTTGCAAAATTAATATAAATTTTGAAAGAATATTGTAAGCTTGTAATATTTGAAATTGTTATTTTATGAATACATGGCATTGTGTTGTAATTTTTGTTGTTTTATTTTGTTTCCCGTCAACATTTTCGGCCACCGTAGGCGCGGGTTTGCGGACGGCGAGCAATAGGTAGCTCGCCGTCCGACCGTCCAGTAACCGTCCGGCCCGAGCCCAAGTCATCGACGACGCGTAGTGTTCCACGCGCGCCACAAGGAGATGTCAGCAACCGTAGGGGCCCAACAGGATCGAAGTCTTATCTTTATGTTTGTGGTCTGGTTTCCGCACTTAGTCCTAATCGGACCATTGTGCGTTGGGTCGAACCCTACTGGGGCCATGGGTGATGCGCAAGAGATTCCCTGAGAGGGTCCAGGAACAATGGCAAAGAAGGAACTGGAGTGGGTTTTATGTATGTTTCTTTCTGGTTTATGTTATGATAACACAACGCTGTATGATTTCAAAATTATTGGTTCATTAGATATACTAAAAGTTTATTATACCGCAGTTAACTTTTAACAACACTAAATAAATGTTATTTAACGTAAACTATTAAAACAAAGTGGATAAAGTAGTTTTCAATTGCCAAAATGTATAAAGAGTCTGTACGGAGTTGATCCTGAGGTCGATACCCATAGTTTTTAGTGTGCACCTTTTTCTTTTAGGTAGTAAATCATCAAATACCTTCCCCCGCTCTAGGTAAAGCGAGAAGTAATACCAGATTTTTACTGACTGAAACCCACCTGTGTTCCTTTAGTTGCCCTGCGCGTTTCAGGGCTATGGTAACTTGCACGCCACATTCGCGGCAGCAAATCCCTTCTTTCCTGAAGACAGTTTGATTACGTATGATGTATCCTACATTACATGCAGCCTTACGTCGACATCTGGACGTTACCTCCTTAACAGTGAGTGGTGATCAACACTGGGACAACATTCTGACGGATGCCAGTGTCAGTTACAGCCCCAACTGGTTGCGACATTAGTTTACTGTCATTTTATTCTTTTGTGGAGTCACAAACACGGAGTAATGAGGGGAAAGTGGGGTGTTTTGAGAGGTTTCTGTTTCAAATCGGCGTGATGTAATGCAACATCAAACTGCAACAATTTTTCCACATTTTTTTTATAAGTACAGTTGTGAAGCAAGATGACGTCGTAAGTTACTCTGTAGTGTTTTAATAATCGCTAGCAGCAGTTACCGTACAGTTACAGCCAATTATGCTTCTTCGAAATTCACCTCCGCCAAAGTTGCATAACGGGACCCGGCTAAAACTCTGCAGAGAATCCTTTCAAAAAATCTCATAGCTCTAGCAGGCATGGCCAATGCCTGCTAGAGCTATGAGATTCCTGCGTCAGGCGGAAAATAGAGGACGATGTGGTGTTTTTCTAACCTTTCCTCAAAGAAGGGATTTGCTACCGCGTGCAAGTTACCGGGCGTAACCCTAGAACGCTAAGGGCAACTAAAGGAACACAGGTGGGTTTCAGTCTGTAAAAGTCTGACACAAACTCTTGCTCCCAGAGCGAAAAGTAAATGGTGCAGACACTAAAAACTGTAGGTATCGACCTCAGAACAAGATCCGTACAGTACAGATTCTTTATACATTTTGGCAACTGAAAACTACTAAACTTTATCAACTTTTTTTGGAAAGCTTACGTTAAAAAATATGTATATAGTGTTGTTAAAAGATAACAACGGTTTAATACACTTTTAGTATATTCTAATGAACCAATCATACTAAAATCATGCAGCTTTGTTTCATCATAGGATAGACCAAAAACAAACTTAAACTAACACCTTTTCCTTTTAGGGGCAGGCAGAACCTTAGAACATCAACTAACTGCGACCTCAACATGTCTGTTTCTGTTTATTGCCGTTCATAAGTTTATTAGATGTATATCATTTACGAGTATTCTATTATTGGTGAGACAAATAAATAAAATAAATTATATATCTGGACGTACGTACAAGTTGGGTAATTTTGAATTTCCATATAACTTTGAATAAAACTTGTTTGAAGGTTCTTTAGAATGATTACTTGAATAGTTAAGTGAAACGGAACGTTTAAATGTTTGAAATGTCAAATGTGTCATAAAATTGACAACTGTCAACCAATTTTCAAAGAATTGGCGCCTTTTCTGTTTGGGGTCATCATCATCATTTTTTATTGTCTGGAGTAGTTTAATGTTACCCAAATCAAATAAATAGAGAATTTTAGAGGATTTTTCATCATTAATCTTTCATCATTGATTTGTTTACACAGCCAACAGGTCACGACTACCAAATAGTACTCTGTGACGGCTACAGAGTAAATATGGCGTCCACTACGTTCTGCATTTTCGTCAAATAACGTGCGAAATTTGAATATGTAAATTTTAACATCAGAATAAAAAAAATGTGTTTTTTTAGTGGTTTAATAGCACTAAAGAATCTAATTGAGACACTTCAAAGAGATAGAAATTGCTTCAAATAATATCAAAGTACTTCTTACTTTCTTAGTTGAAGGAAGGTGTTTTCGTTCGACCAGATATTAAGTAGGTACCTAGATGGCTTATGGCTGACCCACAATTCATCACAACCATGACGGATCCTCAAAGAGAAGGGTGTGGATTGCCTTTAAGAGGGTCCTTTTCCACTCGCCTATCGTCAACATCGAGCATGGTTTAAAAGCTTGTTGCTTCATCTAACGCAATCCAACGCGATGTTTGATGAAGAGTCAATGCAAAAATAGAGAGATAACGCCTGAAAACTGTTGGCACTCGGTAATTCCGTGATTTCCAGATCCGAAATATCTAGAGAAAGATGTTTATTAACATCATAATCACGTAAGAGCGATTGTATAAATATGTACCTCAAAAAGGACGCTCTTAAAGAGGCCACAGAGAATTTTGTAGGCGATAACAAACACCCTAAGTACCTACAAACAAATCTTCAAAAGAATGGTTAAAGCATTTCAAGCTTTAGGTAGCTGATCTCGACTACTGACCAAAAATTTTAGATGTGAGTGAAGAGCAAGGTGAACCATTTCACCAAGATATTATGGAGATGGAAAAAAGATACCAGGGAAGATGGAGTGTCTCAATGACGGCAGACTACTATTGGACGCTTCAAAAAGACCTTCCAGATGCTTCCTACAAGCGAAAATATTCCGAAAGGAGTCTCACTGTGGAAAAGAAATTATATGCGTTTAGTACTTACTAATGAATGTATTTTAGATACTTAATTAAGTTTTGCTACGCAAATATAAATTAAAAAAAAAACTCTAATCTTTTATTTTAGGATGATAATATATAACTATATTGTCAGAAAACTTGACGTTCTTTATCAGATTGACTTTTTTATTGGTCTGAGCAGATTGAAAGTCATTTTCGTATTCAGCACACCCAAAAACAAGAATTACGCAAAAAAACCAAAACAGACTCATCTTTTTTTTTGCAGACTTGTGTATGAAACAAAGGCTCTTATCCCCATTGAGTGCAGTAATAGTATCAAGGTCATCAACTAATGATGACAATGATCGACGCTAAAATCTGCACGTTACTTTCTGAAGCGAGATCAAACCTACCTTTGCTTAGCTAAACCAACAGAAATGAACATGTAAAAAGTATATACAGCTATTTTTTATAACGTTATTGTTGTACCTATGTATGTTATTTATTCGTTTGAATAAATAACATTCTTCATGTCGATGTTTTTAACTTAAAAACTGAAAGTAATAGGTACTTACCTAGTTTCTTAAAAAAAATTTTGGTGGTTTTTATAAAGAATTCAGCAGCTATAACCGTTATATGGGGTATGACAAAATATCTTATAGGGGTGACCAGATGGTTGCAAACCAACGTCCCAACCAAGGTGACCTTGCTAGTTTCAATCCGTGTAGACAGCAGTTGTAAACCATGACCTTCAACGCCCTTGGTTGGGTGGCGCGTTTTCCCAATCACATTCGGAGATGGTTGGAACGCGTGGTTTACATCCGTCTAGCCGGCACTTCCAACCAAACACTAGGGATGTCGGCAGTGATAAAAAATATCGATATTTTTAGCCGATATACCTATTTTGATCCGATATATAGATCTCTTAAATTAAAATAACGTACTTTTTTATAAAAATTACCTATTAATGACCTAGACTGAACTAAACAAATTATTATTTCAAAACCGAAAATATCGAAAAGTTTGACCGATATATCCATACATCGATATATTTCATCACTGTCGACATCCCTACGATTGATTTGCAACCAAGGTCACCTTGGTTGGAACGCTAGTTTGATACATCGTTGGCGCGTAGTTTACATCCATTTAGCCGCAACACAAACCAAACTCCAACCAAGGTGACCATGGTTTGCAACCATCTGGTCACCCCTTTATAATTCCTTCAATTTTGTGCAGAATTAACTCAGGTGTAATTTTTATACATAGTAATTGCTAGTAAAACCAATAATCTGGCAAAAAATCCAGCACTTGTAATTTGATATCCCTAAAGTCTATGAAAACCGATTTTCGATCCACTGTGCGCCGCCGTGTCACGTCGCTCGTTGATGTCATCGTAGTGTGTTCGGCATTGCACCCCCAGAAATACGCAGGGCTGTCATGTGGCTAGCCGCATAGAAAGGGCGAAACAACAAAACGAACCTCGCCATCCAATGCACAATTACAGTTCGGTGCCCCTGAGACTTAAAAGTCGTAAGTTTTGTTGCGAGCGTGAGCTCATCTCAAGGTAACACTACCTCGGAGAGATGCGACCTTTGGCGGGACAGGGCGCAGCAAAGACAATCTCCACAGATATGGGGTTCTCGGACGGTTACTATTGGATTTGTTTGACATAAATAAGCATGGCAGTTGAGAGTTTGTCATGCTCACTCAAATGTCTCACTGATGGTGGCGCGTGTGTTGGATCATTCGGTTCCCTTCAAAATGGTTGAGCTGAGTGGTGCTAATATTCGCGTCGGGTCCGTGAACGGGCGCTGTCAGTTGAGACTGGTCATCTCTTAGCTGTCAGTTGCTATTTTAATATCTATATTTAGTTTTTATTTTTACATTATTGACATTGTTCTCACATGATAGCGACAAGAAACATGTAACAGAGATATTTGTAATTGCAAAACATGATTGAAAAGAGTGTCCATGGAGTTTCTTGCACATTCTTCTCCATAGAGATCTACGCTTTGGAATGTGCAATTAGCATCATTTTTTCTGACTGACTGACTTCTTGACATTTCAAAAGTGCCTGTAAATGGTTTATTTGAAATAAATGCTTTTGAATTTGAATTTGGTTCCGATCTTCAGTGTTTGTGCGGCGTCTCTCCGCAGACCATGTCCCACCTTCGATCCTGCTTCACGTGCCCTGTTAACTGTTCACGTAGGGACCTAATGACAGCATCAGCGGACGGCACTACCGTGGCCGAATACCAGGCACTAGTTAAGCTGTTGATCCCTGCATTAACGCCGGCGTTAACGCGCCATTGTCTTTCTATTGTGTCTCTAATTACGCACTCAAAAGGAAATACCTTGCCTGGGCCAGGCAAGGTATTTAACTAGTTTTGCCATCGATACGCTAAGAAGAAGTGTGTGTGTAAACAATGTATATTACAGAAAAATAAACACAGGTAAATTGAAATAAAACGACAGAATTAATTATTATTAACTTTAATCGTTTATCAATTAATACAAGACTTATGATAACATCTACGTACAACGCGTCCTTCAAACAAACCTTAAGTGGGAAGGGTGAGATGAAAAATACTGCAAAATTTTAGGACGTATCGTTGTAAAAGTAGGTTAGGGTGAATAGGGCCGAAATTATTCTCTTTAAGCTGTTGATCCCCGCATTAACGCACCGGCGTTCACGCGCCATTGTCTTACTATTGTGTCTCTAATTACGCACTCAAAAGGTTAAGAAACCTTTTTGCCTTCAAAGTTATAATTATATCCGACAGTGTCGCGTTTATTTCGCCAGGTTCGCTTCCACGACCAAATACTCCATCTCGTCAGCTCTTCTGTCACCTATGGGGATTGAAGAGCTAAACGAGATAGAGTACCCAGTCGCAAATACACGACCCTGGCGAATAGGACACGGAAATACTCGTCGGACCATTCCGATGTAAGCGGTTAAAGGGCTAATATAAAAAATCTCGTGTCACAGTGTTTGTTTTTGAATTCTTCTGAAATGGCTGGACAGATTTTTTTTGTGTAAGTATGAGAATAGGTAGAACAGCTTTGCCGGGTTTATTATATAATATATGAATATTTTTTATATCTAAATGCCGTTCTATAATTATCCAAAACACATATTTGGAGTCGTCCTGAGAGTCACAGAATTGATGGTCAGTGTATTTTTTTTATACCGAATTAAGCTGTTGATCCCCGCATTAACACCGGCGTTCACGCGCCATTGTCTTACTATTGTGTCTCTAATTACGCACTCAAAAGGTTAATTCATTAACCCCAAGCGAACGCCGAGTATCTCATTGTCTTTCTATTGTGTCTCTAATTACAAAATGTTAAGGCGATGCCAAATTATTTTGTTCTTTCAAGAGAATAATTTCAACCCTCCATTAGTTTTTTATTTTTCAGAATATGTCAAATATTAATACTTACTAAAAATTTTAAACATAAAACCACTTATAAACTAGAGCTATTATACTTAGTACTAAGATACAATGCACACCTACGATTATTGCCTCTCACGCAAAAATCGCAAGTGTGCATATGAATGAAATAAAAAAATATTTCGAACGACAAAAAGTTGCTCAAAGCAACTGAAAAAAAAAATATGTTCAAGTCTTGCCGCGAAAGGTGTTAAAAATAAAAAAAAGTGTTAAAAAGACTCGTGAAACAAAGGTGTTAATATCCGAAATATTTTTAAAAATTTCCTTAATAATATATTTTTTTTTGTATTTTTTTGTTTTTAATTTTTTTTTTGCTCTACCCCGGAGCGGGCGAATATGATTAAACACGACGACAATACATATTATTAAGTTTTACGATAATAATAATATATAGGTAATAATAACATTGTTAAAGAAATTACTTAATTAATAATAATAAGAAAGTATATTTCTACAATAGTCAGTTTTGTATGGAAAAATAAAACACGTAAAATTAGCGTTATTTTCAAAGCTGAAATCGTAGAAATAAAAGAACTGATTTAATTCGAATTTCTTTTGATTTCTCTTTAGAATAAAACCCACTAACATTTAAGCAAGATGTTAAGCAAAATATCATTTTAAAGCAGAATAAAATCCTACTGTTTCGAGTTACTACATTCAATTTTCAAACTCGGAAAATTCGAGTTTCAACTCGAAATCATTACATTCAATGAAAAGAAATTCGCATTAATACGTCATACAATAATATGCTAAATATCTAATACTACAGACTTGTTGATGCCATACTATAAGCAAGCCCTGGTGATATATTCGTTAATATGAGAGAAAACGTGCAACTTTCAAAATACTGTTTCTAGATTAAACGAAGCTACATGGTGACGTCCAACTCGAAATTTTCGAGTTTTCGCGAGTCGGAAATTCTGTGAACGAAACGCCGAGAATTCAGATACACCAAACTATATCAACGTCTTCAGATATTTTCAAAATCGACTCGAAATTTTCGAGTTCGAAGTTCTTTTATTAAGATTAAATTCTAACTTTAAATTTCCGACTTTCGAAACTCGTATTTTCCGAGTGTTACTGCATGTTATAGTGCAGGAATATGTACTCGGGGTTGTTGATTTCCTGGGGCATGATGGGAGAGTTGGGAGCCAGCAGTTGGAAGCCCATGAACATGAACGTGCGGAGGATGGTCGCGCGATCCGGGCGGCTCTTCAGAACGCAGATGATGCAGCTGGAAATGAGATAATATTATAAATATTTGAAACTAACTTCGTCCGCGTGAATGTTGATTATTGTGGACGCGAAGTTAAATAAAAAGTAGCCTATGTACATCCTTGGAGTTCTAAGCTTCCTCCGTACCTAATTTTATCAAAATGTGTTCAGTAAAATAACCGTGAAAGCGTAACAAACAGACAGAGTTACTTTCACATCTATCTTCTATCTAAACACATAATAAATCTGTAGAAGTTTTTAGTTGTGCGCGCATCACGTAATATGTACGAAATCGATGTAGATAACTTTTATACATTAAAACTGTGTGTAACTTGATATATTACTTAGGGTTTGTTTCATCGCAAGTGGTTAACTATATCGAGAGATATACTACATTAATTGACTGTTAGGCGGTACGAAGTATTAAACAACGTAGCCGTAACTAGATTAATAAAATCTATAGAGTGACTGGTAATTAGTGACCGATACTTAAACACGTGATCGTACTCATGATTACAAACAACTTTCCCAAAGAAACTTTTATTATATACTCACTAGTTTGTAGGTAGGTACATTCACTGATTAGGTACGTACACCTATGGGTTTGCAAGCTGCGCGGGTGTTCTATCACTATTGTAGGTACGACAGCGTCACGCGTCTAACGCCGGTCGCAGGCGCGCGCACGTATTTAAACAGCTGTTTTATTATTGTGTATAAAACTAATGAGAATATAAAAAAAAGTTTTATGGGAAAGTTGATTGTAATCATGATTACAAACAACTTTCCCATAAAACTTTTTTTTATATTCTCATTAGTTAAGTATCGGTCACTAATTACCAGTCGCCCTATATATCCATATGCTACCCTCGGAAGCCTTAACGCGGTATTTCAATTTTTTTTAGGGCTTCCCAGGGCAGCCCTGTCGTGTTGGATTTCCGTCCTATCGGACTATGAGAGTGAGAGAATAGAAAGAGAAAGAGAAGGGAGTGGGGGGAAGAGTATAGTACCTAGATATTTCGACATTATATTATCTTCTGCATACTCAGCTACTCTCCATTGAGATTGGCTGCCATGAGGGAAATTCTTCCCAAGGATGGTACTACTGACATTGAAATAAACGTTTCTGATTTCTGCTCTGAGGGAGATGATGATGGTGATTGTTACTGATACTCACTTGTTACACCCGAGCCTCTCCTCAGCGAAGTCCAGGAGCAGCATGAAGCTTTCCTTGCTGCCAGCCTGGAGTACACCCGGCATGCGCAGGTACATAGTACCTCCTTGGACCACCTGAAAGAAAAACAACATTTTAGTTAGTGTTAATATTGCACCTGCCACAATTTGTCAATTTGGGAATGGGCCGTAATCCACCACGCGGGCCCAGTGCGTGTTGGTGGATGTCACGTCTTCGAATTTTTGGTTCTAGGACATGCCGGTTTCTTCACGATGTTTTCCTTCACCGTTTTGAGAGCAGTGGTGATGAAATAAATTACACAAAGTAATGCGCCTGGCTAGGTTTGAACCCGCAACCGCAATATGTATGTATTTAGAAATATATAAGTATGTTGTCGAGTACTCATAACACAAGATCTGCTTAGCTTGGAGCTAGACGGCGTTGTGTGATAGTTGTGGAATATTATTATTCCTGGACATAGTCTATCCATGTGTGAAATTCCATCCAAGTCCGTTCAGCCGTTTCAGCTTGAAGGGGTCACAAACATACATTAACTTCTGCCTTTACAATATTAGTGTGACTAGTTCCTGCCAGCGGATAGTACAAAATTATCCCAAGGGAATATATTCCTAGGATAAGTATCCTATGTTCTATTCCAAGATATGGTCTACCCATGTGCAAAATATCATCAAAATCAGTTGAGCCGTTTCAGTTTGATAAAATAAAAAACATACACACAAACTTTTTTCTTTATAATATTGTTAGTGTAAAATACTTTTTTTTTCGATGGGAAAATCATCCAATCACATCCCCCGCTCTTGGGCGTTGCGTCAGAATTTTACTGACTAAAAACCCACTCCTGTTCCTACGTTGCTTTTCATACCCGGGCCGAGTCTTTATTTGTAAATTACATATGACAAATAAATTACTGCACTTTCACTCTTTATGTTACATAATTAAGATAAACGACAACTCATATGAACTCGGTTAACATATTAATTGCAGTATTGACGTACCTATATGTCACAATCTAGAGGCTATCAATAATGTCATTGCACCTTGAGATACACTTATGTTCAGTTACTCAGATAATTTCGTTATAATAATAATATTCCACAACTTTCACACAACGCCATCTAGTCCCAAACTAAGCAAAGCTTGTGCTATGAGCAGGGCTGGGCAAAATACATGCTTTGCTTTAATTGAAATACAAATTACAAAATACAATTTCGCAAGTAATTAAAATACAAAATATCTTTAAGTAAGGTATTTGAAATATAAAATACAGTATTTTAGCTATTTTTAATTGAAATACAAAATACAAATTACATATTAAAAAAATAAGTAATCTAGACCAGCATGGGCTGAAAAGTAGAGGAAAACAAGATTAATTAATCAGTAAAAGCAGTTTCCTTTCATGAACACTAGATTTTTAAATGTACTGTCAGACAAACAGCCTCTTGTTGGAGAGTGAATAAAACCTGCTAAAGAAAACAATCTTTCTTGAAGGTTAAATGTATTTTAATGTTAAAATGTATTTTGAAGCCTCAAGTATTTGAAATACTAATTACAAAATACTTCGCCGTCAGGTCTTTGAAATACGAATTACAAATTACATTTTAAGGAAGTAATGAAATACAAATACCAAATACGTATTTGTATTTCAATTACGTATTTTAAATACAAGTAATTCAAACACTGCCCAACCCTGGCTATGAGTACTAGATAACTGATAGCGCTCGGCACACTGGAAGCGCGGGTGCGGGGCGGGCGCAGCGCGGCAATCTCAAACATAAGAACATCATTTGAGTGTCCACAGTGGGCACGCGGGCGCGGGGAGCGGCGCGGACTGCGAGACGCGGGACGCACGCGGGCAACTCATGCCATAGTGAGTTCATACAAATGCCCACAGTGAGTGTGCGGGAGGCGAGCGGAAACCCGGAAACCCTGTCCCTGCACCGCGCTGCCCGTGTGGTCAAGCTAATCGCGCGCGTTCCAGCACCCGCGCCGCTCCCCGCACCGCGCTGCTAGTGTGACCGAGCACTTCAAACATACTTCAAATTTCTAAATACATACGTATTATAGATAAATTATACCCAGACATAGAACAAATGATCGTGCTCATCACACAAACATTTGTCCTGGGTGGGAATCGCCACCAACCATTGGACCGACAGGCCAGTCAATAATATCCACATGTATATTGCATCTACCAACCTAGCAAGTTTTTTTAGTTGTTTTGGGGTAAGCATAGTGATCAATGCTTGGTTAATATAATAATAATATTCCACAACTATCACACAACGCCATCTAGTCCCAAACTAAGCAGAGCTTGTGCTATGAGTACTAGACAACTGATAAACATACTTATATATGTCTAAATACATACACAATATAGATAAATTACACCCAGACACAGAACAAATGATCGTGCTCATCACACAAACATTTGTCCTAGGTGGAAATTGAACCCACAACCTCCGGCTTAGCAGTCAGGGCCACTAACCACTAGACCAACAGGCCATGCCAAAATTGGTCGTTTCCTATGGAGAAGAACCGGCAAGAAACTCCATGGTTCATCATTTCAGCTGAAAGACGTCCACTGTTGGACATAGGCCTCCCCCAAATGTCGCCATAATGGTCCTGTGCCATGGTTACTCTTTAAAAAAAAATGTTGTTCTTACAATATTCGATACACGCGGTTACCATGTCTTGGAATAGCACCTGAGAGTAAAAAACCACACCTGTGTCCTTCAGTTGCTATTTGCGTTCTAAGACCAAGGGTTTCCTTTTCAGAAGTTCCCCGTAGCCCTAGCGCATATCGGCCCTGCTGGGCCCCTACGGTTTGCTGACATCTCTATGAGGAGCGCGTGGAACAGTACGCGCTGTCGTCAATTCGGGCTTGGTGCTTTTCAGATTGGGGACGGTGAGCTAGCAATTGTTCGTCGTCCACATACTTAAACAAATGGTGATATAACGGTACTTACAGCTTCCCAGCGGTTGACGGTGTTCTCGGTGAGGAAGATCTTGAAGTCCACCTTGACGGGCTGCCTGTCCTTACGCTCAAGAATCTTGTTGATGACCTGGAGATAAGAAAATGTTTTGTTAGAAGTTCAATTGACAATAATCATCATCATCATCATCATTCCAGCTGAAAGATGTCCACAGCTGAACACAAGTTTACACAAAGTATCGGCACAACAACCGGTAATGGAAAGGGCTATGTTCGGAGTTTCCTTGCGTGATCGAATCAGGAATGAAGATATCCGCAGGAGAACCAAGGTTACCGATATAGTTCGAAGAATCGCCAGACTTAACTGGCAGTGGGCAGGGCACGTTGCTCGCAGAATAGATCGTCGATGGGGACGAACGGTTCTGGAGTGACCACCGCGTACTGGAAGCCACAGGGTTGGTAGGTCTCCCACAAGGTGGACCGATGACCTGGTGAGTCGCGGAATTCCGATGGATGCGAGAAGCACAGGGCCGGTCATTGTGGCGTTACTTGTCTAGTTTCCACACTTAGTCTTTGGTGGACTATTCTACGCGGGTCATGGCGGCCTTCACTCTAACCAGCTCCCCTCTCTCCAGAAGTAGAGTAGTCTATGAGGGAATCCGATGTCTGCGAGACGCACAGGACCGTTCATTGTGGCGACACTTGGGGCAGCAGTGGACGTCTTTCGGCTGAAATGATGATGATGACTTCTCGCGCTCTTGGGTGGAGTGAGTGGGCTTGTCAGACTTTTGCTGACTAAAACCACACCTTGACCCTTTGCGTTTCAGGACCACTGTAACTCTTTCAAAAAAATCCTTTGGCCCTAGCGGGCATCAGCCCTGCTGGGTTACGGACCTACAGTTTTGCTGATATCTCTTTGAGGTGCGCGTGGAAAACTACGCGCCGTCGACGGCTCGGGATTGGTCCTTAACGGATGGACGGACGGTGAGCTACCTATTGCTCGTCGTCCGTAAGACCTCTCATGTTTGGTATAGATATAACTGTTTGATATCTTACCGCCTCTCTGCGTTGCTGCTGGATGGCCGGATGTCCATGGCTCGGTGATTGGGACTCGGTGATGAGACTCTCCGCGCTGCTTGTGAGAGAACTTGCGCTGGCCCATAGAAGGGTGCTCAACAAGTCACCTGAAGAAAAAAAAAGATGGTTATTTTTACCAATATTCAGAAAAAATCGTAACGAAAACAAGACTTCAATAATATGAATGAAATAGTACATTTTGATGCAAGTGGAGAAAGTTATCATTGCGATCTAGACGGCAATCGCCCGAGCCGCAGGCGAGGGTGTTATGGAGTCGAAGCGATAGCTGGAGTGACTTTCCACGTGTTTTTAATACACTTGCGAAGAAATAAATAAACAGTAGCTGACGCGCGACTCCTGGGAGTCGCGCCGCGCCCAGCCTGATACGATAAATATAATAAAATTGTGGCGTGGGCAAGCTCGCGCACTTTTCCGCACTAGTGCGAAAAACAGTAAACTGCATGCCTAAAAGCGGTGGGGATAAGTGTTTTTGAGTGTTTTAAAAAAACTTTTTTGGAGTACTTACGGTTGTTGTCGTCGTGGGTTGGTGTTGATGGGGAGGCGGGGCTCGCAGCCCCGCCAGTCACCCCTCCGGGCGGTGCCGAGCCGTGTGCCGGAACATCAGGACCACCTGGGAAAAATACATCCTTCCATTACCATACATTCATCCCTTCAGGCGCGAGCCGTGGGCGAGGGGCCGCTTAGCTGATCGCGATCTTCTTTAGGAAGAATCGCCATCCCTAGTGCAGTGGGAAGTGGTGGAACTACATGGACTAAAAACCGACTCCTGTTCCTTCTTTGCCTTCATCCCAAGGCCTCGGGTTTCGGAAGGAGAAAAAAGATACGCAGGTAGATCGTGGTGTACTATTTACAATACAATATATCTCCTAATGAACACACTTTATCGACGTGTAAAACTTATCAACCACGTCATAATACATGCACTAGTAGACATACGATAGTTACATGAACAGGTCAAATCATTGCATGAACTCTTCTCGCCGAGTCTAAAGTTCGATAATATTAATCACTTCGACGTAACGGTTTAGTTACGTCTATCAAAGATTGATACGTAATCTCCATCGATGCTGACACCAACACATACACTTAAGAGTTTCCTTGAAGTTTACTCCAGTTGTTTACTTTGAAATATGACTAAAGTGGAAACTAACCGTATCTTAGGCACGCGTAGTTTTATAGACGCTTCAGAATACGTCAGACAGCTTGAGTAGCACAGCGTACTGAACCCTGTTCACGAAGCGTATTACACGCGTAAGTTTCCAATCATTTGTGACAATGCCGTCGGACGACGAACGCGTGCTCGCGATTTTTACAAAAAATAAGATGCTTTCGCTTGACGTACATGTATGAAATGCGGTACCGGCGCAGGCTTCATGAAGCTTGCATGAAGCGACGCGAGCACGGCGTTGCCGTTCCGTCGATAGTTTCATGTTTTTTTATATAAGCTGTGAGCAGGCGTACACCAAGCGTATAATGACGAATACGCGTCTATGAAGCTACGCGTCCGTGGATAGTAGGCCTCAGTTATTTTAGCATAACTTAGTTTTAGCTAATTGCCTCGTTGGTCTCGTGGTCGCAAGCGTGACTGCGACCGTAGAGTCTGGGCTCGATTCCCAGATCGGGCAAAAAGTGCTATTGAGTTTTTTTCCATTAGGAATTTCCTACTGCAATGATGATGACGAAGATACTTACCACAGAGGCCCGGCGCCCAGGCAGAGCGAGAAGCACTCGGCGTCCGAAGCCGACAAAGCGGACCGCTTGCTCCCGGCCGTGCTCAGCGACGCGCTGTCGCCGCTGCAACAAGGAAACAAAAGTTACAGGCACTGTTAATTTTATATATAGAAGACATTCTGAAATACACACGAGAATAGTGAGTTAAGAAGCGCTGTCTCAACCCGAGCTCAGAGAGGGCGTTGTAACAAGAATACAAAAGTAATATAATAGGCATTTTCAAACCCTATGAATTTTGAATCCTTTGAGAATGTCAAAATATACGTTTTTTGGGACATAAACGGCCGTATATTTTGTTTCGTTAACTTAAGAGGTTTGATTTTTTTACAGCTATAAGGGACTGCAGACCTGAGTATATGGTTTTAATATCAATTAAATACCTCCACGTGTTCCCGAGATAAAAACCGGTCAACAAAGTCGACTCTCTCTAAATCAAAATTCACAGGGTACTTCCCGTTGAGCTAGTATCCTGAAATTAGGCATGAAGCAAGGTCTCATAGCGCAAGTATAGGAAAAAATCTGAAAACTGTAAATTTGTAGTTACGTCACATAAACTTTTTTTACGATTCAGAAAAATCTTCGTAACTCAATTCGGGAATTGAAATTTTTTCATAGGTAGCTTTGTATGGAACACTCAGTGCGCGAATTCGACTAGCACTTGCCCAGTTTTTTATTTCCTTTTTTGATACGGAACCCTAAAAAAAATACATGCTACAAGTTTCTAATTATAATACGAGTTTTTCATACCTTCCGATAGTTTTGCTCAAAAATAAAACATCAGATTCCAAATACGCACTCAACATCGACAAATCACCGGCCTTCTTTTGAAAATAATTATAATAAGGCATTTTATAAAACTGTGTTCTTCCTACAAAATATGGGGCACAATTGTCGTCTTTTCTACGAGTCTCCGTAAATACACTAAGACGAAGATAATATAACTAACAAATATAATAAACCTGTTTATTACGTTGTTATCTCTCTTTAAATAAAAGGGGAGGAAGGGGGTAATAGACGAGAAAATTGCACGAGAATTATGCATTGCATTATATACCTATTGCATATTTGTGTAGTTTATTTTAGTTATAAGTATGATTTAGAACTTTCACTGTGTCACTTGTTTCTATTTTTCTTTTGTTGTATTTTTACAAGTGACACTAGTGACAGCGGCTAAACGCGATTATGCGAGCCAAACGTTAAAACGCGATTAGTTTTATTGGTGAATTCCGCAATAAATTCATTAATTGTGGGTAGCTCGCCTGTGTACAATACGTTCCAAATAAGAATAGGATCAACGCCATGTTGTGACGTCACGACATACTGTCAAATCGCAAGAAATTGGGCAAAATTTAAGAACTCAGAGATGAACAAAATTGAAGAACTGGATTCTGATTAAACTGTTTTCATTCACAGTTCGTAAATAAATTAAATTTTAAAATTTTCTTGTTTTGCTCACCATAATAATTCTTCGATTTGACAGTATGACGTGACGTCACTACCTGTCAATCGATCCTATTCTTATTTGGAACGCATTGTACATCTGCTTTCATATTTTATTTTTATCAATTGTAGAAAACGGAATAATAATAATAATACACTAGAACTACACTACTAATACTTCACAACCATCACATTAGTCAGAACGAATATTCTAATCGAGTGTCCCCAATGGCGATCCGGGAGCGAATCCCGCGCCTCGCTCCTAGCCAAACAACCTAATTCACACGTGTGCCACACACGCCGATCTGGGCGCGTCGGTCTCCATACATTTTATACGGAAACTAGACTTGTAGAGCTACACTTGATCCACGCCACGCGACGTCGTTCTACGTACAAATCAGGCGTTTTACACGTGGGCGTCGGTCTAATGCAGTTCTAGCTTTACCACGGCCCTAGAACGCACTCTCTCTTGCAACATCCAGAACAGGGAGTTGTTTGAGGATTTCCCACCCCACCTAATTCATCAGAGTTAAGACTAGATGTCACCGTAAAATTGCAAATACCTACCGTTTCATTATAATCTATCTCACGATTTGACGGTTTCAATTCGATAGCATATCTACCGAAAAATAATGCGTTAAATTGTAAGCAGCATGTTACGGTTAACAATCTTTCGACAATTTACAATCTCTCGAGATAGATTATAATCTAACGGTATTTGCAATTTTACGATGATAGATACAACAGTGTCTGGCAGTCATCGGCCTCAGCAGGCCCCGTCAGTTATGCTGTCAGCTTTTTGTGTCCAGTTCGACCGCGCGGCCATAGCGTTTTTTTTTAAAAAAAACCATGTCAATTTTTTGTAAAAATTTGTCAAAGTTGATTCCCAAAACCATAAATTTGTCAAAGATACGGTTAAAAAGTTATAAGGGTTTGAACATGGCCGCGCCATTGAAACGCGGCGAACCGCGCGGCCACTGAGATCTTTAAAACTAAGCCTTGTAGAGACCTGAAATTTACGCAAATGCAAGATTTAATTTGTAAAAAATTTGTAAAAATATAAAAAAAATACTCAGGTTTATAGTTTAAGAGCTATAACACTAAAACCGAATGGCCGCGCCATTGAAACGGTGGAGAAAACGCTATCGCCTGTATCTCGCTGAAAAAAAATCGCAGAGGTGTGTAGTTTATTGTAATTACCCAGATTTGAATTTGTCGAAACTAGGAAAAATACAACAAAAATTCCTAGGTTTATATTTCAGGAGCTATAAGACTAAAACGATATGGCCACGCCATCGAAACGGTGAATAAAACGTTATTTCGCCTGTATCTCGCTGAAAAAGCATCGCAGAGGTCTGGAGTTTTTTGTAATACCTAGATTTTAATTTGTCAAAACTAGTAAAAATACAATAAAAATTCTGAAGGTTATATTTCAGAAGCTGTAGAACATTATCAGTATGTGGTGCGATAGGGTGACCATGTCTTATTGTTTACAGAATACTTTCTACTTATTGTTACAGAAATTATAATTCAAGGATTCTAAATAAAATTAAAATGAAACCATAAATATAAAAACAATTATGTTTATTGCTTGAAAAGTCAATAATACAGTTACAGTCCGCGTGGACTTACGAAAAACTAGCCCTAAGATTGGTTTAAATGACGCAACTCCGCCCCTAAGCTATGTGATTGGTAATGCACACTATTGCATCTCACACGCGCCACCCCCGCGCGCCTCCGCAGGTCAGTGCGACGCGTACAGCCGTTAGTACTTATTATTCTGTGGTACAGCGACGTAAGCGTAAGAGTTTCGTTATCAGTGTGTCGTTGTGATGTTAACACGATAAAAAAGTGATCTACTGATTATTAAAATGTTCAGTTCGTGTGTAATTACGATTAAGTGTTGTACTGTGGTGTAACGTCAGTTCGGTAAATTATGTAAACAATTCAGCAGAAGTGATTAAGGTATGTTGCATTTAAATATTTTATGATTATGTTAGAGCTCTCTCTTTATTTGTATGGATGACCGTGTAGTTAAGATATTTTACTATGAAATATTTACAATCTTATGTATATGAACTTATATGAAATACTAAAAACTATCTAATAACTAACAAAAATAATAATAATATATAATGTTTGCCCTGCAGTGGGACAATAATAGGCTGGATTATTATTATTTAATGTTTTATTAAATCATATAGGTAATTAGAACTTAACTTAGAACATTTGAAATGATTGTAAATCATTTTGATTCCACATTTTTAAATAAGTACAATCATAACTAGCAGGGATGTAGATATTTGTTTTTACTTTAAGCGTAATATTATATGAATGGAAAAATTACTAAAAAAAACTAAAGTCAATCATTTGAAAGATATACACTTCCAAAGTCGTAAAATGAGTCCCCCCCGCCTCTAACTTTTGAAATAATAAAGTTGGAAAAAAAAATTGATGTAAATGTCAATAAAAACTTTCAATGAAAACTGGTTTGAACAAGATACAATCATAAGTTTTTGAGATATAGCACAATTTCAAAAACCGCACACGTAACTTTGTAATTCATACAAACACTATGAAAAACAAAGTTAAGAGCAAAACTTTGCTTGTTACTACGGAACACTTCATGGGCGAGTCCGACTCGTACTTCCCCAGTTTTTTTTTGTAACTCCACTGGTAAAATCTCTCTTCCTTTTCCTCTCACTCATTATTTTTTACAAAACCAGAAGTACAATATTATTATTGTTTGTTGTATTACAATTTAAAAATACACCATTAAAATAAATAAATATTATCGAAAGGTGTTGTCAACTTTTGAACTGACGCTTTATTCGGGTAAAACGAAATTGCTTTTTTTGACCTTTGCAATTTCTGAAAAATATTGGGAAGTTTTTTTTTTCTTAGGTACGTTGGAGGCTCCCGTGGTCCGGGGGCCCATATAATTGATACAGCATATACGGCGGAAGCTACGCCCCTGAAATTATTACAAAAAAAAAGTCTAAGTGCGAGTTCGACTCGCGCACGGAGGCCATATCCGTTCAGTAGTTTTTGCGTGAAAGAGTAACAAACATCTATCCATCCATACATTCTCACAAACTTTCGCATTTATAATATTAGTAAGATGAAGATTACTAACCCGGATCTAGGTTACGGCAAACGTTTGTTAAACAAATATGTATAAAAACAAAAGATTTAAAGGAAGCCGTTTAACAAAAGAAAATTTTAATAATTCTTCTTTTGTTTGATGGCGTCTTTTAAGAAGGCGGTAGCAGTTAAACATGTGTCCGTGATTTTTTTGTTAAAAGACAAAAGTTTATTACTTTCAAATCATAAACTATGGAAATTCCAATGAATTCGTCAGCACAGTAATATTATTTAAGTATATTGTATTGTTACAGAAACATGGCAAGAGGTAGAAAACCAAAAATTGATGCAGCGCAAATGAATAATATATTTCGTAAATATGCAGCTACTTGCAGAAATGAAAAAATTTCATACAACAATCCTATATTTACAACTATCGCTCAAGAACTGAAGAATGAAATAACGCCGTTTTCGTTATTCATGAGATTGAAAAGAAATTTCAAGACGATATTTGGCCAACGATATGATGAAGAAAGTTCACTCACACAAAGCACCTCATCTTAGCCTTCATGTCGAAGCCCAATTTCTTCACCTGTGAAATGCACCACAAACGAAGTAGAAAGTGTTGATCAGTACACTTTTTTACTGGATATATATGACTGGAAGAAATTTGAACCCCTCTCAGTTAATTACGTCAGGCGTGATCCTAATGTTGCTACAACACATAAAAAGTACAAAACACTACCTAAGTATAAGTGGTCCTGCTTACTACGAGAGAAACTATGGGAATCTACAAGGCTTCCATGCACATGGGTTTTCAAAACCAAGCGGATCGATGAAGACCACAATGTGCTGATCAAGGGAAAGTGCTCACAATGTAGTTCCATCTCAGAAATAACGAGTAAAGCAGCGACAGACAAAATAGTGACAATAACCTGCAATATATTTAAAACCAATAATAATATACCCCACAATCCAAATAAGAAGACGAAGCTCACACCGTACAAAAGACGACAACTAGCGAAAAAATTACAATATAAACCCGCAACAGTTGTTCAAAAAGAAATTGCTTGTGCAGTCATAAATGATGATGACACTGTAAATTGTCCAGTGATACCAACCTTGGAAACTTTGAGGAAAGTGAAACACGAAAGAAGGCAAATTAATCGATTGCACTCTGATCCAATCATGAGTATTCTCATGATGTCGATAATGGCAACATATCAAAATTTCGTCCGAGAGTTCACTTTAGTACCGAGCTTTCATTTGTGCTATTGGTGTGAACAACAAATGGAATACTACAAGAAGTATATAGAGAAAATTCCTCGTGTTATACGTAGATGATAGAGACTGTAGATGCAACTGGATCATTCTTCCGAACGCTCAAACTTCCAGATGGATCTCTGCTAACGAAACGGATGTTCCTCTATGTTGCCATGGTAACATCTTCAACTATTAAGTCAACAGCAATTTGCCAATCGATAACTGATAACCACACAACGGACTCTATATTGTCATGGTTAAAAAGATGGCACAACGAAGTACGTACTGCCCCTCACGAAATTGTAACTGATGATTCTTCTGCGTTAATAGCAGCAAACGTTCAGGCTTTTACTACTTTTCAGACAGTCCGTGACTATCTACGACAATCTTTTTTAGTTTTAATGAGTAAAAGTAACGATATGCCTGAAGTTTTCTTAAGATTAGACACAAGTCACTTTGTCAAAAACGTATACAACTTGCGATGCTTCGATAACGTTGATTTAAACATTAAAATGTTTTACATTCGCAGTATTTTATTTATTAAAGAGTGTGAAAGTTTTAAAATAATAAATGCTGTACTTGGCCATATTATTAAAATTTGCACATTTAAATATGCATTCACAAGCAATGAAACTTGTAAAATTTCCATGCAGTATCTCAAATCTTTGTTGGTCAATACAGAAAACCCAGTAGAAGAAAACGACAAAAAAGATCTTTCCGATTATTATTATTATGTTACAATACCTGACGATGACGATATCATAGGTTGGTTTGATGAGCTTGTTAACAAAGAAAAAATCTTGGAAGAATTAAAGGACAAAACAGAAAAGCCAAATGACTATTACTTACCGAATCTAGTGTCAACTCTTAAAAGGTTAATGATTAAACTGCCTCTGTGGAGCAATGTCATGTGTCCTTTTTACAAATCGGAAAACAAGTCGCCAACATCTTCAGCTATTGAAAGCTATTTCAAAACATTAAAACATTTATTATTTGAAACACGTCTGCATAAGTACAACGTGGATGAATTCATAAAAATTCATTACAATTTTATATTAGGGGAGACAAGAATAGCTGCGAAAAATCTTAACGTAACTCTAGAAAGATCAAAAAAACAAACAAACAAGGGCCGAAAAAGGAAGTTAATACTTAACGAAAAACAAAATGCAGTGTAAAAAAATTAAAATGAACACAAAACAATCATTTTCTTCTGATTCCATATTTACAGTAAAGCCATCTTAAACTGAAAACTGGGGGGGAGAGGGATATTCTACAAAGAATATCTCAGTGTTGTTTTTGCGAAATGGGAATTTAGTAAATTCTATTAATAAAAGTATGAAATTTACTAATACATGTGCGTTTGATTCAGTTTTCTTTTTAGTAGCATTTGCATACAAGCAAAACGTTCATATCAAAAAAATAATTAATACATGCGCAAGCAATTTAATTAGAGAATTTATTCAATTACTCACAGAATCATTAAATTTAAATAATGGTTATGATTTACGAGAGGAAATTATTGCTAAATATTATAAACGCGAAAACAATATATATAGATGCGAAAGTAATATGGCTTTTATATTTGAACACATACTTTTAGATTATTTGTACAGTGCCAATGTATCTAAGGAATGTGTAACCGAAACATGTGCCAACCACTCAAAAAGAACCATAGTGTTTTTATCAATAAATATGGAAATCGTAAATTTATTCGGAATCGGAGGACTGGAAGATGCCGTTATTATCGATGACTCCAATTTCAAAATTTGTTTGAAATGCAATAACGAATCCTTGAGATTTAAGTATGAATTGAGCGATATTATTTTATTTGATCTCAACGGCACAGACAAAATTAAGCTCGAAGAAATACCACAATATATACAATTAAGGCAAAAAAAATATCGATTCATAGGTGCCGTGGAATATGTTCCCCCGGTTGTAGGTATTATTGGGCATTACAAGTGTCATTGTCTAATAAATAATTCTAAATTTATTTGCTACGACGAAAATAAAACTGAAACACATGAAAGTTCTGCACAACCTCTTACAATTCATAATTTAATGTATGGTTTAATAGATGATGACTAAAACACTTTATATTTAATGATAGCGCAACTAAATTATAAGTAAATTATGTTTATATTTTTTCTATTTTTCATTTTATATCTGACTTAGTGTAAGTAAACAATCTGTGATTTTTGATTATATCTTAGTGTAAGTAAATCTGTGATTTTTGATTATATCTTAGTGTAAGTAAACAATCTGTGATTTCTGATTATATCTTGGTGTAAGTAAACAATCTGTGATTTTTGATTATATTTTAGTGTAAGTAAATAATCTGTGATTTTTGATTATATCTTAGTGTAAGTAAAATATCTGTGATTTTTTATTATATTTTAGTGTAAGTAAACAATTTGTGATTTTTGATTATATCTTAGTGTAAGTAAACAATCTGTGATTTTGGAGTTTTTTTTTTTTAATTTGTAACATTCTGTGATTTATGTGACTTTTAAACCAATAAACATAATTGTTTTTATATTTATGGTTTCATTTTAATTTTATTTAGAATCCTTGAATTATAATTTCTGTAACAATAAGTAGAAAGTATTCTGTAAACAATAAGACATGGTCACCCTATCGCACCACATACTGATAATGTTCTACAGCTTCTGAAATATAACCTTAAGAATTTTTATTGTATTTTTACTAGTTTTGACAAATTAAAATCTAGGTATTACAAAAAACTCCAGACCTCTGCGATGCTTTTTCAGCGAGATACAGGCGAAATAACGTTTTATTCACCGTTTCGATGGCGTGGCCATATCGTTTTAGTCTTATAGCTCCTGAAATATAAACCTAGGAATTTTTGTTGTATTTTTCCTAGTTTCGACAAATTCAAATCTGGGTAATTACAATAAACTACACACCTCTGCGATTTTTTTTCAGCGAGATACAGGCGATAGCGTTTTCTCCACCGTTTCAATGGCGCGGCCATTCGGTTTTAGTGTTATAGCTCTTAAACTATAAACCTGAGTATTTTTTTTATATTTTTACAAATTTTTTACAAATTAAATCTTGCATTTGCGTAAATTTCAGGTCTCTACAAGGCTTAGTTTTAAAGATCTCAGTGGCCGCGCGGTTCGCCGCGTTTCAATGGCGCGGCCATGTTCAAACCCTTATAACTTTTTAACCGTATCTTTGACAAATTTATGGTTTTGGGAATCAACTTTGACAAATTTTTACAAAAAATTGACATGGTTTTTTTTAAAAAAAAACGCTATGGCCGCGCGGTCGAACTGGACACAGCTTTTTGAGGCTGGCGTGAAACAACGCACCGTCGATCCGAACTTAGTTTTTATCGTTTGGCAAGTTGAGCATAAAAAGCCCGTTCACGATCTTTCCACTGTGAGCGGTAGCTAAGCGCGGGGCGGCAAGCGGTAAAATCAAAAGTATGAAAATGTTTGAAGCACGCCACGGGCTTCATGCTCAACTTGCCAAGCGATAACCCGCTCGTCGCTAAGATCGAAGTCATGAACAGGCCGTAAGATGAGATATCAGTAGATCTGTGCAACACGAATGTTCAGTTAGATAACCTGTCTGTTTATCTCAAATTTGAAACAACAGAATGATGATAACAACGATAGCACAAGAGTTATTGCGACTGATATGATATTTAGTGATAACAATGGAACGTTTTAACTACATACAATGCCATAACAACTTTTTGTTTTAAATGACATAAACTAATGCTTGACTGCGATCCCACCTGATGGTAAGCAGTGATGCAATCGTTGATGATGAGGCGCACTAGTTTATTAAGAGCCTATTTACTCTAGCCTTGAAGACACCTAAATTATAATCGGACGGGAAGACCGCAGCAGGCAAATTGTTCGTCCTTCCTTGAGAAATAAGTGCACGTGTACGCCCATTTACTTGAAAACTCGAATATGAATAAACTGTTGCGATCGAAAGGGAAGTTGGTAGGTAGCTAGTCCAGAAAAAATCTGTGAGAACCACGTCTTTGTAAATCTAAGCAGTGTTTATCAACCTGAGGGTCGCGGACCCCGGGGGTCCCGAAGTTTTATTTGGGGGGTCGCGATCTCAAGCCAGGAAAAAAATAAAGTAAAAAACTAAAACCCGACTACGACAAAAAAAAAACGACGTAATAGGTACCAACCGAAACACTTTAATAACGTGTGACTACGGTTTTTCTTTTTTTTCTGTTCGAAGTATGAAAATCTTGTTCCATACTTTTTCAGCGTCGTTTTTTTTTTTGTCGTAGTCGGGTTTTAGTTTTTTACTTTATTTTTATTTAGACAATTTTGGTGTTAAGCTTAACACATGACTTTTTGTCCGCTAGGGGGCGTCACTTTAAATTTGAGCAATATTTTCGAAATGTACAAATGTAGCCTTTTCAAATGATACCAAACACGGCGTATTTATCTCCATTTTTATTTTTTAACACATTCTTTTTGTCCGCTAGAGGGCGCCATGTCGAGTTTTGTGACACGTCACGTAGCCTATGTTCAGCGGACAATTAAGACGGTTCTAACGATACCTCATATGTCGAGTTCCGATAAGTAGATTAGGAGCTATGAGGGAACAGATGAACATACTCACATACATACATAGCCTGTCAAAATCATAACCCTCCGTAGTCGGGTAAAAAGTTCGATGCGTGCGTTGCTGCGTCTAGTCACGTTTGTTTAATTTTTTTTTCTCCGGTCCGGTCTATCTATGTTCTTGGTTGTTCGGGGGACTCTCTCTCGCTCGCACACCTAACGTCATGGAAGGTCCCTGTATTGCCAAAAGACAGGCAATTAAAGTTGTTTTCATAACCTTTTGTACCAGTATTATAATTATGAACATACTTAGTACTCCCTGGCATGTCGCCTAAAATGATAATGGATGTATACAATTGTTTAAAAACAGCTCTGCTGTTGATTAAAGTAAATATAGATTAATTGGGACGATGAGATGGTAGTTGAAGACGATTTAGCACGCGATGGTTTTTTGGGGTTCCGTACTGAAAGGGTAAAAACGGGACTCTATAACTTAAGCCGATCACTAGCGGAGCACGAGCCCAGCTCTTAAGACTCCACTGTCTGTCACAGTCTGTATCTCATGAACCGTGCTACCTAGACAGTTGAAATTTTCACAGATTATGTATTTCTGTTGCCGGTATAAAAACAAATATTAAAAACAGAATACAATAAATATTTAAAAGGGGCTCCCATACAACAAACAGAACATGAGAAACTAAAACAAAGTTCTAATTTACTGTCTATTATATGTTGACTATATTATATTGACTGGCCTGTTGGTCTAGTGGTTAGTGACCCTGACTACTGCTATGCCGGAGGTCGTGAGTTACCAACCAGGACAAATGTTTGTGTGATGAACACGATCATTTGTTCTGTGTCTGGGTGTAATTTATCTATAATATGTATGTATTTAGAAATATATGTTTATCAGTTGTCTAGTACTTGTAACACAAGCTCTGCTTAGCTTGGGACTAGACGGCGTTGTGTGATAGTTGTGGAATAATAATAACATTGTATAATGGTACGGAACCCTACGTGCGCAAGTTCGATTCGCACTTGCTCAGTTTTTTTTTAATGTCCTGAACTTATTTATGTCGTTTCGAAGATTACTTTTGTTTGCAAACCTTGATTGAAGTCAATTAGTTTTTTTGTGGTATATAGTAGTGATGTTACGAAAGTGATTATATCTAAACCGGAATTGGAGATGGAAGCAGAACCGTCAGAAATCAGAAATATTTATCTTCTATACACCATAAATTTGTAATTAGTACAAAAACTTGAAAGGGCTTATTATAAAAGGTCTGGTTATTATTTAATTAAAGTCGTTGTTATTATTTAATAATATTCGTAAACAACAAAGTAATTAGCGTTTGTTTATATCCCAAAATGTCACTCAATTTATGGAAATATTGTACAGGCTATTGAATAAGAATGAATAAATGACGATCAAAATGGAAAAACACTGCGCGTAGTATTTTTCTAGTAGCAATTGTTATGAATAATTGATTCTGTTATGAAATTATCAATTATGACAAATTTTCGTGGAAAATTTTGGCAACTACAAAAATATGATCAGTAACGACTACGGATAGAGCCCCATTTTTTTTGTACTAATTAAAAAATAGGGGTGTATACTATATAAAAGGAGAAACTGACTGACTGATATATCAACGCACAGTCGAAACTACTGGTACTAAGAGCGTGATATTTTGCACGAGACTTCCTTTTATGAGGTAGGCAAGCAATAAGTGGATTTTCTAAAATTCACCCCCTAAGGGGATGAAACGGGGGTCCGAAGTTTGTGTGAAGAAACCTACTTTCACGCGGGCGAAGCCGATGGCAGAAGCTTATCTTATCTTATTGTGGGGCTGGCCCTAGGCCAGAGCACTTCGACCTTGGATCTTTTGTGCTATTCCCCTCCCTTCTACTCAACCCCTAGCCCTCCGTGCACCTTCTTCATGAGTCCCAGTATGGCCTTGGTGGGGCTGAGCCTGTAGTCCTCTGGTCTTGGAAATGGCAGAAGCTAGTTTCTAGGAAGTATAAACGTGTTTTTTTTAGAGGTGGGAAATCATCATTATAATGTTAATTGAATAGTGCGCCTCACCCTCAATGATTGCATCACTGCTTAGCATCAGGTGGGATCGCAGTCAAGCACTGGTTTAAGTATATCAATTAAATATATATATATATAATGATGATGATTTTTTTCTTCGTTTCTTTTTTATTATTATTATCTTTATTGTGCTTTTGAATACGCGTCTATGAAGCTAGGCGTCCGTAGGACAGTATAATAATAAAATTAGTAATTTCCGAACAATCGGAATCGGAGCTCTAACATCTAACGTTTAGAGTTGTCTTTGCCAAGTCACCGTAGGAGGCCTTCCAACGCTACGTCTTCCGGTACGTGGTCGCCATTCCAGAACCTTTCGGCCCCAACGGCCATCTGTTCTGCGAGCAATGTGTTCTTGATATGCTTAGTTTAAAAATAAAAGTGAAATATTTTAACTCTATGGATATGTCAGGATATTGACATTTCTACCGTAGACAAAACATGCTCAGTAATTAACAGTAGGTAAGTACTTACAAGCTGTCAACACATTCACTATATTATACATGAATGTAAACACACAGTATATCACAAATGGTTGATCTAAACACACAACGTATTATGTTGAAACAATTTCAAGGTCTATCACCAACCGTAACAGTTGCATGTGTATTTATTATCAAAGCTAACTCGAAAACAGCTAAACTATTTCTGAAGGAAATTTCTTTGATATAATCTGAAAGGCCTTGGCATAAATGATTTGTTTTCAAGGTATTTATAAAGTAAATTGGTTGAGGAAATTCAGATACATACAATAGCACATTTTTAGCGTTCCGTACACAAAGAGTAAAATGAGACTCTATTACTAAGACTCCGTTGTCCGTCTGTCTGTCCATCTGTATCTAATGAACCGTGATAGTTAATTCCTTGCCGGAGTCTGTGTTTCCTGATAGCTACAACTTGGGGGTTTTTAAGTCAAGAGTGAATAGGCTACTTCTAGGCAAGCGTGCTCCATCGTCAACCACATCATCGCTTACCATCAGGTGAGATGGTGGTCAAACGCTAGCCTATCATTAATAAAAAACAGAATTAAATAAATATTTAAGGGGCACCCATACATCAAACGTTTTTTTTTTTTTTGCGGTTTTTGTAGATAATGGTACGGAACTCATCTTGCGTGACTCCGACTCGCACTTGGCCGTTTTTTTTTTCGAGTTAAATTGAAAATGTTGCTATCCTTTACTTGTAAGTGAAGTAAGAAAGAGATGAGAGATTTGTTAGAGCTATGATAATTGATAGCTTCAAAACATCACGTTATTTCAAAACAAATAAAGACGTCATTTCAGTTAATAAAACATGCTAAAGTGACGTGTGAATTTAAATTTAGAAGCAAAAATTACTTCCGTCTCTTTCATTTTTTGCTTGTTTGAAGAAGAAATACTTTTGGTTTTGTAGAAAAGTATTTCCTTAAAGTACGTACAATGCGTTCCAAATAAGAATAGGATCGATTGCCATGTTGTGACGTCACGTCATACTGTCAAATCGAAGAATTATTATGGTGAACAAAACAAGAAATTTTAAAAATTTAATTTATTTACGAACTATGAACGAAAATAGTTTAATCAGAATCCAGTTCTTAAATTTTGCTCACCTCTGAGTTCTTCAATTTTGCCCAATTTCTTGCTATTTGACAGTATGACGTGACGTCACAACATGGCAATCGATCATATTCTTATTTGGAACGCATTGTAAAGGTTTAGGGTTTTTACATTATAAAGACAGGTAGTGACAGGTATACTAGAATGGACTTACCGGTACAGCTTGACCATTTTTCAAAAATAAATATATCTCCTATGTACAACAACGAAATAAATCTCGTATAATATAATAAACAACAAGTACCTATATCACAATAACATGGAATGTTTCAGTAAATAAAAAAAAAAAAACTAACAAAAAAAAAAACTAAAATTAGGGTATTGTAAGGCGATTTTTTTCAGGCACTTTTCTGAAAAATATCTTTATGCTGTATACCGTATACAGCATATTATTATTGTTTACGAGAATAGAATCTATTTTTATTTTTGCAAAGACGTGCGTACGGTGCGAGAATCAAGTAGCAACTGATTGAAAACAGTAAACAGTCGGCGGCCAAAAGGGGAGCCTTGCCAATATTCAAAAATAGAATTAGTGTTGTGAATCTAAAAATGGATCAATAATAGTGTGGTTTTTCCTTTCTGACGTGATTACTTTCACGTTGGTAAAGCACGAGACCTTTGTAGGTATATTAAAGATGGTACCTACTTAAATATAGTAGATGCTATGAAACTTCTGAATTACAGAACTAAGCTGAAAAAATCAACCGCGTTGCATGCGTCATTTGAATTATCTAAAATAAAAGTAGTCTATGTTACTCCTAATAACATATTATGTTATGTTGATATTACAAACATAAACTTCAATTTTATTTATATTGACGCACGTTTGATCATTATCTCACCAGGTAAGCGATAATGTGGTCGACGATGGAGCACCATTCTTGTGTAAAATACCCCCAAGTTGATAGCTAAGACTCCGGCAGGGAATTCCACTCCTTAGCTGTACGCACAATGAATGCGTTCCCAAAACGTTTTTTGCGTATGGCTGGGGATGTCCACCATGTACCAATGATGCATCGCTATGTCCAACAGTGGACGTTTTTCGGCTAAAATTATGACTCGGGAAGTCAATTGTTTGTTTAGGATATAGAAATGGTCATATACATATAAACAGTTTTATCTGAAATGCTGTCTCGGCTGCCAAATGAATTTTGTCATACTACCTTCAAACACACATAATTATCTACCTACCCACCAAAAAAACATTGAATTCTAATACAAACATAAAAAACTTGAAAAGCAGGTCATCAAAACACTTAATAAAATATTTTTCTGGATTATTACATCGGCCAATAGAAACACTTCTTTGCAATGAGGTCAAAACATTATCTTCTCAGCTATTCTAGCATTAAAGAGACAAAAAAATTAAAAGAAAACGCTTGCCAAACTGTTCTTTTGAAAATTTATGAGATAATAATATATGGAGTACAGATTTGGCCTCGATCCACAAAGAATTTGCTCAAGGAAGCACAAAAATATGTTTGTAGTTTCATGGTTACCGTAATAGCCTTTCTAAAATGCAATAGGTAAGTTGTATATTGGATGCACCATAAGCATACTTGGAGTTTCTTGCATATTCTTCTCCATAGAGATCTACGCTTTCGAATGTGCAATTAGCATCATTTTTCTGACTGACTTTTAAGAAAGTTCAGGTAAATGGACTTCTGAAGTGAAAAGCCGAGAATATAATATTGTGATGAAGCTTTACGGAGCAGCGAATATAGCAAAATTTGCGATGGGCTGAGTTTACAGACATGATAATGCCATTAGACAGGCAAATAAAAAATATTTTATTACACCAAACAGTTCCTCCAATAACATTAGTATAGTCGGCCTTATAATGTTCCCACTGTTGGGACTCAGACCTCGTCTCCAGGAGAGAGAATGGGCCGCAATCCACCACGCGGTCCCAGTGCGTGTTGGTGGATGTCGTGTCTTCGAATTTTTTATTCTAGGACATGCGGATTTCCTCACGATGTTTTCCTTCACCGTTTTGAGAGCAGTGGTGATTAAATAAATTACACAAGTTGGGGCCGTTACCATTCGGCCACCACTGCTCTTACACCAAGCACATGTTCCTCGAATAACATTACACCAAGCATATGTTCTTCGAATGATTACGAGATAATCACGCTTTACTAGTTATTTTGAAGTCCATTGAGAGATTCAAGATCAAAAATCCAAAAAAAAGACCCGATCCGGGAATCCAGCCCAGAACCTCAGACCTCGGGAGACTGCTTCATGCTGAAGTACTGACGTATGTAGGTCCATCCAACTATTCTTTCACCTTACCAAGAAGTTCCTTAGCAAATTGCAGTTAGATCAAGAAAAAACTAGTCGGTGGTAAGACTCATTAAGATTTCGGTAGCATATTCAGCCTTATAATTTTCCTACAGCTGGGACTCAGGCCTCTTCTCTACGAGAGACAATGGGTAATCCACCACGCGGGCCCAGTGCGGGTTGGCAGATTAACAGACCAGACCCCAAAGGATCACCCAAGATCAATGACTAAGAATCCAAACATAACATTGGAATACCAGGAAAGCGGAGGTCAAAAAACAAGAAATTGGCATTCGTCCACATTGAAAATGAAGAAACTGTGGGTGTGATTCATCATTACTCCTTCCTGGTCAATAGCAGCTGGCAATGGTCCGAGGAAACGGAAGAATGGAGCAGTGGTAACTTATCCTAAAGACAGTCCATATACTTCAACTGCTCTCCTTGAGTTCTAAAGTAAAATTTAACAGAAGCTGGAAACTGGAAGCTGATTGCGAGAGGCACAGGACTAGACGATGGATCTGTCAGGACTGCGGTATTGTTCGAACCTGTTACCATGGCCTATCCCCAAGTGTCACCACACCGAAAGGTCCTGTGCGTCTCGCATGCCCACGACCCTCACCAGGTCATTGGTCTACCTTATGAGGGAGGCCATCCAACACTGCGTCATCCTGTGTGCCTTGCCTGCCCACTTCCACTAAGTTATCGTGTCGACTATACTTAGAGATGAAGAGTTTGTTCGTTAGTTAGAACGCGTTAATCTTAGGAACTACTAGACCTTATATCGATGAAGACATCAATAGCCCATTTATCGAGGAAGGCAACAGGCTATATGACCTCACTCTACGGCAAATAGAAGCAGTAACCAAAAACACGGTCGAAACCGCGGGGGTCAGCTAGTGAATTATATTCTCGTATTGCAAATAGGAGTGGCATTTTTTTCTCCGACCCCCAGCGTCAGGTTAAACAAAGGTTATTTTAGAGCTATCAACAGAAGTTTCACTTACATATTGCGCGGTAATATTTCTTACCAAGTGTTGAAATACAATATTCCACTTTCTCTACTCAACAAGATTACGTTCTTTTTATAGATATACCGTCAAAACACTGCGTCATTCGTTTGAAACGCTGCCATAATTCTCTTAAGGAATTCAGTGATATTATGGCTATTGGCAAGCACGTAAGAATATTTTTACATAGTATCTGATTTGTATTTAGAGAATCTTCTATAGATTATATATTTTTTTAACCTACGGATATATCCAATTAAAAATCTCGCGTTCATTCCGCCTAAATAATCCATCTCGTCAGCTCTTTTGTCACCTATGGGGATTGAAGAGCTAAACGAGATGGAGTACGCAGTCGCAAACACATGACCCTGGCGAATAAGACACGAAAACACTTGGACCAATCCGACGCGGGCGGTTAAAGGTTTAAAGATTACAAGAAGATCATCGGTGATGATGTCACTTGTCGAGTCAAAACTCCAAAGCCTTGAGCATCGACGCCGAGTTGCTGGCCTGTCGGTTTTCTATCGATTACATTTCGGGGGGTGTGCGTTGGAATTGCACAATTTAATTCCACCAAGTCCGTTCCATCATCGGACCACTAGACGTACGGCGTTGCGCCATCGGTACATGGTGGACATCCCACCCATACGTGCAAAGCGTTTTGGGAACACATTCATTATGCGTACAGCGTACAGCTAAGGAGTGGAATTCCCTGCAGGAGTCTGTGTTTCCAGATAGGTACAACCTAGTTGTCTTTAAGTCAAGAGTGAAAAGGTTACTTCTAGGCAAGCGTTCTCCATCGTCGGCCACATCATCGCTTACCATCAGGTGAGAAGTGATCAAACGCGAGCCTATCAATAATAATAAAAAAACTCCTTAATTAGGGGTCACGTCACCCGCATGCACGTTGAACACTGGGCTAGAGTCTACACAAATTGGGTGCCTGAGGATGGACGACGCTGCAGACACCGACCTGAACATATGGCGATACGATCAAGACGCCTACGGTAAGGACTGGTTCGAGGTGGCTGGTGAAAACAATACCTGGAAGGATTTGGGGTAGCCCTTTGCAAATATAGGCTAAATAAAAATATCTCTCATTTGAATAGAGAGCACATTTAAAATACCAAGAGATTCTGGTGAGGCTGGAGTGCTCTGTGGGAAAAGGTCAGGTAGATGACGAGTGAGGCTCAATGCAATGTGAAAAGAACATTAACTTTGTATCTTTGTTAACCCCTCTAACTATATTTTAATGGTAGGTAATGCTCGTGTAGGAGGGAACTTTATATATTTTTTATTATTGATAGGCAGGTGAAATGGTGATCAAACGCGATGATCACCATTTCACCTGATGGTAAGCGATGATGTGGCCGACGATGCAGCACGCTTGCCTAGAAGTAACCTATTCACTCTTGACTTAAAGACCCCTAGGTTGTAGGTATCAGGGAACACAGACTCCGGCAGGGAATTCCACTCCTTAGCTGTACGCATTATGGTGGGATGTCCACCATGTACCGATAGCGCAACGCCGTACGTCTAGTGGTCCGATGATGGAACGGACTTGGTGGAATTAAATTGTGTAATTCCAACGCACACTCCCCGAAGTGTAATCGATAGAAAACCGACAGGCCAGCAACTCGGTGTCGATGCTCAAGGCTTTGGAGTTTTGATTCGACATAAATGTCGCTGTTTGATAAAAACTGAACGAGCTATGGGTAGCTCGCCGTCCGGCTGTCCGGTAAGGAGGACCGAGAGCGAGTTGTCGACGGCGCGTAGTGTGTAGACGAGCTAGTCTTAAAGAAATGTCGGGCTTTGGGAATTTTAGAAAGATCGTGTGAACTGAAAGATACAGCCCCCCTAGCCAATTTACAAGTTTCGTTTCGATTCTCTTTTCGTTGATCGCCTCGAGTCGGCCACACCTCCTATTCCTTTGTTCTGACCACGTGACTGAGCGTTGAGATGACGTCAGAATAAAGGAATCGCAGGCGTGGCCTAATCGAGGCGATCGATGAAAAGAGAAACGAAACGGTTGTAACTTGGCTAGGGGGGGCAGGTGGGTTTTAGCCAGTAAAAGTCTGACACGCCCTTTCGCTCCACCCTAGAGTGCTAAAAGTCATTTAATGATTTCCTACCTCAAAAAAAAAGACGAGGTAACACAAGCTTTTCTTTCGTTCGCAAGAAAAAAATGGCAATTAGGTTAGAATAATCGCTACGGAAAATTTTCCAAAGAAAGTAATTCAACGTAATCCATTAGGCGTCCTTTAACGCTCTGACGTCATCCTCAAATGGGGGAAGTATTTCCTTATTAGATTAGGAAGAAAAATGTTAATGGTGACATTTTTGGCTTAGTGACTCCAGAGTTCACTTAGTCTGGGAACGTTGGAAAGAGTAAACGTTGGTCCTAGCTAGCGGGTATCGGTCCTGCTGGGCCCCTAGTTTGCCGAGATGTCGTTGAGGAGCGCGTGGATCACTACGCGTTGTTGACGACTTGGCTCGGTCCGGTTAATTACCGGACGGCCGTGTAAACCGTGGCTGGTAGTCGGGGCCGGAATCTCGGCAACTGTGAGGGTCGCGGGAATCCGATGGATGCGAGACGCACAGGACCGGTCATTATAGCGACACTGAAGGAGGCCTATGTCCAACAATGGACGTCTTTCGACTGAAATCCTGATGATGAATCTTGGAACTATTGATACGATTTCAAGAATTATCTTTCTAATAGAAAGATACGTTATTGACAAGTTATGCCCCCCTAGCCAAGTTACAATCGTTTCGTTTGCGTCGAACGCCTCGAGTAGGCTACGCCTCCGATTCCTTTGTTCTGACCACGTGACTGAGCGTTGAGATGACGTCAGAATAAAGGAATCGGAGGCGTGGCCTACTCGAGGCGTTCGACGCAAACGAAACGATCGTAACTTGGCTAGGGGGGCTGGATAGAGTAAAGATATATTAGGTACTTTGACTGTCATACAGACAAACTCGCAAGAAGAAACTAGTAGTTTTTGACTGGCCTGTTGGTCTAGTGGTTAGTGGCTCTGACTGCTATGCCGGAGGTCATGGGTTCGATTCCCACCCAGGACAAATGTTTGTGTGATGAGCACGATCATTTGTTGTTCTGTGTCTAGGTGTAATTTATCTATATATGTATGTATTTAGAAATATGTAAGTATGTTTATCAGTTGTCTAGTACCCATAACACAAGCTCTGCTTAGATTGGGACTAGACGGCGGCGGCGTTGTGTGTTAGTTGTGGAATATTATTAGTTCGATAAATACGATGAGGAAAATCGTAAAAAAACAAAAATATTCTACATAAAAAACTTTTTACAAAAAAAATACAACCGACTTCAATGTAAAAAAACACTGAAAAGTGCAAAATAACTTTAATTTCGGAAGTCGGTGTTTCTATAATAGTTTTGTCTCTTCGTTATTCAACACCGACTTCCGAAATTAAAGTTATTTTGCACTTTTCAGTGTTTTTTTACATTGAAGTCGGTTGTATTTTTTTTGTAAAAAGTTTTTTATTTTTCACTTTTTAGTTATGGTACCACCACTAAAAAGTACCCCTCAGCCATATTTAAATACCTTATAGCCAGAGTGCATCTTATGACAATTCTAATAATACCAAACACGGTTAGATTAAATTAATTTATTACAGAGTTCCGGTGCCTAATTTCAGGCTTCATCATCAGATCAGTTCGATATATTACCCCTCTTCTTTCAGTCAGTCATCGACTACACGTATAAACAAAGCAATTTTACTTGTTACGACAGTTCTGCTGTGATCCCATGAGGAGTTCTGTTACATATCTACGAAGTTCATGATCAGATCATAACAATATTTCTATGGGACCAACTTGGAAGCATAACCTTTCAATCAAAAAAAAAATTTTCAAAATCGGTCCACAATTGACCGAGAAATCGGTGAACATACATAAAAAAAAAAAAAAAAAACATACATTCAACCGAACATATAACCTCCTCCTTTTTGAAGTCGGTTAAAAAACAAACCGCGCCGTCACGAACGCTTTGGCGCGCAAATTGTTTACGTTTTATTTTTAAAATCCATTCCGGCCGGGCGTGGTTGTCTCGTCATTCTGCCTCTGAAATTCTGGGTATGGTCCAGCTAAATAATGTCCGATCTTTGTGATGTTTTTTTTCATTGATATTGATAGAATACTTAAGGCCCTAACTCCCGAGCAGAGCTATAAAACAGTGACTTTCTGAAGCCTACTCCTCGGTAACGGCAAGGTTTGAAAAAAATATGTTTATTATAGATTCATGTATAACATTATCAACACATGATTTTTTCGTAAGACTAAAACTTTTGCCAAAAAAAAGTTTTATCAACATATTTTTTCGCTTGTTTTCCCTACTTTCAAACGGTTTTGATCTTTAGAAATATGTTTACACAAAAAAAATGCTGGTTAAGTGTTCTTCAGAATGTATATAGCACATGTAAATCAAACAATATTTCGCAAAGAAAATGGATTTAAAGGTCGATGACGTCAGAATATTGGAATCGGAGGCGTGGCCTACTCGAGGCGATCGACGAAAAGAGAATCGAAACGAAATGGTTGTAACTTGGCTAGGGTGGCTGATGTTGGGACTATACGCCTTAATTAAGATTTGTTTACATTCACGAGTGTTAGTCATCATAGAAATGTATTATTTCATATGTTTTGTAATAAAGAACAGATTTATGCTTATCAGCGCAATTTTCTGATAAGTATACAAGGTCGTTTTGAAATTGAAGTCATTAAAAATGCTGTTTAGAATTATTTCTTCGAAAATTTGCACGCATTTTGCTACACTGACAACGATCAGAAAACTTACCGTTTTCTTTATCAGAAACAAGTAATTTTTTTAAGGTGGGAAATCATTGAATAACTCCTCCCGTTGGGTGGAGCGAGACTTCTCACAACTTGCAGCTCAAAAAAATATTATAATCTAGCCTTGACTATGAAGCATTTACTAACACTCTCCGGAAATAAAACCCAGATTATTTTTATCACCAAAAAGTTTTATCGCGTTTTCTTTAGTTTATACTGTTTTATGCCGCACCTTGACATTAAGAACGTCATTCAAAATTTTCCATAGACAACCGGTGACATGCGCATTGCGCGGCAAATGTTTTTGTACGTCATTAGCGTCACTCTTAATATATCTATGATAGGGAAAGTGAAGTTCAAGGTTTTGAAATGTCATGTCATTCGTGAAATGATTAATTTAATAATCACTTTATATGAAAGTGTTATTGAGTTAATTAGATTACATGAAAATCAACATGGGAATTATATAATTTCTTCTTTACTTTTTTAGGATTCCATACCCAAAGAGTAAAAACGGGACTCTATTCTTAAGATTCCGCTGTCCGTCTGTCTATCACCAGGCTGTATCTCATGTAGGTACCGTGACAGCTAGACAGTTGAAATATTTACAATTAATGATGAATTTAGGTCTGTTGATCTAGTGGTTAGTGGCCTTGACTGCTATACCGGAGCTCGTGGGTTCGATTCTCACCCAGGACAATTGTAAGTGTGATGAGCACGATCCATTGTTCTGCGTTTGGGTGTTTTTTTATCTATAATTGTATGTAAGTATTTAGTAATATATAAGTATGTCTATCAATTGTCCAGTACTCATAGTACAAGCTCTGCTTAGTTTGGGACTAGATGACATTGTGTAAAAGTTGTGAAATATTATTATTATTTATTATTTCTGTTGCCGCTATAACAACAAAGAAAAACAAGACAAAATAATGCCTTGTGGCATTAAGTCCGCCTATGTACCACTACTGTACATGAAGTTTAAATAAATAAATAAAACTTGGCCGTTTTTTTTTAAGTATTATTAAGAAAACACTCCGCATTTTTAGTACCAATAAGAAAGCTTACAATCCCAATCTCGTTACAAGATAAATTCTAACATTTACGAAGGCCCCTGAACAATAAAGGACAATGAACCACAAAACCTACAGTTTATTAAACTAACTGAAACCCAAAAAAGATCACCGCAATCGAATAAAAACTCGTTTATATTCTTGACATAAAATGCTCACCGATTTTGCCAGACAATACGAACAACAGATCCTCTCAGTTCTATAAATATCTAGGACAATACAGTCGCCCTGATAAGGCTGAATGGGACGTTACCTGTGCCGGTTGTGACATTTTCATAAAATAGAACCTAAGAATAGAACGCGACGCTATCGGACTCGCGGAAGAATTTTGACAGCTGTCACTTTAGTTGGCGGGAACGATATAATCTGTGGTCGAAATATTTATGGTTACGAAATATTCTTTTTGAGGAATTTAGGTCAAAGAATTTTATTGTGATAAGTACGAAAATAGGAAGTATTCCACTTTGGGCACACGCTTAAACGGCACCTGAGTAAATGGCACTTGAGGTTATTCCACTTTGGGCACCTATTGATATTTTTCGCAGGTGCCATAAATGGAATACTTTATTATTTAAAATTTTATTCCACGTAAAGCACCTACGGATCTATAGGTTGTGATCTTATTTTATTATTTATAGGATGTGAAAATTAAATCTTCGAGATTAACATCAGTAGGGAGTTTACTAACATGATAATAAAAAAAGTAAAAGCCAGATTTAATATTTTTTAAATCTGGGCAATTACCAGCAAAACAAGCAAATAGTACCAATTGGTAATTAAGTAGTAGTAGTAGTATCTATTAGTAAAATATTTTTTTAATAATCCTGCGAAAAACATCAATAGGTGCCCAAAGTGGAATACCTCAGAAACCACTTACTCAGGTGCCGTTTAAGCGGGTGCCCAAAGTGGAATACCTAGGTTTTAATAAAGGATAAAGGTTTTTGTTTGTGAATGGTTTAAGTTTACACAGACGGCTTATTCAATTCATCTGAAAGCTCTTTCAAGAGATTGCTGGGTAAGTACTCTCTAGGCTTAATCAAAAAGGTCTAAAAATAGGATTTAATCTCTTAACTGTGCTTATGGATCCGTGAAATTTAATCATGATTTTTCTGAAAACAATAGTTTTTAGGGTTTCCAACCCAAAGGGTAAAACGAGACCCTATTACTAAGACTCCGCTGTCCGTCCGTCTGTCTGTCTGACCGTCTGTACTAGGCTGTATCTCATAAACCGTGATAGCTAGACAGTTTTTTATTATTATTATTGATGATAGGCTCGCGTTTGACCACTATCTCACCTGATGGTAAGCGATAATGTGGTTAAAAAAAAATGCTAAAAAAAAAAAAAAAAATTTAAAGTGGGAGCCCCTCCCATATAACAAACGTGATTTTTTTGCCGTTTCTGCTACGGCCAGTATGGAACCCTTCGTGCGCGAGTCCCGACTCGCACTTGGCTGGTTTTTTATTCTATCCATGGTTAGATAAATGTCACTTTCACGTCATAAAACTATAAGATGGTGCCTTACCGTGACACATTAAAATATCAAGCGTGCGAGCAAGAAAGAAAGACGCGAGTCATACACCCTATATGTATGGCTTTATCCCTTTAACAGTTCAGTTTAGATCGTCAAATTTATCGCGTTATGAGCTCGTGGTAAAGCCTCAGATGCATGACATGAATCTTCTTCCGTTGTCCTGTGTCCTTCAGTTGCCCTTTGAGCTCTAGTTTAATAACCTTGAGGAAAGTTTTTATCAGGATTTTTCGAAAGTGTTTCCGCGGCCCTGGAACGAAAAGGGCAACTGAAGGAACACGGGTGGGATTTAGTCAGTAAAAGTCTGACACACCCTCCCCTCTAGCTCCACACAGAGCGGGAGAAGTAATTTTATGATTTCCCACAGCAAGTAAATCTCATAAGTTTTCCGAACAGTTCTTATCTCCATTCTATTTATACGATGCAATAGCAATCAACCTATTTACCAATCTGTATTTGCCGTGACTACAGAAACATTAAAACGCATGTTTATTTTGTTATTCGTTATAATGTTAATTTGGTTTTGGAGAATACGATTTTATAAACTTTGGCACAGGACATTGTTCCACTTTTGTCTTGAGAAATGACAGAATTAATGACATTTTTCAAAAGGGGAAAAAGCCTAGAGGAGATATGATATCATCTCTCTAGCTTTACAGACACTTCAGATACAAAACTACATAAGTTTTAAATCACAATATCCACTAGGAATCGCTACTGAACTTCATTCGAAAAAATCCCGCCAAAAACTGCCGCTTCTAAGTTATACAAAATGGCCGCCAATGCCACCATTTTGTGTTGTGCTAATTTACGCGCTATAACAAAGATAAAACCTAATTAATGACATTTTTCAAAAGGGGTAAAAGCCTAGGGAGATGGTATCATCTCCCTAGCTTTACGGACACTTGAGATGCAAAACTACACCAATCTTACATCACAATATCCACCAGGAATCAATTTGCGAATAATTAAAACAGCTACTGAACTTCATTCGAAGAAATTCCGCCAAAAACTGCCGCTTCTAAGTTATACAAAATGGCCGCCAATGCCACCATTTTGTGTTGTGCTAATTTACGCGCTATAACAAAGATAAAACCTAATTAATGACATTTTTCAAAAGGGGTAAAAGCCTAGGGAGGTGGTATCATCTCCCTAGCTTTAATACGGACACTTGAGATGCAAAACTACACCAATTTTACATCACAATATCCACCAGGAATCAATTTGCGAATAATTAAAACAGCTACTGAACTTCATTCGAAAAAATCCTACTAAAAACTGCCGCTTCTAAGTTATACAAAATGGCCGCCAATGCCACCATTTTGTGTAGTGCTAATTCACGCGCTATAACAATGTTAAAACCTATTTTATCTATTATCTAAGCTAGCATTACGGTTAAACAGACAAGTAAAAGTAATCCATAAATAAACATACATGAATAACAGACCTGCTAAAGGAGGATTTAACTGATAAGAAAATTATTGCTGCAAAAATACTGAGAATTTTATAGTCGCGTTTACATTGCACTGCATTGACGTGCAGTACAAATTTATAGGCAGTTATAGATACCGGCACGGATCTTGAGCGCTGACTTCTACAGTTCTATTTGCGCAGAAGCACGCAGAAGTGAAATATCGGGTCTCTTTAGTGGTACGAAGAGAGATGCGGGGGCGGGGAGTGCAATCCTTGTACAGTGATTGGCTCGCCGATATTGTACGATGCGCAAAGCGATCCCCGCTCTTTCGCCGAGCGCTCAAGATTCTTGCCGCTATCTGTTTATGAAGTTGTCAAAATATATACGCCTAAACGAAGCATAAACTGCCTTATTTTTTACTAGCCTCTACCAGCGGTTTCGCCCGCATGAAAGTCGAAAATAAATAGCCTATGTTACTCAGTGAAGATGTAGCTTTCTAATGGCAAAGAATTTTTTAAATCGGTCAAGTGGTTTATAGAACCCTCAAACAAAAAAAACAATTGACTGTCAATAAAACTTCACATAAATCAAATAGCAGTTTGTCCGTTAGTTTAAAAAGCTTGATCTATTTCATTCAAGCAATCAGTATTGATTGATACATTATATTACTGGCTCGTGGCCTTGGAGAGTAATGTATAAATAATGTAGGTACCACGTCACGGAACGATTTCAATTAGTCGCTTGTACCTAGTTGCTGGTTTGCTACATTCCTTTATTCTAGCTTAGTACCTACCGGCGAACAAAAGAAATAAGGAAAGAAAAATGGTTAAATAATGAATTTATATAGAGTGACTGGCAATTAGTGTACAATACTTAAACACGTGGTTGTGCTCATTATAACCAACAATTTTTAATATGGGAGCAAAGCCGAAATCGCGAAAAAACTATCAGCTGCTCAGTACATTAGGCAAACATAAATGTACTGAACAGCTGTTTTTTTTTCGCGATTTCAGGTTTGTTCCCATAGTAAAAGTTGTTGGTTATCATGAGCACAATCACGTGTTTAAGTATCGTACACTAATTACCAGTCACCCTATATAGGATCTTTTCAGGAAAAATTTTGTAAGCGGCAGTTGGCGTTTATTGCAGAAAGGGTTTTTTTTTTTATTTTGATATAAACTAGTGCTTGACTGAGATACCATCTGATGGTAAGCAGTGATGCAGTCCTTGATGGTCAGGCGCACTTGTTTATTAAGAGCCTATTCAGTCTAGCCTTGAATACACCCAAATTATAATCGGACGGGAAGACTGCAACAGTCAAATTGTTCCAGTCCTTCGATGTAGCGGCGAAACGCTTAGTTCTGACAGCAGAGGTTTCAAGTTCAACAACGTAAGGGTGGATACAGAATGGAACAAATTATTTTTTTTTTCGTTTGGATAGTCATCCAACGACATCCCCCACTCTTGGGCGGATCGGGAGATAGTGTCAGACTTTTACTGACTAAGAACCCACTCCTGTTCCTTCGTTGCCTTTCGTACCGGGGCCGAGTCTTCCTTTCAGAATCAGCCCCTTGGCCCCAGTAGGCTTCGGCCCTGCTGGGCCCCTACGGTTGCTGACATCTCGCACTACGCGCCGTCGACGACTTGAGCTCGAACCGGACGGTTACCGGACGGTCGGACGGCGAGCTACCCATTGCTCGCCGTACGCAAGCCCGCGCATACAGAATGGTGGTTAAAGAATGATGAATTTATACTGAACCTTTCAAAAATTTGACACATCCATCAATCCGCCTGGGCCCTCGTGGTTGATTACGGCCCAATCCCTCTTCTAGAGAGGAGGCCTGAGTTCCAGTATTGAGAACATTAGAAGGCTTATCACGGGTTTACTGTCGCTTGAAAACTTGCCAAATAAATTTTGGACTGCAAAAAAGATTAGTTCTGCAGTGTAGTAAAATTTTCAGTTGTCAAAATAAACATAATAATCTTGACTGATATATTAAATTTCAGTTACAATTTCGATTGCATGACGAGACGTAATAAAATATCACCAATTTATTTACCTACCACGCTATTCTATGACGCATGAGCACGACACAATATCATCTATACCTAAATAAAACGAAGTGTTCGTTTGTAATATCAAAATGCATATGAAAGTATATTAAGTATATACGTGTGTGGGTGTGTGTGTGTATTTAGTGTGTGTAGTGTAGTGTATTGTATGTGTTGTAGTACCTATAACAAAAATGCAATTATAATTTTTTTGTCAGTCTGTATGTCTGGCTGTTTGTTCCGACTAATCTCCGAAATGGCTGATCCGGTTTTGACAGAAATTTTACTGGTAAGTAGATAGCTGATGTTGTACTGTAAGGAGTAAATGAGGCTACTTCTATTTTAGAAAATAAAAATAGTGTTCCGTGCAAAAAATACTTGAAATTGATCAAATGGCATTGTGTTGTTTTACAAGTCTGACGCAGACGAAGTTGCGCATACCAGCTAGTCTATACATACATATAAATTGATGTTTCTGTTTGTAATATTAGTTCAAGAGAGATAGGCGTCAAGATAAACGTGATGGTTGTTATTTTTATTACTAATAAATACCAGAAGAAAACTTTAATCTTATTTTCATTTTAGCCATCACTGGTGTTTTTGTTTTTTCAATTCATATAAACCAGTGCCTGACTGCTATCCCACCTGCCCTGCGTTCAAAAATGAAGTTAGAGTTAACTCTAATGACGTCATCAGGGTAGATACTCTAAGCTCGCATTTTTGAACGCGAACGTAGAGTTCAACTGTCAATGCCAAGCAACTGTCATTCTTGCCGCTTACACCAACCTACCCTGCTCTGAGTTAGAGTTAGTTGGGTTAACTTTAGGGTAGCTACTCGAGTTATAAAAGAACGACCCTGGGTTGCAACTCGAAGCATTTTTGAACGGTTAGAGTAACGACTCTACCCTACTCGGTTATTTTTTAACGCAGGGCTGATGGTAAGCATTGATGCAATCGTTGATGGTGAGGCGCACTAGTTTATTAAGAGCCTATTCACTCTAGCCTTGAAGACACCTAAATTATAATCGGACGAGAAGACTGCAGCAGGCAAATTGTTCCAGTCCTTCGATGAACTGTAATTTATTGGATTGTACTAAAATTAAAAATCCTTGTTGACCAAATGTGGTTTTAATTTATTAGCATATTATTGTATAAATATTTACCGCAAAACACGTGACTTCAATGTCATTGTAAAAATATTTCATCATATTTTTGTCAATAACTATAGCTATTTTATACATTTTGAACTGAAATACTAAGGAGTTAGGATGCAAAATTGATTAACTTTAGGTTTAGATAGGTAGTATCGTAGTAGAACTAAGAATAAACCACGATGTAATAGGTACCAGAGGCGGTTTTTTTTTTAATTGTTCGGAAGATCTACCGTGACCCTGGAACGCGAAGAGCAACTAAAGGTAAACCAGTGGGTTTTAGTCAGTTAATGACACTCTCGCTCGACCCAAAGCGGGAGGTGATTTGATGATTTTCCCTACACAGAAAGTAACCTTTCCACCCTCGACTTTTTTATCCTTCAATTGGACTGTCCTGTAGTAGTTAGTGGCCCTAACAGCTATGCCGGAGGTCTTGGAATCGATTCCCACCCAGGACAAATATTTGTGTGATGAGCATGATCATATGTTCTGTGTCTGGGTGTAATCTATAATATGTATGTATTTAGAAATATATAAGTATGTTTATTATAACTAATAAACATACTTATATATTTAATCTCACTAGGACTCATAATAACACAAGCTTTGCTTAGCTTGAGACTAGACGGCGTTGTGTGATAGTTGTGCAATATTATTATTATAATTAATTGCCCTCAAAAAATCTCACAGCTGTCCATATTCCTTTTAATTTCATCCATGTTATCTGTATTGGATTGGAACTATGTTCTACCCACCAATTAAAGAGCAATGACCTTTTTAAACTAACAAAAAACTGACACAGATTCTTGATTTATCTGTTTACCTTTATAAGCAGCTTTTTCTATGTTACCAGGTTAAACAGACATTAAGCACATGTTTTTATCACTATAAATCACCGTCATCATTTCAGCCATATCCGTGATTTCAGCCAAAAGTCGTTCACGGCTGAACACTGGTCCTTCCTCCATCCATCGGATTCCCGCGACCCTCACCAGGTAATCAGTACACTAGCTTCTGACGTTCTCTTCTTGGGGTTACGTTGTCATCTACTCTCAATTTCGGCTCATACCTACAGAGGCAAAGGCTCAACAGGCTGCCAAAAATTGGGGATCTTAGCAAAGGTGAGACGGTACTTCACGCCGGAACAGCTGCTCAACTTTTATCAAGCGCAAGTTCGATCGTGTATGGAGTACTGTTCTCATCTTTGGGATGGGTGTAAAAAAAATACCAACTTGATGCGCTGGTGACGATTGAGAGGCGAGCCAAGAGAATCATCGGCAATGATGCACTTGTTGAGTCGAAGCTCCAAAGCCTTGGGCATTGGCGCCGAGTTGCTAGCCTGTCGGTTTTCTATCGTTTACATTTTGGGGAGTGTGCACTGAAATTGCACAATCTAATTCCGCCAAGTCCGTTTCATCATCGGACCACTAGACGTACGGCGTTGCGCCACCGGTACATGGTAGACATCCCACCGTTACGTCCAAAGCGTTTTGAGAACACCTTTATTGTGCGTACAGCCAAGGAGTGGAATTCCCTGCCGGAGTCTGTTTCCTGATAGCTACAACTTAGGGGTCTTTAAGTCAAGAGTGAATAGGCTACTTCTAGGCAAGCGTGCTCCATCGTCGACCACATCATCGCTTACCATCAGGTGAGATAGTGGTTAAACGCGAGCCAATCAATAATAAAAAAAAAAGTGAAAGTTTGTCATTGTGATTTGTGACCGAAGCGCCAATCATCCGACCCTTGGCGAGGTTGACATGGAACCGAGGGCTGTAGTGACAAATTTCCACGTGTATCAAACGACGTTTTTCAATACACTTACGAAGACATATAAACGAAGGTTGCCGCGCGACGTGTCGACGCGCCCAGCCTGACACCATAAATATAATAAAATTGTGGCGGGACGAGCACGCGCACTTTTCCACACTAGTGCGAAAAACAGTCAATTGCGTGACTAAAAGCAGTAAGATAAGAGCGAGTTTTCAAGTAAGTGTATTTAAAAACATTTTTTATCCCATTGAATTAATTCATTCGTGTCGGTAATCTCATGACAAAATACAATGGATGATGAATTTTCTACAGTTCAACATTATTCGATCCGTTGATAATGAAATCAAACAATCAATATGAAAGTCAATGACTGCTATTCCAAATTTATCTTGTACCTACCATATTATTACCATTTTTAGGGTTCCGTAGCCAAATGGCAAAAAACGGAACCCTTATAGATTCGTCATGTGTCTGTCTGTCTGACCGTCCGTATGTCACAGCCACTTTTTTCCGAAACTATAACAGCTATACTGTTGAAACTTGGTAAGTAGATGTATTCTGTGAACCGCATTAAGATTTTCAAAAAATAGAAAAAAAAAACCAATAAATTTTGGGGGTTCCCCATACTTAGAACTGAAACTCAAAATTTTTTTTTTTGTCAAACCCATGTGTGGGGTATCTATGGATAGGTCTTCAAAAATGATATTGAGGTTTCTAATATCATTTTTTTACATACTGAATATTTGCGCGAGAGACACTTCCAAAGTGGTAAAATGTGTCCCCCCCCCCCCGTAACTTCTAAAATAAGAGAATGATAAAACTAAAAAAATATATGATGTACATTACCATATAAACCTCCACCGAAAATTGGTTTGAACAAGATCTAGTAAGTAGTTTTTTTTAATACGTCATAAATCGTAAACAGCAATTTACCTTTTAAGTTTGTACGGAACCCTCAGTGCGCAAGTCCGACTCGCACTTGCCCAGTTTTATGGTTGTAATAATACATTTATAACTTCGTTAGAGGTTTTCAGGGGAAAAATTAGGGAAAATTTCCTGTCAACCCATAAATATGTATGTATAGGTTTTTATTTACTGTATATATATATTATGCTTATTTAGTGTGCTGTACACATATCTCTATTTTAATTATGGAGGTTCTATGATCGGCTGAATGTATTTTTTTTAATGTATGTTCACCGATTTTTCGGTCAATTGTGGACTGATTTTGATTTTTTTAAAGGCTTCCAAGTTGGCCCCATAAATCCCAATAAATCTGCAGAAGTTTTGAATAGTGCGCGCATCACATAAAATGTACAAAATCGATGTAGATAACTTTTATACATAGGGGTGACCAGACGGGTGCAATCCAACGTCCCAACTAAGGTGACCTTGGTTTATGTGTTTGGTTTGTGTTGCGGCTACATGGATGTAAATGTAAACCACGCGCCAACACGTTCGGTGGTTGGGAAAACGCGCCTCGCCGTAAAGGGAGTTGAAGCCTTCAACTTGAAGGTCATGGATTACAACCGCTGTCTACACTGATTGAAACTAGCAAGGTAACCTTGGTTGGGACGTTGGTTTGCAACCGTCTGGTCACTTATTAAACTTGCCGTTATCAAGGAGTAGGCTTCAGAAAGTCACTGTTTTATGGCACTGCTCGGGAGCTAGGGCTTCGTCTGATTACAGATAATGCTCCATCGTCATTGACAGGCTTACGCGATGACTTAAGGCGTACCCCTTGCGAGAGACATCACGTCAGGGTCACCAGTTTAGAGGTATGCAGAACATAGTGTAAAATTCCACATACTTCTATTAAACAGGGATGATCCTCGGGCCAGATGGACAGTTCATCGGATCAGACATAACACCCGTCTGGTGATCATCTGGGGTGAATCAATACTTACAATTTTTTTTTCACTACCTATTTATTTTGTTCTATTATTAGGTTTAGTTGTTAAAGTGGCAACAGAAATTCATTATCTGTGAAAATTTTAACTGTCTAGCTATCATGGTTTATGAGATACAGCCTGGTGACAGACAGACGAACAGAAGTCTTAGAATAATAGGGCCCCCGTTTTACTCTTTGGGTACGGGACCCTAAAAATGTTATTTTGATATTACATACAGAGACTTCACTTTTATTTATATGCATTGTCCGTACCATTCGCAATCTATCTTACGAAGAGCGCCCTAAAGAACTTGACCTTATCACACTGGAACAACGTAGACAAAGGGGCAGGCTTATTGAGATTTATAAAATACTCACAGAATACTACGATGTGCCCAGCCTTCAAGACCTTTACACACTGAATGCCAACAAACATTTACGAGGACATTCCTTTAAGTTATGAGGAAATGCATCCAAAAAGAAGCCTTTGAAGCAATTTCTACCTAACAGAGTTGTAACGGCATGGAACAGGCTCCCGGAAAGTGTTGTGAAAGCTCCCACATTGAACTGCTTTAAAAATCGGTTGGACAGACTAAACATCTCCAAACTATATGAAACACATGCATCAGCTAAATAGCTGCTAGTGTGTCTTACCAAATAATAATAATAATAATAATTGTATACGTAGATGTATATATTCAGTTTTAATATGGAGTGGAGACCACCATATGAATAACGATTGTCTATTGAAACTAAACGGTGTCAATATCAAACTGATACAATTGTTGATAACAACTAATTTAACATTATGAGAACAATGGTTGACGTTTCTAAACCTTTTCTATGGTGACAACTTTGGCATGAAATTATTTATTATAGTTTATTAGTAATTAATGATTACAAGTGGACGGAGCAGGTGGTTGCAAACCAACGTCCCAACCAAGGCCCCTGGGGGGGCCAGGGGGGGGATGGACAGCAGATGTAATCCATGACCGTCAACGCCCTTGGTTGGGTGGCGCGTTTTCCGAATCATCGAACGTGTTGGCGCGTGGTTTACATCCATGTAGCCGCAACACAAACCAAACACATAAACCAAGGTCACCTTGGTTGGAACGCTAGTTTGCAACCATCTGGTCACCCCTTTATATACATAGCTATGAATGCGCTAGAAGGGAATTGAATGTGAGCGTACCTTCTACCAGTCACTGTATAACCTTGTAATTAAACATATTTTCTATGTCTATCTAGTTTAATTATGTGAATGTCTGCAGGATTATTTGAAAGAGTTACCGTGACCCTGGACTGCAAAGGGCAACTAAACAAACACAGGTGTGTGTGTGTGTGTGTGTGGTCACGTTCCATGCAGAGTGGGAGTTTAGTTCAATTTGAGTGTGGTTTCCGCATATTTTTAACTTAAACCTATTGCATCGAATTGGTCAGATAAGTGTTTTCGTGTCCTAATCGTCAGGATTGTGTGTTTGCGACTGGGTGCTCCATCTCAATTAGCTCAGGCAAAATAAACGTGAGTGTTTGTAGGCACCTAACGTAACATAATGTAACGTTTTGGGTATCTAACGTAGGCAGTTGAAAGGTTAATGAAACATCATGGTCTGTGTGTAACAATATAAGAAACTGAAAATCAGAAAATTCCATCTACCCACAAAAAGGTGACTTATGGGCCTACCACACGCATAAGCTTCACCACAGTTTTGTCTGCACAGGCCGGTTTGTACATGGAACTATTAACGGAGCAACCAGAGAAAAAGACCGTGCATGTGGTTGGTAAAACACATACAGTTTTTCAGTTAACAAACTCCGTGGCAGGCTAAAATGTGGGGAAAAAATCATAAAAAGTTTATGCAAGGTTTACATTTATGTTGACATGACTGTTTGATTTTTGGTTAAAAATACAACAAAATCTATGTTCTTTTAAATTGATCCAGGCATAAAAGTTACCACTGGGATTCACCATGGGTGCATAGTAATAAAATCCTTTCACATTAGCATTTCCATTTCATTGTTACCTCAATAGTTGCACAAAAGAAAAAGCAGTCTATGCTAGTCTATGACACCAATTTTACTACCCAACATTTTTAATTTATTTTGATGTTTCTAATGCATTTTCGGTATAAAATAGTAGAAAATGTAATTGTTTTATAATTAACATAACTATTAAGTTCAAAAAAATTACGACATCTAGAAGTTGCAACATCCACTGCATTCCATATCTATATATAAAATAAAACTTCGATGGAGATAACCTCAGAGCAAAATAAAGGTTAGACAAAAAATATATAAAAAAAAAGGTTGCGACACGAAGATAATCAGCCAATTACATTGATGACGTATCGAAATAGAAGGACAATGTAAAGCGTAATACGTAATAAGAGCTGTTCCAGATTCGAATATTCAGAACTTTAGCTCCATCAATCATTGACTAATTACTTATTGGGAAACAAGTAATAGCAAATTAAAGATACAAAAGTGACTTACTAAAAGTTCTTCTCTTCAACAGCGGGGGGTTCCAGACCAACGACATCGTAGTAATTATTATAATTACTACTAATACTACTACTGTAATTTAACTGTTGTAATAACTTCGTCATCTTGGCGAGTCGTAATTAAGCCTTGAAATAACTTGGGAAGAAAAACAACGGTCAGACCGTAAAAATCGCACAAATTGCGTAGTATACACGAACACGAATCAAAGAAGTGTAAATTAGTATGGTATGGTTTGATGAATAATCAACTTGAAGTACGTGTGAAAGGTGTTAACTTATTATTTAAGAAGTTCGTTATTTACATACAAAACACACGTGGTCGAAGACGTCTGAATTTCGTCGCATAACATAATTTTTCCATAATGGCCACCGGATGCGTGACGTTTCTATTCTCGATAATCACGTTTCGTTATACGTGCAGACTAAGTTCATTAAATATTCCAAAAAATTTATGACGTAATTGTGTTTTTGTTTCAAAAGAAAACATACATTTATAAATAACTCAATATAATGCAGTGCATATAGCACTAATTTATTATATCCTTGTACATTTGGCACGATTATGCAACAAAATATTAGAAATCAATACTTCTTTTGACAACCATGAGTTGCCATGGAAAACGTTCCGTTCCTTCAAAACAAAACGTCAACAAGGACCATAGTGAAGTCAGCCACAGTACTATCGATTGGGCCGCACCGTAATGCGTACATAACAACAGAGAATCGATTAAAAACTTACCGATTACGAAAAAGTAACGATGGCATACTACTCGTCGGGGACTCAATATTGGTTAATTTTTTTTTTATCATGTAACTGGATGCCGGCAAGGCATATAACGTCATAACTTCACTTTAATTTACACTGCACCGAAATAAGATCTTCCAATTAAGGAATGATTAGTCTTTTTAATTCGTAGCACATTAAAATCAATTACACTTTTATGGCTGTTTCTAGTATGCTGTAAGATCCTGGGTAACGACATTCAGGCTCTGCGGCGTGCTCACAACTAGTGCCGAGTTAGTCGCCGCAGCGACGGTATAATACTATATATATAAGTAGACAACCTCCACCCTCTATTTTTAGGGAGTATGGGGTGAGACACACGGGAGGAGTTTTAATGGTTTTTGCACTGATTAAAATAGAAGTTCTGTTCAGTTAATGGAATAATCTAGATATTAGTTCGAGAACAAATAAATGCTGCCTGATGACGGGCTCATGACTGATCTAGACTGGACTTATTGATTCGAACCGGTAGATTGTTACTGTGTTTAACTCGTTCATACAAACAAACTTCAGCTTTTCTGTTCAGATGAGTGTTATCTCTTTGCGTGGGTAGTTTGCGAGTATAGGTGTCAAATTAACAATGTAATATACGTAAGGTAGAATGGTCGTATTCTGTTACTGTAGTGGGCTTGTGCTTTACCAGAGTAAATACATACTGCCTTTAACAAAATCTATTTTTAACTTTAAATTTTCGATTTTCAATTCTCACCCAGTGTGGACTGTCTGAAGAGTCCCGCACAAGCGCAATAGCCTCCTGTGACGTCACGATGTTTACACCCCCGCTCCAGCACATTCGATTGTTTTGTTTGAGGAGCTATTATAGACCTTATGGCTTTTTGAAAATGGAATATAAAAAAGAAAGTACAATCTAATTTTAATGCTATTTCTTTTTATTTTATATTTTTTCTTTTGCAAAAAAAATAGGATCTTTATTAAGTAGGTATCTTTTTATTGCACTGAGTCTCAGTACAAAAACCGCATGGCGACAAGGCGTTTCTTTAACCATACTTACCTACGTCACATGAATTTTAAACTAAAAAAAAACCAAAAAATCCTACTTAGTTATAAGTTATAATTAAATATCTTATACCTATTTCTTACTTTATCTTACATTTCTGATATCTTAAAAAAAAAATCAAAACGCTAATTTCAACAGTTATAATACTTTCTTTTAATAGCCATATTGAAACAAAAAAAAATAAGCCTAATGAATGTTAGGTACTAAACAAATTAAAAGCCCATGTGCCGAGTATCCCGACCTATGCCCAATGCGCAACTTTTTATTCGATTTGGCGTACGTGACGCATTCATTTTCTTACCCTCCGACTCGCCCTTCATGCCTTTGTTAAATCTATAGATCTCTACATTGACTTGTACTACATCTATGAGTCTCTAGTACCTTTTCGAATTACGCGATCATCGATTTATGTTAATCATGATTGCGCATTGCTGTCAGTTTTCTTTTTTGAGTAGTACTGATGACTTTATCAGTTGATTTTTTACAAAGAAACATATTTATGTACACACAAACACTTTAAAGCTAAAAAAAAAACAAATACAGATGAAAGAGCACAAAGAGGCTGCTTATTTATTACGATTTTTTTTTCAGTAGACCTGCACTAGGAGAGTTGTATGAGAGATGTAGGTAGACACAGTGTGTATAAATAAATCACAATTAATATTATCATCGTTTAGGTCAAAAACAAAGAAACCGCCCTTGTTCTGTATTTTCTTATAAATATAACGGGAATTTCTACGTTGCTTTTTCTTTGAAATATCTAAATATTACTTTGGACTATTTAAACATTTTATTATTGGCTCTAAGGCCTCCAAGTCAAACTCAATAATTAAGTTTGATTGACCCCAAATTAAATACCAAGACTCTTAGGTTTCGACATTCATGCGTTACACGGCGAAGCTATAATATACTTGCCTCGAATCTATAGGTATTTGTACTGCATAATATGTGTCTAGCTATTCCTCTGAAATTGCACACTTGACTAAACCTGACCTAGCCGTAGTACAAAAAAGTTTAGTTTCTAATAAAGAGGAGTCTAATTTCAGTGAGCACTGTGGTTCTGGCTTTCTCAGAAAGGAATTAAGTTGCATACATTATACCATAACCTGTAGGTGGGTAAATACTAGAAACTTTACCTACCATTATAAGGAGTTTTCTTGATATTTTATAATATTTCTATCAATTACAGTTATTGGACATGGGCACATTGCACGCAGAATAGATGGTCGATGGGGACGAAAGGTTCTAGAGTGGCAACCGCGTACCGAAAGAGGTAGCGTTGGAAGGCCTTTTTTTTTTAATTCTTATAAACCAGTGCTTGACTGCGATCCCACCTGATGGTACGCAGCGATGCAATCACAAGGTGGACCGATGACCTGGTTAGGGTCGTGGGAATCCGATGGATGCGAGTCGCACAGGACCGGTCATTGTGGCGACGCTTGGGGGAGGCCTATGTCCAACAGTCGACGTCTTTCGGCTGAAATGATAATGATGACAGTTATTGGAAGCCTTATTTTTCAGTCACACGTTAAGCTAAGTCTAATGGGAGAGAGAACAAAGCCTTTGCGGAAGTAAAAAAAATGCTCTTATTTGGAAGAATTGTAGCAAGAGGAAGAGATACCGGTCTATGTTTTTTTTATTCGAAATTCGCCCATGATCTAGGCAAGTCTATAGGGTTGAATTTAGCTTTTACGGGCAATAGAGAAACACGTGGAAAAGCATAGAAATCTCTTGAATGAAGCAACGTGGTTGGTTTTCCTGGAAATGAATTGGGTCAGTGTACTATGCATATAGGTTACGAACGGCGCGCCATGGCGCATTGTAGCTATGTCTACATAGGTACTTATACATTGTTTTGTATGCAGTTATGAGGGTGGTGCATTTATGTAATAATTTTATGAAGAGACAATGATGAGATAGACACGTATAAGAGAATGGTAAGATTATCACGTAGGTAGTAGATATTCATCGTAAAAAATGGGCACTAGTTATTAGCTCGCCGTCCTCAAGCCAGCGCCTACGGTGGCTGAAAATCGGGATCAGGATCCCGGCGGCTGGGGCGTGAGGGCCGTTCTTTCGCTCATGCGGCCACCTCCTTTGCTAGCATTACGGCTTCGCAGAAGGAGGCGACCGCCTGCCACTCCTCTTCGCTCCGGACCGACTTCCCTCTCTGCAGCACCTTCACGAACGTCTTCCATGACCTCGACAAGGTCAATCCGCCATCTTTGTTCGACGAAATCACAGAATCAACGATGGAAATTGAACCTACGACAGCACAGCAAATGTATGACAACTGCGTGTCTAATACTTTGAATGCACACGCTTACTTAAATACGAATGTAGATATCTAGTGGGAGTCTGCAGGATGTGAGAAGGACGGGTACAATGGCGACGGTTGTTGGAGGCATTCCATCCATGGAGGCAGTCCATCGATGGATATAACGCCTGAAATAGTAATAATGATAGGGATGATTTAAGTAATTACCTCTTTAAAGACACCAAAGAAATCCTATTCTAGCCACGGATGGAGAATTTTTATTATTTTAGAGCCAAGCAACATTATACCAACCGCTTAGATTCAACTACTCATAACGAATAATTAAACTCAGTCGCGTTTCTTTGTAACTACACTGATAAAATAATTAAGAAATGCAAAAGTATTTCAACTCAGCAGAAACAGCCTTTATCTCACGCGCGTTGGGTTACTAAATAATTTCAACAGTAGCTACAAAGTGCAAGTGTTTTGTTTCAAATTCTTTATTAATGATTCAATACTTTATTTTTTTAATATTTTTTTTTTGTTAGCTTATATTATGTTCTACGGCTGAGCAAAGGCCTTTCCTTTCTTTCAAACCTCTGTCGTGGATGATCTTCCGTTATAGTTTGGTCTGAATCCAATGCGGATTACTGGATGTTACGCCAGAGTCAGGTTCATGTACACCTTGCTTGACTGGCCTGTTGGTCTAGTGGTTAGTGGCCCTTACTGCTACGCCGGAGGTCGTGGGTTCGATTCCCACCCAGGACAAATGTTTGTGTGATGAGCACGATCATTTGTTCTGTGTCTGGGTGTAATTTATCTATAATATGTATGTATGTTTATCAGTTGTCTAGTACTCATAGCACAAGCTCTGCTTAGCTTGAGACTAGACGGCGTTGTCTGATGGATAAAAAAAAAATGTAGGGTGCACCGCAGGCAGGTGAGGTTGGCTTGGGTCTCGAAGTAGTCATGGAAAAAAATTGGAGAGAAACAGCAGACAAAATAGGTCTGCAGAAAATACTTGACCAGAGTAAAGTAGTAGTAGTGGAGTAGTGTAGTGCCTTAGAAGATGATGATTTTGCCGATCAACACAAAATAGTGATTTAAAACTTTATTACTAAACAGGCGCTCCTATTTTTTTTTATTCAATCGCTGTCCAAGCTTTAAACAAAATACGTGATTGAACTTGGGCTCCAATTTATTTTAATTCTAGATTGTGAAAGTAAATCCAGCGGTTTTAAAAATATAATACTTGCTTATACTTACTTATATCTACTTATATCTGCTGCAGTAGAATTTACATTTTAAGAAGAAAGCTGTAACAAAATACTGACTTAGAATATTTGTTATTTACTGTTACTGCAACGAAAAATGAGTCTCCTAATAAAGTAATGTAAGGGCGCGGCAGGATTTGGACCAGTTCCAAAAGTTTGGGACAACAAAAGAATGGTTCTTGGAGAAGGGGCCGATTTTCCGAGTCCAGCAATTTTAGTACGAGAAAATCGCTTTTTAACCGACTTCAAAAAGGAGGAGGTTATATGTTCGGTTGAATGTATGTTTTTTTTTTTTTTTATGTATGTTCACATATTTCTCGGTCACTTGTGGACCAATTTAAAATTTTTTTTTTTTGATTGGAAGGTTATACTTCCGAGTTGGTCCCATAGAAATATTGTTATGATCTGATCATGAACTTCGAAGATATGGAACAGAACTCCTCATAGGATCACAGCAAAACCGTCGTAACAAGTAAAATTGCTTTGTTTATACATGTAGTCGATGACTGACTGTAAGTAGAGGCGGAATATATCGAACTGATCTGATGATGAAGCCTGAAGTTAGGCACCGGAACTCTGTAATAAATTAATGTAATCTAACCGTGTTTGGGATCATTAGAATTGTCATGAGATGCACTCTGGCTATAAGGTATTTAAGTTTGGCTGAGGGGTACTTTTTAGTGGTGGTACCATAACTAAAAAGTGTAAAATAAAAAACTTTTTACAAAAAAAAATACAACCGACTTCAAAGTAAAAAAAACACTGAAAAGTGCAAAATAACATTAATTTCGGAAGTCGGTGTTAAATAACGAAGAGACAAAACTCTTATAGAAACACCGACTTCCGAAATTAATGTTATTTTGCACTTTTCAGTGTTTTTTTTACTTTGAAGTCGGTTGTATTTTTTTTTGTAAAAAGTTTTTTATTGAAAATGTATTATTATACTCGCAAATGTTCGTTAATTATATTAAACTTAAGTATTGATTAGTTTTGTAACAAAACCATTAGGGAGCTACCTAATAGTGTACTCGAAATATGATACTAACAACAGAAAACTAGATCCCATGACGCAGATTAGTATGGGATCTAGGGCCTAGGGCTACTTTATTGCACTAAATAATTGAACTTTATTTTCAAAAACGTTATATATTTATTTATTTGTTGTACTTAAAACACCAAAATTATTGGACAGTCTTAATTATTAAGGATTGTTTTAATTATTAATAAATTTTATTATAATTAATAATGCTGTAACTTAAGAAGAACTTAAATGTCATAGGTACCTAAGCCTTGGAAGGTAGGAATGTTTAAGGTTTCTAACCAATTAGTTACGTGCTCAAACTTCTATTGTATTTTATGCTCGCAATGTTGCATAAGACATGAGCTTATATGCCTGAACGATTTTCTGAGAAATTCACATACCGTAGTCGTCAACGAAATATTATATGGGATTATAAACATGCTGATTGTTGTTTTTAAGAGAAAACTCTTAGATGTTGTTATGATATCATATGAAAAAATGATTTTTTGTATGTGAGAGCAAAGATAGAGTGAAAGAAGAAAGATATCCAGATGGTATTAATGAATATGAAGAAATAATCGTGATAAATAAACACACAACTATTAAAGAAAATAATGCTTTAATTTAAATAAGTTTACAGTAGAATAAATACTTAAAATTAATTAGAATTAGAAAATAATCGCCTTCACAGTCTAGAAGGCCAATTTGGAAACATAGTAAGGAACTAAGACAGTGATTGTGATTTTCTTTAACAAATTCCCATACACTTGCATCAATGATATCGTTTTCGGCTTAAAAAGTATAGCAATTGAGTCATCAGAATCCACACATGTTACCGAATTTGGCACCACATTTTCAAAAGGCAGATTGTCTAAATTCAACTTTGTGTTTTTAGCTAAAGAGTTTAAATTCACAGCTGGATTATTGCAAAAGATATCTCTTGGAAGCGGAAAGTTTGCGGTTTCTTCTAAAATGTCTGATGCTCTCTGACAAGGAATATTGAACATTGACAAGCTTGACATTGGGTTCATAACAGTTTGGCCAGACACTAAGTTTCCTAATTGTTTTGGATTTTCATACAATGTGGGATTAAATTCGTTTTTGTGATCATGATTTGGTCTAAATATTGGTACCTGAGTTTTTGGAGTTTGAGTTTCTGATTCCCGATTTTGGTCCTTCAATTTGGCTAAAGCGGAAGCTATTTTGGTAAATATCTTGCTAAAATCAGCAGTTTTATTTTTGAACGCTGGCGTATTTTTGATTTCTGTTTTGTTCTTAACTTGAGTATCATCAAGCATGTAGGATCTATCGTCAATAATTTCCTTTGTACCGTTTAATCTATCTTCCACAATGCTGTCAAAATCTGGCATTGTTGGACAAGGGAATATTTCATCATCATGCTCTTTAATTTTTTCTTTAATTTCTTCCATTATTTTTTTACCCTCACTCTTGTTTTCCATTTCATCAGAGAGAAGGAATTTGATTATCTTGACGACATTGTAGAGTCTGTCTTTTTTAATTTTGGAGTTACTTTTGAGTGATTGTAAGGCTGGCATGAGTTCTTTCCATTTTGAATCTGTGGCAAATGGAGATGATGGCTGCGGGTCCTGAATGACCACTGGGTTGGATGTTGTAACTAAATGGTCGAGGGTTTGTGTTGTGACTTCCTGGAACAGATTTATTTAATTTTCAAGACCATGTTCTTTTATTAGATATTGTATTATCCAGATATTACCTACTAAAAGAACATTTAATGAAAAAAAAACCTTTTAAATACGCCAGCAAACGTCAGATATACCTACAAGTCACCAAAATTATTTTATTATAATAGTAAAGTATTTATACTCACACTTAAAATAACACAAACTACAAAAACTATTACTCTATTAATCATTTTCTTCACTATAACAGTTTAAGACACAACAAACTCCAATAACTATTAATTTATCAATAAATCAAGCGATTATAATCGCAAGGTTTTGTATATTTCATTTTTATCGATTACGAAATTGCAATAATAATAATCGGTAACAATATGACACAAGAATGACGTGTCGCGTCACTATCTGATGGAAATTCAAAATGTCATCGGAATTTTAGTAAAAAAGTCAATTGAAGGTTTATTTTATAATCAGATATTGGAAAGCCTTATCATTATAAAAAAAATCTTGTTACGTATGTAATGTCTAATATTATTGCCCTGATATTATAGCCGCGAGCGCACGATGTGATTTACCCAGTGGCGGATGTACTAATTTTCAAGGCATTTCAGTTTCCTGCCTTATTTTCTTTTGTTTCGATGTTGTTTTCGTGTTTCGCCTTGATTTGTTCGGGTACCCTGGGTAACCAGGGTAACCCAAACGGTTATTGGATATTGAAATATGGAGAGTGGGCCTCTAGCTATGTGCACGTGCAATATTGACGTCATAGATAACATTGTAGCGTTAAAGAAATACCGAATTCAGGGAAAAAAATTTTTTTGACTTATGACTATCCTGACTATCACTGTTCAAGGCTTTTTAAGTTTTTTTTTTTAGTTTTCCAATTGAATTTTTTTACTCTCGGAATGTGCAATGACAAGTGAGAGAGGAAAGTCATCAGCAAAATTTGTTATAGACTTCTATCTGTGAGACATCAGAAAACAGTCATGCAAAAATCTTTTTGATTTCTATGAGGTAGCAAAAAAAAAAAAATTCGGTCCCCAAATTTGCCGCCCCATAAATCTGCCGCCCGTCTCCTGGTTCTAAGCTACCTCACCACCAACTTTCAGCAAAATCGGTTCCAGCCGTTCTTGAGTTATAAATAGTGTAACACGACTTTCTTTTATATATATAACTAGCTGAGCCGGCAAACGTTGTTCTGCCATATAAAAAAAAAAAAAAAAATAGATGTTGGCCGATTCTCAGACCTACTCAATATGCTCACAAAATTTCATGAGAATCGGTCGAGCCGTTTCGGAGGAGTTCAAGTTCGAACACCGTGACACGAGAATTTTATATATTAGACTAGCTGAGCCGGCAAACGTTGTTCTGCCATATAAATAAAAAAAAAAAAAAAAAAAAAAAAAAAAATAGATGTTGGCCGATTCTCAGACCTACTCAATATGCTCACAAAATTTCATGAGAATCGGTCGAGCCGTTTCGGAGGAGTTCAAGTTCGAACACCGTAACACGAGAATTTTATATATTAGATTATATACTAGCTTTTGCCCGCGGCTTCGCTCCCGTCAACTGACTACTATATCCTATCCTCTACCCAACTCTATCCTACTCTACCTTACTCTACCCAACTCTACCCTACCCTACTCCTGGTTCTAAGCTACCTCACCACCAACTTTCAGCCAAATCGGTTCAGCCGTTTTTGAGTTATAAATAGTGTAACTAACACGACTTTCTTTTATATATATATATATAAAATAATAAGAAGATATTAATTTAAAGTAGTTTGACGTTTTGACGGCACGGTTGCTGCACGACTGCGCTGCGTGTAGCGTGTTCGATTCCCGCACACAACAATTTATTATTTCAATGGACCAGAACAACTGTTATGTTATGATATGTATGAGTATAGTTTTCGGACCATTGTACGTGGGCCATGGAGGCCATAACTTTTGGTGGGCTTATTCCAACCAGCCCACCTCTCTCCAATAACTGATTAGGTCTCTCAAGTTTTTCAAGGCGTCAATGAGAGAGTTCGGGGATCCTAGGTTCGTGTCCGTGTTTCAGTGACACCTGTGCAGTCTATCTGACCAACCGAGAAATTCACGAACATCTGAATATGCCCACGATAAAGGATGAAATCCAAAACATAACTTCGAAATACCGGGAGAAGCTAAAGAGGCACCCGAATACGCTAGCAGCACAGCTCACGATGCGTAGCTACGTAAAGCGTCTTAAGCGAAAGGACATTGTATGATAGGCGATGAGGAGACGTTCCAAATGGGGGACGCACTCAAACTGACAGCGCATCTCATCCTCCTCCGAGCATGCTCTACACAGGGGACTGTGTGTGATGCCTATTGTGTGGAGGTGCTTATTCGGTGTGCAGTGTCCTGATGGTCCCCGCCACCAGGCGCAGGCTGCCTTTATCCCCAGAACAACTATGTATTTGTTCTGGGTCTAGTGATTGTGTATGTCAGTGCAGTCTTTTTAAATCAAATGTGGACTGATAGAGAATGCCTTGTTATAAGTCCGCCTATGTACCACTACTGTACATGAAGTTTGCATACATAAAATAATATAATTGTGTCAGTTTACTCATGTTTGTAAACGTATCATACTGGAGGGCGATGTTTAAATAAAAAACTGGGCAAGGGCGAGTCGGACTCGCGCACTGAGGGTTCCGTACAAAACCTATGAAAACAGTTCAATTCCTAATTGAGTTACGAAGATTTTTCCGAATCGCAAAAAATGTTTTTTTTGTGACTGTGTACTTTACAGTTTTTAGATTTTTTCCTATAATTGTGCTATGAGACCTTGCTTCATGCCAAATTTAAGGATTATAGGTCAACGGGAAATACCCTATGAATTTTGATTCCCTTGATAGTTTCGAAATACACGTTTTATGGGACATAGACGGCCGTATCTTTTTTTTTCGTTAACTCAGGATTTTGATTTTTTCACATTTTTAAGGGACCGCAGACCTAAGTATATGGTTTTAATTTCAACTCGATACCTCCACGCGTTCCTGAGATAAAGGGTCTTGACAGACAGACAGACGGACGGACAACAAAGTGATCATATAAGGGTTCCGCTTTTTAGGGTTCCGTAGCCAAATGGCAAAAAACGGAACCCTTATAGATTCGTCATGTCTGTCTGTCTGTCTGTCTGTCTGTCTGTCTGTCTGTCTGTCTGTCTGTCCGTCTGTCCGTCCGTATGTCACAGCCACTTTTTTCCGAAACTATAAGAGCTATACTGTTGAAACTTTGTAAGTAGATGTATTCTGTGAACCGCATTAAGATTTTCATACAAAAATAGAAAAAAAGCAATAAATTTTGGGGGTCCCCATACTTAGAACTGAAACTCAAAATTTTTTTTTTCATCAAACCCATGCGTGTGGGGTATCTATGGATAGGTCTTCAAAAATGATACTGAGGTTTCTAATATCATTTTTTTCTAAACTGAATAGTTTGCGCGAGAGACACTTCCAAAGTGGTAAAATGTGTGTCCCCCCCCCTCTAACTTCTAAAATAAGAGAATGATAAAACTAAAAAAAATATATGATGTACATTACTATAAAAACTGCCAACGAAAATTGGTTTGAACGAGATCTGGTCAGTAGTTTTTTTTTTTAGTATTTTAGTTAGTTTTTTTAGTATCTTAATTCAGAAACGTGGTCATACTTGCGCAAGCCAAATATGAACCTGATACAAAGATTATTATTATGTTACTTGCTGCTACGGAACCCTCCATGGGCGAGTCCGACTCGCACTTGGCCGGTTTTTTATTTCCTTTTGAGGTAGGGAATAGGGTTGTTGCGGATGCCAAAATTTTGACATCCGCGGATGCGGATTATTAGAGAGCCACATCACTCACACAGCGGCGACTGCGCAACCGCGCGCTAACGACTGACCGGTACAAGCAGCGTTGGAAGACCTCCCACAAGGTGGACCGATGACCTGTTGAGAGTTGCTGGAATCCGATGGATGCGAGACGAACTGGGGGGTTACCATGACGTTCAAAGTAATATTGTTTCATTCTTATTTCAGTGTGGGTAAGAGATAGAGCTATACAGGTTGTCTAGCGCCATCTCTTACCCACAATGGAAATAAGAATTAAACAATCTTACTTTAAACATCATAGTACAGGTCCAGGACTTTTCGTTGTGGCGACCCTTGGGAGGGGCCTATGTCCAATAGTGGATGTCTTTCGGCTGAAATGATGATGATGATGATAATACACATATTACATATCTAACTACATATATTTAGCAGGAAGACCTTTGCCAAGCAGTGTAATAATTTAATTTTACACCTACGCAATACACACACATAGAATCTAGCAGTGTGAATCATAGTTATTTTTTATCAGTCTAGAATTGCTCCATTTATGTCCTAACTATGTAGGTAAAATGAATTGAGAAATTAATTAGGTGCTTCAGTTGATAATACTATAATATTTGTCAATTTATTAAGAAATATTTGAGTATAAATAGTGGGTAAAATGAGGGGTAAGAACATTCAAAGTTTGCTTTTGAAGAAAAACAAAAACAAAAAAAATAAAAAATGAAATCCTTCGCATTTGTCCTTGTGGCCGCTGTTCTGATCCAGGTAAATATTTTATTCTATTTTTAAATACTTAGTTATTTTATTTTTGTTTTATATTTTGTGTTTGTTAAACTACGTGCACAATTTTTGTGCACCCCTAGGGCATTTTGTGCACTCATTTTAGATTCGACTAGGGGGGTTACCATGACGTTCAAAGTAAGATTGTTTCATTCTTATTTCCAGTGTGGGTAAGAGATGGCGCTAGACAACCTGTACAGCTCTGTCTTTTACCCACACTGAAATAAGAATGAAACATGGTACAGGTTATGTGTATGTCTAGCTTTTGCCCGCGGCTTCGTCCGCGTACATAAAATATAGCCTATATCACTCAGGAATAAAGCAGCTTTCTATCGGTGAAAAAATTTTAGCATTCGGACTAGTAATTTCAGAGATTACCTCCTACAAACAAACAAAAAGCTTTACCTCTTTATAATATTAGTGTAAATTTGTTCGCGTTTGTTTTCTTACCGATGTTCATTAAAAACTATGACTATGAATCGAATATAAGTATGCGCACAAATGCCTTTAAAATAGTACACCCCAAAACGTTAGTGCACTAGCGAACTAGTGTTTGTGTTTTCGATACTTCGTTTGTGATGCTGTTGCGTGACCAACTTCTGCAGTAAGGCAGACATTCTGACATATAATTGGAGCCCCAAATGTGATCCCTACTTTGAAGCAAAAGATCTATGCATGGGCAAACCGTATTCGTCGGTACAAGCGACGAGTCGAGCGGTATACTCAGAATCGCACATTGCAAAGCAACGAAAGGTGGGTTTATAGGGCTTGGGAGTGACCGGACCAAAGTGTGACTAAAACACGCTTAGCAAACAATGACGCGATGTGTTCATTCTGGCGCAACATCTGGTCAGTGCCTATCAGTCACACCGAGGGTGACTAGACTCGGGAGGTCGAGCGCGCGTGCGATCTTATACCAGAAATGGGGGCATACCAATTACCATCCAATTTAACAATTTGGCAATTATGCCAATTACCATCAGCACCCTAGATGTAGCTCGTGCAGTTCGTCCGTTGCCTAACTGGAAATCCATCGTACGCTCGTTTGGCATCTCAATTCCAGTCTGCCCTAGAGTCAGGGTCACTGCCCCAGTTTTTTACAACAGGAATAACCCACCTGCTTCTTAAATCAGGTGGTACTTTAAAGTAGGGATCACATTTTTCGCCTTTGCTTGGGCGACCGAGCAACGCTTCCACATCACAATTTGGTGGCATTCCGTTGTCTACTGCCTTCTCTTATTGGTATTCACCAGTCTCTGATTTATAAATACACCATCCAATTTGTTCTTTGAATACCATCGTTACTCGTTACTACAGTCAAACTTCAAAAGTCACTTCTCCCATACCAAAAAATCTAACAGCCTTTCTTTATTTACAGAACGCCTACAGCCATGTCATCAGAACCGGACCCTGTGGTTGCTCCTCCTCGCTGATCTCCGCCCCAGTTCTGTCTGCCCCAGTCTACTCCACCGTAGCACAACCCAGCGTGGCTGCCAGCCTGGCTGATACCCTCTCTCTCCTGACCGTGAGCAGCCTTCTAGCCGAGAGCCTGCCTTTGAACCCTAACGTGGTAGCTGCAGTGCCTGTACCTATGTCGGTTCCTACTTACGCGCCAGCTCTGGCTTATGGAGGCTGCGGATGCGGATGTGGTGGATACAACGGTCTTGGTTACAGCTATATCTTCTAAGGAGTAGTTGGATGGTATAGGTGTGTGAGGGAAGTCTGGTGAGGTAGTGTTTTTAGTGAAAAGGGTGGTGAATAGCATTCTGACAATATTTTCTACCACGGCAGTCAAGAAACATAGAATCAACAGCGGCAGACACTGGAGATGCATTACTAAGAAAATTTTCATACGCACAAAACATTTTGAAAACACATTCACTGTGAGTACAGCTAAGGAGTTGAATTTCCTGCGTGTGTTTTCTGATAGCTATAACTTAGTGGTCTTTAAGTCAAGAGTGGATAGGTTACTTCTAGCCAAGCGTGCTCCATCATCGACCATATCATCGCTTACCAGCAGGTGAGACAGTGTTTTTATCGATAGTACCGCGTTTGACGATACTATCGATAAAAACAAACATTCGTATCTGCGTAGGTTTCAGCTGCTATAGACTTGGGGGTTGTCACCGGCCGTCAAACAGTCTCCGTGGTTTATTGTAGCCGTATAGAAGAAGTGTTACAGCTATCATTGGTCCTTTGCGAAATTCAATGCCACTTTTCGTTCTTCAAGTCTTTCTTGCATAGGAAACAGCCCCATTTGCACAGCGGTTCTGTCACGCGTCCTCAGGGGAGCATACAAGATAGCGCGCGTGACTGATGAGAGTCACAAACACTGAACACGCGTTCAGTGTTTGTCACTCTTTCACGCCCCCTTTTGACATCTTCACAAGTGCGTTCTTTTACGCACGATTACCCTTTCATGCACGGAGTGACTATATAAACCTATGCGAAAAAGAAATGGAGCTTTAAGAGGTATGGTGCCATAATATTTTTATATTGGACATGTGATGACTTACACACTTTTCAGCCCCAACACTATGCAGTTTTCAAGGAAGTTTTAGTTTTGTTTTAGTCGTTAGTGAATGGGTTACTTCTGGACGAACATCTTCTACCGTTGAACTCATCATCGTTTTTCATCAGACGATATAGAGTCAGTCAACTCATCAGTCTTAACCCTTTAATCGCTTGCGTCGAATTGAGTGTTTGCGTGTCCTATTCGCCAGGGTCGTGTGTTCGCGACTGGGTACTCCATCTCGTTTAGCTCTTCAATCCCCATAGGTTACAGAAGAGCTGAAGAGATGGAGTATTTGGACGTGGATGTGCAGCCATGGCGGAGTAAACGCAAGTGTTTGTCGGATATATCCACCATAGGCGCTTAAAAGGTCACAAGCTAGCCCATGGAACAAAAAAGTAAATAAGGTTTGTAAAATTCAAAATTCCCTTCATATCTCCCTTCTCACTATAAACATCGTCAAAAACAAACGCCCTGTGTAAGACCGATGCGTTATATGAATAAAAGTGTGAAAGGGTACGATTAGCGAATGACGTATTATTGCGAAATAGTGACTTTTTGATCCCAAAAAGTATTTACTGAGTCGCATTAATACGTCATTGTCGAATAGTTTTTAGTATAAAATTATGTATCTAATTACGTTTTTTTTTGGTTATTCGATTGTTGCATTTAAATTGAGAATTGAAAATAATTGTTTATTTTTGTATTTTTTAAAATTAGAGCTTCTTAGAAATATCATAACTGACAACTTTGTCGAATTCTAGATTTTATGAAGTAATTTTTTTTGTATATCATCAACTCTTTTCTTAGCATTGAAACAAAAATAAAAATTAAACTCTTTTGTTAACGTTAAAATAAATAAAAAAAAACTTTTTTTTTAAACAGTAATAATGTGTTGGTGTGTTGGTAAATATTACAAAATATCAAAGTTTCCAGTTCTAAGATAACATTTATTTTGCAAATATTGTGTAAACATATGTATTATTGCTATATCGGTATGTGTGTGAAATATATTTCTATAAAAAAATGTAATGGTTTTCATTTCAATTGCGTCCAATTTATTTTTGCAGATAAGTCACGTATTTCATGAGTTGCATTGTATTACCTGCCTAAAATGCAATGCATTGAAATAAAGTTACTGTTTCATTTGAATATTAACCTTATAAAAGTAACCATAAGATAGATATTGTAGGGATCGGAGATTATAAAAAGTCTTATTTGCGTGTAGGATTTAGCATAAAGCATAAGTATAATCAGCCTTTAGAATATAACTTACATTTTATTTATTAGTTTATCAGCTAAATAAACACTCTCTTAAATAAAATTCATAAATATTAACTAAACTATACTAAAACCTAACTATGTACATAAATATAATACAAAAACACAAAGTAAACTCCAGCGTTGAAATACTCCTCCACATCGCTGTCATCCGGAAATGTGCCCAGAAGACTGGCAGCATTGCCACGCTGAATGGCAATGCTAATTCTTTGGGCGAAGAACGAGCCAGCCCTCTGGTCACGCAAAGTGTAATGTATAAAATATGTAATATAATCAGCCTTTTAATGTTCCTACTGCTGGGACTCAGGCCTCCTCTCTAGGAGAGGGAATAGGCCGTATTCAACCACGCGGGCCCAGTGCAGATTGGTGGATGTCACATGTCTTCGAATTTTTGCTTCTAGGTCATAGCATTTTCATGGTGTAGGATCATCGATAACTAAGTAGGATTAATTTCTATAAAACTTAGCTAATCTTTTATAACTGTCAACTGCAAATATTTTTTCTTTTTAAACTCGAAATAATGTTTATTTATTTTAATTACATTGCCCCATCTATCTCTATATATCTGGATGGGTGGAGAGGGAGAGGGTGGGCAAAGAAAAGATGGATGGATTGTGTGAACAGTGATATGAAAGAAAAGGAAGTTAGTGATAGCATGACGGTTGACAGGATAGAATGGAAGAATAAAACGTGTTGCGCCGACGATGGCAGGAAGATGATGTTGATATTGCCCTATCTGTTCTACACCATCTAAAGATTTACTGATATGAGTCTATAAAGTATAAGCTTTACAATACATATTATAAAACCCCACTGCGTCTGTCTGCCCATCTGTTCGTGATAAATCAAAAACAACTGAACGGATTCTCATGCGGTTTACACCAATAGAAAGAGTGATTCATGAGATAGGTTTAAGAGGGCCCTTCCCCACTCGTCGAGCGTCAACGGGTTGACATGGCAAAGCTTGATGTTTCATCCATCACAATCCAACGCAATGTTCGACGAAGAGGCAACGCGAAAAAGAGAGATAACGCCTGAAAACTCTGTTGATTATTGATATTTCCATCATTTACTCAAACACAAAATTTGTTCCGGGAAATAGGTGCTTTTTTTTAAAACCTTACAAGTTTTCGGAAAAAAATATTCGTCATTCAGAATTTAGATTAAAAACGTGCAAGGTTTTTAATTAAGAGTTCATTATGAAGGGCCGAAGTTCACGCAGAACATTAGGATTTTAGAGGTCTTTATTGGATTAGTTTTACACAAATTTATGTTTTGATTTCAATACAAACTTATATTATATCCACAAGATAGCCCGAAGTGTCGCCAAACTTAAGTGGCAGTGGGCAGGGCACATTGCTCGCAGAACAGATGGTCGATGGGGACGAAAAGTTCTGGAATGGCGACCACGTAGATACCGGAAGACGCAGCGTTGGAAGGCCTCCCACAAGGTGGACCGATGACCTGGTGAGGGTCGCGGGAATCCGATGGATGCGAGACGCACAGGACCGGTCATTGTGGCGACATTTGGGGGAGGCCTATGTCCAACAGTGGACGTCTTTCGGCTGAAATGATGATGATGATGAAGATATCTGTCTTTCCAAAATATCTGGGGAAATATATGATGTTAATAACTTTTCTGAACTTGATTTATTTACTACTAAGCCGCGTGTATTCAATCGAATACTTACCAAACATTGGTTCGATAACTGTTTAATTTTACACTGAAAGACGTAATAAAGCATGATTGTGTCGTATTGTTAAAGTATATACCATAATTGTAATTAACTTTTTTTTTCTCTATCAAGCATGCTCTTCATAGCAATTTAAATGTGAAAACATGTCATTGGTATAAAGTAGCATAATTTGCTGTTTGTTTTCCGATTATAGTAAAATACAATAACGTCATAATCACGTACAGGCTGGCCGCTATTATGATACAGGAAAGCCGAGAATTTAAAAAAAAATCGAACCCTGTGAAGCTAGAGCGAATTGCCAATAGTAGCATAAAATGCTATTACTCAGCAAAGTAAAATCTAAGTACGATCAATGAAACTTGCCCTCAGTATAGAAACACATGAACTACCTTGCTTGTTACGCAATAAATTTGTCCTCAAGGTCGAATTGTTACTATGGTCGTGAGGTCTACCTACTTGTGAAGTAGGCAAGTAAGCAAGTAAGTAATTGATTTAACCTTTTGAGTGCGTAATTAGAGACACAATAGTAAGACAATGGCGCGTGAACGCCGGCGTTGAGTGCGTAATTAGAGACACAATAGTAAGACAATGGCGCGTGAACGCCGGCGTTGAGTGCGTAATTAGAGACACAATAGTAAGACAATGGAGCGTGAACGCCGGCGTTGAGTGCGTAATTAGAGACACAATAGTAAGACAATGGCGCGTGAACGCCGGCGTTGAGTGCGTCATTAGAGACACAATAGTAAGACAATGGCGCGTGAACGCCGGCGTTGAGTGCGTAATTAGAGACACAATAGTAAGACAATGGCGCGTGAACGCCGGCGTTGAGTGCGTAATTAGAGACACAATAGTAAGACAATGGCGCGTGAACGCCGGCGTTAATGCGGGGATCAACAGCTTAATGCGGGGATCAACAGCTTACACTATGTGCGATTTAAAAAAAACCCTACGTTAATTAATAACTAAAATCAAACTAAAATATGGCGTCCAAAAACTCTTCCACATCGCTGTCGACTGGTAATGTGCCCAAAAGGCTTTTTTTTTCGGGTGGGAAAATCATCTAATGACATCCCCCGCTCTTGGGGTGATAGTGTCAGACTTTTACTGACTAAAAATCCACTCCTGTTCCTTCTTTGCCATTTTTCTAGGGCCCCGGGGATCTCTTTCGTATTACCCATGGCCCCAGTAGGCATCGACCCTGCTGGGCCCCTACGGTTTCTGACATCTCCTTGAGGCGCGTGTGGAAATACTACGTGCCATCGACGACTTGGGCTCGGTCCGGATGGTTACCAGACGATCGGACGGCGAGCTACCCATTGTTCGCCGTCCGCAAGCCCGCGCCTGCGGTGGCCGGAAATCGGGATTGGAATCCCGCCATTGGGGCGCGAGGGTCATTGCCGAGCACGTGCGGCCTCCTCCTTTGTGAGCATTACTGCTTCGCAGAAGGAGGCGACCGCCTGCCACTCCTTCTCGCTCCGGACCATGGCCTGTACCAAAGCCCGGCGCGAGAGATCGCTTTCGCCGATCGCCCCCATGAGGACACGGCGGTGCTCTGCCCAGGCGGGGCACACCTCTACCGTATGCTCCACCTTGTCACAGTAAAGATATATTATACTGTGACCTTGTCCTCCGGGCGGTCCACACAATGGTGGCACCCGGGCGTTTCTTCCGCACAAATCCGGTCCAGCAACCTCCCGAATTTACCATGTCCGGTGAAGACCTGCGTCATGCGGAAGATAAGGACGCCGTGAGGTCTTTCCAGCCACTCCTCAAAGAGGGGACTACCGCCATAATTATGGCGTGCCCAGTGCCCAAAAGGCTGGTGGCATTGCCACGCTGTATGGCAATGCTTATCCTCTGCACGAGGTAAAAGCCAGCCCTTGGGTAGTAAACTAGATGTCTTGAGATGTTTCCGGAAGAGATTGCATGAAATGCGGTTATGTGAGGTAAGCGTGTGCTACTGCGGTGAAGAGGACGAATGTTTGGATCACGTTTTGTGGCGATGCCCCCTGTATGATGAACAGCGGCGGAATATGATGGACGGGATCACTCGTTCGGAGGAGGGACCGGTCTACCACTGCGACCTCGTGGCCTCTGAGGTCAACTTCCGGCGGCTTAAAGAGTTCGCACACAAGTGGCACCAGAAAAGGAGCGAGTTGGAGGAGTAAGGCTCGGGCGGGCAGCGAACCCGTGCTGTGGCGTCCTACCCACGTGTGGTGGGACAGCTGGTATGCCACCCTAGAATGGGGGGAATGGCATAGGAGGGACTGGACGAGAAAATTTGTAAAGGAGTCAAGAAGCGTCTGCGGTGATAGCACCACCTATCTTATAGGAGGGCTATGTCCGCAGGCGTCTCTTTGAGATTCGGCCCATATGACTGCAGCGTCAATGAAAGGCAAGAGTTAGCGGTACACTGATATATTTAATAAGTTTAGGAATCTACCCGCCACCATACAAATATCATAGACATAATAAAGTAACCATCGGTACATTTTTCCCCCTTAAGCTAGAGTATAGGTACGTAATATAATTAATATAACAATCAAAAGAAACAAAGCATTTTATTTAGTTGGTCGAGCCCGATTATAAGCTCGCAGGGCGCGGGCAGACGCACCTGACGGTGGTGGTGGTGTCTCCGGCCGTGGTGCCACTTCAGACCTAGGTATTTGCGACTTCTCTCCAATACCGTCAGACGCGTCTTCGAATGTATCCTCAGTTTCCTCACAGACCGAAGGGATTTCCCGCTCTGGGGTTAAGTCTTTATTCTCGGAAACTATACTGGTACGAGATAATGAATAGCGATTCTTATTATTAACAGGTATAATTTGATCGACATGTCTACGCCAACCGACTCCACGTCCTACGTCCACTTTGTACGAGACCGGCCCCGTCTGATCGACTATTGTTCCTGACGACCACTTTTCCCCCCTTGCGGTATAGTCACGGGTGAGCACCGTGTCGCCCGGTGCCAGCGCCCGCAGTGTGCCGCCTGCAGCGGCCACTTGCCGCTCCTGCGCGGCGGGCACTACAGTCGACACGTCGGGTCGCAGCGCGTCTAAGCGCCCGCGCAACCTGCGCCCCTGTAATGCCACCGCGGGGGACACGCCAGTAGTTGCGTGTTGGCAGTTTCGATATTGGAACAAAAATTTACTGAGTGCCGTGGCGACGTCCTCGCCCTCGTACAAAGCACGTTTGATCGCTTTCTTAACGGTTTTTACCGCGTTTTCTGCAGCCCCATTTCCCTGCGGTCTGTAAGGTGCTGTGGTAACATGTTTTATACAATTTTTTTCACAAAATATCTTAAAATCCTGTGAGAAAAATGGAGGACCGTTGTCAGTGACCAGTAATGATGGCAAACCAAACCGAGCAAAAATGGTTCTCATTGTCGCGATAGTTGCCTGCGCGTCCGTTCTACTCATAGAAATCGCTTCAATCCACTTCAAGAGCGAGTGAACACTTAAACTTATAGTGCTTGCACATATTAATTCGCGGTTCGTAATAAAGCACTTATTTAACTGCAAACTGAACTTAATTGTGAGTCTAAGTCTATGGTCTTCCTAGTTCATAAAACAGTTTTTGAGTATGAGAAGTGATCACTGAGTAAACACAGTTTCAAAAAACTCGGGTTGCGAAATTTAACTTGTAATCATCGCGTCTACGAACATAACGTGCGGTCCGAGGTCAAAGTCCGTCGGTCGCGCTCACACATCGACGCCTCAAGGACGACTACGCTCAGCTGTGACGATCGGCTGCCGCTTGACTGTAGCTCGGGAACCGAAGATTCACGAAGACGGACGGGACTGTGTGCCCGATACTCGTGCGCAACAAAATAAGATAACGCGATCGTGTGAGTACGGCGTTCCATTTGTTTAGTAAACAGTGTACACTGCATGATATTATCCGATCTATTGCTAATAACTGGGTTTATATCTAATAACAAAAATGATTCGTTCGCCTTCTAAAACTACATCGTCGCCCTTACACAACTCTGAACCTGACTTGAGTACAAGTTCCAATAATGAATCAAAGGTGCATATTACACAGAGGAAAAGGAAGCGAGGTGATGAGGTCGAGTTGCAACGCCTAGAAACTATGATGCTGGATTTGAAGGGCATGTTCACTGATTTTGTATCTGATCAAAAACAACATAATAACAAAATAGACACTTTACAGTCTGCCCTTGAGGATATAAACAGCATGATACGTAGTCAAAATATAGAAATTCAAACACAGTATGATGAGATCCGAACCCAAAATGTACAAATCCAAAACTCGGTTCAATTTTTATCGGATAAGTATGATGATGCCATGATCGAGATAAATAACTTACAGGCGGAGTGTCGTGACAACCAAAAAATTATAAAAACGCTTGAGCTTAAGGTGGACTATCTGGAGAGGAATCTAAAAGCTGCAACAATTGAAATAAGAAATATCCCAGCTTCAAAACCAGAGACAAAAACAACACTAATAGATCTAGTTCAAAAACTCGGTAGTATTGTTAATCAACCTATTCCACCGTCAAATATCAAAAATATTTTCCGTCTGAGAGGTAAAAAAGAGACAGTAGGCACTGTCATTGTAGAATTTACGTCGACATCAATAAAAGAACAATTTTTGCAATCTACTAGAAACTACAACAAGGAAAATACAGGAAATCGTCTTAACACTACTCACCTGCAAGCTGCTGGACCTCTGAAGCCAATATTCGTATCGGAAGCGCTAACTTCGGCATCAAAACGACTCCACTATCTCACCAGAGAGTTCATAAAAACCACGGAGTATGAACAGTGTTGGATCGCGAACGGGAAAGTTTACGTACGCGAAAGAGAAGGGATGCCCAGTCGGCTTATAAAATCCGAAGAAGATCTAGCTAAGCTACGTAAGGAAAAAAATAAATGACTATTATTCTTCTCACGGTGGCAAACCAAATTGTTTGAAAATATTGTTTTTTGTATGTTAAAACCTAATACTAACCTACTTGTTTACTTACACATAGTTATCTGTCTTGGACACATTATGTTTACAACACAAATAACAAGGCGCACACATACTTTTTGCACACTATTTATACTACAAGCTATATACACGCACGTTTCGAAAATTTATGCAATTGATTACACACCACAATTACTATTTACAATTAACATTATTACACAATACAAATACATGATGGGAATGCGTAAGTTATTTGACCCAGTATCAATATTTCTTCTCTCTATAATATTAATCCATAATTGCAGTACTAATGGCTTACCTCGGCAGAACGTTAACCTCACTCGCACAAATCTCAGTAGTACAAAAAAAAAAAAAAGCACATAATGATAGCTATTAAAGATAATTCGATACCACACAAAATAATATAATCAATATAGATTCTGTCTCTGTGTCGGACGCATCCACTTGTGACTTAGATAACTGCAAACCACCTAACTTGGATCCTAATCAATGTCTCAAAATCCTTAACCAAAATATCAGAAGCATATCAAAAAATATGCCAGGGTTACATACCATACTTGCAAGAACGAGGGTTGAGTGGGATCTAATAACGTTGACTGAATGTTGGCTACCAAATACTCACTTTATTCCAGACCTCCAAGGATATAATTATTTTAAAACTGAAAACAATTTGACGCAAAATGAAGGTGTAGTGGTATACATTAATAAAAATCTTAGGGTAGTCGTGGAAGAACCGTCAATTGTGGACGCAAACTGCCTAATAATCAAAATTGACGTGAATACCATTCTATTAGCCATATATCGCCCACCAGGTTACAGAGATATTACAAATTTTCTCAACTCACTAAACACAATATTAATGAGCATTGCACACTATAAAAATATAATTATCACCGGTGATATAAATATTAACATTCATGGCCACTGTCTTGACTCAACAAAACATAGCTACTTAAATCTATTAGCCACACATGGTCTACTTCCCGCACATACGTTGCCCACGAGACATCAAACCTGCCTTGATCACTTCATTCTAAAAACCACCCTACCTGCGTCAACTTTGGTAGCCCACTCATCACTAACTGACCATGAAACGGTCTTATTGTTCCTAGGCAAAAAAAATCCAAAAACAGCTGCAAAGAAAAATGTTGTCCGCATCAACTACGATCACCTAGAAGCTGATCTGAAACAGCTTGACTTCGCACAAGTGTACTGCTCCCAAGACCCTAACATAGCAGCAGAGAAAATGATCAGCCTTATAACACAGGCGATTGAATCCAATTCAAAGCGAGTTAAAGTACCTAATCGGAAAAAAATCATGAAGCCCTGGCTTACGCCGGGACTTCTTCGATGTATCCGGCATAGAGACAATCTACACAAAAAACTAAAAAAGTCACCTGAAAACGAAATTCTTAGAACATCCTTTAATAGATACAGAAATTTCTGCAATAAGCTACTGAGAAAGACCAAATTAGAATTTGAAAGAAAAGAGTTAAATGATGCTGGTAATAATACCAAACAAATCTGGACAGCTATAAACACTATAACAAATCGAACTAAAAAAAGGGACGACACATCACATCTTCTACATATGACAGATACTCCGCTACAATCTGCAAATCTAGTCAACAAATTCTTTGCGGAAGTAGGCAAAAATCTTGCAGAAAAAATAGCAAGTGGGCCAACAATAGATCCATCCCACACAGTCACCGATGGACTGTCACAATCCATGGCACTGCTACCGACAGACGAAAATGAAGTGACTAAGCTAATAATGTCCCTACGCAACGACTGTGCGGTAGGATGGGACCGAATATCTAGTGTCCTCCTAAAAAAACACCTGGATATAGTGGTACCTCCTCTTACATACATTTGCAACCTCGCACTCACTACTGGTAAATTTCCGAAAGCCTTTAAAAAATCTATCATACATCCTATCTTTAAGAGTGGAGACAGAAGCCGTGTCAATAACTATAGACCCATTGCAGTTCTTACTGCCCTATCCAAAGTACTGGAACGGATCATGAGCAGCAGGCTCGTGGGCTACCTAGAAAAGTCAAAAATACTATCACCCTCGCAATATGGTTTTCGGGCTGGAAAGTCCACGTCCGAGGCGGTTCATGATCTGACAAACTATGTAGTCAAAAACTTGGATAGTGGGCAAAAGGTATTAGGCATATTTTTAGACCTCGCCAAAGCTTTTGACACGGTTTCTGTCCCCATCCTAATTCAGAAGATGGAAAAGTTGGGAATAAGGGGGGTACAACTTAAACTGTATGAGGATTATCTGAGTGAGCGTACCCAATGTGTTAAGATCGATGACGTCGTTAGTGAGGAACGCGCTGTGTCCTATGGCGTGCCACAGGGTAGCGTACTTGGGCCGACCCTCTTTCTGATATACATCAACGAGCTGGGTTCGCTCACTCTCCATAAAGGTAAAATCATAACTTTTGCCGATGACACTGCCCTTCTCTTTAGCGCTAGCACATGGCATGAAGTATATGCACATGCCCAGGCAGGCTTTAACGTTGTGACAGAGTGGCTGCACCGAAACGTTCTCACACTGAACGCTGATAAAACGAAGTACATTGCCTTTTCCTTAAAAAACTACATGCGTACAACTACAGCAACGCACTCCATTATAGCCCACTGCTGTTCTAAGCAAAATGACAATACATGTAGCTGCACACACTTACAAAAGGTAAACAGCGTAAAGTACTTGGGTATTATTATAGATTGTAACTTAAGATTTCAGGAACACATCAACACCCTTAGCAATAGATTGCGTAAATTAATTTATGTCTTCAAGACTCTGAGGCATGTAACAGACGAAAAGCTGCGGAAATCAGTATACTTCGCCCTCGCCCAATCGCTTTTGACCTACTGCATAACATCTTGGGGTGGTGCGCCTAAATACACAATCCTAGTACTGGAAAGAACGCAGAGAGCTGTTTTGAAGGTGTCTTCCTTTCTGCCATTCCAATATCCCACAGCACTCTTATACAAAGAGACTAAAGTTTTAACTGTCCGTCAGCTGTTTATATTGCAAACGGTCCTAAAACAGCATGGACTCACTTCATTCAATCCCGTACTGTCACATGGTAAAAGAAGATTTGATCCCATAGACCGCCATCATGAAAGACTCACTACTGTTTTTTCTAAACGCTTCTTTTGCTACCTAGGTCGCTTTCTATACAATAGCATAAACAGGAAGCTGTCTTTTTATAGTCTCACCAGCAAAAAGTGCAAAATTAAAGTAAGGAATTGGCTCCAGGAGTTAAACTATGACGACACAGAAAAACTTCTTGCAACTCAGATGTAACTTGCTAACAAAACACTATACCATTTTCCGGTTATTAAATTACCATTGTTATTCTCTTTTAAATTAATTCAATTGCATCCTGTTCATAAATCAACCCACTATTCGAACAATAATTTTCCTAATCTCAGTCATATTCCCTCATAAACACACATACACACACCCTCACCCTCTCACACACACGCACACACACACCCTCACATACCATCACACACATTCACCCAAACACAACTTATATTCACTTAAATACTAACACTGAATTAAACTATTTTATTGTAAACATGATTTGTTATAAGTAACCTACCGCATTTAATAATGTGAGAGTACATTATGTGTAAAAATGTATCTCCGAATGAGAGGGAGTCCTGGTGTCCTGAAATACAGGCCTTACGTCTAGCTTAGGCACCAGTCTCCCACAATATAACATTATAATTGCAAAACTGCAGTAATGTATTGCTTTCTATAAACTATGTAAATGTACCTTATATTGTGGTGAGAAATAAATATTATTATTATTATTATTATTACTTCGAATTTGCGTCTACGATGATTAAATAGCGTTTTCCCCCGCAATCCGCAAAGTCAGCATGTACTCGCTGCCACGGATGCAGCGGAAACTCCCAAGGGTGCAGCGGCGCATGCGGCGGCGCGTCGCGGACTGCGCGGCACGCCATGCAAGCGCGACATACCTCCTCTATATCCCTGTCTAGACCGGGCCAGTAAACATAATTCCTAGACAAATTCTTCATTTTATTAATTCCTAAATGCCCTTCATGAATTTCATCTAAAATCTGTTTTTGCAATGCATTCGGTATAAAGACCCTATATTTATAAATTAGGCAACCTAATTCTATACCTAAATCTTGTTTTCTAACGAAATACGGTTTTTCAGTATCGCTCACTGTCAACGGCCATCCAAAAGTTACATAACCTTTCACCTTGCATAACAATTTATCTTTTTCAGTCTCCTTAGCAATATCCTTAAAACTAACAGGGAATGATTCCTCTATGAGGTTGATGTAGGTAACTGCATCCACTAAGCGACCCTCTTGTGGTAGCGTAGTCTTGATAAAGCATCTGCTGGCCCATTGTCAGCCGAGCGTACGAATTCCACTGTGAAATCGTATGCAGCCAGGCGCGCCGCCCACCGCTGTAGCCGGCTAGCCGCCGTTTGTGGAATACCACCCTTAGCACCAAATATGTGCGTCAAAGGTTGATGATCTGTGCGTAATATAAAGTTTCTACCAAACAAGTACTGATGGTGCTTTGTTACACCGAATAATATAGCGAGCGCCTCTTTATCAAGTTGGCTGTAATTCCGCTCGGCCGCGTTGAGTGTGCGAGACACACAGCTGACCGGGCGCTCGCTGCCATCGGAAATCTGTTTTTGCAATGCATTCGGTATAAAGACCCTATATTTATAAATTAGGCAACCTAATTCTATACCTAAATCTTGTTTTCTAACGAAATACGGTTTTTCAGTATCGCTCACTGTCAACGGCCATCCAAAAGTTACATAACCTTTCACCTTGCATAACAATTTATCTTTTTCAGTCTCCTTAGCAATATCCTTAAAACTAACAGGGAATGATTCCTCTATGAGGTTGATGTAGGTAACTGCATCCACTAAGCGACCCTCTTGTGGTAGCGTAGTCTTGATAAAGCATCTGCTGGCCCATTGTCAGCCGAGCGTACGAATTCCACTGTGAAATCGTATGCAGCCAGGCGCGCCGCCCACCGCTGTAGCCGGCTAGCCGCCGTTTGTGGAATACCACCCTTAGCACCAAATATGTGCGTCAAAGGTTGATGATCTGTGCGTAATATAAAGTTTCTACCAAACAAGTACTGATGGTGCTTTGTTACACCGAATAATATAGCGAGCGCCTCTTTATCAAGTTGGCTGTAATTCCGCTCGGCCGCGTTGAGTGTGCGAGACACACAGCTGACCGGGCGCTCGCTGCCATCGGAATAGCGGTGAGCCAGCACTGCACCCAACCCATACGCACTACTGTCCACCGCGAGTACGAGAGGCCGCCCCTCCTCGTAATGCGCTAACACTCGCTCGCCCAAGAGAACTCGCTTAGCTTCTTTAAACGCCTGTTCACATCTTGTATCCCATTTCCAGTGTGTATCTTTTTTTAGTAAATTGTGTAATGGGTACAATAATGTGCTCATATTACTAATGAATTTACCATAATAATTTAGCATCCCCAGGAAACTTTTTAACTGTGTTATATTCTCTGGTCTAGGCGCGCTGGAAATAGCATTCAATTTAGCTTTGTCTGGCCGTAAACCCTTCTTATCTATTATGTAACCTAAATAATTAACACTATCTTGTAAGAAACTACAATTACTTAATTTAACTGTTAAACCCGCCGCGCGCAACCTCTCGAGCACAGCTCGCAAATTACTGAGGTGTTCTTTATCATCAGCCCCTGTTGTACAAATATCATCTAGGAAAACAACACAACCCGGTATGCCCCGTAATGTTTCTTCCATTATTTTTTGGAATTTTTCGGGTATGCAAGCTAGACCGTATGGCGTACGACGGTAGGCATATGTTCCGAGGTGAGTTGTTATGGCTGTATAGGGTTGTGATTCTTCCGTCAAGAAACACTGTTCGTAAGCGTGTGTGAGATCAATTTTAGTAAATTTGTTTCCTCCACTTAATTTAGCAAATAACTCATCAATTCGCGGTAATGGATAATAGTCACGCTTGAGCTTTGGGTTAATTGTAATTTTATAGTCTCCACATATGCGTATATCTCCATTTTTTTTTACAACCGGCACAATTGGCGTTCCGTAGTCGGAATAGTCCACACGGTATATCGAACCGTCAGACTCCAGTCGCGCAAGTTCACGCTCAACACGCGCTCGCAGCGCCAAGGGTACCGGTCGCGCACGAACATACACAGGCTCATTGTCTGTCAGCTGTAGTCGGATAGCTCGCTTACAAGTCCCTAGCTTATCCGTAAATACCTCAGGAAATTCAGCACATAGGCGGTTCACGAATCCATCGTCGGTAATCTTGTGCAAATTTATTTGAGTTATCTTAAGCGCGCGTAACCAGTCCCTTCTCAATAAGGGGCACGCTCCATTTCTAATTACATAAAGTGGCAAAGACTTTACTTCTACATTTTGTAACCTAACTTGGACTTCTATATAGCCGAGCGATTCGATGCGTGAACCAGCATAACTACGCAACATTAAATTATCTGCCTTAATGGTTTTATGGGAAAATTTGCGATTATACAAGTCTTCATTAATAGCCGAAATACGACTACCAGTATCGATTTCACACTTGGTCTCAAAGTTATCTATTATAATGTTTATAAAGTACGGTTTATTGTCCTTACCCTCAATAATCTGAAACATATCGTCCGAATCGTCCTCACCACTGATATAATTATGCCGATTGTTCGCCCGATTCACTAATTTGCACATCACTCTTAAATGACCCTTTTGTTTACACTCGTCACAACTGTAATTCACATAACGGCACCTCGCCGCGCTATGTATCTTACCGCACCGCCAGCATGCTTGCGTGGTCGCGCCGTGCGCTGTGTCCGCCGCGCGCTCCGCACGCTCCGCTCGCTCCGCACGCACCGCTCGCTCCGGGCCAGCTGGGCCCGCCGCCCCGGTCTCGCCGTCCCGTGTGCGCGAGCCGCGGGTGCGTCCTTGCCTTCCGCGTGTGTAGTGCAGGTCTTCGCCTGCTTCGCCGCCAGCAACTAAGGTCGTAGTCGGCACCATACTACCGCTCACCTCCGCGTGCTTCTCTGCAGCCTCCAGCTAACGCTAACTCCACTGCCTCTTTGTATTCTATTTTTCTTTCGGCAAATATTCTAGATCGCATTGCGTCGTTTGCCAAACCCGATACAAACTGGTCTCTTAAGTTTTCCTCGAGAGTAGAACACTTTTTACATTTGCCAAAATTACAAGTAGTTGCCAGGTGCTTGAGGGCCTGTAGATATTCCATTAAAGGTTCGCCGGCCCGTTGACGCTGCAGCCGAAACACGTGGCGTTCGGCAATCTCTGATCGCTGCGGTTCTACATGATCGGCAACTAACTGTACCAAAGTATCGTAAGTCTTGATCTCGGGAAAGTCGGGCGAGCACAGGTCACACATCAACGAATATGTCGCTTCGCCTACTATAGTAATTAACATCGGCACTTTTAGATTGTCTTTAACGTCATTTAGTAAAATGTATTGGTTAACCCGGCGTATATATGCAGGCCATTGTTTAGAGTTAATATTATACGGTTCTAACTTGCCGATCGGCATTATTGAAACAATGATAATACTGCACGCGAAATAAGACACCGAAATACGTAATTAAGACACCGAAAATCAAATAATCCCGTACTCGTTAGCGGTACACTGATATATTTAATAAGTTTAGGAATCTACCCGCCACCATACAAATATTATAGACATAATAAAGTAACCATCGCATCGGTACAATGACAAGATGTCGGTGGGGCCATGGGTGGTTGGTGGGAGATCTTTCTACAACTTGTGAGCACTCGGACCCCACGATCCGAAAGTTTCATTTTATTTTTATTTTACTGTAATTATAGTTAGTTATGGGTGTGTCAGACTTTTACTGACTAAAAACCCACTCCTGTTCCTTCTTTGCCTTCGTCCCAGGGCCGAGTTTTCCTTTCAGAAACAAACCCTTGGCTCCAGTAGGCTTCGACACTGCTGGGCCCCTACGGTTTGCTGACATCTCCTTGAGGCGCGCGTCGAACAGTACGCGCCGTCGATGACTTGGGCTCGGTCCGGACGGTTACCAGACGGTTGGACGGCGAGCTACCCATTGCTCGCCGTCATTGCCTAAGCCTCGGGCCTATAAGCATAAACATAATCAGCTTTTTAATGTTTCTCTAGGAGAGGGAATGGGCCGTAATCCATCTCGCGGGCCCAGTGCGGATTGGTGGATGTCACATGTCTATGAAAATTTATACTGTCAAAAAAATCCTCAATATTTTTTGTTACCAAGTTAGCTACGCCACTGGCAGAGATGTTTTTAGGGTTCCGTATCTAAAAAAGAAAAAACGGAACCGTTACAGGATCACTTTGTTGTCCGTCCGTCTGTCTGTCTGTTAAGACCCTTTATCTCGGGAACGCGTGGAGGTATTTAGTTGAAATTAAAACCATATGCTCAAGTTTGTAGCCTCTTGAAGCTGTGAAAAAATTAAATTTCTAAGTTAACAAAAAAAAAAAAAATTGCGTTTCGGAAAAATCTTCGAGACTACATTCGGGAATTGAACTGCTTATAAGTTTAGATTGTACGGAACCCTCAGTGCGCGAGTCCGACTCGCACTTGGCCAATTCTTTTTATTGTAGGTAGGCTTGCGTTTGACCACTATCTCATCTGATGGTTGAGCACGCTTGCCTAGAAGCAAAGACATTAAATATATACTACATTACTTTTTTTTTTTTTTGAAGATATAGTTATTTATTTTGCAAATAGGACTATTTATACATGAAAAATAAAAACACTTAACTAATTAAAATTACATAATTTATATACACAATAACTCCTATCTAAAATATGGCGTCAAAAAATTCCTCCGCATCGCTGTCGACTGGAAGTGTGCCCAAAAGACTGGCGGCATTGCCACGTTGTATGGCAATGCTTAATCTCTGACCGAGGTAAAAGCCAGCCCTTTGGTCACGCGAAGTGTCAACTAGCCGTTTGGATAATTCTTTAAAAAGGGCATGAGCACTCGGACCCTACGGCCCAAGAGTCTCAACCCCAAACGGCTCAAAAATATAACTACCGACGAGGTTGTTATATTTCCGCCGCTTGAGGTTCTCCGCAGCCGCCGCGGCAGCACCAGCACAGCGCGACGAGCTAGGAAGATGGGATGGCGCAAGAGTGTCGACACAGGTAGCGTCCCATACTAAAGGCCTACCCATATTCCATGGAAATAAAGACATACCGTCCGGTCTCTTACCATCGTCGCGTGCCAGGGCCATGAGGTTCCAAAACAGTCGGAACGCCGACGGTGACAAGGGCTCGTCGAATGATGTCATTAATATTCGCGTGCCGCGCTATACGTCCCGCGCTTCGACTGCATGACAGGCCGTGGTGACCGAGGCTGTTGACAACTTCGCCACAGTGGCAGCGATGAGGCGAACAGCAAGGAGCGCCTAGGCGTAGGGAAACAGCTAGGCGGAAAGTTGTATCGTCGAACAAGGTGCCTATGTTCGACGATGGTAGTGCGTGGAGCCAAAGGCCCGACTCCCACTCTCCCACAGCCAGTAGGAAGAAGAAGAAGAAAGAAAGAAGAAAGAAAAACATTTTATTTGGCGGAAGGACGCCTCGAGTAGGCCACGCCTCCGATTCCTTTGTTCTGACGTCATCTCAACGCTTAGTCACGTGGTCAGAACAAAGGAATCGGAGGCGTGGCCTACTCAAAGCGTTCGACGCAAACGAAGCGATCGTAACTTGGCTAGGGGGGGCTGGTGTCCGTTTGGTTGCGCAACCAATTTGGCTGTGCGACCAACTCGGACGCGTGTACTTAAGGTCCATTTTGATACTGTCTCAGTGTGCTGTAGCGACTCTGGTGTCTGTATGGTGTCTAGTTTGGTAGCTTAGGGCTATATTTCACCGAGACACCATGGCGGCGCGACAAGTTGCGCCGCCATGGTGTCCCGGTGAAATATAGTCCTTTCATAAGATAGATTTTCATCTTACATACTCTTTGGTGGGGGCGTCACAGGCGGCCGGACTGGCGTCCGAGCTGGTCGCGCCACTAAATTGTTTGCGCAACCAAACGGACACCAGGTGAGACTCTATAGAGCTATATACATTTTGTTGGTAGCGGCGACTGGTCGCGCCGCCATGGTGTCCTGGTGAAATATAGCCCTTACGAACACCATGGCGGCGCAACTGGTCGCGCCGCCATAGTGTCCCGGTGAAATATAGCCCTTTAAGCCCCAGTACGCACAATAAATGTGTATCCAAAAAGTTTTGTACGTATGTTTGAATGTACGTACAGTAATACGCTGAAGGAATAAAATACGTTGATTTCACTGCATGGGACTTTAGCATAAGCTTAAGTCCTTTCTATTATATTTAATGAAATCAACGTCCTTTTTCATCATGTCCTTCAGACATGTAGGTACTCCATCATAACCAGTGCTCCTCGGGGATTACAAATGTAGGATAATTATTTCGTAAAAAAAATCAAGATCCAATCACAAGCCATAATTACGTTTTGTCCACCCACAAGGACAATTTCGTAATCAAGGATTCCATTATCCAGGACACCAAGGGATCTCATGTAATTTGCCTTTTTTTCAAGGATTCTGGAACGGTATGTGTGTTAAAAAGATCAGAAAAAAACATTTTTAATGATGCTAAATTTTATTGATTTTGAGAGAGTCATCGTGGTTCTGAAACGCAAAGGGTAGCTGAAGGAACAAGGGTGAGTTTAAGTCGGTAAAAGCCTGACACTCCCTCTCACTACCCAGAACCAGAGAAATCATTTGCTGAATTCCGACCTCAAAAATAAAACTATTTGTGACATAGAATAGAAGGGAATGGATACAATAGAATATAATAGAATAGATTAGTATGGAATAGAATGGAACGGAATAGAATGGAATAGATTGGAATAGAAAAAAAAAACAAAAAATTAAACAAAACAAATAATTTATTAACAACCATGTATTGACTACCGCAGACCTACATGAGGGCAGGCCACTGTCCACTGTCACGGTGCCATACACAGGGAAAACGCCCTTCATTTTGATACTGCCACCTACTGGGGACATGCACAAGGAACATCATGCAGCCCACGGGCCTTCTAAATTCACGGGTTCCAACGTGATCATAGGCCAGTGCCTATGGCACTGCAGCTGTAGACAGCTGCAGTGTGACTGCCATAGAGAATTGTATCTTTTTAACCGGAATATGGGGGAATGCAATGGAACAGAATGGAATAGATTGGAACAGAATGGAACAGATTGGAACGGAATGGAATATAATGGAATAAAATAGAATGTTGTGATAGAAAAAAAAAAACAAAAAATAACCACAAAACAAATAATTTATTAACAATCATTTAAACCACCTGCGTAACCACCGCACTGCCGGTATTAACCACCGCAGACCCACATGAGGGCAGGCCACCGTCTACTGCCACGGTGCCATACACAGGGAACATGCCCTTCACTTTGATACTGCCACCTACAGGCAGGTCGCCAGTCACTGAGATATCACCGAACTGGAGGGATGGCAAGATCTCAGTGATTACTGGGGAGCCTGGCATGGCTTCTGGGATCAGTTGCTGATTGCAGGCGGGGGCGTTTAGGGGGCCTTGGAAGCCTATGGGTAGGGAGCTGGCATTCTGTAAAAGAAAAAAAAAATTTTTGAATGCCTAAGGTTTTTTTATATGTGCCTACCTTTTTATGTGAGAAATCATCCAATATGCGCTCTAGGGCGGAGTGGAAGGCCATGTCAGACTTTTACTGACTAAAACCCACTCCTATGTTCTTTCTTCGCCTTGCATTCCAAGACCCCGGGTTTTCCTTTTAGAAACGAACCCATGGCCCCAGTAGGCTTCGGCGCTTAGGCCCCTACGGTTTTGCTGACATCTCCTTGAGGCGTGCGTGGAACCTACCCACCTACCGTGGTGTCCTAAGTAGGGGATTGAACGCGGATACGAAGCGATGCGGCGCGAATGGAACAAACAATTGATACTCTATTGTAATGACCTACGGGACCAACCACTCGTAGTTGCGGTGCGACTAGCGAATGGAATATAATCAGTTGGTATATTTGACTAGTTTTAGATAAATGGCGGCTGAAGCGATGATTTCGCGTGCACGTAGGACAAACCGCCGCGTAGCGTTGAATGGCGTAGAATGCTACGTAAAGAAGCAAAGGCAAATAACGCTCGGTTCTTGAGAGAAATCCCACGAGAGCAACGCCGCAGGTTTTAGTCAGAAAAAGTCTGACATGCCCTCACGATCCACCCTAGAGCGTGTGAAGTCATTATATGATTTCCCAATTTAAAAAAAAATCCTTTGGGTGTATTCTAGGATTAGGAGACAAAAAAACTACTCAAATGAGTGTTGTTGCAAATGTTTATATAATTAATAATCTGTGGTTATCTATGATTAAAACATCCGTTTTTATAATCTTTGTGGCAACGTGTATCTATGGGCAGATCCAATAAAACCTTTATGGAAGACGACGTATTTTTATTACCTACCACCTGCAAAAGTATTTAATCCAAAGAAGTTGTACGCACAACAAGTGTAGCTTTATAAAAAGTGAATAAATAGAGATAAAAATATTAACTTACTTGAAAAATAACCACAATAAGGCAGACCGCTACAATTCCTTTGCTGTACATCTTGCAGGTTCTAAAAAGTAACTGATAATTTCAAATGATTGTCTTCAGTCTTTTATATCGATAACTTGCACAATCGACTATCGAGTTGTAGATACATCACTGTCGATAAGGGATTGTTATTACTTAATTTTAGTTTGTTATCTATGCATTATGCATGCCTATGTAATAACTTGATAATGCTTTGTATGTATCGGAATAGTAATGTTTAATAGCCGCACATGGGCCACGTGCTACAGCCACAAACGCCGCCTGAGAAGCTAGAAGCGGCCACAAACCACTAGTGGCCGGTGGCTGCTACTTTTTTTAACCCATGTGCGCAGTATCATAATGGACTGACGAAGAAGGTTTAAATGCGCGAGTGGCGTGTGACGGCGTTTTGTATCGGCATTTAGTGGCCGGTGCGAGCCACAAGAAGCGAGCAGCGACGATTTGAAGCGTGTGGTGGCTACCAGCGTCAACCGTGTGCGGCGAAAACTTCTAAGGAAAGAAAGAAAAACAGTTTATTCACGCCAAATGATGCAATCTTAAAACTAGCTAACCAACATAGTCAATAGATAGGGAAGATATGCGTCACATCCGCGCAAAACGGCCGAACGCTCAGCCTAAAGCTGCGGCATCACGCATTATGCGATGAGCTCACAGCGCTGGTTTTCAGCGTGGGCCGGTGGCGGTGTCGACATAAAGACAAAGTACAAAAAGAAATAAAATAATAATAGTGTATAAAATGGATGAAACCTACAGGAAATATGCCGGTGGCGGCGTTTTGTGGTTGTGGCTCGTGTGCGGCGACCCTAATATAACAACCCCGTCGGTAGTCAGATTTTCGAACCAACTGGGGGTTTTTTTCAGGTGGGAAATCATCCGATAGCTTCTCTCGGTCTTGGGCATGTCAGACCTTTACAGACTAAAACCACACCCATGTTCCTTCTCTGCCTTTCGTTCCAGGACCCCGGCTTTCCCTTTCAGAAGTCAACAGTTCGGCTGACATCTCTTTGAGGCGCGCGTGGAACTTTACGAGCCGTCGACGGCTCATGCTCGGTCCGGACGGTTACCGGACTGTCCGACGGGAGTTATCCACTGTTCGTCGTCCGCAAGCCCACGCCTGGAAATCGGGGTCGGGGTCCCGGCAACTGGGGCGTGAGGACGTTCTTTCCTTCACATGTGCGGCCGCCTCCTTTGCTAGCATTACTGCTTCGCAGAAGGAGGCGAACGCCTGTCATTCCTCCTCGCTCCGGCCCATGGCCTGTACCAGGGCCTGGCGCGAGAGGCCGCCCCTACGACGACACGGCGGTGCTCCGCCCAAGTGGGGCACACCAACCGATTGGGGTTGCAACTTTCGGTTCAGGAGGTCCAAGTATTCATTTAGTATTCAATGAACTATCCAAGCGTCTAGTTTACAGTTTGCGTGATCCAAGGGAATTTTTGGTTTTACTTTACTCTTCGTTCTTATCAGGAGCAGCATCTATCGCACCCTTAAAATGAAAATGACCTACTCTCTAATTATGTTGTTTTTATTTCCTTTGTTTCTTTTTCCGACATCGATTTTACAATTCAGTTTGTAGCATTACAGAAATTTTGATACATACAAGATGTTTTTTCAGGAAATGAAAAAAAAATCGGCCTGTCCATACAAAATGTCCAATCAAGTTTATAATTTTGTATGGAGAGGCCGATTTTTTTTTTCGTTTTCAGATAAAAATCTTGTGGAAGGTTGTTCAGTTTCATCTACTGAGCAAGCCCTTAAAGTTTGCGGAGACTGTCCCTTACATCCTGTATATTTTTTTATCGTGTGGAAAATTTTGATACTGCGACTAAGACTTGTGTGACGTCAAGACTTTCAGAGAGTTCGTATGTGGCGATACAGATGGCGGCACAGAACCGGGATTCTCAATGATGGATTCTGAAACCCCTAGCGAGCATAGAATCTATTACATTCACCTTACGTTCAGTTAGTCAGAGGACTAATAAATTTAATATTCGAGCATTTAGAGGAGGCTATTATGTTTCATTTAAATTAACTTTAGGATATCAGCAGACAGCTGGTCGACTCTTCGCGTGACCAGAAGGCTGGGCTTTTCTTCCTTCGGTCAACGAATCAGCATTGCTGTCCAACGTGGTAATACTGCCCAAAGGTACTCTGTGATGCTGCCAGCGTTCTGGGCACTTTTACAAGTTTGTGGATGAATTTTTTGATGCTCAATGAGTTCGTTTTCTATCCATTTGTAATTATTATTTTAAGTTTTTAAAAACCTAATAAAATAAGATATAATATTTATAAGTTAAAATGTTCATGAGTAGTAAAAAAAAAAAACAAAAATTGACACTAAATACGTAACAAAACAAAAATACGCAGAACAAAACTAAGTATTTTACTTTAGTTTTGTTCTGCGTATTTTTGCGCCCTTTACCGCATACCACGTAGCGACATCTATGAATTACACATCGAAGTAACTGATGTCTCACCTATGTAAATGATGTCTAGGTTCATAGATAGATGGCGTTAAACTTAATGTCAATTTTATTTTGTCGACACGGTTGGCGTATTGCGTGCCACGGGTTTGATTCCTGTAAGGAACTATGGAAGAAATATTTATATGGCTTACAGACGATTCTCCTGGGTCTGGATGTCTTGTGCTTGCATGTTTGTGAACGCACCCATGATACGCACAAGAACCTTAGGATCCTCGAACTCCCTTATTGATGCCTTGAAAAACATGAGAGGCCTTATCTGTTTTTGGAGAGTGGTGGGCTGGTTGGAATAAGTCCACCTAAGGTTATGGTCGCCATGGCCCACGTACAAAGGTTCGCATGGGACTCGGAAACCAATACAGAAATTGCACAGAGAACTCTGTTATCACGTTGCACGATAGTTCATATGTGGTGATATAGATGTCGCTACACGCTGATGCCAAATAACTTGGGACAAGGCCATGAACATGATAGGCCTGTTGGTCTAGTGGTTAGTGGCCCTGACTGCTATGCCGGAGGTCGTGGGTTCGATTCCCACCCAGGACAAATGTTTGTGTGATGAGCACGATCATTTATTCTTTGTCTGGGTGTAATTCGAGGGACTGGAACAACTTGCCTGCTGCGGTCTTCCCGTCCGATTATAATTTAGGTGGCAAGTGGTTTCGGCAAGGCTAGAGTAAATAGACTCTTAATAAACTAGTGCGCCTCACATCAACGATTGCATCACTATTTACCATCAGGTGGGATCGCAGTCAAGCACTAGTTCATAACAATAATAATAAAAAAAAACTATAGTATGTATGTATTTAGAAATATATAAGTATGTTTATCAGTTATCTAGTACTTATAACACAGGATCTGCTTAGCTTGAGACTAGACGGCGTTGTGTGATAGTTGTGGAATATTATATTATGCTAATGATACATTGCATAAAGACTACAATGATTAATAAGAATATCTGGTTTTTTTTTGAGGCGCGAAATCATCTAATGACTTCTCGCGCTCAAGGGTGGAGCGAAAGGACGTGCCAGATTTTACTGACTAAAACCACACCTAGGTATGTTCTATCAGTTGTCTTTTGCGTTCTGGGATCACGAGTATCCTTTCGAGAAGTTTTCCCATGTCCCTAGCAGGCATCAGCCGTAAAGAATGCCTGGGTGGAAGACACTCTTATCAAAACACGGCGAGTATCCACCCTTACATTGTTGACACGTCTACGGTCCGGACTAAGCGTTTCGCCTCATCGTTTATACCGCGTAAATCGAATGACTGGTACTTTTTTATCATTTATCATTTATCAATTTGCCTGTTGCGGTCTTCCCGTCCGATTATAATTTATATGTGTCTTCAAGGCTAGAGTGAACAGGCTCTTAATAAACTAGTGCGCCTCACCATCAACGATTGCATCACTGGTTACCATCAGGTGGGATTGCAGTCTAGTACCAGTTTATGTTATTTTAAAAAATCCTTTTGAGAAGTTTTCCTATGTCCCTAGCAGGCAACGTTTAGGTGGAAAATCATCCAATGACTTCTCGCGCCTAGGGCGGAGAGGGAGGGCGTGTCAGACTTTTACTGAATAAAACCTACTCCTATGATCCTTCTTTGCCATCGGTCCAGGGCCCCGGGGTTCTCTTTCGTATAACCCATGGCCACAGTAGGCTTTGACCCTGCAGGCCGGGCCCCTACGGTTTTCTGACATTTCCTTGAGGCGCGCGTGGAACTCTAAGCACCGTTAACGACTCGGGCTCAGTCCAGACGGTTACCAGACGGCCGGACGGCAAGCTACCCATTGCTCACCGTCCGAAAGATTGTCTGAGTGTAAGACACTCTTATCAAAACACACATTAAACAAGAAATCAAACAACCCAATACAGAACTAAATAACAAGCAATTTATTAGCAATACAACTTAATGGAGTCCGCTACAGCCGCAGCTGCCCTGTCCGAAGGCTAGACCACCGTACCCACGGCCACTCAGACCTGATCCGTAGCCTAAACCGCCAGCTACACTAGAAGCGTAGCCCAGTCCTGCTGGGTAAGCAGCAGTAGAGGCAGCTGCAGGGGAGACGCCTGAGAAAAGAAGAGAAGTACATGTATTGGCTGTTATAGGTACGACTAACGCCTATTGTCTCCGGACGCGTAGCTTCATAGACGCGTATTCATTATTATTCGCTTGATGTACGCCTGCTCACAGCTTAGACCTACAATGCGTTCCAAATAAGAATAGGATCGATTGCCATGTTGTGACGTCACGTCGTACTGTCAAATCGAAGAATTATTATGGTGAGCATAACAAGAAATTTTTAAAATTTAATTTATTTACGAACTGTGAACGAAAAAAGTTTAATCAGAATCCAGTTCTTCAATTTCGCTCATCTCTGAGTTGTTCAATTTTGCTCAATTTCTTGCGATTTGACAGTATGACGTGACGTCACAACATGGCAATCGATCCTATTCTATTCTTATTTGGAACGCTTTGTACTTAGCCAGCTTTATAGACGCGTATTCGTCTTTGTAAACTGTGTCGACAAAGCGGTAGCGACATGACGGCACGACGCTGCCGCTTCATCGACACAGTTTCTTAGTTTTGTATGTAAGCTTCACGCAGGCGTACACCAAGCGTATAATGACGAATACGCGTCTATGAAGTTACGCGTCCGTTTCCAGTAGGTCTAAGGAGAAGATGTAAGATGCGCTTGATTGTCCCGCATTAGCAGAAATAATAAAAAAGATTAGAAAACCGAATTTTGGTAGTTGACTTATTTTTGAAAATTCTGTAGTCAAAAAGTAACTTTACCGATAGGTAAAATCGTAAATAGAAAGAATTTTTGAATACATTCAAAATTAAGGAAATTAGAAACGTTTCAAATCAGGAATGAGAAACTGTGAAGTAAAAGAAAAAGGAAGCACAATTTGAAATGTTAGATAGACCTAATAGTTAAAATATTAAACTGTTCTTTATCCAGTTGGTAACTCACCTTCGCTCACAATACCAACAGCACCACTTCCGCAGCCATAGTTGATGCCACCAGCACCAGCAGATGGCAGAGCTCCCTCCACAGTCACGGCACTCAAGAACGGCAGCTCTCCGTTCACAGCGAGCGCACCCTCAATAGCGTTCTCAGAGAACACGGTAATGCCGTTAGGGGCAATTGGGGAGATGCTTTGGACTATAAAACCACCACCGTTTGAAGGTACGAAGGTATTGGCAATAGCAGGGTAGCCAGCTAGTCCTGATCTACCATTTCCACAAGGTAAAGCATTGCCAGCTGCCAAGGCGTACTCTTCAGCTGCAAGAGCTGTGCCAATGGTGTTAGCACAGGGAATGGCCTGACTGTAGATGCTCTGTAAAAGAATGGGTTTGTTAGTAGTCGTTTTGGATTTAGATGTGAGGTTAGAAGGTGGGGGCTGCAGGATTGATGGAAATAATGATTGTGTATAGGAGATGTTCAGAAGATAAGTAGTGATTCTTGACCATAATGTTTTAAAACATTGTAAAGTTTGTGCTTGTCCTATGCAGGCTTTTTTAAGATGTTTCATTTATCATCCAATGACTTCTCCCACTATAAAGGCGGAGTGTGAGGGCGTATCTTTTACTAAAACCGCACCTATGGTCTACACAAGTACGGCGAGTATCCACCCTTATGTTGTTGAAACTTCAAAGGTCCGGACCATAGAAATCCGGACTAAGCGTTTCGCTTCGTCGTTTATACCGCGTACATCGAAGGACTGGAACAATTTGCCTGCTGCGGTCTTCCCGTTCAACTATAATTTGGCTGTCTTCAAGGCTAGAGTGAATTGGTTCATAATAAACTAGTGCGCCTCACTATCAATGATTGCATCACTGTTTACCATCAGGTGGGATCGCTGTCAAGCACTGGTTCATATGAATTAAAAAAAAACCTATGTTCCTTCTTTGCCTTCGTTCCCAAACCCAGTAGGCTTCGACCCTATAGGGTCCTTACGGTTTTGCTGACATCTCCTTGAAGTGCGCGTGAAACACTACTGGTTGGTGGACTGGAATAAAAAGTTATTGAAGTATTTTGTTGAAGATACAAAAAGGAGTTCATAGAATGCAAAAACAAAAGAGATCTTGCAGAAGAAAAAGATTAAATCTACTTTTAAGGGCTGCAAAAGAAAGTGATGTTTTCAAAGAAATTAAAGTGAATTTACCTGGACTAAAAGAGCCTGAGCGCAGAGGACGAGGATAGCCTTGGCTGCCATTTTGTTTTTTGAAGTTTAAAGAGCTTCGATTGAAAGAAAAGTTGAGAATGATATTCGAACATTAAACAGGCATATTTATACTAACCTTTGTAAATACTTAGTCAATAAAATAATGTAATAATAAGGTATATAGATAACGTATTACATGTACATTACGCTATATATTTTTTGCTGATAAATGATAATACAATTTCAAAGTATGTGGTAAGAGAAACTTGTAATGCCAGTAATATTAATAACAATATTTCTTAATTTGACCTTGTAATTTTATAATTACAAGGTCAAGTTACTGTGTAAAGTAATTAAGGGACCAGTTTTCTGAACTTTGTGATAGATACCTAGATATAAGTAAATAGATTTTTTTTTGTGGTGGAAATCAACCGATGGCTTTTTCGGTTTAGGATGGAGCGTGAGGTCGTATCTGACGTTTACTAACTAAAAACTGAGCAAGTGCGAATCGGACGCCCTGAGGGTTCCGTACTAACTTACCTATGTAAACAGTCCTATACTTGTGCTATAATACCTTGCTTTATGCAAAATTTCAGGATTCTGGGTCAACAAGTACCCTATGAATTTTGATTTCCTCGAAAGAGTGTCGAAATAGGTATCTATACGTTTTGTGAGACAAAAACGGCCATATCTTTTTTTTCGTTAACTTAGAAATTTGATTTTTTCACAGTTTCAAGGGACTGCAGACTTGAGTATATGATTTTAATTTCAACTCGATACCTCAACGCTTCCCCGATATAAAGGGTCTTGACAGACAGACAGACAGACGGACGGACAACAAAGTGATTCTATAAGGGTTCCGTTTTTGAGGTACGGAACCCTAAAAATCACCTGTGTCCATCAATTGCCCTTTCAGAAATTCCTTGTGGCTTTAGCAAGCATTGGCCCATGGGAAGCACATCTTTACCGTACGCTCCACTGTAACTTGAAATTTCGAAAATGCGTGCCAAATAATTGTGTATCGAGCTATGTTTTTTTTTTTTTACGATATTTTATACTAAACAACAAAAAAATAACACTGAAAATAAATCTATTGTTGAAAAAAGTATCAAAATTGGTTGTATTTTTGAAGCTTTATTTTTTTTTAGGTGGGAAAATCATCTAATGACAAATCGCGCTCTTGGGCGGAGCGTGAAATAATGTCAGACTTTTACTGACTAAAAACCCACTCCTGTTCCTTCTATGCCTTCGTGTCCCAGGGCCCCGGGTTTCACTTTCACACTACCCGTGTCCCCAGTAGGCTTCGACCCTGCTGGGCCCCCACAATTTGCTGACGTCTCCCTGAGGCGCGCGTGGAACAGTACGCGCCGTCGACGACTTGGGCTCGGTCCGGACGGTTACCGGACGGTCGGACGGCCACCCATTACTCACCTTCCGCATGAAGCAGTAGTTAAAATTTTAAGTATGGGGCACGGCGCGGGCGGGAACATCTCGCTATCCCTTTTGTACGCGCGTAACTTAATAGCGGTGACGCATGACGTCGCATTTCAGTTTGTCCATCCATCATTGTTAAAAAAACTTAATTATACAATTGTTTTTTTTAAGGTACCCCTATAGGATCACTTTGTTGTCCGTCTGTCTGTCTGTCTGTCGAGTTGAAATTAAAATCATATGCTCAAGTCTGCGGTTCCTTAAAGCTGTAAAAAAATCAAACATCCGAGTTAAAGAAAAAAAAAAAAGATATGGTCGTTTCTGTCGTAAAAAACGTGTATTTCGACACTCTTAAAGGAATCAAAATTCATAGTGTACTTCCCGTTGACCTAGAATCCTGAAATTTGGCATTAAGCAAGGTCTCATAGCACAAGTATAGGAAAAAAACCGAAAACCGTCAATTTATAGTTACGTCACCAAAAAAAAAACTTTTTTTTTTGCGATTCAGAAAAATCTTCGTAACTCAATTCGGAAATTAAACTGCTTTCCTAGGTGAGTTTGTACGGAACCCTCAGTGCGCGAGTCCGACTCGCAATTGCCCGGTTTTTTGTTGATAGAATGCCACTTTTTCGAGAGCCCTCTACAGTCTTAAAATAACAATACCTATCTCCATGTCATTAACTAGCAAAGATCAGAAAACCGATCATCAAGCTGTTACACAAAACCATTTGATACTTAAAAGACCTTAGAGCCAGACCAAGGAAGCTGATCCTTCATGGCTAGAACAAAAGACACAAATACAAATCACATGCAGACAAATGAACATCTCGATAAAAAAAAATGTCATCATACAAAAAATAATCGACCGAATCATCACTATGAACCAATAGTTGTATATAATCAGTATACAATTATAATCACGTACGGTTACTTCACTTGATAATAAAATGCGTAACTTTTTCAATATAAAATGTACGTACAAGCTGTCCAAGTCACTTACTTCCTCAGTATCAATCAACACAATAACATGTCTTCCATCACTGTTCTATTGTTATGCATCCAAGCTTGCTTAATCCAGGTAACTATAAAACAATATCTCATTTGTTTTTTTTCAGCTGCTTTGCTTGCTTGGCGGATCCTAAGGCCTGCCGCCCTAGCCAAGTTACAACCGTTTCGTTTCGATTCTCTTTTCGTCGGCCACGCCTTCGATTCCTTTGTTCTGACGTCATCTCAACGTTCAGTCACGTGGTCAGAACAAAGGAATAGGAGGCGTGGCCGACTCGAGGCGATCAACGAAAAGAGAATAGAAACGAAATAGTTGTAACTTGGCTAACGGCTTGGCTGTTCACGGACGCTTAGCTTCATAGAAGCGTATTCGTCATTATTGACTGGCCTGTTGGTCAAGTGGTTAGTGGCCCTGACTGCTATGCCAGTCGTGGGTTCGATTCCCTCCCAGGACAAATGTTTGTGTGATGAGCACGATCATTTGTTCTGTGTCTGGGTGTAATTTATCTATATGTAATATGTATGTATTTAGAAATATATAAGTATGTTTATCTGTTGTCTAGTACTCATAACACAAGCTCTGCTTAGCTTGGGACTAGACGGCGTTGTGTGTAAGTTGTGGAATATTATTATTATTATTTTGGTGTACGCCTTCTCACAGCTTACATATAAAACTATCAAACGCTGTTGACGAAGCGGCAACGTCTCGTTGACGATTATGCGTTATGAAGCTACGCGTCCGTGGACAGTAGGCCTAAGGGTCCGTTCACACAGACCGGCTCGGAGAGAAGAGCAGATTCTTATCACATTGAAAACAGTGTTTTTAGTATTTGCAGTAAGGTTTATTTTTGCGTGTGCACTGCTTTTGACATTAAGAATGCTTGAACGCGCTTGGTGTTAAATAATAAGAGGAGCTGACCGGCTCCGATCGCGTACTTTTTCTCGTTCGCGCAGCCGTTCGGCTCCGATTGCATGCTCTTTCTCGCTCGCGCAGCCGATCGGCTCCGATTGCGTGCGCGCCGCCCCACGCCGACCGTCATTTTGATAGCACAATTTAAAAGTGCGAGTAGCGAGTGCATTCGACCGTCTCCGAGCGCATCCGGCCGGCTGCGAGTGCATCCGACCGGCTGCGAGCGCATCCGACCGGCTCCGAGCGCATCCGCTTTCAGATAGCTTCCAGCCGGTCTATGTGAAATAGTTGGCGGCTCCGCTCCGACCAACTCCAAGCGTATACGATCCGGTCTGTGTGAAAAGAAAAATGCGCGCCGATGCTCTCCGAGCCGGTCTGTGTGAACGGACCCTAAAGGTAGCGATGCAACGGAAGTGTCTTACGAGGCGCGGTGATGCGTAGAATGAACCAAAAAATATAATAATAAAGAAACTCGTTGCGACACTTTTGTGTACCGCCCCTTCCTCGCGCCTCTTCCGATGTGTCCAGTCGTCCACGCGCCCCCCACCCCCGCGCTCCTCGCTGTATTCTTCCGTTTAGAGTTCTGTTATAAATTTTGCGGAAGCAGAAGTTTCCGCTTCGGAAGGGAAAACGCTTGCGGAACTTCTGTAGAAGCGGAAGCGGGAGCAGAGTTCTGTTGCAACACTACCTAAAGGATCCAAGTGTTTTTCTGAGATAAGTCACTTATTCTGATGGAAAGTTGTAACTTTGTGGAATCACTGAGTGCTATAATTTGAAATCTGAGTGAATCACTGAGTTTTTAAATGTAAGAAATGGTACTTAGTTACCTAACCAAAAAATAGGTAATTTAGAACCAATAGTCGTACACATATTTCTTGAATGCCAGATGTTAAGATGGATAGAAAATGTAACAATGCATATATCATATTGCTTTCCATGTGTGTGCATGTTTGTATAATACTTCTTCAGGCTAGAACGGTTGGTCAGATTTTGATGACACTTGGTACACAGCCCTGCGTTAAAAAATAACCAGAGTAGAGTAGAGTCACTACTCCAACCGTTCAAAAATGCTTCGAGTTGCAATCCAGGGTCGTTCTTTTATAACTCGAGTAGCTACCCTAGAGTTAACCCAACTAACTCTAACTCCGAGCAGGGTAGGTTGGTGTAAGCGGCCATAAATGACACTTACTTGACATTGACAGTTGAACTCTACGTTCGCGTTCAAAAATGCGAGCGTAGAGTATCTACCCTGATGACGTCATTAGAGTTAACTCTAACCTCATTTTTTAATGCAGGGCTGGTAGACCATGTCCTGGTATGGCACATAGTAACGCTTTTTATTTCGGGAGTATGTTCCCTTGGCAGAGCCGCTGGTAGCAGCTAGTTACTAATATACCAATCTTTTCTTCCAGAATGCATTCAGCAACTGCATAGGATCCTACGGAGCTGACTTCAACAACCTTGGACAAGGTCTCGCTAACCCCGCTTCATACAGTTATGGACCAGCCCTTGCTGCCCCTGCTACCTGTGGATATGGTGCTGGTCTTGCAGGACCCGCTGCTATTGCTAACAACGCATACAGCTACGGTGCCGGCTTTGGCGGCCCCGCTTACGGCTACCAAGCTGGTCTTAACTCCTACGGCGGTACTGGTGAAGGCAATGTAGCAGTCGCTGGTGAACTCCCAGTTGCTGGTAACACCGCCGTAGCTGGTCAGGTCCCCATCATGGGCGCTATTGGCTTCAATGGTGCTGTTCCAGCCGGTGGTGCCGTGTCCATTGCTGGTAATTGTGCTTGTGGCTGCAATGGTCCTTACCAGTACCAGTACTGAAGTGTTGCTTAAGTGTTTTGAATAAATTATAATTTAAGGAATTATTTTCGTTGGTTCTTATTTGTTACTGATGATAAAATCTATAGAGTATTCGCCATTGCTATGAAGTTCTTCTTTATTCTTAGCTACTTCACATAAAATATTGTTATTCGGCTACATCTGCTAAAAAAACTAGTTAAATGGATTGGATTTATGGTAAATAATGAAAAAAATTATGATTTTATGACATTCATTAAGTCCTCCAAAGTGCAGTAGTATGGACACTTGGGGCACTCCAACGTATGGCTCAACTTCGAGTGTAGAGTCTCCAATCTTGATAGGAGTGCTACATGGTTGCTTTCCATGACTTTGGTTTTATCCGTGTTCATCTTTAAACCCATTCTTTCGGAAACTCTACTGAGGCCATCGAGCATTGTACTGAACTCTTTCATAGTCTCAGCCATGAGACTACTACGGACAGGTTTTAAGGTCTTGTCCTGAAGTCGGACTGATAAGGTGCCGTTCTCGTACAAACGCTTCAGCACTTTGATGTACCGATAGTCAATCTGACACCGTTGGAGAAACTGCAGACCTTTACACCTGTATGCACTATTAATCTACCTCTCGTGAAACCAAACTGAAGACTATGTAAAATCCCATTTGAATTTAAATGTGACAAAATCTGGTTGAACATGATTTTTTCATAAATTTTAATCAATGCTGGAAGCACAGAGATATCTGACAGACAGAATCTGTAACTAGAGGGATCACTCTTAAAACCCGATTTGAAAATTGTTACTTTGCTATGACAAGTTTTATTAAATCAGAATTCGTATCACTGTCTGTGTCACAGGCATATTTAACCAATGTTTAGACATTGGTTAAATATGCCTGTTAGTATAGTAACAATAGTATTGTAGGGGCGCTGACGCTGCATTTTGTATCCCAGTAGAGTGCGCAGTGCCCGGGCTTCAGCCTGCCCGTAGCAACGACCACCTATAGACGCGCTTACGTATAAGTAACAACCAGTAATGTAATTCGTTATCGAAAATAAATATTCACCCAAGATAATAGTCATTTAATTTCTCTCAGTACACACTTCCAAAGAACCTTATACACACGCACACAAAATTGGTGACCCCGATGTGATGTATAAGCAAATTCATTGTAACTTGTAGTACAGATACCCACAAAAATATGTGCTCATGCTATTTTTAGATTTTAGAATGATGAAATTATTTTTGTAAAACCATTTGTTTTTTTAAAAAAGGGGAAGAATGATGTAGGGGCGCTGACGCTGCATTTTGTATCCCAGTAGAGTGCGCAGTGCCCGGGCTTCAGTCTGCCCGTAGCAACGATCACCTATAGACGCGCTTACGTATAAGTAACAACCTATAATGTAATTCGTTATCGAAAGTAAATATTCATCCAAGATAATAGTCATTTAATTTCTCTCCGTACACACTTCCAAAGAACATTATACACACGCACACAAAAGTATCAATGATATCTCCAAGAACCAAAAAGGACTCCATAACTCTTCAGTGTTTTTTTATCTTAAGGCTTTTGAAATTTTTTTTAATCGTATCAATAGAAAATAGTTTAAATTGAAAGGTTGGTGTATCCTAAATGTAATTTTCTTTAAAAAGAAATTCAACTAATTTTTATGAAGATGGGAGAGATTTCGAAACTTCAATTTGAATGTTGGTAGAGAAGTTTTCTAACGTCTGACCCATTTTCAAATTATTCGAGATTATTTAATTATAATTTTTTAACGTTAAGTTATTTCGACCTTGTTGGTGTCCAGATCGTTTTTATCACCTTTCAGCTTCTATTTTATTATTAGTTACATTCTTACTTGTTGATTTAGATTTAGCTAAGGCGCAGACATTTTAAACATCATTGAGAGAGAGGTCACCGCCGATCGCCTCTACATCCTCATGGTGGTGATCGGCTATCTGTGGTGGCGGCTGCTCAGTTTCGGGAGGCTGTATCGGATTCGGTGGAAAGAAACGCCCGGGTGCCACCATTTTGCTGATTGCTCGGAAGATACGGTGTATCCGGTACTTCCACTCCGATCAACTGAACCGATCAACTGGTTGTGCGGAATGGTACTTGGTGAAGGATTTTTTTCCAATCTAATCAACTTTGAAACGGATCAACTGTTTTCTTTCTCAACGGTAAAACTTTTCAGTTGGTCCGATAAGAATATTTTACTTCATTTAAATTTGTTCTATCTACACAACTTTGGTACTAGACCTTTTTAATTTATGTACACTAATGAACTGGTTACTTATAATAGACAATGAAGAAATTGTCTCTGACTAATAGAGTGAGAGCTCGTGGCTACTAGACTTTCATCATTTTATAAAAGCTGGTAGTTTGTCATGGACTGTATGGTGGTTTGTGATCACTACAACTAATGTTGAATTTTGTTATCACTAGTTCCACTTTATTAAGCACTTTTGAAATTTTTTATGGGTGGAAAAACATTATAGGTAAAAACACTTGTGAAAATTTGTATGGGTGGTAAAACACTACAAGTAAAAACACTTGTGAAAATTTGTATAGTCGGAAAAATACTATAGGTAAAAACACTTGTGAAAATATGTATGGGTGGAAAAACACTATAGGTAAAAACACTTGTGAAAATATGTATGGGTGGAAAAACACTATAGGTAAAAACACTTGTGAAAATATGTATGGGTGGAAAAACACTATAGGTAAAAACACTTGTGAAAATATGTATGGGTGGAAAAACACTCAAGGTAAAAACACTTGTGAAATTTCTTAAGGGTGGAAAAACACTCGAGGTAAAACACTTATGAAATTTCTCAAGGGTGGAAAAACACTCGAGGTAAAAACACTTGTGAAAATTTGTATGGGTGGAAAAACACTCCAGGTAAAAACACTTGTGAAATTTCTCAAGGGTGGAAAAACACTCGAGGTCAAAACACTTGTGAAAATTTGTATGTCACTATTTCCTTCACTTTTTCGATGTTAACTTCAATTGAAGACGTTGATGGCCTACCAGAGCGAGGCATATCTTCCATCACATCTCGACCGCTTTTGAACGCTTTGTACCACTCATAAGCACGTGTTTTTGATAAAGTCGATTCACCGTAAGCCTTCTGTAACATTTTCAGTGATTCCGAAGATAAAATTCAAAATAAAAGACAAAATTTAAGACAAACTCTTTGTTCAATGTTTTTGTCTATTATGAAATTCGCAATATACACTAGTTATGATATAACTACAAACAGCACTGTATTTAATATAAAAACTGTGATATCAATGGGTATGACATTTGCAAGTCTTTATTTTGTAAATAAATTAATATATAATAAAAAAATCGTTACAAAATCGTCGGTATCTAGAATTTTCCTTGTTTCGCATATAAATACGAGCACCCGATCGGAAGTGAGTTAGACTGGTACGGCCTCGCGGCCTACTCAAACAATAAGACTCTACATTTTTACTCGCACCCCGACAAACATCGTGTGCTAAGTTAATATAGGCACGACGCGAGTCGACCATACATTCGCCTCTATACACGCGCTAGACTCACGCACTGAATAGATAGCGCAAGCTAACTATTCGGTGCACGTGCACTAAACGATGTAACACAATACCGAACCGTAATCGGCTCGCTCTGGAAGCGGGTTAGACGGGGGTCACATCTCCTACTGTAGGTCCGTAACAAGTCGGCATACTCGTCGCTTGTCGTCCTCCGCCGGGCTTCCCCTAGGGGTCTCACCCGGCGGGGACTGACCGCCGGTATGTCGTGAAGCGTCGGCGCTGTGTGCAGCAGCCTCGTGACGTGCTTACAGTACACACATACAAACATAAAGACATAGAGCCACGCTCTATAATCGTCATCGCCTAATAGGCACCCCGATGACGGGTCCGTAGTCACGGGCCCCGGCTGGACTCCGTGGCCAGAGGGCGAAGCCCTGAAGCCGCTTGCCACGCCCCCTGACGGGGACGTAGCGAAGGCCACATGTTTAAGTGAGTTAGTTTGTTTGCGACTGCGAAACAAGAGCGATACCAGTGTATGAAGTGATATTATCTAACGACCTAAGCGACAATAAAAAGGATTTTGGGCTCATAGCAATTGGATTAACGTTGACTGGGCAAATTTGTGATTGTTTGTGGTAAATAAAGTTCTCAGCTAGTAAACCGGCATTTAATTACTCACGTTCGTAACAATATAAAATGATTCATGTAGTTCTGCGAGCAATGTACTCTGCCCACTGCCACTTAAGTTTGGCGATTTTTCGGGTTAAGTCGGCAACCTTGGTTCTCCTGCGGATATCTTCATTCCTGAATCGATCACTTAATGAAACTCTGAGCTTAGCCCTCGCCATTGCCCTTTGGGTGACTTTAAACCTTCTGATGAGGCCCATTGTAAGCGACCACGTTTCATATCATCACTGCCAACACGCACTGATCATAGACATTCGTTTTGAGACAATGTGGTATGTAGGTCGTGAAGATAGCAACTTTCCGAACGCTGCCAGCAGATTTGGTCGTACTGGTTAAATATATAATGGTAAAAGGTCGGTGGCAATGGTATGTTTTGGAGTGGTAACCGCGTATCAAAAGGCAAAGCGCTGTAAGGGCTCTCACAAGGTGGATCATAGACCGTATGCTATTTATGGATGCCTGGGGACTCGCTTGCCCGAATACAAATCCGCCCGACAACCCAACTTCCCAGGGACGGTGGGTTTAGCCACTCTGCAAAGTAGTCCAAACCTAATCCTAACATCTGCTACTACTGTGGAGCGTGCACGCCTGCTGGCTGTGGGAAATTGGGAGTCAGGTCTTTGACTTCACGCCCTGCCGTCGTCGAATATTGGCACCGTGTTCGACGATACTACTTTCCGCCTAGCTGTTGCCCTACACCTAGGTGCTCCTTACTGTTCTCCTCATCGCTGCTACTATGGCGAAGTTGTCAACAGCCTCTGTCACCATGGCCTGTCGAATGCAGTCGAAGCGCGGGATGGATAACACGGCACGCGAATATTAACGACATCATCCGACGAGCCCTTGTTACCGTCGGCGTTCCGGCTGTTTTGGAACCTCATGGCCTGGCACGCGACGATGGTAAGAGACCGGACGGTATGTCTTTATTTCCGTGGAAGATGGGTAGGCCTTTAGTGTGGGAAGCTACCTGTGTCGACACTCTTGCGCCATCCCAACTTCCTAGCTCTTCGAGCTGTGCTGGTGCTGCCGCTGGGGCTGCAGAGAACCTCAAGCGGCGGATATATAACAACCTCGGCGGCAGTTATATTTTTGAGCGGTTTGGGGTTGAAACCTTGGGCCGTGGGGTCCGAGTGCTCATACGCTTTTTAAAAAATTATCCAAACGGTTAGTTGACATGACACTTCGCGTGACCCAAGGGCTGGCTTTTACCTCGGTCAGAGATTAAGCATTGCCATACAAAGTGGCAATGCTGCCAGCCTTTTGGGCACACTTCCAGTCGTCATCGATGCGGAGGAGATTTATGACGCCATATTTTAGCTAGTAGTTTTTACTTTAAGTGTATTGTATAGTTTTAATTAGTTAAGTGTTTTTATTGGAAAACACTTAACTAATTAAAACTATACAATACACTTAAAGTAAAGAGAAATATTGGACGAACGTAGTGAACAGACGTATCGAACAATATTAGTATAAACAAATAATCACTTGCGAAATCGTGACCTAGTTTTTATTAAACTGCTGTTAATAAAGTAAATTGAGTCATATATTAGATTTGAGGTGTTTTCATATAAAAATGATTAGTGATTAATTCTTAAATAGTCTACTTTACGATGGAGGATAGTCCCTTCAGCCCAAGAAGTAGGTGTGCTCGCTCCCCGCCGCCTACACCCGTAGCAGTCTCCGCTCCTCTCCCTCAAGCGCCGCAGCAAAGAAATTAAACTCTGGAAGCTATTACGACGTCGGAAATTCAGAGCTGGATGACGACCATCGACCAGAGCCTGCAGGAGGTGTGCGCTATCGCAGCGGAAGGCAAGCTGAATATGGACCAAAAATTGCGCATCAATGCCCTATGCCGGAAAGTCGGTAATGGCACATCGCAATTGGCGGTACAGTACCAGTACATGAAAGCGAAAGCTTTCCAATCCCACAATGCTGCCAAAGCTCTTGAAACCCAACTCGACCTTTCACAGCAACTAAAGGAACTCAAGTTGAGTATGGAAGAAAAATCGAAACCTGCCCTGGGAGCTTCTTTTGCTGACATGGTCAAAAAAGGAGCCAACAATTACATCCAGCCGACAAACGTAAGTTCTGTGGCCATTTATCCGAAGGACAAATTAAAGTCTAGTGATGAGACGAAATCTCTCGTCCAAAAAATTATTTGCCCCGAACAGATGAAGCTGCATGTTAGAGGCCTGCGCAAGACCAAAAACGGCGGTGTTATCATAAGCACTGAGACGAAAGACGACATCGAGAAGCTGAGACAATCGGAGCAGCTAACGAAATCAGGTCTAACAGTCGACGAACCTTATAAAAGAAGGCCTAGGGTTGTAATCATAGGAGTTCCGACGTCCATGTCAGAAAACGAGGGTTTTACGTGTTTGTACCACCAAAATCTCACCGAGAAGCTTCAGGACTGCAGCCTTCAGACGTTTTTGACCTCAATCAAGTTAAGCCATAAGTCGGGTAAGAGAGACGCTGACAATTGCAACTATGTCGTAGAAGTATCGGCAGTCATACGCAAAGCCCTAGTATCAAAAGAACGAGTGTTTGTAAATTGGTCATCATGCCCTGTGAGAGATTTTACCTTGGTCACACGATGCTATAAGTGTCAGCAATATGGCCATGCTGCCAAATCATGTCGGCAGACGTCTTACACCTGTGGTCACTGTGGCGAGCAAGGCCACTCGATCAAAGAATGTCCAAAGAGGTCAGATGAGCCAAAATGCGCTACTTGCTTGCATTTCAAAAAGCCAGACAAGCACAACACAGGCGCAGCTGACTGCCCGGCGAAAATGAAGGCCGAAAAAAGGTATATCAACACAATAGATTATGAAGGTGCCTAAGAGCGCCGTTAATAAGTTATTTATTTTAGACCTTTTTTAGTTTTATAGTAAAGTTTTATTTATTTTTTGTTGTTATGATAAACCATTTAATTAATGATTTAGATAATTTTTCTGTATCCGAGTCTAAACTTTGTGAAGCTGAAAGCTGCAAACAATATATTTCCGGCTACAAAACACCATTAACCATACTAACACAAAATATTCGCAGTATTTTTAAGAATTTTGACAGCTTTAGCGTATTTCAACAACGGCTCAACATTAACTGTGACATTATTGTTTTAACAGAATGCTGGCTTGCCAAACAATATAATATACCACTAATCACAGGGTATAAGATGTACAAAAGTGATAGGAATTACAATCAAAATGATGGGGTGATAGTTTACGTAAGAGATCATCTGAAGGTCTCTGTTGAGGAACCAAATATGCAAGACTGTAACAGTTTAGTAGTGAAGATTGGATCAGAATTTGTGATAGTGGCATTATATCGCCCCCCCTCTTTCAAAAATAGTAACAATTTTACTGACTCTCTGAATGATGTCTTGCAAAACCTATCACCTTTTAAAAACACGATAGTAATTGGAGATATTAATATTAATATTCTTCCAGGAAGTGCTGACGCATCTGCTCAGGACTACCTCAACCTATGCGCATATCATGGCTTGCTTCCCGCACATAGTTTTCCTACACATCATAGTGGCTCTTGCTTGGACCATATCATACTTAAAACAAATTTCCCTTCACTTGCACTTGTTATTAACTCTACAATAACAGATCATAATGCTGTTCTACTAACCCTAAATTGTAATTTACCTAAACAAAACACTCGCGTAGTTTCGAAATTAAATATAAATAAACTTGAAGAAGACTTACGCGTCATCAACTTCGATCCAGTCTATAATTCCGCTGACCCACAGTATTGTATGTTGTATGTAATAGAAAATGTACGTCATGCAATTCAGAAAAATACGGTCATATCGCATTTTAGCAACAAAAATTGCAACATAAAACCCTGGATCACAGCAGGTCTGATCCGTTGTTTGAAACACAGAGATAAACTGCACATGAAATCTAAATCTCATCCAGAGAATACAGTCCTACAGCTGTCGTACAAAAGATATCGTAATTTTTGTAATGATCTACTTAAAAAAGTTAAAAACAACTACGATAAAACTGAATTGGGTAAGGCTGGAACAAATAGTAAAATGATATGGAAATACATTAAAAATGCTACTTTTTCATCAAAACAAAATGAGTCATCTTCAAGTTTATTACAAGCGCACTCGTCACAGCTGACATCTGCTAACATAGCAAATAATTTCTTTATTAATGTTGGAAAGTGTTTGGCGGAAAAAAATAACCGGGGTCACTCACCTTGTCTGACGGACAGTCCTAATAAGGGTAGTTCCACTTTAACATCTTTTGCCCTGCTAGATACTGATGAGACAGAGATAGAAAGTATAATTATGACCTTGAAAGACGAATGTGCAGTTGGTTGGGATCAAATACCAAATAAAATTATTAAACAATTCAGAAATATTTTGGTACCACCACTGACTTACATTTTTCGCATGTGTCTGTCTTTGGGTATTTTTCCTGAGTGCTTAAAAAAAGCAGTTGTTGTCCCTGTTTATAAATCAGGCAGTAAAGAACAAGTTACAAATTATAGACCTATCTCTCTGCTGCCTGCTATGTCCAAAATATTGGAAAAAATAATAAACAAAAGATTGTTCAAATATCTGGAAAACAAATCAATTTTATCGGAGCGTCAGTTTGGATTTAGACCTAAAGTTTCAACTGCCGATGCCGTACATCATCTGACTGACTTTCTGGCGCAAGAACTTGACAAGGGTAACCATTCAGTAGGTATTTTCCTGGACCTCGCAAAGGCTTTTGACACAGTTTCTATTCCTAATCTGTTGCGCAAGCTTGAGGCTGTGGGAATAAGAGGCATTCAACTGAAACTCTTCAAAAGCTATTTGGAAGACCGTTCCCAGTGCGTTAAGATTGGCAGTGTCCTCAGCGAAGACCAAAAAAATACTTCTTTTGGTGTTCCCCAAGGAAGTATTTTAGGGCCTACCTTGTTTTTAATATATATAAACGACCTTTGTAATCTCAAGCTTAATCACGGCATAATAATATCTTACGCTGATGATACTGCTCTTCTCTTTTCGGCTGAATCGGAACATGAAGTCTACAAATTTGCGCAAGACGGCTTCAATATTGTAAATAAATGGCTTCAGCACAACTCACTAACCCTAAATGCAGATAAAACAAATTATATAAAGTTTTCGATGCGCAAACAATCTTCTAAGAACTCCTCAACTTTATCTGCCCATTGTTGTACAACCCCTGCAGAATGCTCGTATATGTGTCCCAATATTAATAAAACTAATAAAATAAAATACTTAGGTGTCATAATAGATGAGACCCTTACGTTCAAACAGCATATGGAAGTTTTAAATAATAGGATTCGTAAGCTGATATTCGTATTTAAAAAGTTACGATATATTGCAGACACCAAAATTATTAGGCAAGTTTACTTTGCTCTATGTCAGTCAATATTGACTTACCTACTGCATTACCTCATGGGGTGGAGTGGGTAAAACTTTATTGCTACCGATTGAAAGAGCCCAAAGAGCGATTCTCAAGGTGGCTACTTGCCGCCCTTTTCTTTTTCCCACTAACCTGCTTTATAAAACTTGTGAAGTACTAACAGTCCGACAGTTATTTATATTGAGCACTGTACTGAAACAACACACATCCCTCCATTACAGCACTGAGCTTACTAAAAAGAGACGGAAAGATATAGTTTGTCCCACAAAAAGTACGAAACATGCTTTCACAGCCAAATTTTATGTTTTTCTGGGACCTCTTCTTTATAATAGACTGAATGCGAAAGCAAGCATTTATTCCTTAAATTACGTACATTGTAAGAAGTCTCTCAAGGAAGCTCTACAAAAATTGTCCTATGAAGATACAGAGAAGTTACTAGTTGTATTAAAATAAAGATTGCTTGCACTATTTATTTTGATTAGTTAGCTAAGTTAGTATAGTAAGATTTTATTAGCAAGTAAGATTTTTTTGTAATGTATACACTTTTTTTACATGCTTACCTACTTGATGGCTATTTTACCTTTTTGTTATGTAAATTACTGTGATTATTTATTCATAGTATTTTACCTTTTCTCGCCTGAAACACAGGATAACCTAGTTCAGGCATAAAACACGTTGAGAACTTGTTATAGATTTAAGAAAATCGATATTCACTGATTTACTGTATAATTTGAATAAATTTTATTATTATTTTATTATTATTATTATTGAATTAAATAAACTGTTTGTTAAATATTGAAAAAAAAGACAAAATATATTTGTTTTCAAAATATTTAGAGAAAGACGAGAAGAGAATAACGTCATAATCACGTAAGAGCGGTTTTATGAAAAATATAAATTGAATTGCGTAACATATAAATATAAATTGACAAATTAATTATGGAAATTAATAAAATGATTTTAATTAACATAGACAAAAAATATCTAGTTCTAAAAAGTTAGTTACAAACATTTTTTAAAAAGAGCTGTGAGAGATGGTGAGAAGCTTATTAAAATTTTCTATGTGTAGAAAGTAAAAAATCACTCTCTCTTTCTCCCAAAACTTTTAAGATCAAGGGCTTGATCCAGGAAGTAGTACTTCTGGACACAGCGCGTAGTTTTCGGAGGTTCCTTCTGTTGTTTCGGAGCTCTAACCACCTGTAACTTGGACCCTGTTCCTGATGCCGGTGGTACTATTTGTTTAAATTTTGAAGAGTTAATATATTTCTTTGAACCAGGTTCTACTCGGGATGACACCATGTCCACTAATTATCTCTTACTTTTTTATTTATCCATTCGCTATCATATTATATACAATATAAGAATCAGGTCAATAACCGTGGGATAGGAGATCTAAGGATAAAAAATGAAATAAAGAAATATTTGCTCATTGTGTGATTAGTTTATTTGACCTCAGAAGGTGTTGCTTCAGTATTCGCAGCCGCACGCGCATCTTCCGGAGATAGACACGGCACCACAAGCCGGCACAGGGCCGCCGAAGTTCACAATGCCCATGATGGGGACCTGACCAGCAAGAGCGGTGTTACCGGCGACCGGCAGCTCACCAAAAACCGCCACGTTGCCTTCCCCAGCGCCTCCGTATGCAGCAGCAGGAGCTAGAACGCCACCATAAGCAGATCCGAAGGCGCCACCGTAAGCACCAAGACCGTGGGCACCACCGTAAGCACCAAGACCGAGGGCACCACCGCATGCAGAAGTCGGAGCTACGGCGGCCACTGGAGCTCCGCAGCCGCACTCAATACCGAACACATTCTGAGGGCATAAAATAAATGCAGCAAGTGTCAGAACCGTACAAAATAAAAACTAAACAAATGAGAACACAATTCATACAATTATTGTAAAGACAAAAATACATTACATTCAGCTGAACATAGAACCTCCTCCTTTTTGAAGTCGGTTAAAAACACAATGACGTGAAAATTCAAAAGGAAATAAAAATATGACGACGCTTTCGTATTTAAGTTAGTTTTCAAAAGATATCAGAGATGGCGCTTGTTATTTAAAGTGTCGATGACGTGGGTCATGTGACTTGCACACGGCACTTTGACGCAACACCGAGCGCAAGTGCGATATAAGTCGACGACGGTTGGGCAGTGTGATTAACGTTTCGGTCGTAATCGTATGTGCGCGCTATGCGCTCGGTGGAGTGTCTTAATCGTGTTGCCTATTTTGTTGTAATAATTATTATGACTGGTGATTTATCTATGGTGATTTTTTTATGAGAACTAAAAGTAAGATTACAGAGAAGTGCAATTAAGTGATTTGATTTGTAACGAGTGTTTATTCCTTTCTTCCGACAAACTACGCCTTATTACAAATTGCATTTTGAGGTTATAGATCACTTTTACATTGCTGATGTGGTCAAAAGCCTTCAAATAAATTCTTAGTGCACTCACCTGGACCAAGCAAGCTTGGATGCAGAGCAACAGAACAGCGAAGGTAGACATGTTTGATGTTTGTTGGTGTTCAACGTGAAGCTGAAGACTGAATGATGTCACTGCTTCTAGACCACGTTTATATAGTATTAAAGCTTCTTATCAGGACGTGATGTTTTTCTATGTTTATACATACCTACAACTTAACACTATATATTTCAAGGTTACATCACTTACGAAATACATACATTTTTCTATTTCCCCAAATTGCAACTACTGATACTGTACATAAGGTTAATTTCAAAATCCATAAATTGCTACAATAAAGCTAGATAAACACTACATTTTAGTATAAATAGTCGATCGATTATTGGAAAACTTATTCTGAAGTTCTCTACAACATAAACAACAATGTCAGCTAAGGTGATCCTCATCCTCTGCGCTCAGGCGCTCTTCATCCAGGTAAGAAAGTTTTCACTTATATTTTGAGTATATGCTACCTTTTCTAAGTTCGGCTATTCCCAAGGGTTGCATAATATTCTCATTCATTAGAATATCATGATAAAATTCCAACTTTTTAGACCATACGCCGCTCACGATTCTAGCTTCATTCATCAACGATATTGTGGTAACAACCAAAGCATCTGACACATATAACATTACTAGATCGAATAAATAATCATGTGTTTTGCTGGTCTGCTGATAAAGAGACATTCGCTAACTAGCTTCTGTCAGCGGCTTCACTTGCGTGAAAGTTATCGCGACACCAGGGACAAAAAGTATCCTACGTGCTGTTCCTGGACATGGTCTAGTTATGTACCAAATTTTGTCGTGGTTAGTCTGATAGAGGATTATTAACCAATCATATTTTTTTGTTCACAGACTGCATTCAGTTCGTGTCTTGGTCGTGGAGCCATCGCTGCTCCTACTGTTACTGCTCCAGGATGTGGTGGTAACGTCTGGGCTGGTAAATGGGCCAACAATGGCTTTCATGGTGATTGCAACATGGGTAACGGTTGGGCTGGCAATGGATTGACTGCTCTAGAGATCATTCCTACCAGTGGCGGTGGACTGCCAGTCTCCAGCGTCTCTGCAATCGCTCCTAGTGGCCTTTCTGTAGCGTCTGAGAACGCATTTGAGGGTGCTCTGTCCGTGGCTGGTGAGCTGCCGTTCGTGAGTGCTGTGGCTTTGGACGGTATGTTGCCCAGCGGTGGAGCTGGTACCGTCAGCTACAGCTGCGGTAACGGTGTTACTGCTATTGAGAGCATCGCTCCTTCTGCTGCTACCTATGGTGATGCCGCTGCGGGTGCTTATGGTCTCGGTGCTGGCTATGGACCTGGCGCTGCTGCCATCGCTCATGGCGCTCACGGACTCAGCTGGGGCAGCCGCAGCTGTGGATGTGGATGTTACTAAAATGCAAATCATAATTACACAACCTATGGTTCGAAACAATGATCCAATAAAGTTATCAGCAATAATATATTGAATTGTTTGATTCTATAAATGACCACAATCTCTGTAATGCTCATTAAAAAAGACAGGAGACGTGTTTTGCAAAGAAACGATCTTTAGGTTTAAAAAAATTAGGTAATTCACAATGCATATCTGTAACTAGCTGTGCCCCGCGGTTTCACCCGCGTTTTTCTCGTTTCCGTGGAAATACCGAGATAAATATAGCCTCCCTCAATAAATGGACTATTGAATATTTAAATAGTTTTCATATCAGATCAGTATTTCCCGAGATTACCGCGTTCAGAACAAACAATCAAACTTTTCAGCTTTATAATATTAAGAAAAATATAAATTAAGTTAAATTGTATAAGTTGCAGGCAATAGCTGTCTATCTGTTCGACATTCAGCCAGACACATAAGAATTACGACTATAGGCGGGAGTGTCCGTCCACTATAAACCGGGTTAAAATATTATTTTAAAGTACTTCCGAGTAAATTATATTTTTCGTTTTATTTTCTTGTGGCAGAAGAATATATTGATTGTTTCCGCAACCTGATCTTGACAACGCGACATATAGTTGGCCGTGCGAAGAACAGTCTAAATCTAATCCTACATATTTAAATGTTTGCCCCTGTGATTTATTTATCGTTACGGCAAAAGATAATTTAATTGGGAATTGGACTCTTTTAATATGAAAAGGCAAATCATTTGGAATCATTGGGATCCGAGGTATAAGTACTGTTTGACCAACCGCTGGACCAGTCAAAATTGTTGCAACGATCACGTTATTGCGAAGAAATTTAATCTGAAGTCGAGTCCCGTTACATAAATTTGGTGGCTTAAGATTTCTAAGTAAAATAATTGGGGCTCCAAATTTTTAACTTGAGAGAATGTGGGGGGAGGCCACTCGGGTTTAAAGAATTAAGAAATTCCTGTGGATAATGGACTGCATCTTCTTGATCTCATCAACAAATATATTTCGAAAAAGATTATTACAGGATTTTATGTTGATAAAAAACTCTATGGCCCATAACTCATTAATAGGTACCAACTCTTAACATCTTACACACGTGATAACTTTTAAACGAAATATCCGATTGAGATGAAACTGACCCTCCCTCTCACATCTAGAGCGGGAGAAGTCATTTGATGGTATTCAATAGAAAAAATGATACTATTTATTACTTATCATTCTACATATTTACTGCAAAATTATTATCGCGACAATAACTTGGAGCTCAATCAATTTTCACAAAATTTTGAAAACTGTGATATCAATGGGTATGACATTTGCAAGTCTTTATTTTGTAAATAAATTAATATATAATAAAAAAAAATCGTTACAAAATCGTCGGTATCTAGAATTTTCCTTGTTTCGCATATAAATACGAGCACCCGATCGGAAGTGAGTTAGACTGGTACGGCCTCGCGGCCTACTCAAACAATAAGACTACATTTTTACTCGCACCCCGACAAACATCGTGTGCTAAGTTAATATAGGCACGACGCGAGTCGACCATACATTCGCCTCTATACACGCGCTAGACTCACGCACTGAATAGATAGCGCAAGCTAACTATTCGGTGCACGTGCACTAAACGATATAACACAATACAATGCCGCTCACACACATACATAAAACGTCCCTGCGGTCTGAACCGTAACCGGCTCGCTCTGGAAGCGGGTTAGACGGGGGTCACATCTCCTACTGTAGGTCCGTAACAAGTCGGCATACTCGTCGCTTGTCGTCCTCCGCCGGGCTTCCCCTAGGGGTCTCACCCGGCGGGGACTGACCGCCGGTATGTCGTGAAGCGTCGGCGCTGTGTGCAGCAGCCTCGTGACGTGCTTACAGTACACACATACAAACATAAAGACATAGAGCCACGCTCTATAATCGTCATCGCCTAATAGGCCCCCCGATGACGGGTCCGTAGTTACGGGCCCCGGCTGGACTCCGTGGCCAGAGGGCGAAGCCCTGAAGCCGCTTGCCACGCCCCCTGACGGGGACGTAGCGAAGGCCACATGTTTAAGTGAGTTAGTTTGTTTGCGACTGCGAAACAAGAGCGATACCAGTGTGTGAAGTGATATTATCTAACGACCTAAGCGACAATAAAAAGGATTTTAGGCTCATAGCAATTGGATTAACGTTGACTGGGCAAATTTGTGATTGTTTGTGGTAAATAAAGTTCTCAGCTAGTAAACCGGCATTTAATTACTCACGTTCGTAACAATATAAAATGATTCATGTAGTTCTGCGAGCAATGTACTCTGCCCACTGCCACTTAAGTTTGGCGATTTTTCGGGTTAAGTCGGCAACCTTGGTTCTCCTGCGGATATCTTCATTCCTGAATCGATCACTTAATGAAACTCTGAGCTTAGCCTTCGCTATTGCCCTTTGGGTGACTTTAAACCTTCTGATGAGGCCCATTGTAAGCGACCACGTTTCATATCATCACTGCCAACACGCACTGATCATAGACATTCGTTTTGAGACAATGTGGTATGTAGGTCGTGAAGATAGCAACTTTCCGAACGCTGCCAGCAGATTTGGTCGTACTGGTTAAATATATAATGGTAAAAGGTCGGTGGCAATGGTATGTTTTGGAGTGGTAACCGCGTATCAAAAGACAAAGCGCTGTAAGGGCTCTCACAAGGTGGATCATAGACCGTATGCTATTTATGGATGCCTGGGGACTCGCTTGCCCGAATACAAATCCGCCCGACAACCCAACTTCCCAGGGACGGTGGGTTTAGCCACTCTGCAAAGTAGTCCAAACCTAATCCTAACATCTGCTACTACTGTGGAGCGTGCACGCCTGCTGGCTGTGGGAAATTGGGAGTCAGGTCTTTGACTTCACGCACTGCCGTCGTCGAATATGGCACCGTGTTCGACGATACTACTTTCCGCCTAGCTGTTGCCCTACACCTAGGTGCTCCTTACTGTTCTCCTCATCGCTGCTACTATGGCGAAGTTGTCAACAGCCTCTGTCACCATGGCCTGTCGAATGCAGTCGAAGCGCGGGACGGATAACACGGCACGCGAATATTAACGACATCATCCGACGAGCCCTTGTTACCGTCGGCGTTCTGGCTGTTTTGGAACCTCATGGCCTGGCACGCGACGATGGTAAGAGACCGGACGGTATGTCTTTATTTCCGTGGAAGATGGGTAGGCCTTTAGTGTGGGAAGCTACCTGTGTCGACACTCTTGCGCCATCCCAACTTCCTAGCTCTTCGAGCTGTGCTGGTGCTGCCGCTGGGGCTGCGGAGAACCTCAAGCGGCGGATATATAACAACCTCGGCGGCAGTTATTTTTTTGAGCGGTTTGGGGTTGAAACTCTTGGGCCGTGGGGTCCGAGTGCTTATATGCTTTTTAAAAAATTATCCAAACGGTTAGTTGACATGACACTTCGCGTGACCCAAGGGCTGGCTTTTACCTCGGTCAGAGATTAAGCATTGCCATACAAAGTGGCAATGCCGCCAGCCTTTTGGGCACACTTCCAGTCGTCATCGATGCGGAGGAGATTTATGACACCATATTTTAGCTAGTAGTTTTTACTTTAAGTGTATTGTATAGTTTTAATTAGTTAAGTGTTTTTATTGAATTAAATGAACTGTTTGTTAAATATTGAAAAAAAAGACAAAATATATTTGTTTTCCAAATATTTAGAGAAAGACGAGAAGAGAATAACGTCATAATCACGTAAGAGCGGTTTTATGAAAAATATAAATTGAATTGCGTAACATATAAATATAAATTGACAAATTAATTATGGAAATTAATAAAATGATTTTAATTAACATAGACAAAAAATATCTAGTTCTAAAAAGTTAGTTACAAACATTTTTTAAAAAGAGCTGTGAGAGATGGTGAGAGCTTATTAAAATTTTCTATGTGTAGAAAGTAAAAAATCACTCTCTCTTTCTCCCAAAACTTTTAAGATCAAGGGCTTGATCCAGGAAGTAATACTTCTGGACACAGCGCGTAGTTTTCGGAGGTTCCTTCTGTTGTTTCGGAGCTCTAACCACCTGTAACTTGGACCCTGTTCCTGATGCCGGTGGTACTATTTGTTTAAATTTTGAAGAGTTAATATATTTCTTTGAACCAGGTTCTACTCGGGATGACACCATGTCCACTAATTATCTCTTACTTTTTTATTTATCCATTCGCTATCATATTATCTATATATATAAAAGGAGAAACTGACTGACTGACATATCAACTCACAGCCGAAACTACTAGGACTACGAGCGTAAAATTTTGCACAAAGCTTCCTTTTATGACGTAGGCGAGCACTAAGAGAGGATATTCCAAAATTCACTCCCTAAGGGGATGAAACTGGGGTCCAAAGTTTGTATGGAGTAACCTACATTCACGCGGGCGAAGCCGCTGGCAGAAGCTAGTATACAATATAAGAATCAGGTCAATAACCGTGGGATAGGAGATCTAAGGATAAAAAATGAAATAAAGAAATATTTGCTCATTGTGTGATTAGTTTATTTGACCTCAGAAGGTGTTGCTTCAGTATTCGCAGCCGCACGCGCATCTTCCGGAGATAGACACGGCACCACAAGCCGGCACAGGGCCGCCGAAGTTCACAATGCCCATGATGGGGACCTGACCAGCAAGAGCGGTGTTACCGGCGACCGGCAGCTCACCAAAAACCGCGACGTTGCCTTCCCCAGCGCCTCCGTATGCAGCAGCAGGAGCTAGAACGCCACCATAAGCAGATCCGAAGGCGCCACCGTAAGCACCAAGACCGAGGGCACCACCGCATGCAGAAGTCGGAGCTACGGCGGCCACTGGAGCTCCGCAGCCGCACTCGATACCGAACACATTCTGAGGGCATAAAATAAATGCAGCAAGTGTCAGAACCGTACAAAATAAAAACTAAACAAATGAGAACACAATTCATACAATTATTGTAAAGACAAAAATACATTACATTCAGCTGAACATAGAACCTCCTCCTTTTTGAAGTCGGTTAAAAACACAATGACGTGAAAATTCAGAAGGAAATAAAAATATGACGACGCTTTCGTATTTAAGTTAGTTTTCAAAAGATATCAGAGATGGCGCTTGTTATTTAAAGTGTCGATGACGTGGGTCATATGACTTGCACACGGCACTTTGACGCAACACCGAGCGCAAGTGCGATATAAGTCGACGACGGTTGGGCAGTGTGATTAACGTTTCGGTCGTAATCGTATGTGCGCGCTACGCGCTCGGTGGAGTGTCTTAATCGTGTTGCCTATTTTGTTGTAATAATTATTATGACTGGTGATTTATCTATGGTGATTTTTTTATGAGAACTAAAAGTAAGATTACAGAGAAGTGCAATTAAGTGATTTGATTTGTTACGAGTGTCTATTCCTTTCTTCCGACAAACTACGCCTTATTACAAATTGCATTTTGAGGTTATAGATCACTTTTACATTGCTGATGTGGTCAAAAGCCTTCAAATAAATTCTTAGTGCACTCACCTGGACCAAGCAAGCTTGGATGCAGAGCAACAGAACAGCGAAGGTAGTCATGTTTGATGTTTGTTGGTGTTCAACGTGAAGCTGAAGACTCAATGATGTCACTGCTTCTAGACCACGTTTATATAGTATTAAAGCTTCTTATCAGGACGTGATGTTTTTCTATGTTTATACATACCTACAACTTAACACTATATATTTCAAGGTTACATCACTTACGAAATACATACATTTTTCTATTTCCCCATATTGCAACTACTGATACTGTACATAAGGTTAATTTCAAAATCCATAAATTGCTACAATAAAGCTAGATAAACACTACATTTTAGTATAAATAGTCGATCGATTATTGGAAAACTTATTCTGAAGTTCTCTACAACAGAAACAACAATGTCAGCTAAGGTGATCCTCGTCCTCTGCGCTCAGGCGCTCTTCATCCAGGTAAGAAAGTTTTCACTTATATTTTGAGTATATGCTACCTTTTCTAAGTTCGGCTATTCCCAAGGGTTGCATAATATTCTCATTCATTAGAATATCATGATAAAATTCCAACTTTTTAGACCATACGCCGCTCACGATTCTAGCTTCATTCATCAACGATATTGTGGTAACAACCAAAGCATCTGACACATATAACATTACTAGATCGAATAAATAATCATGTGTTTTGCTGGTCTGCTGATAAAGAGACATTCGCTAACTAACTAGCTTCTGTCAGCGGCTTCACTTGCGTGAAAGTTATCGCGACACCAGGGACAAAAAGTATCCTACGTGCTGTTCCTGGACATGGTCTAGTTATGTACCAAATTTTGTCGTGGTTAGTCTGATAGAGGATTATTAACCAATCATATTTTTTTGTTCACAGACTGCATTCAGTTCGTGTCTTGGTCGTGGAGCCATCGCTGCTCCTACTGTTACTGCTCCAGGATGTGGTGGTAACGTCTGGGCTGGTAAATGGGCCAACAATGGCTTTCATGGTGATTGCAACATGGGTAACGGTTGGGCTGGCAATGGATTGACTGCTCTAGAGATCATTCCTACCAGTGGCGGTGGACTGCCAGTCTCCAGCGTCTCTGCAATCGCTCCTAGTGGCCTTTCTGTAGCGTCTGAGAACGCATTTGAGGGTGCTCTGTCCGTGGCTGGTGAGCTGCCGTTCGTGAGTGCTGTGGCTTTGGACGGTATGTTGCCCAGTGCTGGTGCTGGTGCCGTCAGCTACAGCTGCGGTAACGGTGTTACTGCTATTGAAAGCATCGCTCCTTCTGCTGCTACCTATGGTGATGCCGCTGCGGGTGCTTATGGTCTCGGTGCTGGCTATGGACCTGGCGCTGCTGCCATCGCTCATGGCGCTCACGGACTCGGCTGGGGCAGCCGCAGCTGTGGATGTGGATGTTACTAAAATGCAAATCATAATTACACAACCTATGGTTCGAAACAATGATCCAATAAAGTTATCAGCAATAATATATTGAATTGTTTGATTCTATAAATGACCACAATCTCTGTAATGCTCATAAAAAAAGACAGGAGACGTGTTTTGCAAAGAAACGATCTTTAGGTTTAAAAAAATTAGGTAATTCACAATGCATATCTGTAATTAAGAGGATGAAACGGGTGTCTAAAGTTTGTATGGTGGAACCTACTTTCACGCAGTTGAAAACGTTGGTGGAAGCTAGTAATCTATATAATACTAGGTTTTGCCCACGGCTTCGCCCGCATACATAAAATACAGCCATGTCACTCAGGAATAAAGCACCTTTCTATCGTTGAAACAATTTTCGCAATCGGACCAGGACTTTCGGAGATTACCTCCTACAAACAAAAAAAACAAAAAAAAAACAAACTTTACCTCTTTATAATATTATTAGTGTCACTGGGTAAATACAACACCACCGTAAGATCATCTATACATATAATAAAACAGTAAAATGGTGGAGCGTTGGTATTAGTTGGCGAAAAAACTACTGAACCAATCCTGTTCAAATTTTGCATACATAATCCTTATAGGCCGGGTCAACTGTTAGGCTACATATTATCACGCTATTTGCTATGGGGGGTGAGCAATAATCCAAAATGTCGACATTGAACGACATTTGCCACGTTCGATCCCCAGCTACAGTTAAAAATTTTGTCATTATTTTATCTTCTTTTTTGTGATAAAATAACTTTTACCATTTTTTCAAAATAAAATTGACATTTCTATTCGATATCTTCTAAATATTTTGTAAAAACTAATCAAAACACATAATAAAATCAAAGCGGCGAGTAAAATCACGTACTAAAATGTAAATATGGCACCACACGCAATTCAGATACTCGCAACGCCATCTAAAGACTGAAAGTAGAAATAATGATGACAATGATAGTTGAACGTCATATTTGATAGATGGCATTGTGTATTTTGCGTAATTTTCTGAGTGGCGGAAGAATGACTATCGCCCAAGTTTGCAGACAGTTTTATTGTTTAAAATTGGACGAAAACCGTTATGATTAAACTGGAGTTAGACGGAGACATTTTTAATCCTACTGCTTTTTTCCCCGTGGTTGTAACAAACTAATTGACCGTGATTATTTAAGGGATACCAACCAAAGGCGATAAAAGTAAATACTTATATGTATTTAATTATTGACTTTAAACTAACATGGCCAAATTTTCGGAAGGGGTAGCATGGCACCTTGCGTTGGAAGGCCCCCAGGTGGACCGATGACCTGGTGAGGGTCGCGGGAATCCGATGGATGCGAGGCGCACAGGACCGGTAATTATGGTGACACTTGGGGAGGCCTATGTCCAACAGTGGACGTCTTTCGGCTGAAATGATAATGATAATGATGGCACCTTTATTTTTCTTTTTTTAAGGGTGGAAGTCATCCAATGACTTCTCCCAATCTGGTTGGAGCGGGAAGGCGTGTCAAACTTTTACTGACTAAAACCACACCTGTGTCCTTCAGTTGCCCTTTGCGACATCTCTTTGAGGAGCGCGTGGATCACTACGCGCTGTTGACGACTGGGCTCGGTCCGGTCAATTACCGGACGGCCGGACGGCTGTGGACGACCGATTGCTGGATGTCCGCGAGCCCGCGTCTACCGTGGCTGGTCGTCGGGGTCAGAATCTCGGCTCGGCGTGAGGACGTTCGTTCCCTCACGCGTGCGGCCTCCTCCTTCACTAGCATTACGGCTTTGCAGAAGGAGGCGACCGCCTGCATTCCTCCTCGCTCTGGACCATAGCCCAAAGTCACAAGGCCCGGCGCGAGAGGTGACTGACGCCGATTGCCTCCACGAGGACAACACACACCTCTGTGTGCTCCACTGTGTCCTCCGGGATGATGGCACCTTGCGGCCTAATAATGGTGTGTTTTATTATTAGCAGTCACTGCTTCATATAAAACTGGGTCGAAAGGTTTGCGTTCCTGATCACAGTTCGACAACGTATGATGTATCTCAGATTCCTTGCAGCCTTACGTCGACATCCGTACGTTACCTCCTTGCAGTGAGTGGTGACCAACACTGGAACCACCCTCTGAGGGAGGCCAGTATCAGGGATAACACTAATCGGCTGCTACATTTGTTTACCGGAATTTAATTGTTTTATGGATACACAAGCTCAGGGGGCTTAGACAAAGTAACAATTTAAAAACGATAACGAAGTTAGAAAGACAGGGATTGACATAAGCCGCGTTAAGTCACGTGGTCAATCGACATCGTTATCGCAATTTGGTAGACAATGTTATATTTCATAACGAAACCATAAAGTAACGAATCGTTATCGTGTTTATCCCATACAAATGCGTAGACAAGCAGCGGTTTCATGCTCGCCTTCGCCTCGATCGTGATCGCCAAAAAAGATAACGAAACGAATGCTAAAACGTTGTAGTTATCGAAACAATATGGCCGGATTTCATTCGGCAGCTGATTTTTGACATTGATTGATGACATACTCTTAGTATTTATTGTGTTAGAGGCATTACTGCAGATCAAATAGATTATATTATAGCTGACACCACCACCAATAGCATTCAATATGTTGGTCAGTTCAGTCCACAGTCGGTCTGACCGTACCCGACCTTGTGATCCAGCAAGAGGCCTCGCCAGGGCACCATGACTGTAACATAAACAAACAAAGATTCATTATTAAGATCGCGTCATTGTTTACATTACATACTTATGAATAAAACTTGGATTTACTTACGTTTCCATATACTCAAGCAGCGTTGACAATTGTTCGGGACTTGCTCGCACTCTTGATTCCATGTTTTATCACTAAAAATTAAAATAGATTACTCCATCATCGTTTGAACACCAGTCACTTATAAAAATGAGTCTATTTTGATTATCATTAAGTTTTGGTGACGATCTAAAAGTAATAACACTCTATTCACTTACCACTATAAAAATATCGTTTTTATTATAACTTAAAAACAATTAAACACAACACTCACTGTCTTATTATTCTTTTTTATGTATTTTATTTATCTCAGGACCCTGAGGTCCTGGACCTTTGGGAGGCGTACGAGGAGCCGAAGCCAACTCGCAGAGGCCCTTTTAGACGCTTTAATGGAAAGTGGTACAAACCGGTGATTATCCCTGTACGTACTATGCTAGTTGCATCCAAGGACAACCCCCGGTTGGTGGGAAACTATTGCGACATTTGGAAAACTAAGATATAAGGCTATGGTTTTTGGAGTCTTAAGTGGACTGGTAACATGGAACTATGTCAAGACTATGGCCCCTGCCTGAACAACGTTATTAATATGCATCGAAAAAAGGCAGGGGGTGACTTGCACACTCAATAAATGGGCCCCCAAAAAACGGCCGCTAGCACGAAGTGACGTAGCAACAAGAGGGCAACATATTCTGAGGTGCTTGAGGAGTGGAGAGGTATACCACGGCTATCAGGACAATCCCGGAAGTACGGTCAAGATCCCTACCAGCACCTTACTGGATTATACATCCTTCTCCCGAGCACGTTTGCTCTTGCGAATCTCCACTCAAGCCAGCCAATAAAGGCAAGAGAGAGGTGGGAGCTCAGTTCCTCGTCAGTGTTCACTACGGCCGGCCAATAAAGGCAAGCCGGAGATGAAGAACAAGAATTCTCCCGGGAGATCGGGTCCGTGGGGTCGCTAATGCCCAACAGTTCGCCACAAAACTGCACTGCGGATTGTATCTCTCTTAGTCTGGCCCCTCACCCTAGGCATATTACGGCAAAGCAAACTTTACCGATACAGACCTAGGGTAGGAGCACGCAAGCCCCACCACGACGTCAACGTAGAGATACGGCGATGGGGTTATTATTCTTATTATTAAAATTTGAAAACAACAATAACTCGCGGGTTTGGTCCGATTTGAGCTTCTTGACTGACGCTGACAGCTAAATTTTCGATACCATAACCAATATTATTGTTTTCTAACGAACAAACAGTTCGACACAACGATCGCGACCATATTGTTACATTGGCTATGAAATGTTTGTCGTTATCTCAGAGACGATGACGAATTTAGATATCGTTTCGGTACGAAACGATGTTACTTTGTCTAAGGACCCAGGACTGTTGAGGGTGTTTCACGCGGTTTCTGTTCCGGATTCGGTTGGAAGTACTCTGATATTACCATTTCACAAATCGCCCGGAGGACCCGTTGTAGCATGCGGTGGAGGTCTATCCTGCTTGGGTGAACCGCCGTGTCTTCATAGAGGCAATCGGCGTCAGTGACCTCTCGGTTTGGCATTCAATATGCGAGTTCGATTGGACAGGAATACACGCGTTCAAGATTTCACCGAAATTCATTCAAAAGTTGGATACTCTTCATAGGGTAGTTCCCACTATGGAATAACATTTGTCTGATAAACGAGGACGTCAGTCAAATACACACCAAAAAATCCTAGGTAAATGAACAAGTACTTTTTACGCCCCAAATGATCAAGCTGCAACAATCAATTCAAGCATGCTCTCGCAAATTCTTCATAACTACTGTTGTGGAGGAAGATAGTTGATGATGATGGTAATTTTTGGATTCACTGGCTTTTTGGCTTTGCACCATCAGTGCAAACGTTATCCAGCTGTAGGTCGGTGTCCCGATTATGTTCCTTCGTTTACCTCTACCAAAGCTGTCTGACGGCTTAAACTCTTCAGTGAAACATTATTGAGGCGAAAATTTTACAGGAGGTAACTCTTTCGAACAATCTCGCAGCCTTAGCAGACATTGGCCCTAGAGGGCCCTATCCATTTGCTGACATCATTATGAGTCGCGCGTAGATTACTACGCGCCGTCGATTCAGGATTGCTTTGACCAGATGACCGGACGGCTCCACCACAATTGCCCTGCGGCTTTCAACACCTGGAGCATCACTTCCCTCATCATCCTTCATAGTTTCAGCCACCTTCTTCGATCGTAGTGCTTCACTGAAGGAGGCTACTGGTTGGCATTTTTTCCACTAATCGCCTCCATGAGGACACGGCGGCGCCGGCGCTCCTACCAAGCGGGACTGACTTCCACCGTAAGTTCCATCATATTCTCCTGGCGATCCGCACAATGGTGAGACTCGAGTGTTTCTTTTCGCTGAATTCGATACAGATACCTCCCGAAACACCCACATCCGGTGAGTCCTGCACAAAGAGAGGATGCCGTGACGCCTCTGTAGCCACTCCTCAAAGACAGGCATTACCGCTGCGATTATGACGTGCTCACTGTGACAATGTTGTTTTACCGGAACATAAACCAGAAACATACATAAACTAGTGCCTTTTCCCTTGGGGTAGGCAGAAATGCCAACTGCTACGACCCTTACATACTCTTTCTATTCATTGACGTTCATACATCTGGATCTGGACGAGTACATAACATGTATCCTGAAGGTAATTTGCGTTTTTACCTTTAACAGTTTTATGTGAAAGTACAATAAATAATTACGATGCTTTCAGAATGAATTGCAAGCACAGAATGATTGTACAGTTTTACCAACTTAACGTAGACGAAGTCGCGGGCAACAGCTAGTAATAAAATAATACATACTAATATGCAACTAAAACGAAATAGAAAGATAGTGTTCTTTCACTCTTCTTTTAAAAACTGCAATTGTTTGGCAGCCCCTAATGTCAGGCGGTATTGAATTCCACAACCGTACCGCGTGCGCAGTGAAGGAGTAGGAATAGAAATCGGTGGAGTGGGGAGGGGATTTTATTTAGCTTTATATTAATAGTAAGTTATTTTTTTTTAAATTAGGTATTTATTGGTTTCTTTGTGTTTTGTATTTTCTGTGTGTCACCTACGCATGTTTTGCTAAAGCCAGCGCTTTCTCTGCTACGAGTTAATCAAAATTAACTTAAGCAAGTACCTCTGAAATCAACATGATAAAAAAACCAGCCAAGTGCGAGTCGGATTCGCGAACGAAGGGTTCCGTACTGTCCGTAGCAAAAAACGGCAAAAAAGTCACGTTTGTTTTATACTATGGGAACCCTAAATATTTATTACATTCATTTTTTATTTTTTTATAAAGAGGCTCTTACATAATAAACTAAAATATTAACTAAACTATTTAGGTATACTAAAACCTAACTATGTACATAAATATAATACAAAAACACAAAGTACACTCAGGCGTCGAAATACTCCTCCACATCGCTGTCATCCGGAAATGTGCCCCGAAGACTGGCAGCATTTAGCATTTTTTTTAATTCTATATTTAGTTTCTTTTTGTTCTAGCGGCAACAGAAATACATCATCTGAGAAAATTTCAACTGACTAGCTGTCACGGTTCATGAGATATAGCCTGGTGACCGACGGACAGACAGACGGACGGACAGCGGAGTCTTAGTAATAGGGTTCCGTTTTACTCTTTGGGTGCAGAAACCTAAAAAGAACTAGCAAAATGGTCGCACAATTTAAAAACCGACATTAGGATGTGTTGCTTAAGGTGGCTTTATTAAACTCTCAAATACAGTTCATAATTTATCATGAGAGTTTACATCTATACTTCTATACTTTATTATACTTATATACTATATTATATATATATATATTATAATATTATAAAGCTGCAGAGTTTGTTTGTTTGTTTGTTTGTTTGAACGCGCTAATCTCTGGAACTACTGGTCCGATTTGTATGATTCTTTCAGTGTTGAGTAGTCCATTTATCGAGGAAGGCTATAGGCTATGTTTTTTTTTTTTTCAAAATTAGGGATCCGTAATAAAATTGCTATTTTGTAACACAAGGTGTAAAATCGAAAAACTATTTTTGCGTGCGCTGCAAAAACTATTGACAATAGAACAAAATGATGTACTACGGGTTTGTAGATCCCATTAATACCTACAAAAAAGTCCGCGAGAACATATATCTAGCTATCATGGTTTAATCACAATAACTGATTTTGTGTTCAAAATAATTATAAAATCGTCTGAAGAAAAAAAACTACGTTAAATATGTATCGTAATATTAATCTTTATCGAAATTAAGCATTATGTTATCAAGAGTATTTATGTAGAAGTAAAATACTTTTTGTTTCATCTCAATCGGATATTTCGTTTAAAAGTTATCACGTGTGTAAGATGTTAAGAGTTGGTACCTATTAATGAGTTATGGGCCTTAGAGTTTTTTATCAACATAAAATCCTGAAATAATCTTTTTCGAAATATATTTGTTGATGAGATCAAGAAGATGCAGTCCATTATCCACAGGAATTTCTTAATTCTTTAAACCCGAGTGGCCTCCCCCCACATTCTCTCAAGTTAAAAATTGGTGCCCCAATTATTTTACTTAGAAATCTTAAGCCACCAAATTTATGTAACGGGACTCGACTTCAGGTTAAATTTCTTCGCAATAACGTGATCGTTGCAACAGTTTTGACTGGTCCAGCGGTTGGTCAAACAGTACTTATACCTCGGATCCCAATGATTCCAAATGATTTGCCTTTTCATTTTAAAAAAAGAGTCCAATTCCCAATTAAATTATCTTTTGCCGTAACGATAAATAAATCACAGGGGCAAACATTTAAATATGTAGGATTAGATTTACGGCAAGACTGTTTTTCGCACGGCCAACTATATGTCGCGTTGTCAAGATCAGGTTGCGGAAACAATCAATATATTCTTCTGCCAAAAGAAAATAAAACGAAAAATATAATTTACTCAGAAGTACTTTAAAATAATATTTTAACCCGGTTTAAAGTAGACGGACACTCCGCCTATAGTCGTCATTCTTATGTGTCTGGCTGAATGTCGAACAGATAGACAGCTATTGCCTGCGACTTATACAATTTAACTTAATCTATATTTTTCTTAATATTATAAAGCTGAAAAGTTTGGTTGTTTGTTATGAACGCGGTAATCTCGGGAAATACTGATCTGATATGAAAACTGTTTAAATATTCAATAGTCCATTTATTGAGGGAGGCTATATTTATCTCGGTATTTCCACGGAAATGAGAAAAACGCGGGTGAAACCGCGGGGCACAGCTAGTAGAAATATATTTTACTAGCTGTTGCCCGCGACTTCGTCTACGTTAAGTTGGTAAAACTGTACAATCATTCTGTGCTTGCAATTCATTCTGAAAGCATCGTAATTATTTATTGTACTTTCACATAAAACTGTTAAAGGTAAAAACGCAAATTACCTTCAGGATACATGTTATGTACTCGTCCAGATCCAGATGTATGAACGTCAATGAATAGAAAGAGTATGTAAGGGTCGTAGCAGTTGGCATTTCTGCCTACCCCAAGGGAAAAGGCACTAGTTTATGTATGTTTCTGGTTTATGTTCCGGTAAAACAACATTGTCACAGTGAGCACGTCATAATCGCAGCGGTAATGCCTGTCTTTGAGGAGTGGCTACAGAGGCGTCACGGCATCCTCTCTTTGTGCAGGACTCACCGGATGTGGGTGTTTCGGGAGGTATCTGTATCGAATTCAGCGAAAAGAAACACTCGAGTCTCACCATTGTGCGGATCGCCAGGAGAATATGATGGAACTTACGGTGGAAGTCAGTCCCGCTTGGTAGGAGCGCCGGCGCCGCCGTGTCCTCATGGAGGCGATTAGTGGAAAAAATGCCAACCAGTAGCCTCCTTCAGTGAAGCACTACGATCGAAGAAGGTGGCTGAAACTATGAAGGATGATGAGGGAAGTGATGCTCCAGGTGTTGAAAGCCGCAGGGCGATTGTAGTGGAGCCGTCCGGTTATCTGGTCAAAGCAATCCTGAATCGACGGCGCATAGTAATCTACGCGCGACTCATAATGATGTCAGCAAATGGATAGGGCCCTCTAGGGCCAATGTCTGCTAAGGCTGCGAGATTGTTCGAAAGAGTTACCTCCTGTAAAATTTTCGCCTTAATAATGATTCACTGAAGAGTTTAAGCCGTCAGACAGCTTTGGTAGAGGTAAACGAAGGAACATAATCGGGACACCGACCTACAGCTGGATAACGTTTGCACTGATGGTGCAAAGCCAAAAAGCCAGTGAATCCAAAAATTACCATCATCATCAACTATCTTCCTCCACAACAGTACTTATGAAGAATTTGCGAGAGCATGCTTGAATTGATTGTTGCAGCTTGATCATTTGGGGCGTAAAAAGTACTTGTTCATTTACCTAGGATTTTTTGGTGTGTATTTGACTGACGTCCTCGTTTATCAGACAAATGTTATTCCATAGTGGGAACTACCCTATGAAGAGTATCCAACTTTTGAATGAATTTCGGTGAAATCTTGAACGCGTGTATCCCTGTCCAATCGAACTCGCATATTGAATGCCAAACCGAGAGGTCACTGACGCCGATTGCCTCTATGAAGACACGGCGGTTCACCCAAGCAGGATAGACCTCCACCGCATGCTACAACGGGTCCTCCGGGCGATTTGTGGAATGGTAATATCAGAGTACTTCCAACCGAATCCGGAACAGAAACCGCGTGAAACACCCTCAACAGTCCTGGGTCCTTAGACAAAGTAACATCGTTTCGTACCGAAACGATATCTAAATTCGTCATCGTCTCTGAGATAACGACAAACATTTCATAGCCAATGTAACAATATGGTCGCGATCGTTGTGTCGAACTGTTTGTTCGTTAGAAAACAATAATATTGGTTATGGTATCGAAAATTTAGCTGTCAGCGTCAGTCAAGAAGCTCAAATCGGACCAAACCCGCGAGTTATTGTTGTTTTCAAATTTTAATAATAAGAATAATAAGACAGTGAGTGTTGTGTTTAATTGTTTTTAAGTTATAATAAAAACGATATTTTTATAGTGGTAAGTGAATAGAGTGTTATTACTTTTAGATCGTCACCAAAACTTAATGATAATCAAAATAGACTCATTTTTATAAGTGACTGGTGTTCAAACGATGATGGAGTAATCTATTTTAATTTTTAGTGATAAAACATGGAATCAAGAGTGCGAGCAAGTCCCGAACAATTGTCAACGCTGCTTGAGTATATGGAAACGTAAGTAAATCCAAGTTTTATTCATAAGTATGTAATGTAAACAATGACGCGATCTTAATAATGAATCTTTGTTTGTTTATGTTACAGTCATGGTGCCCTGGCGAGGCCTCTTGCTGGATCACAAGGTCGGGTACGGTCAGACCGACTGTGGACTGAACTGACCAACATATTGAATGCTATTGGTGGTGGTGTCAGCTATAATATAATCTATTTGATCTGCAGTAATGCCTCTAACACAATAAATACTAAGAGTATGTCATCAATCAATGTCAAAAATCAGCTGCCGAATGAAATCCGGCCATATTGTTTCGATAACTACAACGTTTTAGCATTCGTTTCGTTATCTTTTTTGGCGATCACGATCGAGGCGAAGGCGAGCATGAAACCGCTGCTTGTCTACGCATTTGTATGGGATAAACACGATAACGATTCGTTACTTTATGGTTTCGTTATGAAATATAACATTGTCTACCAAATTGCGATAACGATGTCGATTGACCACGTGACTTAACGCGGCTTATGTCAATCCCTGTCTTTCTAACTTCGTTATCGTTTTTAAATTGTTACTTTGTCTAAGCCCCCTGAGCTTGTGTATCCATAAAACAATTAAATTCCGGTAAACAAATGTAGCAGCCGATTAGTGTTATCCCTGATACTGGCCTCCCTCAGAGGGTGGTTCCAGTGTTGGTCACCACTCACTGCAAGGAGGTAACGTACGGATGTCGACGTAAGGCTGCAAGGAATCTGAGATACATCATACGTTGTCGAACTGTGATCAGGAACGCAAACCTTTCGACCCAGTTTTATATGAAGCAGTGACTGCTAATAATAAAACACACCATTATTAGGCCGCAAGGTGCCATCATCCCGGAGGACACAGTGGAGCACACAGAGGTGTGTGTTGTCCTCGTGGAGGCAATCGGCGTCAGTCACCTCTCGCGCCGGGCCTTGTGACTTTGGGCTATGGTCCAGAGCGAGGAGGAATGCAGGCGGTCGCCTCCTTCTGCAAAGCCGTAATGCTAGTGAAGGAGGAGGCCGCACGCGTGAGGGAACGAACGTCCTCACGCCGAGCCGAGATTCTGACCCCGACGACCAGCCACGGTAGACGCGGGCTCGCGGACATCCAGCAATCGGTCGTCCACAGCCGTCCGGCCGTCCGGTAATTGACCGGACCGAGCCCAGTCGTCAACAGCGCGTAGTGATCCACGCGCTCCTCAAAGAGATGTCGCAAAGGGCAACTGAAGGACACAGGTGTGGTTTTAGTCAGTAAAAGTTTGACACGCCTTCCCGCTCCAACCAGAGTGGGAGAAGTCATTGGATGACTTCCACCCTTAAAAAAAGAAAAATAAAGGTGCCATCATTATCATTATCATTTCAGCCGAAAGACGTCCACTGTTGGACATAGGCCTCCCCAAGTGTCACCATAATTACCGGTCCTGTGCGCCTCGCATCCATCGGATTCCCTCGACCCTCACCAGGTCATCGGTCCACCTGGGGGCCTTCCAACGCAAGGTGCCATGCTACCCCTTCCGAAAATTTGGCCATGTTAGTTTAAAGTCAATAATTAAATACATATAAGTATTTACTTTTATCGCCTTTGGTTGGTATCCCTTAAATAATCACGGTCAATTAGTTTGTTACAACCACGGGGAAAAAAAGCAGTAAGATTAAAAATGTCTCCGTCTAACTCCAGTTTAATCATAACGGTTTTCGTCCAATTTTAAACAATAAAACTGTCTGCAAACTTGGGCGATAGTCATTCTTCCGCCACTCAGAAAATTACGCAAAATACACAATGCCATCTATCAAATATGACGTTCAACTATCATTGTCATCATTATTTCTACTTTCAGTCTTTAGATGGCGTTGCGAGTATCTGAATTGCGTGTGGTGCCATATTTACATTTTAGTACGTGATTTTACTCGCCGCTTTGATTTTATTATGTGTTTTGATTAGTTTTTACAAAATATTTAGAAGATATCGAATAGAAATGTCAATTTTATTTTGAAAAAATGGTAAAAGTTATTTTATCACAAAAAAGAAGATAAAATAATGACAAAATTTTTAACTGTAGCTGGGGATCGAACGTGGCAAATGTCGTTCAATGTCGACATTTTGGATTATTGCTCACCCCCCATAGCAAATAGCGTGATAATATGTAGCCTAACAGTTGACCCGGCCTATAAGGATTATGTATGCAAAATTTGAACAGGATTGGTTCAGTAGTTTTTTCGCCAACTAATACCAACGCTCCACCATTTTACTGTTTTATTATATGTATAGATATTATTTAGTATGTATTTTTGTGATATTTATTTTATTATGTGTATGTATATAATTATAATAGTATATCTTTTTTTCATTTTATTTTTGGGATGTTATATGAATTTTGTATGTACCAATTTTCCTTTTACTTCTACACACAGTGTCTACATCTCTATTTTCTCCAACTCTCCTTTCGCAGGTATGCTGGAAGAGATTTCTTTAGAAATAAGCATCACCTTTGTACTATTCTTCTGTTTCCTTCTTCTTTTCTTGTATTTATTATTGTGTGTATATAAATTGTTAAATAAATAAATAAATAAATAAAGCTTATTCGAACTTAAAATTCCAAGTCAATCCAAAGATCACTTCAAAGTAACCCGTTTTAAAAAACGGCAATTTCATAGGTAAAAACCTATTATGAAGTTGCAGCACGTGCCTTCTAATAGGCGAACTCAGCAATCGGAATGCATGACAACAGAAGTAATACAAGAAGAAAAGGGATACAGCTTTCATCACCGAAAGACGCGCTAGCAGCGTTCGAGAAGGTCATGGAAGAGGTGTCTGCGGCGGAAAAAATGTTTCGAAAATTGGTTCAGACGCATAAAACTTTGTATAGAGGCTGGTGGAGAGTTCTTTGAAAAGATTTAATAAAGATATTTTATCTTGAAGTTAGTTCTTGTTTCTCAAAACTTTCTGAGTGTCCTACGTAAGCATGCTCCATCATCGACTAACATTATTGCTTACCATGTAGTGAAATAGTGGTCAAACGGGAGCCTATCATCTTAATCATCATTTTAACTGAAACATGTCCACTGATGGACATAGTCCTCCCTCAAGTGTCGCCACAACGATTAGTTCTGCGCGTCTCGAATCTGTTGGATTCCTACGATCCTCACTGGGTCATCAGTCCACCTTGTGAAAGCATATAAATAATAATAAAAAAATGGGTATGCATTTCGAAAATCGCCATCATATAGAAAGAAAGATAATGAAAGATGTAGGTCAGGAACCGTCGTATAGGAGATCAAAGGATAAAATAAAGAAGTATTTGCTCTGGTAATATCTCTTTGTTTATTTAAAGTCAGAAGGAGTTCCTTCAGTAGTAAATAGGAGAATCACAGCCACACGCGCATTTTCCAGAGATAGACACGGCACCACAAGCCGGGACAGCGCCACCGAAGTTCACAACGCCCATGATGGGGACTTGACCAGCAAGAGCGGTGTTACCGGCGACTGGCAGCTCACCCAAGACCGCCACGTTGCCTTCACCGGTGCCGCCGTAAGCCGCCGCAGGAGCCATTGCACCTCCGTATGCAGCAGGACGAGCAAAACCGCCACCGTAAGCAGATCTGAAGGCACCACCGTAAGCACCAAGACTGAGGGCATCACCGCAAGCATTAGCAGGAGCCATTGCGGCCACTGGAGCTCCGCAGCCGCACCCGGTACCGAAAACATTCTGAAAAACAAAATAAACTCAGAAAGTGTTGAAATTGCAAACAAATGCAAAGACAATTTATATAATTAGAATAACGACAAAAACAGTAACAACTATGTGGAAATTTAAAAGGGAATAAAAATAAATTCTTAGATCACTCACCTGGACCAAGCAAGCTTGGATGCAGAGCAACAGAACAGCGAAGGTAGACATGTTTGATGTTGGTTGTTGTTCAACGAGAAGCTGAAGACTGAATGATGATCCTACTTCTAGACCACGTTTATATAGTGTAAAAGCTTACTATCAGAACGTGATTTTTTTCTATGTGTGATTAAAACATAGACCTTCATACTATATATTTCAAGGTTACATCACTTACGACATACATACATTTTTCTATTTCCCCATATTGCAACTACTGATAAAGCTACGTATAGTTAATTTCAAAATGCACAAATTGCTACAACAAAGTAAGATATAGACTACATTCTAGTATAAATAGTCGATCGATTATTGAAAAACTTATTCTGAAGTTCTCTACAACAGAAACAACAATGTCAGCCAAGGTGGTCCTCCTCCTCTGCGCTCAGGCGCTCTTCATCCAGGTAAGAAAGTTCTCACTTATACTTTGAGTCTTGATAAAGAGACATTCGCTAACTAACTGGCTTCTGTTAGCGGCTTCACTCGTTTGAAAGTTCTCGCGACACCAGAGACAAAAAGTATCCTACGTGCTGTTCCTGGACATGGTCTACCCTTGTATCAAATTTTGTTGTGCTGTGTCTGATAGAGGATTATTTACTAATCATATTTTTTTTGTTCACAGACTGTATTCAGTTCATGTCATGGTCGTGGAGTCATCGCCGCTCCTACTCTTATTGCCCCAGGATGTGCTGGTAATGGCTGGGCTGGCAACAGATTGATTGATAACGGCTGCGCTGGTAACTGGGCTACCAATGGTATGATTGGCGATGGTATCATTGGTAACGGTTGGGCTGGCAATGGCTTGGCTGCTCTAGAGATCATTCCTACCAGTGGCGGTGGGCTGCCAGTCTCCAGCGTCTCTGCAATCGCTCCCAGCGGCCTCTCTGTAGCGTCTGAGAACGCGTTTGAGGGTGCTCTGTCCGTGGCTGGTGAGCTGCCGTTCGTGAGTGCTGTGGCTTTGGACGGTATGTTGCCCAGTGCTGGTGCTGGTGCCGTCAGCTACAGCTGTGGTAACGGTGTTACTGCTATTGAGAGCATCGCTCCTTCTGCTGTTGCCTATGGTGCTGGCGCTGCGGGTGCTTATGGTCTTGGTGCTGGCTATGGACCTGGCGCTGCTGCCATCGCTCCTGGCGCTCACGGACTCGGCTGGGGCAGTCGCAACTGTGGATGTGGATGTTACTAAAATGCAAATCATAATTACCCAACCTATGGTTCGAAACAATGATCCAATAAAGTTATCAGCAATAGTATATTGAATTGTTTTATTCTATAAATTACCATAATCTCTATAATCCTCACGTAATGCTCATTAAAAAGACGCGAGACGTGTTTTGCAAAAAATTATCATTGTCATTAATCAGCCGTATAATTTTCCCACTATTTGGACTCAGGCCTCTTCATTAGGAACATAACATAACCCACTACGTGGACCCAATGCGGATTTGTGGATATTACAGTCATGTCTTCGAATTTTCATTTTCGGTTCTAGGACATGCTGATTTGCTCACGATATTTTTCTTATCCGTTTTGAGAGCAGTGGTGATGAATTAAAAATTATTATAATCTACATAATATAATATATATAAAAAACTTTTTACAAAAAATAATACAACCGACTTCAAAGTAAAATAAAACACTGAAAAGTGCAAAATAACTTTATTTTCGGAAGTCGGTGTTTCTATAATAGTTTTGTCTCTTCGTTATTTAACACCGATTTCCGAAATTATTATATTATTATTATTTTGCACTTTTCAGTGTTTTATTTTACTTTGAAGTCGGTTGTATTTTTTTTTGTAAAAAGTTTTTTATTATTCTCTTTTTAGTTATGGTACCACCACTAAAAAGTACCCCTCAGCCAAACTTAAATACCTTATAGCCAGAGTGCATCTCATGACAATTCTAATAATCCCAAACACGGTTAGATTACATTAATTTATTACAGAGTTCCGGTGCCTAACTTTAGGCTTCATCATAAGATCAGTTCGATATATTCCCCTTCTACTTTCAGTCAGTCATCGACTACATGTATAAACAAAGCAATTTTACTTGTTACGACGGTTCTGCTGTGATCCTATGAGGAGTTCTGTTCCATGTCTTCGAAGTTCATGATCAGATCATAACAATATTTCTATGGGACCAACTCGGAAGTATAAACTTCAAAACAAAATAAAAATTTAAAATCGGTCCACAATTGACCAAGAAATCGGTGAACATACATAAAAAAAAAACATACATTCAACCGAACATATAAACTCCTCCTTTTTGAAGTCGGTTAAAAAGGGGAAACTGACTGACAGACATATCAACGCAAAGCCAAAACTACTGGGACTAGGAGCGTGACACTAAGCACAAGGTTTCCTTTTATAATGTAGGCGAGCACTAAGAAAACATTTTTCTTATAATTTAGCCCCGAAGAGGATGAAACGGGTGTCTAAAGTTTGTATGGTGAAACCTACTTTCACGTGGTTAAAGACGTTGGTAGAAGCTATTCTAGTAAATTAGTAATCTATATAATATGTCACTAGGTAATTGCAACACTGCCGTAAGATTATAAAATATATTTCTATATAAACTCTTGATAAATTGTGAACTGCATTTGAGAGTTTGATAAAGCTAGCTTAAGAGCGGCTAACTCGAGGTATATTTCCATACAAAAACCGCTCTTACGTGATTATGATGTTATTACACAACTTTCTCTAGATATTTTGGATACACAGCTATCTTGTGGATATTATCTAGGCTTCTATATAAATCAAAACATAAATTTGTGTAAAACTAATGTAGTAAAGAACTCTGAAAATCTGCTATTTTACGTGAACTTTGGCCCTCCATAATGTACTCATATATTAAAAATATAAAAAAGTAAGTAGGTACAATCACCCAGTAAAAGTGCTTAGATACCTTAACGCCTATTTTCCCTTGCACGTTAGAGTTCAAGTTTTCGAAAATTAAACTAGATGGCGTTGGTTTCTTCACAGCTAAGTGGCGAGCAAAGGCAATCTCACAAAGTATAAACTTGACTTTTAGTTTAACAAATAATAGTCACATGCGTCATCATTATCGTCAACAACTGATTGTAGTTCATAATTTCATCAACTTAGCATAAGTCAAGATGGCCTAGTGGTATAGAGCACACAGATTGAAGCGCAAATCAGTGTGCCGCAAGTTCAAATCCCACGCAAATGTTGACTTTTTGTAAGTTCTTACCCGATTGGAAGTTATGGATTAGCATTACATATTATTATATTAAATTATTCTTTAACTTGTTCACACATTTCTTAGAGTTAGAAAGGGATCACAAAAAAACTAAATAAAGAATTAGATTTCTGCGAGGTAGACAGAAGTTTTAACTTGACCGAAATGAACTGTCGTTTGGTTGTAGTTGTTGGTTAGTGACGTGTGGTTAACAGTATTGTAATATTCGCAAAATGCAGGCTAATATTAGTATTGAAGTGAGGGCGACTATCATTGGGCTGCATAAAAGCGGTCTTAATAAAACACAAATATCGGAAGAAACCGGACTGAATGTGAGTATAATAGCTATTAATGAATTGTAACTTTATTATAAATTAATCTTCTAATTAAAATGTATGCCATTTATGAATCCATCCATCGTATCTTTATGAGGCTTAAAAGAGAAATACATAAATCGTTGGGTTTATTGGATTTATAAATGCAGTTTTATTTTAAAATTATATTCAATAATTATGATTGTTAACATTTTATATAATGAAAATGAAGTCAAGTAGGTATAGCTGCCTAATATATTTTTTTTTGTTTTAGAAAAATACTGTAAGTCTTTGGATAAAAAGATATGAGGAAGAAGGTAGCCTTGCTAGTCGAAAGAGAAGTGGGAGACCGAAGCTTATTAGCGAGGCGCAGCGACGACATATAGTGGACGTATACGAAACAAATGGTTTCGCACCAACGAGACATTTTGCGGAATTATATGACACCTCGATGGATACTGTTCGCCGTGCACTTCACGCTGAAGGCGTGCATCACAGAAAACCTGCTAAAAAGCCGTACTTGACAGAGAGGCATAAACAGGAACGATTACGTTTCGCACGTGATTATTTAGATTTTGATTGGAATACTGCGGTATTTTCAGATGAAAAAACATTTAAATCCAGTCAAAAGGGCAGGCTTCACTTATGGCGCAAGAATAACACTCGCTGGTGTGATAAAAACATTATTCCTAACACTGAATCAGGTCGAATCACAATTAATATGTGGGGATGGATGAGTGCAGCAGGACCAGGAGAACTGGCTTTCATTCCTCCTCGCGCAAACAGTTCAACTTATGTGGAAGTGTTAGACTCAATTATGCTACCTACTGTGCGCAACATTTACCCAGCTGATGAGTTAGCACAATTTCCGTTTGTCCAGGACAATTGTCCTATTCACCGAGCGAGTACTGTGCGTGAGTGGTTTCACAATCACCCGGAAGTAATTGTTATTCCATGGCCAGCGCGATCACCCGACCTCAACCCCATAGAAAATCTATGGGGTTTGATGGTGCAAAGGTGGGACTCGCGGAATGAGAGGTCTACGGAACAATTAAAAACCCATTGCATGGAGGTATGGGAAAGTTTTAGAGGGAGCGAAATATGCGGTAATATGGTTGGGTCCATGCGCAAACGTCTACTTGACTGTATCGAAAATAATGGGGGTTATACAAAATATTAAGTTTTAGTAAAATCAGTCGGTGTAATTAAATATTTAGTAGGCCATTTTATTTTAACATATCCATGATTATTCGTTAACAAACACTGTATTATATTGTGTTTACTTTCGTTTAAAACAGCTATATATTTTAACTTGTGCCATCGCCTTATCTTAAGAATGCAGTGAACTCGCTATCAATTTTGTTGACAATAATCATGATTCTATTTCGTTTTTTATTCTTCTACCCACACTGTTCTAACATAATAGTTCAATTTATTTTTCTCATATAATTGACGATTATCTTGTGAGAACTAAAGTTCTTTTAACAGAAATTGAGGTTTAGTTTCAATCTTCTTTTCGTCAAGAAAATGAACAATTAAGCTATGACCTCAATACATTCATTGTGACGTTACATACAAATAAAATGTTTACAAAGTCTAAATCATATATCACTTTTCAATAAATAACTGGATATAAACAATTATATTTTATTTTATTAAAATTTTAACATCCTTTCATTGTTACGTTATTCATATTATGAATGGTCTAAGTGGGTATACTTCCAACAAACAATCTTACACGTAACATAGATAACGGTTACAAGATAAATTTTTTGTCTAGGTAACAATTCGGCGTCACAATTCTCATATATGTTTAATTTGTAAATATAAAGAATATTTTTTTTTATTAAACACGTCTTTTTATTTCCACCTTACAACATTGAAAAGATGTAACAACTAAATAATTGAAAATTACGAATGTGTTCTTCTTGTGGTTAATAGATCATATTCGTAATTTGCAACTATTTAGTGCAAAAAATGCAATAGTATTTTTCATAGAAATATAAAAAACAGCTATATTAATATAGATTGGGAATTTTCAAAGTAATAAATAACCACAACGGACCGACCATGATTTGAACTCGGGCTACGTTGTTTGCGAATCCAACACTTAGTTCATACGGCTAACAGCACATGACACGTTTGCGTGAATTTTATCAATGCAATGGTAAGAACAAGTCGCCTCTGTGACTGTGTGATGCATATTCAATGGCACAGAAAAATAATAATGATATTTTAAGCTCAGTGCGACGACAGTTCCTTAGTATGTGTTATCTGTGGAATGTGGATACTCATACACGCGCACACATACGCACGGAAGTGTCGTGCGTGCTCGCTCGGTTCGTAGCAATGTAATCTTTAACTTTTGCGGCCTCACTGTAAATCCATATTCAACCTACCCTCTCAAGTTTGAAAACTAACACATAGATAATCAAATATTTATAAATTGATATTCAATTTTAATATCTTCATCTCTTTATAAGAAATTATAAATTATTTCAATGTTTGAAGAAACAAAAAGAAAGTACAAAAATAAGCATTAATTAAGCATTAATCATTTGAAGCACAGCGGCGCCATCTATTAACAGTATAATGTAATGTTGTCGATAGCAACATTTCAATCAGGTTTTACGCTAGATGGCGTCATTTCTCGCTTCACACGATTTTATTTCTGTACTTCCTATGCACTTTTGCAGCAGACTTAAAAGCAACAAAATCAATAGAAGCTTTGCACATTTAATCGATATTCTGAATGACGACAATTTTTCTGAAAATCTTTTAAGGGTTTAAAAAAAACTTATTTCCTGGAACACGTTTTGTGAAATATTCGAGTAAATCACGGAATTACCGAATGCCAACAGTGTTTTCAGACGTTGTCTCTCTTTTTTCGCTTTGCCTCTTCATCAAAAATCGCGTTGGATTGCGTTAAATGAAACAACAAACTTTTAAGCCATGCTCAACGTTGACGATAGGCGAGTGGAAAAGGGCCCTCTTAAGCAGCACATTCTGAGGTCGGTTTTTAAACTAGACCATTTTGCTAGTTCTTTTTAGGGTTCCGCACCCAAAGGGTGAAACGGGATCCTATTACCAAGACTTCGCTATCCGTTCACCTGTCTATCTGTCTGTCCGTCTGTCACCAGGCCGTATCTCATGAACCGAGACAGCTAGACAATTGTAATTTTCACAGATGATGTATTTCTGTTGCTGGTAAAACAGCAAATATTAAAAACTGAATAAAATAAATATTTAAATTGGGCTCCCATACAACAAACTTGACTTTTTTGCCGTTTTTTGCTACGGACGGTTTTTTTTTTGATGGGAAAATCATCCAATGACATCTTCCGCTCTTGGGCGGAACGTGAGGGTGTGTCAGATTTTTACTGACCAAAACCCACTCTTGTTCCTTCGTTTCCTTTCATACCAGAGTCGAGTCTTCCTTTCGGAAGCAGACCCTTGGCCCCAGTAGGCTTCGACCCTGCTGGGCCCCTATGGCTTGCTGACATCTCCTTGAGGCTCGCGTGGAACAGTACGCGCCGTCGACGAATTGGACTCGGTCCGGACGGTTACCTGGCGGTCGGACGGTGAGCTACCCATTGCTCGCCGTCCGCAAACCTGCACCTACGGTGACCGGACCGTGCACATGCATTAGGTACTGCTTCGCAGAAGGAAGCGACCGCCTACCAGTCCTCCTTGCTTCGGACCATGGCCCTAGGCCTGGCGCAAGAGATCGTTGCCATTGATAATATCCCCCACGAAGACACGGCGGTGCTCTGACCAATCGGAGCACACCTCTACCGTGTGCTCCACCGTGTCCTCCAGGCGGTTCACACAGTGGTGACACCCGGGCGTTACTTCCGTACGAAGCCAGCGTAGGAACTTCCCAAACTGACCATGTTCGGTGAGAACCTGCGTCATGCGGAAGGTGAAGTTGCCGTGAGGTCTTTCCAGCCACTCCTCAAAGAGGGGACTTACCGCCATAAATATGACGTGCCCAGCATTGGGTTGCGATAGTCGCTGTCGTCATTCCACCATGAGATCTCACCGGAACTCTGTCCGCCATGCCGCGACTTATCGCGGCAGCGGAGTTTCGCCCCGGCGTTGCATCTCCATGCGCAAATCGTGCATGCGTGCAAGGACTGTTGCCTCCAGATCCCATGGTGTCGAGGACGACTCCCAAGTACTTCATCGTGGACCCGAAGCCGATGTGAACTCGTCCAAACGTTAATTGGGAACGACGTGGTAGCGCGCTCCGAGGGCCGTAAGAACACATGGCTTCGGACTTGTGCAGCGCTACCTCGAGTCCCAACTGTTGGATCCTATCAACGACTATCGCAACTCCGCGTGTCACTAGGTCGACCGCCGCCTTGTATGACTCTCCTTTCGCCAGGACCAGCGTTTCGTCTGCGTAACAGACACCACGCAGACCCCGTCAGGGAGGTCGCCGCGCAGCACGTAGTCGTACCCGATTTTCCACAATGGCGGTCCTAGTAGCGATCCCTGCTACGGACGGTACGGAACCTTTCGTGCGTGAGTCCGACTCGCACTTGGTCGTTTTTTTTGCATCAAGTTGATTTCAGAGGGACTTGCTGAATTTAATTTTGATTAACTCGTAGCAGAGAAAGCGCTGGCTTCAGCAGCACCTGCTGAGGTCAATCTTCAGATGGATGATCATTCCATCAAAAGACTGACTCTGAGTTCGTCACGTAAAGACCATTATTTTTCCATTCATTAATATCACTCTAATCACATGTAGAATAAAATGAAAGACTAGTTCATCATGCACTGTGTTTTATTATTTCCAATACTAATAACAATGTTTGTAAAGAACAAACTCATTTAATAAAGCAATACGTTGTAGGTACAATTATTCATAGTAATAGTTTATAATTATTCTCTAATGTAATTTTAAATAAAATATCGATTTAATATTTAACTTACCTGTAAATCGCAGGATGTTATCCACCAAAGTTGGACAGCAACTGAGAGCGCAATAATGGCGACACGCTTTATTATAGGTTTTAACATTACTTTTAAATTCAAATTATTTTAGCGTTGTTTTGCAGCTAAACTATGTAATATGTTCACTGATGGACATAGGCCTTTCTCAAGTGTCGCCACAATGACTGGTCCTGTGCGTCTCGCATCTATCGGATTCTTGCAATCCTCACTAGGTCATCGGTCCACCTTGTGAGAACTTATAAATAATAATAAAAAAATAGGCATGCATTTCTAAATTCGCCATCGTCTATTCGTAGAAAGAAAAATAATGAAAGAGGTAGGTCAAAAACCGTCGTATAGGAGATCTAAGGATAAAATAAAATAAAGAAGTATTTGCTCTAGTAATATCTCTCGGTTTATTTAAAGTCAGAAGGAGTTGCTTCAGTAGTAAATAGGAGAATCGCAGCCACATGCGCATTTTCCGGAGATAGACACGGCACCACAAGCCGGGACAGCGCCACCGAAGTTCACAACGCCCATGATGGGGACTTGACCAGCAAGAGCGGTGTTACCGGCGACTGGCAGCTCACCCAAGACCGCCACGTTGCCTTCACCGGTGCCGCCGTAAGCCGCCGCAGGAGCCATGGCAACTCCGTATGCAGCAGGACGAGCAAAAGCGCCACCGTAAGCAGATCCGAAGGCACCACCGTAAGCACCCAGACCGAGGGCACCACCACATGTAGCAGCAGGAGCTATGGCGGCCACTGGAGCTCCGCAGCCGCACCCGGTACCGAACACATTCTGAGAGAAAAAATAAACTCAGAAGGTGTTGAAATTGCAAACAAATGCAAAGTCAATTTATATAATTAGAATAACGACAAAAACAGTAACAATAAAGGGAAATTTAAAAGGGAATAAAAATAAATTCTTAGATCACTCACCTGGACCAAGCAAGCTTGGATGCAGAGCAACAGAACAGCGAAGGTAGACATGTTTGATGTTTGTTGGTGTTCAACGTGAAGCTGAAGACTGAATTATGTTCCTACTTCTAGGCCATGTTTATATAGGCTAGAGCTTCATATCAGAACGTGATGTTTTTCTGTGTGATTAAAACATAGACCTTCATACTATATATTTCAAGGTTACATCACTTATGACAGACAAACATTTTTCTATTTCCCCATATTGCAACTACTGATAAAGCTACGTATAAATAATTTCAAAATGCACAAATTGCTACAACAAAGCTAGATAAACACTACATTTTAGTATAAATAGTCGATCGATTATTGGAAAAGTCATTCTGAAGTTGAACACAGAAACAACAATGTCAGCCAAGGTGATCCTCGTCCTCTGCGCTCAGGCGCTCTTCATCCAGGTAAGAAAGTTTTCACTTATACTTTGAGTTTATGTTACCTTTTCTTATTTCGGCTATTCTCAGGGGTTGCATAATATAACCATTCATTAAAATATCATGGTTTTATTCCAATTCTTTGTATCATACGCCACTTACAATTCTAGTTTTTGTCATTGTCTGACACATATAACATTACTAGATCGAATAAATAATCATGTGTTTTACTGGTCTGCTGATAAAGAGACATTCGCTAACTAACTAGCTTCTGTCAGCGGCTTCACTTGCGTGAAAGTTTTTGCGACACCAGGGACGAAAAGTATCCTAAGTGCCATACCAGGATATAGTCTTGTACCAATTTAATCGTGGTTTGTCTTATATAGGATTATTTACCAATTATATTTCTTTGTTCACAGACTGCATTCAGTTCATGTCTTAGTCGTGGAGCCATCGCTGCTCCTACTCTTACTGCTCCAGGATGTGCTGGTAACGTCTGGGCTGGTAAATGGGCCAACAATGGCTTGCTTGGTGATTGCAACATGGGTAACGGTTGGGCCGGAAATGGGTTGGCTGCTCTAGAGATCATTCCTACCAGTGGCGGTGGACTGCCAGTCTCCAGCTTCTCTGCAATTGCTCCCAGTGGCCTCTCTGTAGCGTCTGAGAACGCGTTTGAAGGTGCTCTGTCCGTGGCTGGTGAGCTGCCGTTCGTGAGTGCTGTGGCTTTGGACGGCATGTTGCCCAGTGCTGGTGCTGGTGCCGTCAGCTACAGCTGCGGTAACGGTGTTACTGCTATTGAGAGCATCGCTCCTTTTGCTGCTGCCTATGGTGATGTCGGTGCACATGGTGCTGCGGGTGCTTATGGTCTCGGTGCTAGCTATGGATCTGGCGCTGCTGCCATCGCTCCTGGCGCTCACGGACTCGGCTGGGGCAGCCGCAGCTGTGGATGTGGATGTTACTAAAATGCAAATCATAATTACACCTATGGTTCGAAACAATGATCCAATAAAGTTATCAGCAATAATATATTGAATTGTTTGATTCTATAAATGACCATAATCTCTGTAATTAATGCTCATTAAAAAGACAGGAGACGTGTTTTGTAAATATAATCTTTAGGTTTAAAAAAATTAGGTACCTAATTCACAATGCTTAACTGTAATTAATTTAGATGTAGCCTATTTAAACCACATAGTTTATCATAGCATAATCAGCATTATAATGTTCCCACTGCTGGGACTTCGGCATCCTCTTTAGGAGAGGAAATGAGCCTTTATCCACTACGCGGGCCCAATGCAGATTTGTGGATATTACAATCATGTCTTCGAATTTTTGGTTCTAGGACATGTTTTCTCGAGATGTTTTCGAAAACGTTGGTAGAAGCTAGTAATCTATATAATATGTCATTAGGTAATTGCAACACCTTAAGATTATAAAATATATTTCTATTTAAACTCTTGATAAATTGTGAACTGTATTTGAGAGTTTAATAAAGCCAGCTTAAGCAACACACCTGAGGTCAGTTTTTAAATTGTGCGACCATTTTGCTAGTTCTTTTTAGGTTTCTGCACCCAAAGAGTAAAACGGAACCCTATTACTAAGACTCCGCTGTCCGTCCGTTTGTCTATCCTTCGGTCACCAGGCTGTATCTCATGAACCGTGACAGCTAGACAGTTGAAATTTTCACAGATGATGTATTTCTGCTACCGCTAGAACAAAAAATACTAAATATAGAATTTAAAAAAATGCTAAATGCTGCCAGTCTTCTGGGCACATTTCCGGATGACAGCGATGTGGAGGAGTATTTCGACGCCAGAGTGTACTTTGTGATTTTGTATTATATTTATGTACATAGTCAGGTTTTAGTAAAAATAGTTTAGTTAATATTTTAGTTTTTTATCTAAGAGGCTCTTTATAAAAAAATAAAAAATGAATGTAATAAATATTTAGGGTTCCCATAGTATAAAACAAACGTGACTTTTTTTGCCGTTTTTTTGCTACGGACAGTACGGAACCCTTCGTTCGCGAGTCCGACTCGCACTTGGCTGGTTTTTTGTATCATGTTGATTTCAGAGGTACTTGCTGAAGTTAATTTTGATTAACTCGTAGCAGAGAAAGCGCTGGCGTCAGCAGCACATGCGTAGGTGACACATACAGAAAATACAAAACACAAAGAAACCAATAAATACCTAATTAAAAAAAAAAGTAACGTACTATTAATATAAAGCTTATTCGAACTTAAAATTCCAAGTCAATCCAAAGATTACTTCAAAGCAACCCGTTTCAAAAAACGGCAATTTCATAGGTAAAAACCTATTATGAAGTTGCAGCACGTGCCTTCTAATAGGCGAACTCAGCAATCGGAATGCATGACAACAGAAGTAATACAAGAAGAAAAGGGATACAGCTTTCATCACCGAAAGACGCGCTAGCAGCGTTCGAGAAGGTCATGGAAGAGGTGTCTGCGGCGGAAAAAATGTTTCGAAAATTGGTTCAGACGCATAAAACTTTGTATAGAGGCTGGTGGAGAGTTCTTTGAAAAGATTTAATAAAGATATTTTATCTTGAAGTTAGTTCTTGTTTCTCAAAACTTTCTGAGTGTCCTACGTAAGCATGCTCCATCATCGACTAACATTATTGCTTACCATGTAGTGAAATAGTGGTCAAACGGGAGCCTATCATCTTAATCATCATTTTAACTGAAACATGTCCACTGATGGACATAGTCCTCCCTCAAGTGTCGCCACAACGATTAGTTCTGCGCGTCTCGAATCTGTTGGATTCCTACGATCCTCACTGGGTCATCAGTCCACCTTGTGAAAGCATATAAATAATAAAAAAAAAATAGGTATGCATTTCGAAAATCGCCATCATATAGAAAGAAAGATAATGAAAGATGTAGGTCAGGAACCGTCGTATAGGAGATCAAAGGATAAAATAAAGAAGTATTTGCTCTGGTAATATCTCTTTGTTTATTTAAAGTCAGAAGGAGTTCCTTCAGTAGTAAATAGGAGAATCACAGCCACACGCGCATTTTCCGGAGATAGACACGGCACCACAAGCCGGGACAGCGCCACCGAAGTTCACAACGCCCATGATGGGGACTTGACCAGCAAGAGCGGTGTTACCGGCGACTGGCAGCTCACCCAAGACCGCCACGTTGCCTTCACCGGCGCCGCCGTAAGCCGCCGCAGGAGCCATGGCACCTCCGTATGCAGCAGGACGAGCAAAAGCGCCACCGTAAGCAGATCCGAAGGCACCACCGTAAGCACCAAGACCGAGGGCATCACCGCATGCAGTAGCAGGAGCCATGGTGGCCGCTGGAGCTCCGCAGCCACACCCGGTACCGAAAACATTCTGAGAAAACAAAATAAACTCAGAAAGTGTTGAAATTGCAAACAAATGCAAAGACAATTTATATAATTTGAATAACGACAAAAACAGTAACAATTATGTGGAAATTTAAAAGGGAATAAAAATAAATTCTTAGATCACTCACCTGGACCAAGCAAGCTTGGATGCAGAGCAACAGAACAGCGAAGCTAGACATGTTTGATGTTTGTTGTTGTTCAACGAGAAGCTGAAGACTGAATGATGATCCTACTTCTAGGCCATGTTTATATAGTATAAAAGCTTCTTATCAGAACGTGATGTTTTTCTATGCGTGATTAAAACATAGCCCTTCATACTATATATTTCAAGGTTACATCACTTATAACATACATACATTTTTCAATTTCCCCATATTGCAACTACTGATAAAGCTACGTATAGTTAATTTCAAAATGCACAAATTGCTACAACATAGCTAGATAAACAGTACATTTTAGTATAAATAGTCGATCGATTATTGGAAAAGTCATTCTGAAGTTCTCTACAACAGAAACAACAATGTCAGCAAAGGTGATCCTCGTCCTCTGCGCTCAGGCGCTCTTCATCCAGGTAAGAAAGTTTTCACTTATACTTTGAGTCTATGTTACCTTTTCTTATTTCGGCTATTCTCAGGGGTTGCATAATATAACCATTCATTAAAATATCATGGTTTTATTCCAATTCTTTGTATCAGACGCCACTTACAATTCTAGCTTTTGTCATTGTCTGACACATATAACATTACTAGATCGAATAAATAATCATGTGTTTTGCTGGTCTGCTGATAAAGAGACATTCGCTAACTAACTAGCTTCTGTCAGCGGCTTCTCTTGCGTGAAAGTTCTCGCGACACCAGGGACAAAAAGTATCCTACGTGCTGTTCCTGGACATGGTCTAGTTATGTACCAATTTTATCGTAGTTTGTCTTATATAGGATTATTTACCAATTATATTTCTTTGTTCACAGACTGCATTCAGTTCATGTCTTGGTCGTGGAGCTATCGCTGCTCCTACTCTTACTGCTCCAGGATGTGCTGGTAACGTCTGGGCTGGTAAATGGGCCAACAATGGCTTGCTTGGCGATTGCAACATGGGTAACGGTTGGGCCGGCAATGGCTTGGCTGCTCTAGAGATCATTCCTACCAGTGGCGGTGGGCTGCCAGTCTCCAGCGTCTCTGCAATCGCTCCTAGTGGCCTCTCTGTAGCGTCTGAGAACGCGTTTGAAGGTGCTCTGTCCGTGGCTGGTGAGCTGCCGTTCGTGAGTGCTGTGGCTTTGGACGGCATGTTGCCCAGTGCTGGTGCTGGTGCCGTCAGCTACAGCTGCGGTAACGGTGTTACTGCTATTGAGAGCATCGCTCCTTTTGCTGCTGCCTATGGTGATGTCGGTGCACATGGTGCTGCAGGTGCTTATGGTCTCGGTGCTAGCTATGGATCTGGCGCTGCTGCCATCGCTCCTGCTGCTCACGGACTCGGCTGGGGCAGCCGCAGCTGTGGATGTGGATGTTACTAAAATGCAAATCATAATTACACAACCTATGGTTGGAAACAATGATCCAATAAAGTTATCAGCAATAATATATTGAATTGTTTGATTCTATAAATGACCATAGTCTCTGTAATTAATGCTCATTAAAAAGACAGGAGACGTGTTTTGCAAAAAATAATCTTTAGGTTTAAAAACATTAGGTACCTAATTCACAATGCATATCTGTAATTAATTTACATATAGCATGCATATACCACATAGTTTATCATAGCATAATCAGCATTATAATGTTCCCACTGCTGGGACTTAGGCCTCCTCTTTAGGAGAGGAAATGAGCCTTTACCCACTACGCGGGCCCAATGCAGATTTGTGGATATTACAATCATGTCTTCGAATTTTTGGTTCTAGGACATGTTTTCTCGAGATGTTTTCGAAAACGTTGGTAGAAGCTAGTAATCTATATAATATGTCACTGGGTAATTGCAACACTATAAGATTATAAAATATATTATATTTCTATTTAAACTCTTGATAAATTGTAAACTGTATTTGAGAGTTTAACAAAGCCAGCTTAAGCAACACATCCTGAGGTCGGTTTTTAAATTGTGCGACCATTTCGCTTGTTCTTTTTAGGGTTCTGCACCCAAAGGGTAAAACGGAACCCTATTACTAAGACTCCGCTGTCCGTTCGTCGGTCACCAGGCTGTATCTCATGACCCGTGACAGCTAGTCAGTTGAAATTTTGACAGATGACGTATTTCAGTTGCCGCTAGAACAAAAAATACTAAATATAGAATAAAAAAAAAATGCTAAATGCTGCCAGTCTTCGGGGCACATTTCCGGATGACAGCGATGTGGAGGAGTATTTCGACAACTGAGTGTACTTGGTGTTTTTGTATTATATTTATGTACATAGTTAGGTTTTAGTATAAATAGTTTAGTTAATGTCTTAGTTTTTTATGTAAGAGAAAACTGGGCGAGTGCGAGTCGGACTCGCGCACTGAGGGTTCCGTACAAACTTGAAAGGTAAATTGCGGTTTACGATTTAAGACGTTTTAAAAAAAATCTACTTACTAGATCTCGTTCAAACCAATTTTCGGTGGAAGTTTGCATGGTAATGTATATCATATATTTTTTTTTAGTTTTATCCTTCTCTTATTTTAGAAGTTACAGGGGGGGGGGGACACACACATTTTATCACTTTGGAAGTGTCTCTCGCGCAAACTATTCAGTTTAGAAAAAAATGATATTGGAAACCTTAATATCATTTTTCAAGACGTTTCCACAAATACCCCACACGTTGATGAAACTCTCACTTAAAGTGCACTTCAGCAATATTAGAGGTCTGCACTCCAATCTCGCAGCAGTCCATCATGACCTGGAGACTGAAAATCCTTCCCTTCTTTTTCCTTTCGGAGACGCAGATAAGAAGTCCGTCAGACGTGTCGTACCAGTCTTACCCAGGGTTTACCCTGGAGCACAATTTTAAACCACACGCTGGTGTGTGTTTGTACGTCAGGGACGACATCTGCTATCGGCATCTCCGCAACCTTGAAGATTCCAGGTTCTCAACGCTTTGGGCCCTGGTGGACACAGGCATGGATAAAATTATCTATGCTTGTGTCTACCGTTCGCACAGAGGTGATCAGGAGACGACCAGGCTCACACAGTACCTTAGTGAGGCGGCGGATGCGGCTCAGCAGAGGTACCCTTCCGCACAACTGGTGTTACTGGGGGATTTTAATGCCCACCATCAGGAGTGGCTTTTCCCATACCGGTGCACAGACCATGCTGGTCGAAGGCGCGAAAGCTTGCGCTAGCGTTAAATCTCACCCAGCTGGTCCAGGGAGCGACGAGGGTGCCGGATGTTGATTCGCACACGGCCAACTGCTTGGACCTTCTGCTGACAACAGATCCAGACCGCTATTCAGTGTCGATATCATCACCGTTAGGTAGTTCCGACTACTGTCTGGTGAAATCTGTATCAGTCTACTCTCCGCCCGATCCCTGCCCTAGAGGCACCAGGCGGGTTTGGCGATATAGGTCAGCAGATTGGGATGGCATGCGATCTTATTTCGCATGTTATCCTTGGCAGCCTACTTGCTTTTCTTCGGATGATCCATCGTCGTGCGCAGATGCTGTGACAGATGTGTTGCGGCGGGGGATGGAGTATTAAATTCCATTCTCTGACGTAACAATGTCTGGCCAGGCTCGCCCTTGGTTTGGTGCGGAGTGTGATCGCGCTTACGCGCTTAAGTACACGGCATACCAGGCATGGGCCGACGATCGTATGCATAAGGCGAGTGACGTGAGTCAGAAGAAGAGAGCCTTCAACAGAGCTGCCAAGTCTTGCAAGAAGGTGATGCGGAGGTCTCGGTTCGACCACATTAGCCGCATCGGGAACAAACTCGCATCATACCCTGCTGGTAGTAAGGCGTTTTGGTCCCTGGCTAAGTCGGTTGAATCGAATTTCTGCCGTCCCTCACTACCGCCACTGCTGAAACCCGACGGGTCGCTGGCCCATACCGCTGAGGAGAAAGCAAATTTGTTTGCCTCTCTCTTCGCGGAATCTTCGCGTCTAGATTCTGGTGACGCACGGCCCTCTGTTAATCCTGATGGTTGCGAGACGAGTATGTCGGATATTCGCATCCATCAGAACGACGTCCGTAGGGTGCTGCGTAACCTTGACGTGAACAAGGCCAGCGGTCCAGACGGGATACCGGCAATTGTTCTGAGAACGTGTATGCCTGAACTGTCTCCGATCCTGACACGCCTATTTAGACTTTCATTTGAGGCTGGAAAAGTGCCGATTGCATGGAAGCAAGCTAACGTACAGCCCGTGCCCAAAAAGGGTAGTCGGGCTGACCCAGCTAACTACAGGCCAATCTCAGTAACGTCCATTCTCTGTAAGACTATGGAACGTGTACTCAACACTAAGCTCCTGGCATACCTAGAAGCTAATGACATCCTAAGTGATCGACAATACGACTTTCGCCGAAATCGGTCAACTGGTGATCTTCTAGCGTATGCCATCCACATCTGGAGTGAGGCCATCGAGAAACACGGGGAACCGCTTGCCGTCTCCCTCGATATCTCGATGGCTTTCGATAGGGTCTGGCACGAAAGCTTTATTAGTAAGCTTCCTTCTTTCGGATTACCTGCTGGTTTGTGTGCTTGGATTGCAGACTTCCTGAGTGATCGGTCCATCCGAGTGGTCATCGATGGTTGCTCGTCCGGTCAAATGGCCATTAATGCTGCGGTCCCTCAGGGGTCAGTGCTCTCGGCAACATTGTTCTTACTGCACATAAATGATCTGCTTAAGCCCGGTACCTTTGGGTATGCAGACGACAGCACTGTTGCTGAGAGTTACATATCCAGCGCGCAGGCTAGTGGGTCACAGATCCAGTCTCTCCGAGTGGCTATGGTCGAGCGCTTGAACTTGTCCTTGGAGGCAGTCTCTGAATGGGGCGATGCCAATTTGGTCAAGTTCAATGCTGCTTAAACCCAGGCGTGTCTATTTTCAGCTAAAAGGAGCCAATTCAGCCCTGCTCCATCTTTCCGGGGCGTAACCGTGCCAATAACCGACTATCTTGATCTCCTTGGTGTTACGCTGACGTCAACACTCAACTTTGGGCCATACATCGAAGCAAAGGCTCAACTGGCAGCAAAAAAGCTGGGAATCCTCGCGAAGGTCAGACGGTACTTCACGCCGGAACAGCTGCTCAAACTTTATCAAGCGCAAGTTCGATCGTGTATGGAGTACTGCTCTCATCTTTGGGACGGATCTGCCCGATACCAGCTTGATGCACTTGAGGCAATTGAGAGGCGAGCCAGGAAGATCATTGGCAATGATGCAGTCGTTGAGTCGAGGCTTCAAAGTCTTGAGCATCGACGCCGAGTTGCTAGCCTGTCGGTTTTCTACCGGTTGCATTTCGGGGAGTGTGTGTCGGAATTGCAAAACCTAATTCCGCCTAGCCCGTTCCATCATCGGACCACCAGGCGTACGGCAAAACACATTCATATTGCGTACAGCTAAGGAGTGGAATTCCTTGCCGGAATCTGTTTTTCCTGATGACTACAACCCGGGAATCTTTAAGTCAAGAGTGAATAGGTTACTTCTAGGTAAGCGCGCTCAATCGTCGATCGCATCGTCGCTTTCCATCAGGTGAGATAGCGGTCAAGCGCGAACCTATCAAGAAAAAAAAAAAAAAAACACGGGTTTGATGAAAAATTTTTTTTTGAATTTCAGGTCTAAGTATGGGGAACCTCCAAGATTTATTGTTTTTTTTTCTATTTTTGTATGAAAATCTTAATGCGGCTCACAGAATACATCTACTAACCAAGTTTCAACAGTATGGTGCTTATAGTTTCGGAAAGAGTGGCTGTGACATACGGACGGACAGACAGACAGACATGACGAATCTATAAGGGTTCTGTTTTTTGCCATTTGGCTACGGAACCCTAAAAATGAATAAAATAAATATTTAAGTGGGGTTCCCATACAACAAACGTGACTTGTTTGCCGTTTTTTGCTACGGACGGTACAAAACCCTTCGTTCACGAGTCCGACTCGCACTTGGCCGGATTTTTTGTATCATGTTGATTGCAGAGGTACTTGCTGAAGTTAATTTTGATTAACTCGTAGCAGACAAAGCGCTGGCTTCAGCAGCACATGCGTAGGTGACACATTCCTTTTCTTCTAGGTAAGCGCACTCCATCGTCGACCGCATCGTCGCTTTCCATCAGGTGAGATAGCGGTCAAGCGCGAACCTATCAAGAATAAAAAAAAACAGAAAATACAAAACACAAAGAAACCAATAAATACCTAATTTAAAAAAAAATAACGTACTCTTAATATAAAGCTTATTCGAACTTAAAATTCCAAGTCAATCCAAAGATATAACACTTCAAAGCAATCCATTTTAAAAAAACGACAATTTCATAGGTAGCCCAATTATGAAGTTGCAGCACGTGCCTTCTAATAGGCGAGTAGTCGAAATGCATGACAACAGAAGTCATCCTTGTATCTACTACGTAGGTAAGGACAGCATTTGCTGAGAATTACGTGTCCAGCGCACGAGCTAGTGGATCACAGATCTTCTTTCTCCGAGAGGCTATGGTTGAGCGCTTGAACTTGTCTTTGCAGGCGGTCTCCAAATGAGGCAGAGCAATAACAATGAGGTTAGGTTCAATACTGCTAAAACACAGGTGTATCTTTTTACTGCTGAGAGGAGCCAGTTCCACCCTGCTATAACTTTCCGGGGTGTAACCGTGCTGATAATTGACTATTTATATTTTTTGGTATAACGTTTACATCCACTCTCAATTTTGGACCACACATCGAGACAAATGCTCAGCTCGCTGCCAAAAGTTTAGGAATCAATATTTCATAAGCAAGGGTAATACAAAACTTCACGTTCGAATAGCAACTCAAACTTTATCAAGCGCATATTCGATCGTGTATGGGGTACTGCTCTCATCTTTGGGACGGATCTGCCAGATACCAGCTTAATGCGCTTGAGTCAATTGAGAAGCGAGCCAAGTAGATCGTTGGTAATGATGTACTAGTCGAGTCGAGGCTTCAAAGTCTGCATCGACACGGTCACATTTCGGGAAGTGCGCATTGAGATTGTAAAATTTAATTCCGCCAAGCCCATTTCATCATCGGAACACTAGACGTACGGCGCTGCACCACCGAACATCCCACTGATCCCACCCATACGTGCAAAACGTTTTGGTAACACATTTATTATGCGTACAGGTAAGATATGGAATTCCCTGCCTAATTCTGTGTTTCCTGATAGCTATAACTAAGGGGTCTTTATATTACGAGTAAATAGATTACATGGTTAGCATGCTTACCTAGAAGTAAGCATACTCCATCACCGACTAACTCACGGCCCTCGGAATGCGCCACCACCGGGTTCCCAAATAACGGTAGGAGGAGTTCACATCGGCGTCGGGTCGACGATGAAGTACCTGGGCCTCGTCCTCGACAGCCGATGGAATTTCGAGGAGCACTTCCGACGTTTGGCTCCCAAACTGGATCGGACTGGGGCTGCCCTTAAGCGGCTTCTACCTAACCTAGGGGGTCCAGACGCCTCCTGCCGGAGGCTCTACGCAGGAATCGTTAGGTCTATGGCCCTTTATGGGGCGCCGGTATGGGCGCCGTCGCTGCGAAAACGACCGGCGGCCAAGCTGAACGCATGCCAGAGGGTCATGGCCATCCGGATGGTGCGGGGATATCGCACGGTTTCCCGTGAAGCGGCAAGCCTCCTTGCTGGTCAGCCACCATGGAATCAGGAGGCAACAGTCCTTGCACGCATGCACGATCTGCGCGTGGAGATGCAACGCCGGGGTTAAACTCCGCTGCCACGCCAAGTCGCGGCATGGCGGGAAGAACTCCGGCGGGATCTCATGGTGGAATGGCGACAGTGACTGTCGCAACCCAGTGCTGGGCACGCCACAATTATGGCGGTAAGTCCCCTCTTTGAGGAGTGGCTGGAAAGACCACATGGCGTCCTTACCTATCGCATGACACAGGTCCTCACCGGACATGGTAAGTTCGGGAGGTTCCTGCACCGAATTCGTGCGGAAGAAACGCCTGGGTTCCGCCATTGTGTGGACCGTCTGGAAGACACGGTGGAGCATACGGTAGAGGTGTGCCCCGCCTGGGCAGAGCAACGCCGTGTCCTCGTGGGGGCGATCGGCGGCAGTGATCTCTTGCGCCGGGCATTGGTACAGGCCATGTTCCGGAGTGAGGAGGAGAGGCAGGCGGTCGCCTCCTTCTGCGAAGCAGTAATGCTAGCAAAGGAGGCGGCCGATCGCGTGAGGCAACGGTCCTCACGCCCTAACCGCCGCCGGGATTCCTAAAAAGTCCGTTCCCGTCATTTTTCTAAAAAGACAGGAGACGTGTTTTGTAAAAAAAATAATATTTAGGTTTAAAAAAATTAGGTACCTAATTCACAATGCTTAACTGTAATTAATTTAGATGTAGCCTATTTATACCACATAGTTTACCATAGCATAATCAGCATTATAATGTTCCCACTGCTGGGACTTAGGCCTCCTCTTTAGGAGAGGAAATGAGCCTTTACCCACTACGCGGGCCCAATGCAGATTTGTGGATATTACAATCATGTCTTCGAATTTTTGGTTCTAGGACATGTTTTCTCGAGATGTTTTCGAAAACGTTGGTAGAAGCTAGTAATCTATATAATATGTCACTGGGTAATTGCAACACCGTAAGATTATAAAATATATTTCTATTTAAACTCTTGATAAATTGTGAACTGCATTTGAGAGTTTAATAAAGCCAGCTTATGCAACACATCCTGAGGTCGGTTTTTAAATTGTGCGACCATTTAATTTGCTAGTTCGTTTTAGGTTTCTGCACCCAAAGAGTAAAACGGAACCCTATTACTAAGACTCCGCTGTCCGTCCGTCTGTCTGTCCGTCGGTCACCAGGCTGTATCTCACGAACCGTGACAGCTAGACAGTTGAAATTTTCCCAGATGATGTATTTCTGTTGCCGCTAGAACAAAAAATACTAAATATAGAGTTTATGAGAATTTAAAAAATGCTAAATGCTGCTGGAGCAGTGGTGGCCGAGTGGTAATGGCCCCGACTTACGAGTTGTAGGTCGCGGGTTCAAACCCAGCGAGGCGCATTACTTTGTGTAATTTATTTCATCACCACTGCTCTCAAAACGGTGAAGGAAAACATCGTGAGGAAACCGGTATGTCCTAGAACCAAAAATTCGAAGACATGTGACATTCACCAACCCGCACTGGGCCCGCGTGGTGGATTACGGCCCATTCCCTCTCCTAGAGAGGAGGCCTGAGTCCCAGCAGTGGGAACATTAAAAGGCTGATTATGCTATGCTATGCTAAATGCTGCCAGTCTTCGGGGCACATTTCCGGATGACAGCGATGTGGAGGAGTATTTCGACGCCTGAGTGTACTTTGTGTTTTTGTATTATATTTATGTACATAGTTAGGTTTTAGTATAAATAGTTTAGTTAATGTCTTAGTTTTTTATGTAAGAGAAAACTGGGCGAGTGCGAGTCGGACTCGCGCACTGAGGGTTCCGTACAAACTTGAAAGGTAAATTGCGGTTTACGATTTAAGACGTTTTAAAAAAAAGGTACTTACTAGATCTCGTTCAAACCAATTTTCGGTGGAAGTTTGCATGGTAATGTATATCATATATATTTTTTTTTAGTTTTATCCTTCTCTTATTTTAGAAGTTATAGGGGACACACACACATACATTTTATCACTTTGGAAGTGTCTCTCACGCAAACTATTCAGTTTAGAAAAAAAAAATATTAGAAACCTCAATATCATTTTTGTAGACCTATCCACAAACACCCCCACGAACGTATGGGTTTGATGAAAAATAAAATTTTTGAATTTCAGTTCTAAGTATGTATTGTGTATGAAAATCTTAATGCGGCTCACAGAATACATCTACTAACCAAGTTTCAACAGTATGGTTCTTATAGTTTCGGAAAAAGTGGCTGTGACATACGGACGGAAAGACAGACAGACATGACGAATCTATAAGGGTTCTGTTTTTTGCCATTTGGCTACGGAACCCTAAAAATGAATAAAATTAATATTTAGGTGGGGTTCCCATATAACAAACGTGACTTTTTTGCCGTTTTTTGCTACGGACAGTACGGAACCCTTCGTTTGCGAGTCCGACTCGCACTTGGCGGGTTTTTGTATCATGTTGATTTCAGAGGTACTTGCTGAAGTTAATTTTGATTAACTCGTAGCAGAGAAAGCGCTGGATTCAGCAGCACATGCGTAGGTGACACACAGAAAATACAAAACACAAAGAAACCAATAAATAACACATTTGAAAAAAAAAATAACGTACTATTAATATAAAGCTTATTCGAACTTAAAATTCCAAGTCAATCCAAAGATCACTTCAAAGCAACCCGTTTCAAAAAACGGCAATTTCATAGGTAAAAACCTATTATGAAGTTGCAGCACGTGCCTTCTAATAGGCGAACTCAGCAGTCGGAATGCATGACAACAGAAGTAATACAAGAAGAAAAGGGATACAGTTTCCATCACCGAAAGACGCGCTAGCAGCGTTCGAGAAGGTCATGGAAGAGGTGTCTGCGGCGGAAAAAATGTTTCGAAAATTGGTTCAGACGCATAAAACTTTGTATAGAGGCTGGTGGAGAGTTCTTTGAAAAGATTTAATAAAGATATTTTATCTTGAAGTTAGTTCTTGTTTCTCAAAACTTTCTGAGTGTCCTACGTAAGCATGCTCCATCATCGACTAACATTATTGCTTACCATGTAGTGAAATAGTGGTCAAACGGGAGCCTATCATCTTAATCATCATTTTAACTGAAACATGTCCACTGATGGACATAGTCCTCCCTCAAGTGTCACCACAACGATTAGTTCTGCGCGTCTCGCATCTGTTGGATTCCTACGATCCTCACTGGGTCATCAGTCCACCTTGTGAAAGCATATAAATAATAGTAAAAAAATAGGTATGCATTTCGAAAATCGCCATCATATAGAAAGAAAGATAATGAAAGATGTAGGTCAGGAACCGTCGTATAGGAGGTCAAAGGATAAAATAAAGAAGTATTTGCTCTAGTAATATCCCTTGGTTTATTTAAAGTCAGAAGGAGTTCCTTCAGTAGTAAATAGGAGAATCACAGCCACACGCGCATTTTCCAGAGATAGACACGGCACCACAAGCCGGGACAGCGCCACCGAAGTTCACAACGCCCATGATGGGGACTTGACCAGCAAGAGCGGTGTTACCAGCGACTGGCAGCTCACCCAAGACCGCCACGTTGCCTTCACCGGCGCCGCCGTAAGCCGCCGCAGGAGCCATGGCACCTCCGTATGCAGCAGGACGAGCAAAAGCGCCACCGTAAGCAGATCCGAAGGCACCACCGTAAGCACCAAGACCGAGGGCATCACCGCATACAGTAGCAGGAGCCATGGTGGCCACTGGAGCTCCGCAGCCGCACCCGGTACCGAAAACATTCTGAGAAAACAAAATAAACTCAGAAAGTGTTGAAATTGCAAACAAATGCAAAGACAATTTATATAATTTGAATAACGACAAAAACAGTAACAATTATGTGGAAATTTAAAAGGGAATAAAAATAAATTCTTAGATCACTCACCTGAACCAAGCAAGCTTGGATGCAGAGCAACAGAACAGCGAAGGTAGACATGTTTGATGTTTGTTGTTGTTCAACGAGAAGCTGAAGACTGAATGATGATCCTACCTCTAGACCACGTTTATATAGTATAAAAGCTTCTTATCAGAACGTGATGTTTTTCTATGCGTGATTAAAACATAGCCCTTCATACTATATATTTCAAGGTTACATCACTTATAACATACATACATTTTTCAATTTCCCCATATTGCAACAACTGATAAAGCTACGTATAGTTAATTTCAAAAGGCACAAATTGCTACAACAAAGCTAGATAAACACTACATTTTAGTATAAATAGTCGATCGATTATTGGAAAAGTCATTCTGAAGTTGAACACAGAAACAACAATGTCAGCCAAGGTGATCCTCGTCCTCTGCGCTCAGGCGCTCTTCATCCAGGTAAGAAAGTTTTCACTTATACTTTGAGTTTATGTTACCTTTTCTTATTTCGGCTATTCTCAGGGGTTGCATAATATAACCATTCATTAAAATATCATGGTTTTATTCCAATTCTTTGTATCATACGCCACTTACAATTCTAGCTTTTGTCATTGTCTGACACATATAACATTACTAGATCGAATAAATAATCATGTGTTTTGCTGGTCTGCTGATAAAGAGACATTCGCTAACTAACTAGTTTCTGCCGGCGGCTTCACTTGCGTGAAAGTTCTCGCGACACCAGGGACAAAAAGTATCCAACGTGCCATACCAGGATATAGTCTTGTACCAATTTTATCGTGGTTTGTCTTATAGAGGATTATTTACCAATTATATTTCTTTGTTCACAGACTGCATTCAGTTCATGTCTTAGTCGTGGAGCCATCGCTGCTCCTACTCTTACTGCTCCAGGATGTGGTGGTAACGTCTGGGCTGGTAAATGGGCCAACAATGGCTTGCTTGGCGATTGCAACATGGGTAAAGATTGGGCCGGCAATGGCTTGGCTGCTCTAGAGATCATTCCTACCAGTGGCGGTGGACTGCCAGTCTCCAGCGTCTCTGCAATTGCTCCCAGTGGCCTCTCTGTAGCGTCTGAGAACGCGTTTGAAGGTGCTCTGTCCGTGGCTGGTGAGCTGCCGTTCGTGAGTGCTGTGGCTTTGGACGGCATGTTGCCCAGTGCTGGTGCTGGTGCCGTCAGCTACAGCTGCGGTAATGGTGTTACTGCTATTGAGAGCATCGCTCCTTCTGCTGCTGCCTATGGTGCTGGCGCTGCGGGTGCTTATGGTCTCGGTGCTGGCTATGGACCTGGCGCTGCTGCCATCGCTCCTGGTGCTCTCGGACTTGGCTGGGGCAGCCGCAGCTGCGGATGTGGACGTTACTAAAATGCAAATCATGATTACACAACTTATGGTTCGAAACAATGATCCAATAAAGTTATCAGCAATAATATATTGAACTGTTTGATTCTATAAATTACCATAATCTCTGTAATGCTCACGTAAGGCTCATTAAAAAGACAGGAGACGTGTTTTGCAAAAAATAATCTTTAGGTTTTAAAAATTGGATTCGGCCGCCGAACGCAGCTCAGAGTGGACGTGTGTCGAAATTACTAATAATTCCGTACCCTAAATTCTGTGATTGGCTGCGAGTTGTGATTTTTAAATCCTTGTCACTCCTTAAGTGTTTTTACCTGAGGACGCCTCCCAGTGGGCGGTCCTAGAACGGGATAGATACTGTTGTGCTTGTGACCCATCAAAAGTTGACACCTCAAGTGACTGTGATTTGTTGGATTTGAACCAGCGACGCTTGCCTTGGCGGTCGGCGAGTGACCCACCGCGCCGCCGTGTCATTCCGAGTGCGCGCCAAATTAGCGATCCTGACCCCGTGCGGCTACGTCATCGACTGTGCTACGACGTGCACCAGTGCTACGAGCTACGCGCCTACGCCCTTGCTACGAGTCTTCGATCCGCTACGCCGTCAGAGCTAGTGATACAACCCAATATCAACTGTTTGACTTGTTCAACTGTATTGGCCATAATGTCGAAAATCCAGCGCACCCCGCCCAACTCTCCTCTAGTAAGTCTGAATACCCAAACACAATCGGAACCAGATATCAACTCCGCTGTTGCTATGAGTGGATTTGTAAACACTACACGTAACAAACGCCTACGTAATGATAACTCTCCGCAAGGCGGCCCGTCCTACCAAATCAGCCAAGATGATTTACAGGAACCCTCCTTCTCTAAAACACTAGCGGAGCAAACTGTCTTAATGTCTAAACTCATGTCTGATGTTGCTGAAATAAAGTGCCAAAATGCGGCCATTCAAGCCACGAACGCCGCTATTAAGAAGTCAAACGAAGAGATTATTCAATCGATAAGTTTTCTCAACACGAAGTTTGAAGATATGAAGAAAGAGATAGAAGAACTAAAAAAAACACGGGATGCACAGCAAAGACATATTGAACATCTGGATAAAAAGATTATCGATCTACAGCTGAAATCACGCTCATCTGGAATTGAAATCCGTAATGTGCCTTACACAGACTAGGAAGATTGTGCCAGTCTTTCAAAAACTGTGATTAAGATAAGTGAGGTCCTGGGAACAACCATCAGTAACACCAATATACGAGACGTGTACCGCCTTCCTGGTAAACCCACAAATACCAACTCCCCTCGCCCTATTGTTGCTGAATTTGCTGCTGTAAGCACTAAGCAAACGATTGTTGCGGCAGTGCGCTCATTTAATAATGGGAAGGCTAAAGACCAGAAGCTCAACACCTCGCACATTGGAATGCCTGGTAAAATGCAACCTATTTTTATCGCCGAGCAGCTGCCTTTAAGTACAAGGAAACTTTATCACCTTGCCCGGGAATTTGCATCGAAGCACGCTTACAAGTTCTGCTGGGTTTCCAATGGCAATATTTTCCTGAGGAAGCTGGAAGGGGAGAAGCATATTCTGGTCAGTTCTGATCAGTCTCTTCAAAATCTCGAAGTTAAATGACTATATAACCCTTTTTACTTACGACTACATAATATATACTACTCCCTATGCGTTATATATTCACATTTTCGTACATTCAACACTTCAACCCCCTACCCAATTCTTACTTACACAATCACACACACTAAATCCTTATTAGATATTATTGTAAAGTATAAGCAACACATACATACTAACACTACCATACAACCATACACACTACACATAGTTCCCCTTAGAACTTCCCTAAACGTGCGATGCATCAAGAAACAGAATTTAAAACTAATCATAATTTGCATATGTAAGCCACTTTTGCTTTCTCCACTAATTTCTAATGGCTACAATTAATAATATAAATAGTGAGCTTGACTCTCTAACCACAGGTAACTCATTTACTTGTAGTATTGATGACTGCCTCGAGTATATAAAACCATATGATACTGACATAAAATTAATACATTTAAACATTCGTAGTATAAATAAAAATTTCAACGAACTACAGGTGCTGTTACACTTGACTAAAATTCCTTATGATGTTGTAATCCTGACTGTATGTTGGCTGAGTAAAGTCAATAACTTACCAATCTTGCAGGGTTATCAATCTTATTTAACTAACACTAACTCCAATCAGAATGACGGGATCGTAATATACGTTAAATTAGGTCTCCAGATATCAGTGTGGGAACCTCACTGTACGGGTGGCAACTTTCTCGTATGCGAAATAGATAATAAAAAAATAGCTATTGTAGCAGTCTACCGTTCCCCGTCTTACAATTCTAAAGAAAGCTTTGACAATTTCTTAGATAGTTTAGATGAGATTCATACAAAACTCTCCACCTGGCAAAATACTGTCCTGATTGGTGATTTAAATATCGATATAAAATCAAATTGTAGAAGCGATCGCAGCTTAGAATATTTAACCCTAAACCTATCCCATGGGCTGATTCCAACTCACCTGTTTCCCACGCGTCTTGCCAATTGCCTTGACCACTCGCTTGTGAAAAGTAACTTAACTGTCACCACCCTGGTTCTGGAGTCACACATAACTGATCACAGACCACTAGTCCTGGCAATTGAAAACACTAATCACAGACCCAAAACTTACCAATTTTCCACTCGAGTAAATTGCGACGCATTAAAGATAGAGCTAGAAACCACAGACTTCTCGCTCCTTTATAACATCCTCGAGCCTAATCTGTTAATGAACACATTTATATCCATATTACGCACAACTATCGCTAAACATTCTGTAGAAACTAAAACACCTAGAAAACTAAAAATTATAAAGCCTTGGATGACACCAGGGCTTTTAAAATGTATTAAAAACCGAGATAAACTACACGTTAAATCAAGAAATGCACCTGACAATCTAATCCTTAAATTAACCTACACTCGCTATCGAAATTTTTGTAATGGTTTACTTCGAAAACTTAGAATAGCATACGAGAAAAATGAGCTTGAGAAAGCAAAAAATAACCCAAGAGCCCTCTGGAAAACCATTAAAGAAATAACCAACAGTCATAAACTAAAATCTAGCCCAATTGAATTATTAAAAATGAGAGACAACCCCAAATCCTCTTTAAATAGTGTTTGTAACTTTTTTAGCAATGTAGGTAAAAACCTGGCGGATAAAATCTTATCGCAAACCAATACACCCTTAACTTTCGATGGCAGTCCTACCACTATGACCGAAAAAAATCCCCGTTTACCGCCATCCACCTCTCTCGTTTTGCTTGAGGTAGATGAGACTGAAGTTGAGTCCCTTATACTCCAACTACGCGATGATTGTGCGATTGGATGGGACGGAATCTCACCCAAAATATTGAAACAATCTCGTTCTATATTAGTCCCACCTTTAACGCATATCATTAATATATGTCTCGAAAAGGGTATTTTTCCGGATGCACTGAAGAGAGCCTTAGTTCATCCAATTCACAAGGGGGGGAACAGAAACTGTGTCAACAACTACAGACCCATCTCTGTATTAACTGCACTTTCGAAAGTCTTTGAGAGGGTCCTTTACAATCGACTGAGGAAATTCTTGGATAGATACCATATTATTGCAGACAATCAATACGGTTTTCGTTCGGGTGTATCAACGGAAGATGCAGTATTAGATCTGACGCAGGTAGTTGCTGAGAATCTTGATAGTAAAACCAAATGTCTAGGTATATTCTTGGACCTTTCTAAGGCATTTGACACAGTTTCTGTTCCGATACTCATTTCAAAGTTGGAGCTGGTGGGGATCCGTGGTATAACCCTGGAAATTTTTAAAAATTACCTTCAGAACCGTACCCAACGAGTAAAGGCTGAGGAGCACCTAAGTGATGAGGAACCAGTATATTACGGCGTTCCCCAGGGAAGCATCTTGGGCCCAATTTTATTTCAAATTTATGTAAATGACCTATGTAATATGACCCTCACAAACGCCAAGATTTACGCCTACGCCGACGACACGGCAATTATTGTTAACGGACCTAGTTGGGATAGTGTCAAAAATAGCGCAGAGTTAGCATTAGCTAAGATAACAAAATGGTTGAATTCAAATCTATTAACCATAAATCTTAAAAAAACCTGCTACATTCCCTTCGCTTTACGGCAAAACAATCTGCCAGATCACACTTTTTCAATTATAGCTCATACATGCCCACAACTATCAACTTCTTGCCCTTGCTCGAAGCTTACGAGATCTGAGGATGTGAGGTATCTGGGTGTACAAATTGATGCAGGCTTGCGATGGGACAAACAAATTAATGTACTTATTACCAGGACCTTGAGGCTCATCCACACTTTTAAATTCCTTAGAAGCGCCGCTGACCTAGATACATTAAGGATGGTTTATTTCGCCTTGTGCCAATCGATCCTCAGCTATTGCATTGTTGTTTGGGGAGGTGCAACAAAAACCAACTTCCTGAGAATTGAAAGAGCTCAGCGAGCCATCCTCAAGGTAATGACTCGTAAGCCATACCGCTATCCTACTTCTCAACTTTATTTGGACTGTAGGGTTCTAACAGTTCGGCAACTTTATGTGCTTCAATCCATTCTCAGAAGACATCGTTCTGTCCCCCGTTCTAATCCTAACAAGCGCACCAATGTTCCACTGGGTACCAGTCACAAAACAGTCTTTGCTAAACACCAGTATTATATACTAAGTACATACATCTACAAAAAAATTCATAAAATACTAAACATAATAGACCTTAATAAGAATGAACTTAAATCGAAACTAACAAACTGGCTTCTTCAACAGGATTATTCAAAAACAGAATCTTTACTTACATTCATCGCATAAATTTCATCTTAAATCTCCCAAAATACCTAAATGCACAAACACACGCACTCGCATACACACGCCCAAATATACTACTAACAAACACACACACGCACACATACACACACCCACACACACACATACACATACACACACACATACACACACAAACGCTTACTGCATGGCTACAATCCTTTTTTATTTTTACATACTAATCCATAAAACCAGTTTTAACCTGTAAGCATCTATAAACTTAAAGGTAGATCGACACACTCTGCTTGTTGTAAAATTAAAATGTAATAATCTTTAGCCGAACACTGTCTCTTAAGATACAGGATACCCTAGTTTAAGAGGCAGGGTTTATCAGTTTTGTATACAGATTTTTTCTAACCTACGCAAGCCCTACCAATTCACCAATTGTTTATAAGATTACTCTGTAATACCTCTACGTAATGGTTATATATCTGTTATTCTTGAAGCAATAAATTTATTATTATTATTATTATTATAAAATTTAGGCAATTCACAATGCTTATCTGTAATTAATTTATATATAGCATAGTTTATCATAGCATAATCATTAATAGGACCCATTGTTAGGACTCAGGCCTCTTCTTTAGGAGAGGAAATGAGCCATAACCCACTACGCGGACCCAATGCGAAGTTTTTGATATTACAGTCATGTCATCGAATTTTTGGACCGTTTTGAGAGCACTGGTGATAAATTAAAAATAATTATAATCTATATAATATAATATAAAAAAGGGGATACTTACTGACAGACATATCAATGCAAAGCCAAAACTACTGGGACCAGGAGCGTGACACTAAGCACAAGGTTTCCTTTTATAATGTAGGCGAGCACTAAGAAAACATTTTTTTTTAATTTAGCCCCGAAGAGGATGAAACGGGTGTCTAAAGTTTGTATGGTGAAGCCTACTTTCACGTTGTTGAAGACGTTGGTAGAAGCTATTCTAGTAATCTATATAATATGTCACTAGGTAATTGCAACACCGCCGTAAGATTATAAAATATATTTCCATATAAACTCTTGATAAATTGTGAACTGCATTTGAGAGTTTAATAAAGCCAGCTTAAGAGCGGCCAACTCGAGGTATATTTCCATACACATACCGCTCTTACGTGATTATGATGTTATTACACATCTTTCTCTAGATATTTTGGATACACAGCTATCTTATGGATATTATCTAGGCTTCTATAGAAATAAAAACATAAATTTGTGTAAAACTAATCTGGAAAAGACCTTTTATTTTACGTGAACTTTGGCCATAATGTACGTAATGTACTCATAAATTAAAAATATAAAAAAAGTACACCAATAGAAGCCTTGCATATTTAATCGAGAGTCTGAATGACGATAATTTTTCTGAAAAATTTTTAAGGGTTAAAAAAAAAACACGTATTTCCTGGAACAAGTTTTATGAAATATTCGAGTAAATCACGGAATTACCAAATTCCAACAGAGTTTTCAGGCGTTATCTCTCTTTTTTCGCATTACCTCTTCATCAAACATCGCTTTGGATTGCGTTAGATGAAGCAACTAGTTTTTAAACCATGCTCGACGTTGACGATATGCGAGTGGAAAAGGGCCCTCTTAAGCAACACATCCTGAGGTCGGTTTTTAAACTAGACCATTTTGCTAGTTCTTTTTAGAGTTCCACACCATCACCAGGCTGTATCTCATGAAAGGCTCATGGCGCGCATGGAACAATACGCGCCGTCGACGACTTCGGCATGGTCTGGACGGTTACCAGACGGTCGGACGGCGGGCTACCCATTGCTCACCGTCCGCAAGCCCGCGCCTACGGTGGCCGGAAATCGGGATCGGAATCCCGGCGGTGGTTGGGGCGAGAGGACTGTTGCCTCACGCGATCGGCCGCCTCCTTTGCTAGCATTACTGCTTCGCAGAAGGAGACGACCGCCTGCCACTCTTCTTCGCTCCGGACCATGGCCTATACCAAGGCCCGGCGCGAGAGATCGCCGAAGCCGATCGCCCCCACGAGGACACGGCGTTGCTCTGCCTAAGCGGAGCACACCTCCACCGTGTCCTTCGGGCGGTCCACACAGTGGCGACACCCGGGCGTCGTCCCGCATGAATCCGGTGCAGGAACTTCTCGAACTTACCGTGTTCGGTGAGAACCTGCGTCTTGCGGAAGGTGAGGACGCCGTGAGGTCTCTCCAACCACGCCTGAAAGAGGGGACTTACCACCATAATTGTGGCGTGCCCAGCACTGGGTCACGACAGTCGCTGTCGCTATTTCTCCATGAGAACCCGCCGGAGCTCTGTCCGCCATGTTGCGACTTGTCGCGGCAGCGGAGTTTCACCCTGGCGTTCGTGCATGTGTGCAAGGACTGTTGCTTCCAGATTCCATGGTGGCTGGCCACCAAGGAGGCTCGCCGCTTCACACGAAATCGTCCGGGTTCCTCGCACTATCCGTATGGTCATGACCCTCTTGCTTCCGCAACGCTGCGCGACGGAAGTGCTCCTCGAAATCCCATCGGCTGTCGAGAACGACTCCCAGGTACTTCATCATCGACCCGACATTGATGTGGACTCCTCCTACCGTTAGTTGGGAACCCGGTGATGGCGCGTTCCGAGGGCCGTGAAAGCACATGGCCTCGGACTTGTGCAATGCCACCTCGAGTCCCAACTCTTGGATCCTGCCCACGACTGTCACAACCCTGCGTGTCGCTAGTTCGACCGCCGCCTGGTACGACTCTTTCCCTCGCCTGGACCAGCGTGTACCAGCCGGAGCTCTGTCCGCCATGTTGCGACTTGTCGCGGCATCGGAGTTTCACCCTGGCGTTCGTGCATGTGTGCAAGGACTGTTGCTTCCAGATCCCATGGTGGCTGGCCAGCAAGGAGGCTCGCCGCTTCACAGGAAATCGTCTGGTATCCTCGCACCATCCGTATGGTCATTACCCTCTTGCTTCCGCAGCGCTGCGCGACGGAAGTGCTCCTCGAAATCCCATCGGCTGTCGAGAACGACTCCCAGGTACTTCATCATCGACCCGATGTTGATGTGGACTCCTCCTACCGTTAGTTGGGAACCCGGTGATGGCGCGTTCCGAGGGCCGTGAAAGCACATGGCCTCGGACTTGTGCAATGCCACCTCGAGTCCCAACTCCTGGATCCTGCCCACGACTGTCGCAACCCTGCGTGTCGCTAGTTCGACCGCCGCCTGGTACGACTCTCCCCTCGCCAGGATAAGCGTGTTGTCACGCTAACCCCGTCAGGGAGGTCGCCGCGCAGCACGTAGTCGTGTCCGATGTTCCACAAGGGCGGCCCTAGTACCGATCCCTGCGGAACACCGCACGACATTTCTCGACGTTCCCACTCTCTCTGGTGACCAGGGTAGATGATGTACCTGTCCGACAGGTACGCCTCGACCACACGACAGAGGTAGTCGGGCATCCGGTGATACCGGAGTGCCCTCCAAATGCTACTCCAAGGCAGGGAGTTGAAGGCGTTGGCGATATCCAGAGACACCGCCATGACACACCTGCCCTGAGCCACCGCATCGCCCGTCGTCAGAGCATGCACGCGCATGATGGCGTCCACCGTGGAGCGCCTCTTGCGAAAACCGAACTGGCCGTCCGCCAGATCGGGCCTCACCCGTGTTAGGTACGCGATGAAGCGGTCTGCAATAACTCTTTCAAAGAGCTTGCCCACCTCGTCAAGCAGCACAATGGGCCGGTATGCCGACGGAGAGTCCGCAGTTCACCCCGGAGACAGCTAGACAGTTGAAAATTTCACAGATGATGTATTTCTGTTGCTGCTAGAACAACAAATACTAAAAACAGAATAAAATAAATGTTTAAGTTCGGCTTCCATAACAAACATGACTTTCCATATAACAAACATGACTTTTTGCCCTTCGTTCGCGAGTCCGACTCACACTTGACCGGTTTTTCTGTATCATGTTGATTTCAGAGGTACTTGCTGAAGTTAATTTTGATTAAATCGTAGCAGAGAAAGCGCTGGCTTCAGCAGCACCTGCTGAGGTCAATCTTCAGATGGATGATCATTCTATCAAATGACTGGCTTTGAGTTCGTCACGCAAAGACCATTATTTTTCCATTCATAAATATCACTCCAATCACATGTAGATTAAAATGAAAGACTAGTTCATCATGCACTGTGTTTTATTATTTCCAATACTAATAACAATGTTTGTAAAGAACAAACACATTTAATAAAGCAATACGTTGTAGGTACAATTATTCATAGTAATAGTTTATAATTATTCTCTAATGTAATTTTAAATAAAATATCGATTTAATATTTAACTTACCTTAAATCGCAGGATGTTATCCACCAAAGTTGGACAGCAACTGAGAGCGCAATAATGGCGACACGCTTTGTTATAGGTTTGATGTTGCCATTATTGCGATCTCGGCCGTTACAAACATTTCTTTTAAATTCAAATTATTTTAGCGTTGTTTTGCAGCTAAACTATGTAATATGTTCACTGATGGACATAGGCCTTCCTCAAGTGTCGCCACAATGACTGGTCCTGTGCGTCTCGCATCCATCGGATTCCTGCGATCCTCACTAGGTCATCGGTCCACCTTGTGAGAACTTATAAATAATAATAAAAAAATAGGCATGCATTTCTAAATTCGCCATCGTATACTCGTAGAAAGAAAAATAATGAAAGTGGTAGGTCAAAAACCGTCGTATAGGAGATCTAAGGATAAAATAAAATAAAGAAGTATTTGCTCTAGTAATATCTCTTGGTTTATTTAAAGTCAGAAGGAGTTGCTTCAGTAGTAAATAGGAGAATCGCAGCCACATGCGCATTTTCCGGAGATAGACACGGCACCACAAGCCGGGACAGCGCCACCGAAGTTCACAACGCCCATGATGGGGACTTGACCAGCAAGAGCGGTGTTACCGGCGACTGGCAGCTCACCCAAGACCGCCACGTTGCCTTCACCGGCGCCGACGTAAGCCGCTGCAGGAGCCATTGCATCTCCGTATGCAGCAGGACGAGTAAGAGCGCCACCGTAAGCAGATCCGAAGGCACCACCGTAAGCACCCAGACCGAGGGCACCACCACATGTAGCAGCAGGAGCTATGGCGGCCACTGGAGCTCCGCAGCCGCACCCGGCACCGAACACATTCTGAGAGAAAAAATAAACTCAGAAGGTGTTGAAATTGCAAACAAATGCAAAGTCAATTTATATGATTAGAATAACGACAAAAACAGTAACAATAAAGGGAAATTCGAAAGGATATAAAAATAAATTCTTAGATCACTCACCTGGACCAAGCAAGCTTGGATGCAGAGCAACAGAACAGCGAAGGTAGACATGTTTGATGTTTGTTGTTGTTCAACGTGAAGCTGAAGACTGAGTTATGTTCCTACTTCTAGGACATGTTTATATAGGCTAGAGCTTCATATCAGAACGTGATGTTTTTCTGTGTGATTAAAACATAGACCTTCATACTATATATTTCAAGGTTACATCACTTATGACTGACAAACATTTTTCTATTTCCCCATATTGCAACTACTGATAAAGCTACGTATAATTAATTTCAAAATGCACAAATTGCTACAACAAAGCTAGATAAAATGAAGTGTCATTTTAGTATAAATAGTCGATCGATTATTGGAAAAGTCATTCTGAAGTTCTCTACAACAGAAACAACAATGTCAGCCAAGGTGATCCTCGTCCTCTGCGCTCAGGCGCTCTTCATCCAGATAAGAAAGTTTTCACTTATATTTTGAGTATATGCTACCTTTTCTAAGTTTGGCTGTTCCCAAGGGTTGCATAATATTCTCATTCATCAGAATATCATGATAAAATTCCAACTTTAGACCATACGCCGCTCACGATTCTAGCTTTTATCACTATCAACGTTATTGTGGTTATATCCAAAGCATCTGACACATTTATCATTACTAGATGGAATAAATAATCATGTGTTTTGCTGGTCTGCTGATAAAGAGACATTCGCTAACTAACTAGCTTCTGTCAGCGGCTTCACTTGCGTGAAAGTTATCGCGACACCAGGGACAAAAAGTATCCTACGTGCTGTTCCTGGACATGGTCTACTCATGTACCAAATTTTGTCGTGGTTAGTCTGATAGAGGATTATTAACCAATCATATTTTTTTGTTCACAGACTGCATTCAGTTCGTGTCTTGGTCGCGGAGCCATCGCTGCTCCTACTCTTACTGCTCCAGGATGTGCTGGTAACGTCTGGGCTGGTAAATGGGCCAACAATGGCTTTCTTGGTGATTGCAACATGGGTAACGGTTGGGCTGGCAATGGATTGACTGCTCTAGAGATCATCCCTACCAGTGGCGGTGGACTGCCAGTCTCCAGCGTCTCTGCAATTGCTCCCAGTGGCCTCTCTGTAGCGTCTGAGAACGCGTTTGAGGGTGCTCTGTCCGTGGCTGGTGAGCTGCCGTTCGTGAGTGCTGTGGCTTTGGACGGCATGTTGCCCAGTGGTGGTGCTGGTGCCGTCAGCTACAGCTGCGGTAACGGTGTTACTGCTATTGAGAGCATCGCTCCTTTTGCTGCTGCCTATGGTGATGTAGGTGCACATGGCGCTGCGGGTGCTTATGGTCTCGGTGCTAGCTATGGATTTGACGTTGCTGCCATCGCTCCTGGCGCTCACGGACTCGGCTGGGGCAGCCGCAGCTGTGGATGTGGATGTTACTAAAATGCAAATCATAATTACACAACCTATGGTTCGAAACAATGTTCCAATAAAGTTATCAGCAATAATATATTGAAGTGTTTGATTCTATAAATGGCCATAATCTCTGTAATGCTCATTAAAAAAGACAGGAGACGTGTTTTGCAAAGAAATGATCTTTAGGTTTAAATACAATTTGGTAATTCACAATGCATATCTATAATTAAGAGGATGAAACGGGTGTCTAAAGTTTGTATGGTGGAACCTACTTTCACGCGGTAAGAAGTTGGTAGAAGCTAGTAATATGTATAGTACTAGCTTTTGTCTACGGTTTCGCCCGCATACATAAAATATAGCCTATGTCACACAGGAATAAAGCAGCTTTCTATCAATGAAAAAATTTTCGCATTCGGACCTATAATACTTTCAGAGATTACCTCCTACAAACAAAAAAACAAACTTTACCTCTTTATAATATTATTAGTGTCACTGGGTAAATCCAACATTGTAATATTATAATATTTCTATGTAAACTCTTGATAAATTGTGAACTGCATTTGAGAGTTTAATAAAGTCAGCTTAAGCAACACATCCTGAGGTCGGTTTCTAAATTGAGCGACCATTTTGTTAGTTCTTTTTAGGGTTACGCACCCAAAGGGTAAAACGGAACCCTAATACTAAGACTCCGCTGGCCGTCCGTCGGTGTGTCTGTCTGTCAGTCTGTCACCAGGCTGTGACAGCTAGAAAGGTAAAATTTTCACAAATGATGTATTTCTGTTGTACAGACAGCAACAGAATAAAATAAATATTTAAGTTCGGCTTCCATACAACAAACGTAACTTTTTTTGCCATTTTTTGCTACGGACGGTACGGAACCCTTCGTTCGCGAGTCCGACTCGCACTTGGCCGGTTTTATTGCATCAAGTTGATTTCAGAGGTACTTGCTGAAGTTAATTTTGATTAACTCGTAGCAGAGAAAGCGCTGGCTTCAGCAGCACCTGCTGAGGTCAATCTTCAGATGGGTGATTATGTCATCAAATGACTGGCTTTGAGTTCGTCACATAAAGACCATTATTTTTCCATTCATAAATGTGACTCCAATCACATCACACTAAGATTGTAACTGATAGAGTTTGTTTGTATGTGTGTATGTTTGCTTCTCCTTCTAGCTCAAACGTCTAGACGGATTTGGTTGAAACTTGGCAATAAAACCATTTGAGCTGTTCCAGGACATGGTCTATTGTTACCATGTCCTGGAACAGCTCAAATGGTTTTATTTTTATCCCTGGTGTATGTCGGCGTAAGATCGCCATTGGTGTTGACGTCATACAAAATACACAGTCACAGTAATATAGAATGGCAGGAAATGTCACAGAGTGATAATAAAGAAATACCTTACTCCAGTTCAAGGTGTTTATTCCATGGGCGGCGAAAGAGTGCCTTTCTAATCACATTACATCGGTTTTTATACACAGAAATTGACAAGCATAAAAATTCACTATGAAGGTAGAAAAATATTTAAAATAAATAAACGAAACGGAAATTGTCACAATAAATTCCTATTTAAATATGTTAGCTAATGTGTTAACTTTAGAGAAAGATTGGATAAGAAACTTATTTAGTGTTATATAGTGTAGCGGGAAGGTTTTAAATAAAACGACCAAAACGGGTAACACACCCTCTATACTTTTGCCTTGACAGCACACAATTATTACAAATATCATAAATCAATACCATTTAAAATAATAATAATTATATAGTAGCACTTACTCTGAGATGTTGCTTACCCCGAAGACTGGAACGGAATGTGTCAGGACAGCGCAGCGCGTTATTTTATAACCTCTGTCAACTGTCATAGTGCTGAGCTGTCAAATCGCATAACGTTCCAGTTGTCAGTGCAAAATAAATACATTTTAATGTTGCCAATACAGAAAACAATCATAATGTATGCAACTAATCATAAAAATCGCTAACAAATATGACCGGATGCTCTGATATTTAAAAGAAATAAAAAGGAAGTGGTCAGGTTAAATCCTCACAAGCTTAACGGGATGCTATAATATTTTTAAGAATTAGAAAGTAAGTCGTCATTTAATTCGATATAAATTGAACAGGATGTTGCAATATTTAAAGTAATTGGAAAGGAAGTTATTCAACAGGACATTGCAATATTAAAATAAATATAAACAGGAAGTGATCAAATAATGGTTTTGCGCCCATATGTACGTTCCGTTGGGGTTATCTTTTACTTTTTTTGCGGGCGAAGCCAGAAGCTAGTTGTTTAAAAAGTAGAACAATATTATGAATGAAAATAAATATGACGTTGCAGCACGTGCCTTTTAATAGTCTAACTCAGCAGTCGGAATGCATCACAACAGAAGTAATCGAGGACAGCTTGTATCTACTATGTAGGTCAGGACAGCACTTGCTGAGAATTACGTGTCCAGCGCACGAGCCAGTGGGTCACAGATCCAGTTTCTCCGAGAGGCTATGGTTGAGCGCTTGAATTTGTCCTTGCAGGCGGTCTCCAAATGAGGTAATAACAATGAGGTTAGGTTCAATACTGCTAAAACACAGGTGTATCTTTTTACCGCTAAGAGGAGCCAGTTCCATCTTGCTCTTACTTTCCAGGGTGTAACCGTGCCGATAATAATTGACTATTTTGATTTTCTTGGTATAACGAACATCCACTCTCAATGTTGGACCACACATCGAGACAAAGGCTCAGCTCGCTGCCAAAAGTTTAGGAATCAATACTTCACAAGCAAGGATGAAACAATAGGTTTCACGTTGGAACAGCAACTCAAACTTTATCAAGCGCATGTTCGATCGTGTATGGGGTATTGCTCTCATCATTGGGACGGATCTGCCAGATACCAGCTTAATGCGCTTGAGTCAATTGAGAAGCGAGCCAAGTGGATCGTTGGCAATGATGCGCTAGTCGAGTCGAGGCTTCAAAGTCTGCATCAACACGTTAACATTTCGGGAAGTGCGCATCGGGATTGTACAATTTAATTCCGCCAAGCCCATTTCATCATCGGACCACTAGACGTACGGCGCTGCATCACCGAACATCCCACTGATCCCCCCATACGCGAAACGTTTTGGTAACACATTCACTATGCGTACAGGTGAGATGTGGAATTCCCTGCCAAATTCTGTGTTTCCTGATGGCTACAACTAAGGGGTCTTTATATTACGAGTACTATTAGAAATAGGTTCCATGGTTAGCATGCTTACCTAGAAGTAAGCATGCTCCATCATCGACTAACATTATGGCTTACCATGTAGTGAAATAGGGGTCAAACGGGAGCCTATCATCATAATCATTATTTTATCTGAAAGATGTCCACTGATGGACATAGGCCTCCCTCAAGTGTCGCCACAACGACTGGTCCTGCGCGTCTCGCTTCTATTGTATTCCTGCGATCCTTATTGGGTCATCGGTCCACCTTGTGAGAGCTTATAAATAATAATAAAAAAAAAACCGGCCAAGTGCGAGTCGGACTCGCCCATGGAGGGTTCCGTAGCAGCAAGTAACATAATAATAATCTTTGTATCAGGTTCATATTTGGCTTGCGCAAGTATGACCACGTTTCTGAATTTCGTACTTCGGTTTACGATTTATGACGTACTAAAAAAAAACTACTGACCAGATCTCGTTCAAACCAATTTTCTTTGGCAGTTTTTATAGTAATGTACATCATATATTTTTTTTAGTTTTATCATTCTCTTATTTTAGAAGTTAGAGGGGGGGGGGGACACACATTTTACCACTTTGGAAGTGTCTCTCGCGCAAACTATTCAGTTTAGAAAAAAATGATATTAGAAACCTCAGTATCATTTTTGAAGACCTATCCATAGATACCCCACACGCATGGGTTTGATGAAAAAAAAAATTTTGAGTTTCAGTTCTAAGTATGGGGACCCCCAAAATTTATTGCTTTTTTTCTATTTTTGTATGAAAATCTTAATGCGGTTCACAGAATACATCCACTTACAAAGTTTCAACAGTATAGCTCTTATAGTTTCGGAAAAAAGTGGCTGTGACATACGGACGGACAGACGGACAGACAGACAGACAGACAGACAGACAGACAGACATGACGAATCTATAAGGGTTCCGTTTTTTGCCATTTGGCTACGGAACCCTAAAAATAGGTATGCGTTTCGAAATTCGTTATCATATACTCGTAGAATGAAAGATAATGAAAGAGGTAGGTCAGGAACTGTCGTATAGAAGATTTAGGGATAAAATAAAGAAGTATTTGCTCCAGTAATATCTCTTGGTTTATTTAAAGTCAGAAGGAGTCGCTTCAGTAGTAAATAGGAGAATCGCAGCCACACGTGCATTTTCCGGAGATAGACACGGCACCACAAGCCGGGACAGCGCCACCGAAGTTCACAACGCCCATGATGGGGACTTGACCGGCAAGAGCGGTGTTACCGGCGACTGGCAGCTCACCCAAGACCGCCACGTTGCCTTCACCGGTGCCGCCGTAAGCCGCCGCAGGAGCCATGGCACCTCCGTATGCAGCACGAGCAAGACCGCCACCGTATGCAGATCCGAAGGCACCACCATAAGCACCAAAACCAAGGGCATCACCGCATGCAGTAGCAGGAGCCATGGTGGCCACTGGAGCTCCGCAGCCACACCCGGTACCGAAAACATTCTGAGAAAACAAAATAAACTCAGGTGCTGAAATTGCAAAAAAATGCAAAGACAATTTATATAATTAGAAACGACAAAAAAATAAATAAATATGTGGAAATTTAAAAGGAAATCAAAATAAATTCTTAGTTCACTCACCTGGACCAAACAAGCTTGGATGCAGAGCAACAGAACAGCGAAGGTAGACATGTTTGATGTTTGTTGGTGTTCAACGTGAAGCTGAAGACTGGATCATGATCCTACCTCTAGACCACGTTTATATAGTGCAAAAGCTTCTTATCAGAACGTGATGTTTTTCTGTGTGATTAAAACATAGAACTTCATACTGTATATTTCAAGGTTACATCATATTGCAACTACTGATAAAGCTACGTATAGTTAATTTCAAAATGCACAAATTGGTACAACAAAACTAGATAAAGACTATATTTTAGTATAAATAGTCGATCGAATAATCGAAAACTTATTCTGAAGTTCTCTACAACAGAAACAACAATGTCAGCCAAGGTGATCCTCGTCCTCTGCGCTCAGGCGCTCTTCATCCAGGTAAGAAAGTTTTCACTTATACTTTGAGTCTTGATAAAGAGATATTCTTCTGTTAGCGGCTTCACTCGTGTGAAAGTTGTCGCGACACCAGGGACAAAAAGTATCCTACGTGCTGTTCCTGGACATGGTCTACCCTTGTACCAAATTTTGTTGTGCTTTGTCTGATAGAGGATTATTTACTAATCATATTTTTTTTTGTTCACAGACTGCATTCAGTTCATGTCTTGGTCGTGGAGCCATCGCCGCTCCTACTCTTATTGCCCCAGGATGTGCTGGTAATGGCTGGGCTGGCAACAGATTGATTGATAACGGCTGCGCTGGTAACTGGGCTACCAATGGTATGATTGGCGATGGTATCATTGGTAACGGTTGGGCTGGCAATGGCTTGGCTGCTCTAGAGATCATTCCTACCAGTGGCGGTGGGCTGCCAGTCTCCAGCGTCTCTGCAATCGCTCCCAGCGGCCTCTCTGTAGCGTCTGAGAACGCGTTTGAGGGTGCTTTGTCCGTGGCTGGTGAGCTGCCGTTCGTGAGTGCTGTGGCTTTGGACGGTATGTTGCCCAGTGCTGGTGCTGGTGCCGTCAGCTACAGCTGCGGTAACGGTGTTACTGTTATTGAGAGCATCGCTCCTTCTGCTGTTGCCTATGGTGCTGGCGCTGCGGGTGCTTATGGTCTTGGTGCTGGCTATGGACCTGGCGCTGCTGCCATCGCTCCTGGCGCTCACGGACTCGGCTGGGGCAGTCGCAGCTGTGGATGTGGATGTTACTAAAATGCAAATCATAACCATCAATGATCCAATAAAGTTATCAGCAATAATATATTGAATTGTTTGATTCTATAAATGACCATATTCTCTGTAATGCTCATTAAAAAAGACAGGAGACGTGTTTTGCAAAAAAAAATGACTTGAGGTATAAAAAAATTTGGTAATTCACAATGCGTATCTGTAATTAAGAGGATGAAACGGGTGTCTAAAGTTTGTATGGTGGAACCTACTTTCTCGCGGTTGAAGACGTTAGTAGTAATCTATGTAATACTAGGTTTTGCCCACGGCTTCACCCGCATACATAAAATACAGCCTTTGTCATTCAGGAATAAAGCACCTTTCTATCGTTGTAAAAATTTTCGCAATCGGACCAGGACTTTCAGAGATTACATCCTAAAAACAAAAAAAACAAACTTTACCTCTTTATAATATTATTATTGTCACTGGGTAAATACAACACCGTAAGATCATAAAATATATTTCTATTTAAACTCTTGATAAATTGTGAACTGCATTTGAGAGTTTAATAAAGCCAGCCCTATTTAAAAACCGACCTCAGGATGTGTTGCATAACAACACATCCTGAGGTCGGTTTTTAAATTGGGCGACAATTTTGCTAGTTCTTTTTAGGGTTACGCACCCAAAGGGTAAAACGGAACCCTGTTACTAAGAAGTCCGTCTGTCACCAGGCTGTATCTCATGAACCGTGACAGCTAGAAAGTTGAAATTTACACAGACGGTGTACTTCTGTTGCCGCTAGAACAACAAATACTAAAAACAAAATAAAATAAATATTTAATTTCGGCTTCCATATATAACAGAAATGATTTTTTTTGCCCTTCGTGCGCGAGTCCGACTCGCACTTGGCCGGTTTTTTTGTATCATGTTGATTTCAGAAGTACTTGCTGAAGTTAATTTTGATTAACTCGTAGCAGAGAAAGCGCTGGCTTCAGTAGCACCTGCTGAGGTCAATCTTCAGATGGATAATTATTTCATCAAATGACTGGCTTTGAGTTCGTCACGTAAAGACCATTATTTTTCCATTTTTAAATATCACTCCAATCACATCACACTAATATTATAACGGATAAAGTTTGTTTGTATGTGTGTATGTTTGCTTCTCCTTCGTGCTCAAACGTTTTGACGGATTTGGTTGAAACTTGGCACACAAGTAGGAACACATGGAATAGCTCAAAAGGGTTTTATTTTTGTCCCTAGTGTATGTTCCGTTGGGGTTATCTTTTACTTTTACGCGGACGAAGCCACTGGCAGAAGCTACTTGTTTATAAATCAGAACACTATTATGAATGAAAATAAATATGACGTTGCAGCACGTGCCTTCTAATAGTCGAACTCAGCAGTCGGAATGCATGACAACAGAAGTAATCGGGGACAGCTTGTATCTATGTAGGTCAGGACAGCACTGTTGCTGAAAGTTACGTGTCCAGCGGCTCCTGTACGTCTGTATATTCAGACTCACTTGTTGGATCTCCTTTTGCATATTTGACCACCATTAGTTGGGTGGTCGTCCTCTTCTTCGTGATCGGTTGAAAATATTTGGGGCCTTTTTGACTGAGTGATTGTCATTTTGTCTAAGGATAGGTCTGTACCATGGCGTGTGACTTTCTTTCAGCTTCTCGACAATTGGCGCTACCTTAGACGATCCTCTCACATTTTCGTTTTGCACTTTGTCGGGTTACACCTCCAGCCTATCTGTGCATTTTCATGTCGCTCGAACAATAAATATGACGTTGCAGTACGTGCCTTCTAATAGTCGAACTCAGCAGTCGAAATGCATGACAACAGAAACACTAATCGTAATCGGAAACACCTTGTATCTACCTAGGTAGGTTAGGAAAGCACTGTTGCTGAAAGTTACGTGTCCAGCTAGTGGATCACAGATCTTCTTTCTCCGAGAGGCTATGGTTGAGCGCTTGAATTTGTCTTTGCAGGCGGTCTCCAAATGAGGCAATAACAATGCGGTTAGGTTCAATGCTGCTAAAACACAGGCATATCTTTTTACCGCTAAGAGGAGCCAGTTCCATCTTGCTCTAACTTTCCAGGGTGTAACCGTGCCGATAATAATTGACTATTTTGATTTTCTTGGTATAACGTTTACATCCACTCTCAATGTTGGACCACACATCGAGACAAAGGCTCAGCTCGCTGCCAAAAGTTTAGGAATCAATACTTCACAAGCAAGGATGAAACAATAGGTTTCACGTTGGAACAACAACTCAAACTTTATCAAGCGCATGTTCGATCGTGTATGGGGTATTGCTCTCATCATTGGGACGGATCTGCCAGATACCAGCTTAATGCGCTTGATTCAATTGAGAAGCGAGCCAAGTGGATCGTTGGCAATGATGCGCTAGTCGAGTCGAGGCTTCAAAGTCTGCATCAACACGTTAACATTTCGGGAAGTGCGCATCGGGATTGTACAATTTAATTCCGCCAAGCCCATTTCATCATCGGACCACTAGACGTACGGCGCTGCATCACCGAACATCCCACTGATCCCCCCATACGCGAAACGTTTTGGTAACACATTCACTATGCGTACAGGTGAGATGTGGAATTCCCTGCCAAATTCTGTGTTTCCTGATGGCTACAACTAAGGGGTCTTTATATTACGAGTACTATTAGAAATAGGTTCCATGGTTAGCATGCTTACCTAGAAGTAAGCATGCTCCATCATCGACTAACATTATGGCTTACCATGTAGTGAAATAGGGGTCAAACGGGAGGCTATCATCATAATCATTACTTTATCTGAAAGATGTCCACTGATGGACATAGGCCTCCCTCAAGTGTCGCCACAACGACTGGTCCTGCGCGTCTCGCTTCTATTGGTTTCCTGCGATCCTTATTGGGTCATCGGTCCACCTTGTGAGAGCTTATAAATAATAATAAAAAAAAAATAGGTATGCGTTTCGAAATTCGTTATCATATACTCGTAGAATGAAAGATAATGAAAGAGGTAGGTCAGGAACCGTCGTATAGAAGATTTAGGGATAAAATAAAGAAGTATTTGCTCCAGTAATATCTCTTGGTTTATTTAAAGTCAGAAGGAGTCGCTTCAGTAGTAAATAGGAGAATCGCAGCCACACGCGCATTTTCCGGAGATAGACACGGCACCACAAGCCGGGACAGCGCCACAGAAGTTCACAACGCCCATGATGGGGACCTGACCAGCAAGAGCGGTGTTACCGGCGACTGGCAGCTCACCCAAAACCGCCACGTTGCCTTCACCGGCGCCGCCGTAAGCCGCCGCAGGAGCCATGGCACCTCCGTATGGAGCAGGACGAGCAAGAGCGCCACCGTAAGCAGATCGGAAGGCACCTCCGTAAGCACCAAGACCGAGGGCATCACCGCATGAAGTAGCAGGAGCCATGGCGGCCACTGGAGCTCCGCAGCCGCACCCGGTACCGAAAACATTCTGAGAAAGCAAAATAAACTCAGAAAGTGTTTAAATTGCAAATAAATGCAAAGACTATATAATTAGAATAATGACAAAAACAGTAACAACTATGTGGAAATTTAAAAGGGAATAAAAATAAATTCTTAGATCACTCACCTGGACCAAGCAAGCTTGGATGCAGAGCAACAGAACAGCGAAGGTAGACATGTTTGATGTTGGTTGTTGTTCAACGAGAAGCTGAAGACTGAATGATGATCCTACTTCTAGACCACGTTTATATTATATAGTGTAAAAGCTTACTATCAGAACGTGATTTTTTTCTATGTGTGATTAAAACATAGACCTTCATACTATATATTTCAAGGTTACATCACTTACGACATACATACATTTTTCTATTTCCCCATATTGCAACTACTGATAAAGCTACGTATAGTTAATTTCAAAAAGCACAAATTGCTACAACAAAGTAAGATATAGACTACATTCTAGTATAAATAGTCGATTATTGAAAAACTTATTCTGAAGTTCTCTACAACAGAAACAACCATGTCAGCCAAGGTGGTCCTCCTCCTCTGCGCTCAGGCGCTCTTCATCCAGGTAAGAAAGTTCTCACTTATACTTTGAGTCTTGATAAAGAGACATTCGCTAACTAACTGGCTTCTGTTAGCGGCTTCACTCGTTTGAAAGTTCTCGCGACACCAATGACAAAAAGTATCCTACGTGGTGTTCCTGGACATGGTCTACCCTTGTATCAAATTTTGTTGTGCTGTGTCTGATAGAGGATTATTTACTAATCATATTTTTTTTGTTCACAGACTGTATTCAGTTCATGTCATGGTCGTGGAGTCATAGCCGCTCCTACTCTTATTGCCCCAGGATGTGCTGGTAATGGCTGGGCTGGCAACAGATTGATTGATAACGGCTGCGCTGGTAACTGGGCTACCAATGGTATGATTGGCGATGGTATCATTGGTAACGGTTGGGCTGGCAATGGCTTGGCTGCTCTAGAGATCATTCCTACCAGTGGCGGTGGGCTGCCAGTCTCCAGCGTCTCTGCAATCGCTCCCAGCGGCCTCTCTGTTGCGTCTGAGAACGCGTTTGAGGGTGCTCTGTCCGTGGCTGGTGAGCTGCCGTTCGTGAGTGCTGTGGCTTTGGACGGTATGTTGCCCAGTGCTGGTGCTGGTGCCGTCAGCTACAGCTGTGGTAACGGTGTTACTGCTATTGAGAGCGTCGCTCCTTCTGCTGTTGCCTATGGTGCTGGTGCTGCGGGTGCTTATGGTCTTGGTGCTGGCTATGGACCTGGCGCTGCTGCCATCGCTCCTGGCGCTCACGGACTCGGCTGGGGCAGTCGCAACTGTGGATGTGGATGTTACTAAAATGCAAATCATAATTACCCAACCTATGGTTCGAAACAATGATCCAATAAAGTTATCAGCAATAGTATATTGAATTGTTTTATTCTATAAATTACCATAATCTCTGTAATCCTCACGTAATGCTCATTAAAAAGACGCGAGACGTGTTTTGCAAAAAAATATCATTGTCATTAATCAGCCGTATAATTTTCCCACTATTGGGACTCAGGCCTCTTCTTTAGGAGAGGAGCCATAACCCACTACGTGGACCCAATGCGGATTTGTGGATATTACAGTCATGTCTTCGAATTTTCATTTTCGGTTCTAGGACATGCTGATTTGCTCACGATATTTTCCTTATCCGTTTTGAGAGCAGTGGTGATGAATTAAAAATTATTATAATCTACATAATATAATATATATAAAAAACTTTTTACAAAAAAAAATACAACCGACTTCAAAGTAAAATAAAACACTGAAAAGTGCAAAATAACTTTAATTTCGGAAGTCGGTGTTTCTATAATAGTTTTGTCTCTTCGTTATTTAACACCGATTTCCGAAATTATTATATTATTATTATTTTGCACTTTTCAGTGTTTTATTTTACTTTGAAGTCGGTTGTATTTTTTTTTGTAAAAAGTTTTTTATTATTCTCTTTTTAGTTATGGTACCACCACTAAAAAGTACCCCTCAGCCAAACTTAAATACCTTATAGTCAGAGTGCATCTCATGACAATTCTAATAATCCCAAACACGGTTAGATTACATTAATTTATTACAGAGTTCCGGTGCCTAACTTTAGGCTTCATCATCAGATCAGTTCGATATATTCCCCTTCTACTTTCAGTCAGTCATCGACTACATGTATAAACAAAGCAATTTTACTTGTTACGACGGTTCTGCTGTGATCCTATGAGGAGTTCTGTTATGGAACAGAACTCTTATTGGAATATCTTCGAAGTTCATGATCAGATCATAACAATATTTCTATGGGACCAACTCGGAAGTATAAACTTCAAAACAAAATAAAAATTTAAAATCGGTCCACAATTGACCGAGAAATCGGTGAACATACATAAAAAAAAAAAAACATACATTCAACCGAACATATAACCTCCTCCTTTTGAAGTCGGTTAAAAAGGGGAAACCGACTGACAGACATATCAACGCAAAGCCAAAACTACTGGGACTAGGAGCGTGACACTAAGCACAAGGTTTCCTTTTATAATGTAGGCGAGCACTAAGAAAACATTTTACTTATAATTTAGCCCCGAAGAGGATGAAACGGGTGTCTAAAGTTTGTATGGTGAAACCTACTTTCACGTGGTTAAAGACGTTGGTAGAAGCTATTCTAGTAATCTATATAATATGTCACTAGGTAATTGCAACACCGCCGTAAGATTATAAAATATATTTCTATATAAACTCTTGATAAATTGTGAACTGCATTTGAGAGTTTGATAAAGCTAGCTTAAGAGCGGCTAACTCGAGGTATATTTCCATACAAAAACCGCTCTTACGTGATTATGATGTTATTACACAACTTTCTCTAGATATTTTGGATACACAGCTATCTTGTGGATATTATCTAGGCTTCTATATAAATCAAAACATAAATTTGTGTAAAACTAATGTAGTAAAGAACTCTGAAAATCTGCTATTTTACGTGGACTTTGGCCCTCCATAATGTACTCATATATTAAAAATATAAAAAAGTAAGTAGGTACATCAATAGAAGCTTTGCACATTTAATCGATATTCTGAATGACGACAATTTTTCTGAAAATCTTTTAAGGGTTTAAAAAAAACTTATTTCCTGGAACACGTTTTGTGAAATATTCGAGTAAATCACGGAATTACCGAATGCCAACAGTGTTTTCAGACGTTGTCTCTCTTTTTTCGCTTTGCCTCTTCATCAAAAATCGCGTTGGATTGCGTTAAATGAAGCAACAAACTTTTAAACCATGCTCGACGTTGACGATAGGCGAGTGGAAAAGGGCCCTCTTAAGCAGCACATTCTGAGGTCGGTTTTTAAACTAGACCATTTTGCTAGTTCTGTTTAGGGTTCCCCACCCAAAGGGTGAAAAGGGACCCTATTACCAAGACTTCGCTATCCGTTCACCTGTCTATCTGTCTGTCCGTCTGTCACCAGGCCGTATCTCATGAACCGAGACAGCTAGACAGTTGTAATTTTCACAGATGATGTATTTCTGTTGCTGGTAAAACAGCAAATATTAAAAAACTGAATAAAATAAATATTTAAATTGGGCTCCCATACAACAAACTTGACTTTTTTGCCGTTTTTTGCTACGGACGGTTTTTTTTTTGAGGGGAAAATCATCCAATAACATCTTCCGCTCTTGGGCGGAACGTGAGGGTGTGTCAGATTTTTACTGACCAAAACCCACTCTTGTTCCTTCGTTTCCTTTCATACCAGAGTCGAGTCTTCCTTTCGGAAGCAGACCCTTGGCCCCAGTAGGCTTCGACCCTGCTGGGGCTTGCTGACATCTCCTTGAGGCTCGCGTGGAACAGTACGCGCCGTCGACGAATCGAACTCGGTCCGGACGGTTACCTGGCGGTCGGACGGTGAGCTACCCATTGCTCGCCGTCCGCAAACCTGCACCTACGGTGACCGGACCGTGCACATGCATTAGGTACTGCTTCGCAGAAGGAAGCGACCGCCTACCAGTCCTCCTTGCTTCGGACCATGGCCCTAGGCCTGGCGCAAGAGATCGTTGCCATTGATAATATCCCCCACGAAGACACGGCGGCTCTGCCCAATCGGAGCACACCTCTACCGTGTGCTCCACCGTGTCCTCCAGGCGGTTCACACAGTGGTGACACCCGGGCGTTACTTCCGTACGAAGCCAGCGCAGGAACTTCCCAAACTGATCATGTTCGGTGAGAACCTGCGTCATGCGGAAGGTGAAGTTGCCGTGAGGTCTTTCCAGCCACTCCTCAAAGAGGGGACTTACCACCATAATTATGACGTGCCCAGCATTGGGTTGCGATAGTCGCTGTCGCCATTCCACCATGAGATCTCACCGGAACTCTGTCCGCCATGCCGCGACTTGTCGCGGCAGCGGAGTTTCGCCCCGGCGTTGCATCTCCATGCGCAAATCGTGCATGCGTGCAAGGACTGTTGCCTCCAGATCCCATGGTGTCGAGGACGACTCCCAAGTACTTCATCGTGGACCCGAAGCCGATGTGAACTCGTCCAAACGTTAATTGGGAACGACGTGGTAGCGCGCTCCGAGGGCCGTAAGAACACATGGCCTCGGACTTGTGCAGCGCTACCTCGAGTCCCAACTGTTGGATCCTATCAACGACTATCGCAACTCCGCGTGTCACTAGGTCGACCGCCGCCTTGTATGACTCTCCTTTCGCCAGGACCAGCGTTTCGTCTGCGTAACAGACACCACAGGGAGGTCGCCGCGCAGCACGTAGTCGTACCCGATTTTCCACAATGGCGGTCCTAGTAGCGATCCCTGCTACGGACGGTACGGAACCTTTCGTGCGTGAGTCCGACTCGTACTTGGTCGTTTTTTTTGCATCAAGTTGATTTCAGAGGGACTTGCTGAAGTTAATTTTGATTAACTCGTAGCAGAGAAAGCGCTGGCTTCAGCAGCACCTGCTGAGGTCAATCTTCAGATGGATGATCATTCCATCAAAAGACTGACTCTGAGTTCGTCACGTAAAGACCATTATTTTTCCATTCATTAATATCACTCTAATCACATGTAGAATAAAATGAAAGACTAGTTCATCATGCACTGTGTTTTATTATTTCCAATACTAATAACAATGTTTGTAAAGAACAAACACATTTAATAAAGCAATACGTTGTAGCAATTATTCATAGTAATAGTTTATAATTATTCTCTAATGTAATTTTAAATAAAATATCGATTTAATATTTAACTTACCTGTAAATCGCAGGATGTTATCCACCAAAGTTGGACAGCAACTGAGAGCGCAATAATGGCGACACGCTTTGTTATAGGTTTAGGGAGGGGATGTTGCCATTATTGCGATCTCGGCCGTTATAAACATTACTTTTAAATTAAAATTATTTTAGCGTTGTTTTGCAGCTAAACTATGTAATATGTTCACTGATGGACATAGGCCTTCCTCAAGTGTCGCCACAATGACTGGTCCTGTGCGTCTCGCATCTATCGGATTCTTGCAATCCTCACTAGGTCATCGGTCCACCTTGTGAGAAGTTATAAATAATAATAAAAAAATAGGCATGCATTTCTAAATTCGCCATCGTCTATTCGTAGAAAGAAAAATAATGAAAGAGGTAGGTCAAAAACCGTCGTATAGGAGATCTAAGGATAAAATAAAATAAATAAGTATTTGCTCTAGTAATATCTCTTGGTTTATTTAAAGTCAGAAGGAGTTGCTTCAGTAGTAAATAGGAGAATCGCAGCCACATGCGCATTTTCCGGAGATAGACACGGCTCCACAAGCCGGGACAGCGCCACCGAAGTTCACAACGCCCATGATGGGGACTTGACCAGCAAGAGCGGTGTTACCGGCGACTGGCAGCTCACCCAAGACCGCCACGTTGCCTTCACCGGTGCCGCCGTAAGCCACCGCAGGAGCCATGGCACCTCCGTATGCAGCAGGACGAGCAAAAGCGCCACCGTAAGCAGATCCGAAGGCACCACCGTAAGCACCCAGACCGAGGGCACCACCACATGTAGCAGCAGGAGCTATGGCGGCCACTGGAGCTCCGCAGCCGCACCCGGTACCGAACACATTCTGAGAGAAAAAATAAACTCAGAAGGTGTTGAAATTGCAAACAAATGCAAAGTCAATTTATATAATTAGAATAACGACAAAAACAGTAACAATAAAGGGAAATTTAAAAGGGAATAAAAATAAATTCTTAGATCACTCACCTGGACCAAGCAAGCTTGGATGCAGAGCAACAGAACAGCGAAGGTAGACATATTTGATGTTTGTTGGTGTTTAACGTGAAGCTGAAGACTGAATTATGTTCCTACTTCTAGGCCATGTTTATATAGGCTAGAGCTTCATATCAGAACGTGATGTTTTTCTGTGTGATTAAAACATAGACCTTCATACTATATATTTCAAGGTTACATCACTTATGACAGACAAACATTTTTCTATTTCCCCATATTGCAACTACTGATAAAGCTACGTATAAATAATTTCAAAATGCACAAATTGCTACAACAAAGCTAGATAAACACTACATTTTAGTATAAATAGTCGATTGATTATTGGAAAAGTCATTCTGAAGTTCTCTACAACAGAAACAACAATGTCAGCCAAGGTGATTCTCGTCCTCTGCGCTCAGGCGCTCTTCATCCAGGTAAGAAAGTTTTCACTTATACTTTGAGTCTATGTTACCTTTTCTTATTTCGGCTATTCTCAGGGGTTGCATAATATAACCATTCATTAAAATATCATGGTTTTATTCCAATTCTTTGTATCATACGCCACTTACAATTCTAGTTTTTGTCATTGTCTGACACATATAACATTACTAGATCGAATAAATAATCATGTGTTTTACTGGTCTGCTGATAAAGAGACATTCGCTAACTAACTAGCTTCTGTCAGCGGCTTCACTTGCGTGAAAGTTTTCGCGACACCAGGGACGAAAAGTATCCTAAGTGCCATACCAGGATATAGTCTTGTACCAATTTAATCGTGGTTTGTCTTATATAGGATTATTTACCAATTATATTTCTTTGTTCACAGACTGCATTCAGTTCATGTCTTAGTCGTGGAGCCATCGCTGCTCCTACTCTTACTGCTCCAGGATGTGCTGGTAACGTCTGGGCTGGTAAATGGGCCAACAATGGCTTGCTTGGTGATTGCAACATGGGTAACGGTTGGGCCGGAAATGGGTTGGCTGCTCTAGAGATCATTCCTACCAGTGGCGGTGGACTGCCAGTCTCCAGCTTCTCTGCAATTGCTCCCAGTGGCCTCTCTGTAGCGTCTGAGAACGCGTTTGAAGGTGCTCTGTCCGTGGCTGGTGAGCTGCCGTTCGTGAGTGCTGTGGCTTTGGACGGCATGTTGCCCAGTGCTGGTGCTGGTGCCGTCAGCTACAGCTGCGGTAACGGTGTTACTGCTATTGAGAGCATCGCTCCTTTTGCTGCTGCCTCTGGTGATGTCGGTGCACATGGTGCTGCGGGTGCTTATGGTCTCGGTGCTAGCTATGGATCTGGCGCTGCTGCCATCGCTCCTGGCGCTCACGGACTCGGCTGGGGCAGCCGCAGCTGTGGATGTGGATGTTACTAAAATGCAAATCATAATTACACCTATGGTTCGAAACAATGATCCAATAAAGTTATCAGCAATAATATATTGAATTGTTTGATTCTATAAATGACCATAATCTCTGTAATTAATGCTCATTAAAAAGACAGGAGACGTGTTTTGTAAATATAATCTTTAGGTTTAAAAAAATTAGGTACCTAATTCACAATGCTTAACTGTAATTAATTTAGATGTAGCCTATTTAAACCACATAGTTTATCATAGCATAATCAGCATTATAATGTTCCCACTGCTGGGACTTCGGCATCCTCTTTAGGAGAGGAAATGAGCCTTTACCCACTACGCGGGCCCAATGCAGATTTGTGGATATTACAATCATGTCTTCGAATTTTTGGTTCTAGGACATGTTTTCTCGAGATGTTTTCGAAAACGTTGGTAGATGCTAGTAATCTATATAATATGTCACTGGGTAATTGCAACACCTTAAGATTATAAAATATATTTCTATTTAAACTCTTGATAAATTGTGAACTGTATTTGAGAGTTTAATAAAGCCAGCTTAAGCAACACACCTGAGGTCAGTTTTTAAATTGTGCGACCATTTTGCTAGTTCTTTTTAGGTTTCTGCACCCAAAGAGTAAAACGGAACCCTATTACTAAGACTCCGCTGTCCGTCCGTTTGTCTATCCTTCGGTCACCAGGCTGTATCTCATGAACCGTGACAGCGAGACAGTTGAAATTTTCACAGATGATGTATTTCTGCTACCGCTAGAACAAAAAATACTAAATATAGAATTTAAAAAAATGCTAAATGCTGCCAGTCTTCTGGGCACATTTCCGGATGACAGCGATGTGGAGGAGTATTTCGACGCCTGAGTGTACTTTGTGATTTTGTATTATATTTATGTACATAGTCAGGTTTTAGTAAAAATAGTTTAGTTAATATTTTAGTTTTTTATCTAAGAGGCTCTTTATAAAAAAATAAAAAATGAATGTAATAAATATTTAGGGTTCCCATAGTATAAAACAAACGTGACTTTTTTGCCGTTTTTTGCTACGGACAGTACGGAACCCTTCGTTCGCGAGTCCGACTCGCACTTGGCTGGTTTTTTGTATCATGTTGATTTCAGAGGTACTTGCTGAAGTTAATTTTGATTAACTCGTAGCAGAGAAAGCGCTGGCGTCAGCAGCACATGCGTAGGTGACACTGTATACAGAAAATACAAAACACAAAGAAACCAATGAATACCTAAAAAAAAAATTGCTTACTATTAATATAAAACTTATTCGAACTTAAAATTCCAAGTCAATCCAAAGATCACTTCAAAGCAACCCGTTTCAAAAAACGGCAATTTCATAGGTAAAAACCTATTAATTATGAAGTTGCAGCACGTGCCTTCTAATAGGCGAACTCAGCAGTCGGAATGCATGACAACAGAAGTAATACAAGAAGAAAAGGGATACAGCTTTCATCACCGAAAGACGCGCTAGCAGCGTTCGAGAAGGTCATGGAAGAGGTGTCTGCGGCGGAAAAAATGTTTCGAAAATTGGTTCAGACGCATAAAACTTTGTATAGAGGCTGGTGGAGAGTTCTTTGAAAAGATTTAATAAAGATATTTTATCTTGAAGTTAGTTCTTGTTTCTCAAAACTTTCTGAGTGTCCTACGTAAGCATGCTCCATCATCGACTAACATTATTGCTTAGCATGTATTGAAATAGTGGTCAAACGGGAGCCTATCATCTTAATCATCATTTTAACCTCTTGAACGTTCGCGAACATTCCACGAAATGCCCTACGCGTCGAGGATTTTTCGATTATTCTTTTTTTTTGGTTTGACCTTGAGAAAAACGCAAATTTCGTGGTTATATTGATAATTATATGCAATAAATTATACCTTCCCGGAAAGCCCATTAGTTTTCCTATCGAACTGTGTAAGATTATAAATAAATGAAACTGACCTGACTTCGTAGCGACGAGATAAATTGGCATTTTGAAAATTTTCTTACACATAACCTTTAACTTTCTCACATTACACCAAAACCACACACATATTCTCGAAAAAAACACTTGAATACGATAGTCCATACATTTGCGCAAAAACAATGTTACTCATATCACATCAAATTACAATAATTACACGACACAATAACTATTTCCGCAACTCAACAAGAAGCGCGGCGCGCAGCGCGCGGCGGCACGCGAAATGTAAACAAACACTGTCTGTACTATCTATAGGTAATGTTCACGACTGTGGCGCCATTTTTACCGGTTTATTTTCTTTCAACAACGATTATGATAACAATATGCAATTTTATCACTTTGTAGTAACTTCATTATGTTTATAGGTAAATAAACTAACAACTTATGTAGATTTCAAAGCATTTCGAGATAAATTTTTCACTAAAACAAGTCGAAACACGACGGCCATGACGGAAAAAAATACGCATCTTCACAAGTTTCGTCACTTTTTCACTGGCATATTTATTACTTTTCCAAAAACAAACACTTGCAACGTAATCTACACTTATTTCTCAGTAATTCTATATAAATCTTATAAGATTACTCATCGTTTTCTAATTGGAAACATGATTTTCGTCCCGACGCAACCACGCAACAATTGCTCCCAAAAAGTGACAGCTAGCTGAATGACGGATCACTTTATTTTTTTCAATCTTCTTCATTCTATGTATCGATATTGCCAATGGAAAATATTTTAATAGAAAGCGAATGAACTATTCTGTTCAATCAAATAAAAAACGGGTTGCAACTTGAAAATATACGTCACAGAAAAAATATCCAATCGGTGCAAGTCACTCTCGTACACCTGGGTGTACCAATGGCGCGATGGGCACTCAAATCTCTCGTACACCCGGTTGTTCGAGAAACGCGCGAGAGGTTAACTGAAACATGTCCACTGATGGACATAGTCCTCCCTCAAGTGTCGCCACAACGATTAGTTCTGCGCGTCTCGAATCTGTTGGATTCCTACGATCCTCACTGGGTCATCAGTCCACCTTGTGAAAGCATATAAATAATAATAAAAAAATAGGTATGCATTTCGAAAATCGCCATCATATAGAAAGAAAGATAATGAAAGATGTAGGTCAGGAACCGTCGTATAGGAGATCAAAGGATAAAATAAAGAAGTATTTGCTCTGGTAATATCTCTTTGTTTATTTAAAGTCAGAAGGAGTTCCTTCAGTAGTAAATAGGAGAATCACAGCCACACGCGCATTTTCCGGAGATAGACACGGCACCACAAGCCGGGACAGCGCCACCGAAGTTCACAACGCCCATGATGGGGACTTGACCAGCAAGAGCGGTGTTACCAGCGACTGGCAGCTCACCAAAGACCGCCACGTTGCCTTCACCGGCGCCGCCGTAAGCCGCCGCAGGAGCCATGGCACCTCCGTATGCAGCAGGACGAGCAAAAGCGCCACCGTAAGCAGATCCGAAGGCACCACCGTAAGCACCAAGACCGAGGGCATCACCGCAAGCAGTAGCAGGAGCCATTGCGGCCACTGGAGCTCCGCAGCCGCACCCGGTACCGAAAACATTCTGAGAAAACAAAATAAACTCAGAAAGTGTTGAAATTGCAAACAAATGCAAAGACAATTTATATAATTAGAATAACGACAAAAACAGTAACAATTATGTGGAAATTTAAAAGGGAATAAAAATAAATTCTTAGATCACTCACCTGGACCAAGCAAGCTTGGATGCAGAGCAACAGAACAGCGAAGGTAGACATGTTTGATGTTTGTTATTGTTCAACGAGATGCTGAAGAGTGAATGATGATCCTACTTCTAGACCACGTTTATATAGTGTAAAAGCTTCTTATCAGAACGTGATGTTTTTCTATGCGTGATTAAAACATAGACCTTCATACTATATATTTCAAGGTTACATCACTTACGACATACATTTTTCTATTTCCCCATATTGCAACTACTGATAAAGCTACGTATAGTTAATTTCAAAATGCACAAATTGCTACAACAAAGCTAGATAAAGACTTCATTTTAGTATAAATAGTCGATTGATTATTGGAAAACTTATTCTGAAGTTCTCTACAACAGAAACAACTATGTCAGCCAAGGTGATTCTCGTCCTCTGCGCTCAGGCGCTCTTCATCCAGGTATGAAAGTTTTTACTTATACTGTGAGTCTATGTTACCTTTTCTAATTTCGGCTTTTATCAAGGGTTGCATAATATAACCAGAATATCATGATTTTATTCCAATTTTTTCTTATTTACTTTATAATTTTTGTACACACATAAATATAAAAAAGATACTCGTACATTCATATAAAAATTGTACAAAGGTACTGCTTATTACTAAAATTAATTTCTTATAGCAGACCTGCGAAAGGAGAGATAGGAAGAAATGTAGACAATAGTGATTCTTTGTATCGTACGCCATTTACGATTCTAGCTTTTGTCACCATCAACGATATTGTAGTAACATCCAAAGCATCTGACACATATAACATTACTACAACGAATAAATAATCATGCGTTTTGTTGGTCTGCTAATAAAGAGACATTCGCTGACTAGTTTTTATCAGTAAGTTTGCTCGCATGAAAGTTCCCGGGATAAAAAGTATCCTACGTGCTGTTCCAGGACATGGTCTATCCGTGTACAAATTTTATCGTGGTTTGTCTGATAGAGGATTATTTACTAATTATATTTTTTTGTTCACAGACTGCATTCAGTTCATGTCTTGGTCGTGGAGCCATCGCCGCTCCTACTCTTATTGCCCCAGGATGTGCTGGTAATGGCTGGGCTGGCAATAGATTGATTGATAACGGCTGCGCTGGTAACTGGGCTACCAATGGTATGATTGGCGATGGTATCATTGGTAACGGTTGGGCCGGCAATGGCTTGGCTGCTCTAGAGATCATTCCTACCAGTGGCGGTGGGCTGCCAGTCTCCAGCGTCTCTGCAATCGCTCCCAGCGGCCTCTCTGTAGCGTCTGAGAACGCGTTTGAGGGTGCTTTGTCCGTGGCTGGTGAGCTGCCGTTCGTGAGTGCTGTGGCTTTGGACGGTATGTTGCCCAGTGCTGGTGCTGGTGCCGTCAGCTACAGCTGCGGTAACGGTGTTACTGCTATTGAGAGCATCGCTCCTTCTGCTGTTGCCTATGGTGCTGGCGCTGCGGGGGCTTATGGTCTTGGTGCTGGCTATGGACCTGGCGCTGCTGCCATCGCTCCTGGCGCTCTCGGACTCGGCTGGGGCAGCCGCAGCTGTGGATGTGGACGTTACTAAAATGCAAATCATAATTACACAACCTGTGGTTCGAAACAATGATCCAATAAAGTTATCAGCAATAATATATTGAACTGTTTGATTCTATAAATTACCATAATCTCTGTAATGCTCACGTAATGCTCATTAAAAAGACAGAAGACGTGTTTTGCAAAAAATAATCTTTAGGTTCAAAAAATTTTCGCAATTCACAATACATTTATCTGTAATTATTTTATATACAGCATAGTTTAGCATAGCGTAATCATTAATCAGCCTTATAATGTTCACACTGTTGGGACTCAGGCCTCCTCTTTAGGAGAGGAAATGAGCCGTAACCCACTACGTGGGCCCGATGCGGATTTGTGGATATTACAGTCATGTCTTCGAATTTTTGGTTCTAGGATAAGTTGGTTTACTCACGATGTTTTCCTTAACCGTTTTGAGAGCACTGGTGATGAATTAAAAATAATTGTAATCTATGTAATATAATACCTAAAAGGGGAAACTTACTGACAGACATTTTGACAGACATATCAACGCAAAGCTAAAACTACTGGGACTAGGAGCGTGACATTATGCACAAGGTTTCCTTTTATGATGTATTACCCAAATGGAGATTAGCTAAGACCAGCAAGTGATTCTTAGTAATCAGCATAGGCTTTTATAACAAGTTGCTAAAGGCGGTAACAGAACTTAGCGAGGGAAAATTCAAAACTCATATTAAGCTTGTCCTAAGCAAAAAAGCGTACTATAAGTTTAAAGACTATGTCGAAGACACGCTTGTTTGGCAATGACTACTTACTTCTGGACATGTGGCCCCCTGGTAACTCATTATTATTGTAATAATAATAATAATAATAATAAAGTTTATTGACACAAAAAATATTTAGGTAACAAATTTTTTGAAGCCCTGGCTCCTGAGCTAGGTAGCAACCTGTGTTACAGGAGCCAGTGTCTTCACCCAGTTGCATATGTTACATTTGGTCACATATTCATTTATACATATTTGATTAAAAAAAATAAAAAACATGGTAAAATAAAATAAATGAAAATGCACGCATGCTCAAGTATTTAATGACTCAGCGTGTTATGTGTGTGTTTATGTGGGTGTGCACGTATGTGAGTGTGTGTGTAGGTGTGCATGTGTGATAGTATGTTTGTGTGCGTGTGTGTAGGTGTGCATGTGTGATAGTATGTTTATGTGTGCGTGTGTGTGTGTGTATATTATTATTATTAGATATTATATATTCATGAGTACTGCTGTTGGATGAAATCTTCCGTTTGGTGATAATTCAGTGTTTGAAGCCATGTGGAGATTTTCTTTTTACTTTCTCTAGTTGTTAATGGGTTTATATTAAGGGTATTGTTTATTTTATTGTAAATGTAAGTAGCCATGTAAATGTGTTGACGTCTAGCGGAAGCGGTTTTATATCTTGCTGGTCTACATAAGTCAGGCCGAGTAACAGTTCTCCTTATTTTTGTGGCGTGATTTACCGGTGTGATTTGCTGTTGTTTTAATGTGAGATTAAGAAGGTACAACTGTCTCACGGTAAGTACATTACAATTTTTATACAGATCTTTTGTAGGAAACCGGTACGGTTTGAATGTCATGACCTTAAGTAGAGATCTTTGGGCTCTTTCGAGGTTAATCATACAGGTTTTGCAGGCGCCTCCCCAGGCAGTAATACAGTAACCTATAATTGACTGAGCCAGCGCAAGATACACCGTTCGTAATAGTTTAAACTGGGCCACGTGTCGAAGCTTTTTAAATGCCCATATAAGTTTCCTAACTCGGGAAGTGGTCAATTCAATGTGGGGACGCCAGTTAAGTTGTTCGTCCAGAAGTACTCCCAGGTATTTGACTGACTTTTTTTGTGAGATTGGAAGGCAAGGGCATTGGTGATCGTTAATATCATTGCAGGAGTGTGCTTTGAGACTTATTTCCATGGGTTTAGTATTGGCGAAAGTAAATTGCAAATATGAGGTCTTTGAAATATTCAGGGTTAGTAAGTTACTTTCCAGCCAATGGATTATTTTACGTAAACCCAGCTCTGCCGCTTGTTGCGCTGCTTCCCAATTCTCACCGTGAAATATTAACACTGTATCGTCTGCATAACTAAATATTCTACCCTTGTCAAGAGACTGCTGGCATAGGTCATTAACATAGACTAGGAAGAGGCTTGGGGATAAGCAGCTTCCTTGTGGTACACCGTAATCAATTTTGGCTTCATTACTGATCATTTCACCAATCTTTATTTTTTGGGTTCGATCAGTTAGAAAGTCAGTAAGTATGCTGAGAGCCTTTCCCCTGATTCCGGCATGTTCCAGCTTCTTTACAAGGGTCGAAATACAGACAGTGTCAAACGCCTTAGCTAGGTCTAGGAAAACACCCAGACATTTCTGCCTTGCATCAACTTTTGCAGTTACGTAATCAACAAGTTGATTGACTGCGTCTACGGTGCTTTTCCCAGACCTGAAACCGAATTGCGAGTCTGCTAAAATTTTGAAATGCTCCAGGTATTTTATGAGTCTATGGTTCAGCAGTTTTTCTAAGATCTTTGATAATACTGAAAGTACTGAGATAGGTCTGTAATTTTTAACATCCTCTTTACCCCCTCCCTTATGAACAGGAGTTACTAGGGATTTTTTGAAGATTCGGGGGAAGATTCCCTGTTCGAAACATATCTGAGTAAGTTTTGTAAGAGGTGGGACTAGTACATCTTTACCCAGTTTGAGGAGTTTGACCGGAATTGAGTCCCACCCTGTGGCACAGTCATTCCTTAAGTTATTAACCACAGATTCAATTTCGGCCTCGTCCGGAGATAGCAAAACCATAGATTGACTTGCAGCTGATGATTCAAATTTATATGAGGAACTTGGGCAATTTTGATTTTGAATGATAGTGCTCGCTAACTGCTTTCCAATGTTTGAAAAATAATAATTTATTTCCTCAATAGCATTGGGCGCGCCTGTTGCAGTTAGGAGTTTGTCCGCTGTTGTTTTTTGTCCAGTTTGGTTGGTAATGGTTTTAATAATACTCCAAGTATCCTTGTTGTTTTTTGAGGATTCTAAAGCGGATCTTTCATGGTTTAATTTTATTTTCCTAAGTAACAGATTACAGAAATTACGGTACCGTTTATATGTTAATTTGATAATTTGGTTTTTTGGGTCAGCTAGAAATGTTTTATGGAGATTATCGCGGTGTCGAATACACCGTAGTAGGCCAGGTGTAATCCAAGGCTTAAGTACAGTTTTCCGGTTAGATACTTTTTTAACCTGGGAGTATTGAGTTATTATGGACATCAAACATTCGACAAACCCAGTTGCAACCTCATTTGCATCGCGTTTTTCGGATATAAATGTAAAATCGGTATTTTTAAGCTGCTCTACTGCAGCTTCAAAATTTACTTTTGTGACGTATTTACTGGGACATTTTTTGTAATTGATTCCCTTATCTAAGCAAATTAAAACTGAGGCATGGTCTGTGACTGTTGAGTCCATTACTATAACAGTCGCACAACTAGATTTATTAATCATTGCATGGTCGAGGCAATTTTGTAATCTTGTCGGATGTGTGTGTCCCGGTAATAGGCCCAATTCGGCGGTCAGATTAAGATAAGACGAACTATTCCTGTCAGTATTGCTTGGTTTTATGTCAATGTTAATATCGCCTATTAAAATGATGTTGTTGGCTTTCTGCGTACTTAAAATGCTTCCTAGGGAGTTTAGAAAGCCGTCAATACAATATATGGATGGAGATCTGTAGGATGCTAGAATACATGTATCGGAATCAATTTTTAGTAAAAGAAAGTTGGCACCTATCGAATCTGGTTCTTCCACTGTACACTGTATAGTGCTTTTTACATAAATTGTGATGCCATCATTTTGGTTTAAGCATTTTTTACTGGAGTAAGACACGTAATTATCAATCCGAGGTATTGGTTTGTCATCACTAAGCCAGCACTCCGTCAAGATTATAATGTCCATTTCACAACACAACCTTGCTAATTGAGCTTGAAAGCCGTCTAGGTTTTTATAGATGCTTCGGATGTTCTGAGTGATTATTTTTAATGAATCCTTCGAGGTTTTTATAATAGTGTTGCAGATATTAGTATCACAGTGATGTGAAGATGCCACCGCGAAGTTATCTATTTGTGATGTGATATCAGTATTTGTATTAGCCATTGGGAGTCGTTATATTTTTATGTAACGTGTTAATGCGCGAGAACTTATCTTAGGCCTAGTGTGATACACCATTAAGGCGGATACGCTCGGAGTGGAAGATATATGTATACTAATAATAATATTTTTGTGGTGTGTTAGTGTATTGTGTACTGAATTGTAGTTTTTGAGTGATTTGTGTTTAAATGTTACATAATAACAGAGCAGGTGTAGATAAAAAAAAAATAAAACAATTGTAATTAAGTAAATGGAACATGCATTTTCATAAGCCAGTCATTGTTTTATGCTTGATTTAAGGTCATCCTCGCTTTTTATAAGTATGTGTTGAGAACCTTCCTTTTGTCGAAGAAAAACTTTTCCATATGATGTCCAGCAAAATTTGAAATTATTCTCGCTAGCAAATTTCCTTGCCAAAAAGAACAAGCGCTGCGACTTCATAGTCAGGCTCTCTGATAGGTAAATAGGTTTTATATCACCTGGTATTTTGATATGGGCGGTGTTCAACTTGGCCTGGGCATTCTTGCGATTGTAAATGCGCACCTTCTGCAGCATATTTTCTTTCGTAGAAACTGAGATAAAGTCCACTATTATAGATGAACCACCACCCTTTTTACTTAAGCGATAAATATCCTTAACTTCGTGACGTTCTAGAGGGATATCCAGAACTTTTGCTGTATCCGATACTATATTACGCAGATCCTCTTTACTTTCTCCTTCCTTTTTAGGTATATTTCTAAATTCAATTTTTGTTAAACATAAAATCCTTTCTAAATTCTCCACCTTGTCTTCCAACTGATTTATATAGGTCCGATCGACTTTTCGGTCTCTTTCACTATCATCTAACCTTATTTTTATATCGTCGTATTGCTTATTGACAAACTCTATGGATTTCTTCAACTCTGCGTTCTGAGCTATAATTTCGGTCATAGATTTTTGAAGGGATGTAAATTTGATTCCGGATTGCGCATTAGACTCTTCCAGCAAATCACGGATTTCTTGCATAAAAGTGACTAATTCATGATCGTATTTACGTTTTAAATTACGTGACGTGACGTTCGTTCCATCCATACTGCTTAAATTAGGGGCCGATCCGGATAAATTAATAGTTGGGTTAGTCGTCTTAATCGTTTCGGAGTCACTAGCTTTAGACGCTGCCGGTGACATGCACGGAGGTGGCGTACGTCTCATATTGTTATTAGTTTCGTAGTGGGTAGTGGGTACCTTAAAATGTGCGGTGTCTCACTGTGTGTCGCGTAGCTCTCAGTATGCAGCGATTCGGAGCTGTAGATGAGTCACAACAGTGCGCGCAGACGTCGTTGTGCAAGCGGGATAGCAATTATGGGCAGCGTACCGTTCTCGCAGAGGTGAAGGCGGGCGCGCGGTTAACTAACACATCGCACTTGGTGACCAACGGGTATAGTCTTGTCCACTACGCGAGATTGTACACTACTTGTATTTGCATACAGGCGACTATTCCGTATTTGGAGAAATGCAAAAATATTATTTTTAATAAAAAAATTTGACACACGTCTACTCTCGGTCGCAGAAGCGGGCGAAGGCCAAATTGTGTCTATTAACTGCTCCATCTTTGTTTTAATATATAAATTTTTTTAACACATTGCTTTTGTAATATTTTTCAAATTATTTGGACTTCAACTACCTTAAATTCGTTAGTAATTTATTTTGTTAACATCTCATTTCACAGACTCACTTTTTTGATATGATTATTTTATTGTGCTTTTGGGTACAATATTCACTGGTCTACACTGTTTTTACATAATATCTATTAATACTGTAATATGAAAATATTGTAAATAACAATTTTTTTTTTAAAGAGTAACCATGGAGTTTCTTGCCGGTTCTTCTCCATAAGAAACGACCAATTTGGAACCGTGCACTAGCTTCTGACGTTTTATAATTGCCCATGTGAAATAAAAATAGTTTTGATTTTGATTTTGATGTAGGCGAAGAAAGCGACTAAGAATTTTTTTTTTTATTCTGCCCTTAAGAGGATGAAACGGGTATCTAAAGTTTGTATGGTGAAACCTACTTTCACGTGGTTAAAGACGTTGGTAGAAGCTATTCTAGTAATCTATATAATATGTCACTGGGTAATTGCAACACCGCCGTAAGATTATAAAACAGATTTCTATATAAACTCTTGATAAATTGTGAACTGCATTTGAGAGTTTGATAAACTGCCGCCATATGGAAAAAGGACGTTTCTACATGAAGTACGAAACGGAGAAAAAAAATAATTTATATTTAAAAAACTAAAAAATGCGCTGTGCGAAAGGAAATAAACAAAATAATAATTTTATCGTGCAAAAGTCTGTATTAGAATTTGATCTATAAGAAATAATATGTAAATTTTAATTAAATATTTGTTATGTATTTAATAAATTACTTTTTCTGGTTCTTTTTAGTAAAAAAAATGCAATAAAATACGTGATACTGCAATGAAAAGACGTTTCTGGCTAGAAACGTCCTTTCATCTTAGTATTTTTTTAAATGTCTTTCCTACTTAGTGATAATTTGTTACCAGGTTCCAGTAACTAAATAAAAAAGACGTTAATAGCCATTTGCTGCTTTTCAACTTATTAATAGGTACTAATATTCAATGACCTTAAAAAATACCTGCAGATTGTTAGATCCTTAAATGTAAACTGAAGTACGTTTTATTATGATAATTATCTTGAATAAAACACAAAATATGAGAATCAGACCTACATTTTTTATAAAGAATAACAAAAATAGCAATTACAAACCTCTCCAAACAAAAATTATAAAAACTGTCTAAGTTTGTACTAATTAGGTATACTTAATATTAATAATAATCATAGTTTTTAAACGGCTTCAAAAAGGAGGAGGTTCTATGTTCGGCTGAATGTATTTTTTTTTAATGTATCTTCACCGATTTCTCGGTCAATTGTGCACCGATTTCGAATTTTTTTTTGTTTGACGGGTTATGCTTCCGAATTGGTCCCATAAAAATATTGTTATGATCTGATCATGAACTTCAAAGATATGGAACAAAACTCCTCATAGGATCACAGCAGAACCGTCGTAACAAGTAAAATTGCTTTGTTTATACGTGTAGTCGATGACTGACTGAAAGAGGAGGGGAATATATCGAACTGATCTGATGATGAAGCCTGAAGTTAGGCTCCGGAACTCTGTTTTGGGATTATTAGAATTGTCATGAGATGCACTCTAGCTATAAGGCATTTATGTTTGGCTGAGGGGTACTTTTTAGTGGTGGTACCCATAACTAAAAAGTGTAAAATAAAAAACTTTTTACAAAAAAAAAAATACAACCGACTTCAATGTAAAAAAAAAACACTGAAAAGTGCAAAATAACTTTAATTTCGGAAGTCGGTGTTAAATAACGAAGACACGAAACTATTATAGAAACACCGACTTCCGAAATTAAAGTTATTTTGCACTTTTCAGTGTTTTTTTTACATTGAAGTCGGTTGTATTTTTTTTTGTAAAAAGTTTTTTATGTAAGATATATTTTATTTATAAGGATTAAAAGAATTTATATGTTCTACAATTTTAGTGGCATCCAACGTTTTTGGATTGGGATTGGTTCCTCGCTTATCAACTAGAATGTTGTTTGTTAAGGTGCTTACAGATTCATCATTTTTTTCAACTGTAACCCACCGTTTGATTTTTTTTTTGCATCCATCATTACACCCAGCCAGGGTGTAATGATGGATGCATTTGGTTTAAGGGTTTAATTTGGTATTTAGATTCTTTAACTAAGTTTTTTAATTTCTTTTCTCTGCTCCGGTGATTCCTCATAATTCTAACGTTTTCTGATTATCCCTTTTTATGTAAGATTTTGTGGCATATCTTCGTCGCTTGAGACTTCAGGTGACTCAGGAATAGTAACGTTAATTGACTGTGAATGGGGGATGGTATTTGTAGAAGAATCTGAATCTTCTGAACATTTAGACAACAAAAACGGAATCGTCTGAATCGAAATCCAGGATGCTATCTGAGCTGCAGTTATGAAAATCCGCATCATTCAAAGCGATATCTTCGTTCATAGAGGACAAAGGCGGCTCATGATTATTCGTATTCAGGTTTGACTACTTGGAAGAACTGGTTGAAAAGAAAGAAATTATTTTTGAGGATCGATTATGTCGCATTTTGTAACACTGAAACAAACAAAATAAACAAATTTGTTAGAAAAAAATATCGGCGCAGAGGATAGAAATGAAAAAACTGGAAGAAAAACCCCATTTCTTACGTTTTTTGTTAGTGTCAGGCTGTACATTTAACAAAATATGATTCGCGGCCGTAATACGTATTTACGGAATTATAAACATTATAATCATCAAAACACCTCTATGTTCATTGTACCTCGTTGAATGACTAACTCATGAAAAAGTGATTCAATGGGGTAAAATGAGCTTTAAGGGTTGGGTTGATGAAAAATTGAATTTCGCGTGCTACCCTAACGCTGTCGTCTTAAAGTAATAATACATGTATAAACTGCAAACCCCTTCATTGTGACAGTAGTCAACGGTGTAAACAAATTCGAGAAAGAAGGTAAGATATTGTTTTCTAACCGATTTATTTAAATTTCAAATAATTTAACATCAAAGTAGGTATGTATTTATTTGGTATGTGTCACCTGATACGTTTGCAGTTTATTTAATCTCAAATTACTTATCGGTATGCTCAAATATATACAAATAATGATTCGAGGAAGTTTGATTTACGATTTTTCTGACTGACTGCCTGGACGCAACTGAAGTGCAGTATTCCAACCGCGAGCCCCACTTCACCCCGCACAACTAGCGATACTAAGTAAGAAAGGCACTACTGCCACTTGCGCCTGCACATTTTTCGTAACACTAAGCTGAAAAGGCACATCTACGCAGAACAGTCTTTTCTTCGTATGACCATGCAGAAGTGTCTTTTCATTTTATGATGAATGATTTCTTTTTTAAATAAATAAAACGCTTCTACTAAAATGCGTCTTTTCAACTTAGTCTATGACAGAAATGTCTTTTCTGTTTAGTAATATTTGATTCATATCGCAAATGCGTCTTATTTAACAGTTAGATTTATAGGGTTCCGTTTAATTTATGCGAATTATAAAAATACTGGTGGATGCCATTTTTTTTACTGATTTCGAATATGTATGTATCTCAATTTCGACAAAAATGTTAGATGCGTCTTTTTTCCTTATGGCGGCAGTAAAGCTAGCTTAAGAGCGGCTAACTCGAGGTATATTTCCATACAAAAACCGCTCTTACGTGATTATTACACAACTTTCTCTAGATATATTCGGATACACAGCTATCTTGTGGATATTATCTACGCTTCTATAGAAATAAAAATATAAATTTGTGTAAAACTAATCTGGAAAAGACCTGTTATTTTACGTGAACTTTGGCCCTCCATAATGTACTCATGTATTAAAAATAGAAAAAAGTAGGTACATCAATAGAAGCTTTGCACATATAATCGATATTCTGAATGACGACAATTTTTCTGAAAATCTTTTAAGGGTTTAAAAAAAAACGTATTTCCTGGAACACGTTTTGTGAAATATTCGAGTAAATCACGGAATTACCGAATGCCAACTGTATTTTCAGACGTTGTTTCTCTTTTTTCGCTTTGCCTCTTCATCAAAAATCGCGTTGGATTGCGTTAAATGAAGCAACAAACTTTTAAACCATGCTCGACGTTGACGATAGGCGAGTGGAAAAGGGCCCTCTTAAGCAGCTTATTCTGAGGTCGGTTTTTAAACTAGACCATTTTGCTAGTTCTTTTTAGGGTTCCCCACCCAAAGGGTGAAACGGGACCCTATTACCAAGACTTCGCTATCCGCTCACCTGTCTATCTGTCTGTCCGTCTGTCACCAGGCCGTATCTCATGAACCATGACAGCTAGACAGTTGTAATTTTCACAGATGATGTATTTCTGTTGCTGCTAGAACAGCAAACATTAAAAACTGAATAATATAAATATTTAAGTTGGGCTCCTATACAACAAACTTGACTTTTTTGCCGTTTTTTGCTACGGACGGTTTTTTTTGGTGGGAAAATCATCCAATGACATCTTCGGCTCTTGGGCGGAGCGTGTAGGTGTGTGAGATTTTTATTGACTAAAAACCCGCTCTTGTTCCTTCGTTGCCTTTCATACCAGGGTCGAGTCTTCCTTTCAGAAGCAGACCCTTGGCCCCAGTAGACTTCGACCCTGCTGGGTCCCTACGGCTTGCTGACATCTCCTTGAGGCTCGCGTGGAACAGTACGCGCCGTCGACGAATTGGACTTGGTCCGGACGGTTACCTGACGGTCGGACGGTGGGCTACCCATTGCTCGCCGTCCGCAAGCCCGCACCTACGGTGACCGGACCGTGCACATGCATTAGGTACTGCTTTGCAGAAGGAAGCGACCGCCTACCAGTTCTCCTCGCTTCGGACCATGGCCTGGCGCAATAGATCGTTGCCGCCGATCTTCCCCACGAAGACACGGCGTTGCTCTGCCCAAGCGGGGCACACCTCTACCGTGGGCTCCACCGGGTGTTACTTCCATACTAACTTCCCAAACTGACCATGTTCGGTGAGAACTTGCGTCATGCGGAAGGTGACGTTGCCGTGAGGTCCTTCCAGCCACTCCTCAAAGAGGGGACTTACCGCCATAATTATGTCGTGCCCAGCACTGGGTTGCGATAATCGCTGTCGCCATTCCACCATGAGATCTCACCGGAACTCTGTCCGCCATGCCGCGACTTGTCGCGGCAGCGGAGTTTCGCCCCGGCGTTGCATCTCCATGCGCAAATCGTGCATGCGTGCAAGGACTGTTGCCTCCAGATCCCATGGTGTCGAGGACGACTCCCAAGTACTTCATAGTCGACCCGATGTGAACTCGTCCAACCGTTAATTGGGAACGCCATGGTAGCGCGCTCCGAGGGCCGTGAAAACACATGGCCTCGGACTTGTGCAGCGCTACCTCAAGTCCCAACTGTTGGATCCTATCAACGACTATCGCAACTCCGCGTGTCACTAGGTCGACCTCCGCCTTGTATGACTCTCCTTTCGCCAGGACCAGCGTTTCGTCTGCGTAACAGACACCACGCAGACCCCGTAAGGGAGGTCGCCGCGCAGCACGTAGTCGTACCCGATGTTCCACAAGGGCTGTCCTAGTAGCGATCCCTGCTACAGACTGTACGGAACCCTTCGTGCGTGGCTCCGACTCGCACTTGGGCGGTTTTTTTGTATCATGTTGATTTCAGAGGTACTTGCTGAAGTTAAATTTGATTAACTCGTAGCAGAGAAAGCTCTGGCTTCAGCAGCACCTGCTGAGGTCAATCTAAGATGGATAATCATTCCATCAAAAGACTGGCTCTGAGTTCGTCACGTAAAGACCATTATTTTTCCATTCATTAAACTCCAATCACATGTAGAATAAAATGAAAGACTAGTTCATCATGCACTGTGTTTTATTATTTCCAATACTAATAACAATGTTTGTAAAGAACAAACACATTTAATAAAGCAATACGTTGTAGGTACAATTATTCATAGTAATAGTTTATAATTATTCTCTAATGTAATTTTAAATAAAATATCGATTTAATGTTTAACTTACCTGTAAATCGCAGGATGTTATCCACCAAAGTTGGACAGCAACTGAGAGCGCAATAATGGCGACACGCTTTGTTATAGGTTTAGGGAGGGGATGTTGCCATTATTGCGATCTCGGCCGTTACAAACATTACTTTTAAATTCAAATTATTTTAGCGTTGTTTTCCAGCTAAACTATGTACTATGTCCACTGATGGGCATAGGCCTCCCTCAAGTGTCGCCACAACGACTGGTCCTGCGCGTCTCGCATCTATCGGATTCCTGGGATCCTCACTAGGTCATCGGTCCACTTTGTGAGAACTTATAAATAATAATAAAAAAATAGGCGTGCATTTCTAAATTCGCCATCGTATACTCGTAGAAAGAAAAATAATGAAAGAGGTAGGTCACAAACCGTCGTATAGGAGATCTAAGGATAAAATAAAATAAAGAAGTATTTGCTCTAGTAATATCTCTTGGTTTATTTAAAGTCAGAAGGAGTTCCTTCAGTAGTAAATAGGAGAATCACAGCCACACGCGCATTTTCCAGAGATAGATACGGCACCACAAGCTGGGACAGCGCCACCGAAGTTCACAACGCCCATGATGGGAACTTGACCAGCAAGAGCGGTGTTACCGGCGACTGGCAGCTCACCCAAGACCGCCACGTTGCCTTCACCGGCGCCGCCGTAACCCGCTGCAGGAGCCATGGCACCTCCGTATGCAGCAGGACGAGCAAAAGCGCCACCGTAAGCAGATCCGAAGGCACCACCGTAAGCACCAAGACCGAGGGCATCACCGCAAGCAGTAGCAGGAGCCATTGCGGCCACTGGAGCTCCGCAGCCGCACCCGGTACCGAAAACATTCTGAGAAAACAAAATAAACTCAGAAGGTGTTGAAATTGCAAACAAATGGAAAGTCAGGAAAACAGTAACCATGATGGGAAATTCGAAAGGAAATAAAAATAAATTCTTAGATCACTCACCTGGACCAAGCAAGCTTGGAGGCAGAGCAACAGAACAGCGAAGGTAGACATGTTTGATGTTTGTTGTTGTTCAACGTGAAGCTGAAGACTGAATGATGATCCTACTTCTAGACCACGTTTATATAGTGTTAAAACTTCTTATCAGAACGTGATGTTTTTCTGTGTGATTAAAACATAGACCTTCATACTATATATTTCAAAATTACATCACTTATGTATATATTTTTATATTTTCCCACATTGCAACTGCTGATAAAGCTACGTATAGTTAATTTCAAAATGCACAAATTGCTACAACAAAGCTAGATAAAGACTACCTTTTAGTATAAATAGTCGATCGATTATTGAAAAACTTATTCTGAAGTTCTCTACAACAGAAACAACAATGTCAGCCAAGGTGGTCCTTGTCCTCTGCGCTCAGGCGCTCTTCATCCAGGTAAGAAAGTTTTCACTTACACTTTGAGTCTTGATAAAGAGACATTCGCTAACTAACTGGCTTCTGTTAGCGGCTTCACTCGTGTGAAAGTTCTCGCGACACCAGGGACAAAAAGTATCCTACGTGCTGTTCCTGGACATGGTCTACCCTTGTACCAAATTTTGTCGTGCTTTGTCTGATAGAGGATTATTTACTAATCATATTTTTTTTGTTCACAGACTGCATTCAGTTCATGTCTTGGTCGTGGAGCCATCGCCGCTCCTACTCTTATTGCCCCAGGATGTGCTGGTAATGGCTAGGCTGGCAACAGATTGATTGATAACGGCTGCGCTGGTAACTGGGCTACCAATGGTATGATTGGCGATGGTATCATTGGTAACGGTTGGGCCGGCAATGGCTTGGCTGCTCTAGAGATCATTCCTACCAGTGGCGGTGGGCTGCCAGTCTCCAGCGTCTCTGCAATCGCTCCCAGCGGCCTCTCTGTAGCGTCTGAGAACGCGTTTGAGGGTGCTTTGTCCGTGGCTGGTGAGCTGCCGTTCGTGAGTGCTGTGGCTTTGGACGGTATGTTGCCCAGTGCTGGTGCTGGTGCCGTCAGCTACAGCTGCGGTAACGGTGTTACTGCTATTGAGAGCATCGCTCCTTCTGCTGTTGCCTATGGTGCTGGCGCTGCGGGTGCTTATGGTCTCGGTGCTGGTTATGGACCTGGCGCTGCTGCCATCGCTCCTGGCGCTCACGGACTCGGCTGGGGCAGTCGCAGCTGTGGATGTGGATGTTACTAAAATGCAAATCATAATTATCCAACCTATGGTTCGAAACAATGATCCAATAAATTTATCAGCAATAATATATTTAATTGTTTTATTCTATAAATTACCATAATCTCTGTAATGCTCACGCAATGCTCATTAAAAAGACGAGAGAAGTGTTTTGCAAAAAATTATCTTTAGGTTTTAAAAATTTAGGCAATTCACAATGCATATCTGTAATTAATTTATATATAGCATGGTTTATAATCTCATAATCATTAATCAGCCGTATAATTTTCCCACTATTGGGACTCAGGCCTCTTCTTACGGAGAGGAGCCATAACCCACTACGTGGACCCAATGCGGATTTGTGGATATTACAGTCATGTCTTCGAATTTTCGGTTCTAGGACATGCTGATTTGCTCACGAACCGTGTATGCTAAACTTACAACATTTTTACTTAAAAAAAAAAATGATAACATTGACTAGTGCATGGCCCAAAAAAAAAACACGATTGCCGTAAGTTTTCATTCAAGAAAAGTAATCTCAAAACTGTCATTTTTAGCCGTTTTTGGAGATATTAAACGTGTTAGTTTAGGATAATATATGAGGCATTTTTTTTTTTTTTAGACTTATTAATTGAACGCATTTACGATCTATGACATGGTACAATAACTTTTTTAATAACTTATTTGTTTACACTACAATTAATTATTTAATATCACTATATAATAGACGCGAAATCGCGTCAGCGCTTTGTACCGGCCGAGGTCTTTCAGATTTTTAGTCTTTCTATTCTACAGTGATACTAAATAATTAATTGTATTGTAGTGCACATTATTGTTATATTTTCCGTCGGAAATAATTGATTTTGGCTTCTGCGTGGTTTTAACGGATGAATGCTCTTAAGAGCGGCCAACTCGAGGTATATTTCTATACACATACCGCTCTTACGTGATTATGATGTTATTACACATCTTTCTCTAGATATTTTGGGATACACAGCTATCTTGTGGATATTATCTAGGCTTCTATAGAAATAAAAATATAAATTTGTGTAAAACTAATCTGGAAAAGACCTGTTATTTTACGTGAAATTTGGCCATAATGTACATAATGTACTCATAAATTAAAAATATAAAAAAAGTACATCAATAGAAGCCTTGCACATCGAGATTCTGAATGACGATAATTTTTCTGTAAAACTTTTAAGGGTTTAAAAAAAAACACGTATTTCCTGGAACAAGTTTTATGAAATATTCGAGTAAATCACGGAATTACCAAATTCCAACAGAGTTTTCAGGCGTTATCTCTCTTTTTTCGCATTACCTCTTTTATTTATTTATTTATTTATTTATTCAGGTTAACCAACAACTGTTTACACCAGTACACTAGCAACTTAATAATTATAGCTCGATACAATTGCGGGCGCAACAATTAATTATAGGTTAACACCGCTAGCACAAAAAACAGTGGTAAAATCATTAAATTATTAGTTTACACAATATTCTTAATGCAAATGTAAATATAATGCGACTATGAAAATTAAATTAAATTAATATTAAAATAAATTAATAAATTATTATACAAGGTAGAAATTAAATAATAATTGAACGGAAATGAGATGACAAACCTCTTCATCAAACATCGCTTTGGATTGCGTTAGATGAAGCAACAAGCTTTTAAACCATGCTCGACGTTGACGAGTGGAAAAGGGCCCTCTTAAGCAACACATCCTGAGGTCGGTTTTTAAACTAGACCATTTTGCTAGTTCTTTTTAGGGTTCCAAACATCACCAGGCTGTACCTCATGAAAGGCTCATGGCGCGCATGGAACAATACGCGCCGTCGACGACTTGGGCTCGGTCCGGACGGTTACCAGACGGTCGGACGGCGGGCTACCCATTGCTCACCGTCCGCAAGCCCGCGCCTACGGTGGCCGGAAATCGGGATTGGAATCCCGGCGGCGGTTGGGGCGTGAGGACCGTTGCCTCACGCGATCGGCCGCCTCCTTTGCTACATTACTGCTTCGCAGAAGGAGACGACCGCCTGCCACTCCTCTTCGCTCCGGACCATGGCCTATACCAAGGCCTGGCGCGAGAGATCGCCGAAGCCGATCGCCCCCACGAGGACACGGCGTTGCTCTGCCTAAGCGGAGCACACCTCCACCGTGTGCTCCACCGTGTCCTTCGGGCGGTCCACACAGTGGCGACACTTGGGCGTCGCTCCCGCACGAATCCGGTGCAGGAACTTCTCGAACTTACCGTGTTCGGTGAGAACCTGCGTCTTGCGGAAGGTGAGGACGCCGTGAGGTCTCTCCAACCACGCCTCAAAGAGGGGACTTACCACCATAATTGTGGCGTGCCCAGCACTGGGTCACGACAGTCGCTGTCGCCATTTCTCCACGAGAACCCGCCGGAGCTCTGTCCGCCATGTTGCGACTTGTCGCGGCAGCGGAGTTTCACCCTGGCGTTCGTGCATAGTGGCTGGCCAGCAAGGAGGCTCGCAATGCCACCTCGAGTCCCAACTCTTCTCTGCCCACGACTGTCGCAACCCTGCGTGTCGCTAGTTCGACCGCCGCCTGGTAGGACTCTCCCCTCGCCAGGACCAGCGTGTTGACACACTACATTTTAGTATAAATAGTCGATCGATTATTGGAAAAGTCATTCTGAAGTTCTCTGCAACAGAAACAACAATGTCAGCCAAGGTGATCCTTATCCTCTGCGCTCAGGCGCTCTTCATCCAGGTGAGAAAGCATATATTTTGAGCCTTTTGTAAGTTCGGCTATTCTCAAGGGTTGCATAATAAAGCCAGTCATCAGAATACCATGATTTAAATCCAACTCTTTAGATCATACGCCACTCACAATTCTAGCTTCATTCATCAACGATATTGTGGTAACATCCAAAGCGTCTGACATCATATAACATTACTAGATCGAATAAATAATCATGTGTTTTGCTGGTCTGCTGATAAAGAGACATTCGCTAACTAACTAGCTTCTGTCAGCGGCTTCACTTGCGTGAAAGTTATCGCGACACCAAGGACAAAAAGTATCCTACGTGCTGTTCCTGGACATGGTCTACCCTTGTAATTTTGTCGTGCTTTGTCTGATAGAGGATCTGTTAGCGGCTTCACTCGTGTGAAAGTTATCGTGACACCAGGGACAAAAAGTATCCTACGTGCTGTTCCTGGACATGGTCTACCCTTGTAATTTTGTCGTGCTTTGTCTGATAGAGGATTATTTACCAATTATATTTTTTTGTTCACAGACTGCATTCAGTTCGTGTCTTGGCCGTGGAGCCATCGCTGCTCCTACTCTTACTGCTCCAGGATGTGCTGGTAACGTCTGGGCTGGTAAATGGGCCAACAATGGCTTGCTTGGCGATTGCAACATGGGTAACGGTTGGACCGGCAATGGCTTGGCTGCTCTAGAGATCATTCCTACCAGCGGCGGTGGGCTGCCAGTCTCCAGCGTCTCTGCAATCGCACCCAGCGGCCTCTCTGTAGCGTCTGAGAACGCATTTGAGGGTGCTCTGTCCGTGGCTGGTGAGCTGCCGTTCGTGAGTGCTGTGGCTTTAGACGGTATGTTGCCCAGTGCTGGTGCTCGTGCTGTCAGCTACAGCTGCGGTAACGGTGTTACTGCTATTGAAAGCATCGCTCCTTCTGCTGCTACCTATGGTGATGCCGCTGCGGGTGCTTATGGTCTCGGTGCTGGCTATGGACCTGGCGCTGCTGCTATCGCTCCTGGCGCTCACGGACTCGGCTGGGGCAGCCGCAGCTGTGGATGTGGATTTTACTAAAATGCAAATCATAATTACACAACCTATGGTTTGAAATAATGATCCAATAGAGTTATCAGCAATAATATATTGAATTGTTTGATTCTATAAATTACCATAATCTCTGTAATGCTCATTAAAAAGACAGGAGACGTGTTTTGCAAAAAAATAATCTTTAGGTTTTAAAACATTAGGTACCTAATTCACAATGCATATCTGTAATTAATTTACATATGCCTACATAGTTTATCATAGCATAATCAGCCTTATAATGTTCATACTGCTGGGACTTAGGCCTCCTCTTTAGGAGAAGAAATGAGCCTTTACTCACTACGCGGGGCCAATGCAGATTTGTGGATATTACAGTCATGTCTTCGAAATTTTGGTTCTAGGACATGTTTTCTCGAGATATTTTCGAAAACGTTGGTAGAAGCTAGTAATCTATATAATATGTCACTGGGTAATTGCAACACCGTAAGATTATAAAATATATTTCTATTTAAACTCTTCATAAATTGTGAACTGCATTTGAGAGTTTAATAAAGTCAGCAATTTAAAAACTGACCTCAGGATGTGTTGCTTAACAACACATCCTGAGGTCAGTTTTAAAATTGCGCGACCATTTTGCTAGTTCTGTTTTGTCGGATGACAGCGATGTGGAGGAGTATTTCGACGTCTGAGTGTACTTGGTGTTTTTGTATTATATTTATGTACATAGTTAGGTTTTAGTATAAATAGTTTAGTTATTAATTATCTTAGTTTTTTATGTAAGAGACTATTTATAAAAAAAAAACTGGGAGAGTGCGAGTCGGACTCGCGCACTGAGGGTTCCGTACAAACTAGAAAGGTAAATTGCGGTTTACGATTTATGACGTTTTAAAAAATAAATTACTTACTAGATCTCGTTAAAACCAATTTTTAACCGACTTCAAAAAAAGGAGGAGAGGGTTATTCAATTCGGTTGTATTTTTTTTTTTATCATTTTTTTTATGTTTGTTACCTCAGAACTCCGTCGTTTATGGACCGATTTGCAAATTTTTTTTCCCCTTTATAGGATATGCTTCCAGATTAGTCCCATTTTTTTCAAAATCCAGTTCTGATGATGGGATCCATGAGGAATCGAGGGAACTCCTCAAATATTATAGGCAACCATAAAGTGATTTTAGTATTTTCATCGAGTACTTAAGCATTTACAGTCAAAAAGTAACATTTCATGAAGTGGAACTGATGAAGAAGACCAGAAATGGTCAACGGAACTTCATACTCACATTGATATCACAATGAAGATAGTTAAGCGACTATGACAATACAAATAAATGAATGGTTCTGAATAGTTACGTTGGAAATGGTATCACCGAAGTGATCTGATGATGATGATGGAGCCGGAAGGTAGGCACTGGAACTCCATAATTAATCAATGTAACCTAGCCGTGTTTTGACTTATTAGAATCATCATGAGATGCACTTTGGCTATAAGGTACTATCGAACTGATCTGATGATGGAGCCGGAAGGTAGGCATAGGAACTCCGTAATTAATCAATGTATCCTAGCCGTGTTTGGGCTTATTAGAATTGTCATGAGATGCACTTTGGCTATAAGATACTATCGAATTGATCTGGTGATGGAGCCGGAAGGTAGAAGGTAGACACAGGAAGTTTCTAATAAAATAATGTAACCTTGCAGTGTTTTGGGTTAATTGGAATCGTCATGAGAAATAGGCACTCTGTTTATAAGTGGTTCGCAACTAAAAAGTGTAAAATAAAAACTTTTTACAAAAAATATAACCGACTTCACTAAAAAAAACACTATAAGGATCAAAATAATTTTAATTTCGGAAGTCGGTGTTAAATAAGAAAAACAAAAAATACCGAGAAACACCGACTTCCGAAATTAAAATTATTTTGATCCTTTTAGTGTTTTTTTAGTGAAGTCGATAATATTTTTTTGTAAAAAGTTTTTCGGTGGAAGTTTGCATGGTAATGTATATCATAATATTTTTTTTAGTTTTATCCTTCTCTTATTTTAGAAGTTACAGGGGGGGGACACATTTTATCACTTTGGAAGTGTCTCTCGCGCAAACTATTCAGTTTAGAAAAAAATGATATTGGAAACCTCAATATCATTTTTGAAGACCTTTTTTTTTTTTTTTTTTTTTATATCCTATCCACAAATATCCCACACGTTGATGAAACACGGGTTTGATGAAAAAAATTTTTTTTAATTTCAGGTCTAAGTATGGGGAACCTCCAAAATTTATTGTTTTTTTTTCTATTTTTGTATGAAAATCTTAATGCGGCTCACAGAATACATCTACTAACCAAGTTTCAACAGTATGGTTCTTATAGTTTCGGAAAAAGTGGCTGTGACATACGGACGGACAGACAGACAGACATGACGAATCTATAAGGGTTCTGTTTTTTGCCATTTGGCTACGGAACCCTAAAAATGAGTAAAATCAATATTTAAGTGGGGTTTCCATACAACAAACGTGACTTTTTTTCCGTTTTTTGCTACGGACGGTACGAAACCCTTCGTTCACGAGTCCGACTCGCACTTGGCTGGTTTTTTTGTATCATGTTGATTGCTGAAGTACTTGCTGAAGTTAATTTTGATTAACTCGTAGCAGAAAAAGCGCTGGCTTCAGCAGCACATGCGTAGGTGACACATTCCTTTTCTTCTAGGTAAGCGCGCTCCATCGTCGACCGCATCGTCGCTTTCCATCAGGTGAGATAGCGGTCAAGCGCGAACCTATCAAGAATAAAAAAAAAAACAGTTTTAGTATAAATAGTTTAGTTAATATTTTAGTTTATTATGTAAGAGGCTCTTTATAAAAAAATAAAAAATGAATGTAATAAATATTTAGGGTTCCCATAGTATAAAACAAACGTGACTTTTTTTGCCGTTTTTTGCTACGGACAGTACGGAACCCTTCGTTCGCGAGTCCGACTCGCACTTGGCTGGTTTTTTGTATCATTTTATTTCAGAGGTACTTGCTGAAGGTAATTTTGATTAACTCGTAGCAGAGAAAGCGCTGGCTTCAGCAGCACATGCGTAGGTGACACATACAGAAAATACAAAACACAAAGAAACCAATAAATACCTAATTTAAAAAAAATAATGTACTATTAATATAAAGCTTATTCGAACTTAAAATTCCAAGTCAATCCAAAGATAACACTTCAAAGCAATCCATTTTAAAAAAACGACAATTTCATAGGTAAAGCCCAATTATGAAGTTGCAGCACGTGCCTTCTAATAGGCGAGTAGTCGAAATGCATGACAACAGAAGTCGTCCTTGTATCTGCTATGTAGGTCAGGACAGCATTTGCTGAGAATTACGTGTCCAGCGCACGAGCTAGTGGATCACAGATCTTCTTTCTCCGAGAGGCTATGGTTGAGCGCGAACTTGTCTTTGCAGGCGGTCTCCAAATGAGGCAGAGCAATAACAATGAGGTTGCTGCTGGGTACTGCTGAGAGGAGCCAGTTCCACCCTGTTATAACTTTCCGGGGTGTAACCGTGCTGATAATTGACTATTTAGATTTTTTGGTATAACGTTTACATCCATTCTCAATTTTGGACCACACATCGAGACAAATGCTCAGCTCGCTGCCAAAAGTTTAGGAATCAATATTTCATAAGCAAGGGTAATACAAAACTTCACGTTCGAACAGCAACTCAAACTTTATCAAGCGCATATTCGATCGTGTATGGGTACTGCTCTCATCTTTGGGACGGATCTGCCAGATACCTGCTTAATGCGCTTGAGCCAATTGAGAAGCGAGCCAAGTGGATCGTTGGTAATGATGCACTAGTCGAGTCCAAAGTCTGCATCGACACGTTTACATTTCGGGAAGTGCGCGTTGGGATTGTACGATTTAATTCCGCCAAGCCCATTTCATCATCGGACCACTAAACGTACGGCGCTGCATCACCGAACATCCCACTGATCCCACCCATACGTGCGAAACGTTTTGGTAACACATTCCTTATGCGTACCGGTAAGATGTGGAATTCCCTGCCGAATTCTGTATTTCCTGATAGCTACAACTAAGGGGTCTTTATTTAACGAGTAGTATTAGCAATAGGTTACATGGTTAGCATGCTTACCTAGAAGTAAGCATGCTCCATCATCGAATAACATTATTGCTTACCATGTAATGAAATAGTGTTCAAACGGGAGCCTATCATCATAATCATCATTTTAACTGAAAGATGTCCACTGATGGACTTAGACCTCCCTCAAGTGTCGCCACAATCACTGGTCCTACGCGTCTCGAATCTATTGGTTTCCTGCGATCCTCATTGGGTCATCGGTCCACCTTGTGAGAGCTTATAAATAATAATTAAAAAATAGGTATGCATTTCGAAAATCGCCATCATATATAGAATGAAAGAGGCAGATCAGGAACGGTCGTCGTATAGGAGATCTAAGGATAAAATAAAGAAGTATTTGCTCTAGTAATATTTCTTGGTTTATTCAAAGTCAGAAGGCGTTGCTTCAGTAGTAAATAGGAGAATCGCAGCCACACGCGCATTTTCCGGAGATAGACACGGCACCACAAGCCGGGACAGCGCCACCGAAGTTCACAACGCCCATGATGGGGACTTGACCGGCAAGAGCGGTGTTACCGGCGACTGGCAGCTCACCCAAGACCGCCACGTTGCCTTCACCGGCGCCGCCGTAAGCCGCCGCAGGAGCCATGGCACCTCCGTATGCAGCACGAGCAAGACCGCCACCGTATGCAGATCCGAAGGCACCACCATAAGCACCAAAACCAAGGGCATCACCGCATGCAGTAGCAGGAGCCATGGTGGCCACTGGAGCTCCGCAGCCACACCCGGTACTGAAAACATTCTGAGAAAACAAAATAAACTCAGGTGTTGAAATTGCAAAAAAATGCAAAGACAATTTATATAATTAGAATAACGACAAAAAAAAAAAAAAAATATGTGGAAATTTAAAAGGAAATCAAAATAAATTCTTAGTTCACTCACCTGGACCAAACAAGCTTGGATGCAGAGCAACAGAACAGCGAAGGTAGACATGTTTGATGTTTGTTGGTGTTCAACGTGAAGCTGAAGACTGAATCATGATCCTACCTGTAGACCACGTTTATATAGTGCAAAAGCTTCTTATCAGAACGTGATGTTTTTCTGTGTGATTAAAACATAGACCTTCATACTGTATATTTCAAGGTTACATCATATTGCAACTACTGATAAAGCTACGTATAGTTAATTTCAAAATGCACAAATTGCTACAACAAAACTAGATAAAGACTACATTTTAGTATAAATAGTCGATCGAATAATCGAAAACTTATTCTGAAGTTCTCTAAAACAGAAACAACAATGTCAGCCAAGGTGATCCTCGTCCTCTGCGCTCAGGCGCTCTTCATCCAGGTAAGAAAGTTTTCACTTATACTTTGAGTCTTGATAAAGAGACATTCTTCTGTTAGCGGCTTCACTCGTGTGAAAGTTGTCGCGACACCAGGGACAAAAAGTATCCTACGTGCTGTTCCTGGACATGGTCTACCATTGTACCAAATTTTGTTGTGCTTTGTCTGATAGAGGATTATTTACTAATCATATTTTTTTTTGTTCACAGGCTGCATTCAGTTCATGTCTTGGTCGTGGAGCCATCGCCGCTCCTACTCTTATTGCCCCAGGATGTGCTGGTAATGGCTGGGCTGGCAACAGATTGATTGATAACGGCTGCGCTGGTAACTGGGCTACCAATGGTATGATTGGCGATGGTATCATTGGTAACGGTTGGGCTGGCAATGGCTTGGCTGCTCTAGAGATCATTCCTACCAGTGGCGGTGGGCTGCCAGTCTCCAGCGTCTCTGCAATCGCTCCCAGCGGCCTCTCTGTTGCGTCTGAGAACGCGTTTGAGGGTGCTTTGTCCGTGGCTGGTGAGCTGCCGTTCGTGAGTGCTGTGGCTTTGGACGGTATGTTGCCCAGTGCTGGTGCTGGTGCCGTCAGCTACAGCTGCGGTAATGGTGTTACTGCTATTGAGAGCATCGCTCCTTCTGCTGTTGCCTATGGTGCTGGCGCTGCGGGTGCTTATGGTCTTGGTGCTGGCTATGGACCTGGCGCTGCTGCCATCGCTCCTGGCGCTCACGGACTCGGCTGGGGCAGTCGCAGCTGTGGATGTGGATGTTACTAAAATGCAAATCATAACCATCAATGATCCAATAAAGTTATCAGCAATAATATATTGAATTGTTTGATTCTATAAATGACCATATTCTCTGTAATGCTCATTAAAAAAGACAGGAGACGTGTTTTGCAAAAAAAAAATTACTTGAGGTATAAAAAAATTTGGTAATTCACAATGCGTATCTGTAATTAAGAGGATGAAACGGGTGTCTAAAGTTTGTATGGTGGAACCTACTTTCTCGCGGTTGAAGACGTTAGTAGTAATCTATGTAATACTAGGTTTTGCCCACGGCTTCACCCGCATACATAAAATACAGCCTTTGTCATTCAGGAATAAAGCACCTTTCTATCGTTGTAAAAATTTTCGCAATCGGACCAGGACTTTCAGAGATTACATCCTACAAACAAAAAAAAAAAAATTTACCTCTTTATAATATTATTATTGTCACTGGGTAAATACAACACCGTAAGATCATAAAATATATTTCTATTTAAACTCTTGATAAATTGTGAACTGCATTTGAGAGTTTAATAAAGCCAGCCCTATTTAAAAACCGACCTCAGGATGTGTTGCATAACAACACATCCTGAGGTCGGTTTTTAAATTGGGCGACAATTTTGCTAGTTCTTTTTAGGGTTACGCACCCAAAGGGTAAAACGGAACCCTGTTACTAAGAAGTCCGTCTGTCACCAGGCTGTATCTCATGAACCGTGACAGCTAGAAAGTTGAAATTTACACAGACGGTGTACTTCTGTTGCCGCTAGAACAACAAATACTAAAAACAAAATAAAATAAATATTTAATTTCGGCTTCCATATATAACAGAAATGTTTTTTTTTTGCCCTTCGTGCGCGAGTCCGACTCGCACTTGGCCGGTTTTTTTGTATCATGTTGATTTCAGAAGTACTTGCTGAAGTTAATTTTGATTAACTCGTAGCAGAGAAAGCGCTGGCTTCAGTAGCACCTGCTGAGGTCAATCTTCAGATGGATAATTATTTCATCAAATGACTGGCTTTGAGTTCGTCACGTAAAGACCATTATTTTTCCATTTTTAAATATCACTCCAATCACATCACACTAATATTATAACGGATAAAGTTTGTTTGTATGTGTGTATGTTTGCTTCTCCTTCGTGCTCAAACGTTTTGACGGATTTGGTTGAAACTTGGCACACAAGTAGGAATACATGGAATAGCTCAAAAGGGTTTTATTTTTGTCCCTAGTGTATGTTCCGTTGGGGTTATCTTTTACTTTTACGCGGGCGAAGCCACTGGCAGAAGCTACTTGTTTATAAATCAGAACACTATTATGAATGAAAATAAATATGACGTTGCAGCACGTGCCTTCTAATAGTCGAACTCAGCAGTCGGAATGCATGACAACAGAAGTAATCGGGGACAGCTTGTATCTACTATGTAGGTCAGGACAGCACTGTTGCTGAAAGTTACGTGTCCAGCGGCTCCTGTACGTCTGTATATTCAGACTCACTTGTTGGATCTCCTTTTGCATATTTGACCACCATTAGTTGGGTGGTCGTCCTCTTCTTCGTGATCGGTTGAAAATATTTGGGGCCTTTTTGACTGAGTGATTGTCATTTTGTCTAAGGATAGGTCTGTACCATGGCGTGTGACTTTCTTTCAGCTTCTCGGCAATTGGCGCTACCTTAGACGATCCCCTCACATTTTCGTTTTGCACTTTGTCGGGTTACACCTCCAGCCTATCTGTGCATTTTCATGTCGCTCGAACAATAAATATGACGTTGCAGCACGTTCCTTCTAATAGTCGAACTCAGCAGTCGAAATGCATGACAACAGAAACACTAATCGTAATCGGAAACACCTTGTATCTACCTAGGTAGGTTCGGAAAGCACTGTTGCTGAAAGTTACGTGTCCAGCTAGTGGATCACAGATCTTCTTTCTCCGAGAGGCTATGGTTGAGCGCTTGAATTTGTCTTTGCAGGCGGTCTCCAAATGAGGCAGAGTAATAACAATGAGGTTAGGTTCAATACTGCTAAAACACAGGTGTATCTTTTTACTGCTGAGAGGAGCCAGTTCCACCCTGCTATAACTTTCCGGGGTGTAACCGTGCTGATAATTGACTATTTAGATTTTTTTGGTATAACGTTTACATCCACTCTCAATTTTGGACCACACATCGAGACAAAGGCTCAGCTCGCTGCCAAAAGTTTAGGAATCAATATTTCATAAGCAAGGGTAAAACAAAACTTCACGTTCGAACAGCAACTCAAACTTTATCAAGCGCATATTCGATCGTGTATGGGTACTGCTCTCATCTTTGGGACGGATCTGCCAAATACCAGCTCACTGCGCTTGAGTGAATTGAGAAGCGAGCCAAGTGGATCGTTGGTAATGATGTACTAGTCGAGTCGAGGCTTCAAAGTCTGCATCGACACGTTCACATTTCGGGAAGTGCGCATTGAGATTGTACAATTTAATTCCGCCAAGCCCATTTCATCATCGGACCACTAGACGTACGGCGCTGCACCACTGAACATCCCACTGATCCCACACATACGTGCGAAACGTTTTGGTAACACATTTATTATGCGTACAGGTTAGATATGGAATTCCCTGCCTAATTATATGTTTCCTGATAGCTACAACTAAGGGGTCTTTATATTACGAGTAAATAGATTACATGGTTAGCATGCTTAGCTAGAAGTAAGCATGCTCCATCATCGACTAACATTATTGCTTACCATGTAGTGAAATAGTGGTCAAACGGGAGCCCATCATCGGAATCATCATTTTAACTGAAATATGTCCACTGATGGACATAGGCCTCCCTCTAGTGTCACCATAACGACTGGTCCTGCGCGCCTCGTATCTATTGGATTCCTGCGGTCCTCACTAGGTCATCGGTCCACCCTGTGAGAGCTTATAAATAATAATAATAAAAAATAGGCATGCATTTCGAAATTCGCCATCATATATCATACAATGAAAGAGGTAGGTCAGGAACCGTCGTATAGTAGATCTAAGGATAAAATAAAATAAACAAGTATTTGCTCTAGTAATATCTCTTGGTTTATTTAAAGTCAGAAGGAGTCGCTTCAGTAGTAAATAGGAGAATCGCAGCCGCACGCGCATTTTCCGGAGATAGACACGGCACCACAAGCCGGGACAGCGCCACCGAAGTTCACAACGCCCATGATGGGGACTTGACCAGCAAGAGCGGTGTTACCGGCGACTGGCAGCTCACCAAGGACCGCCACGTTGCCTTCACCGGCGCCGCCGTAAGCCGCTGCAGGAGCCATGGCACCTCCGAATGCAGCAGGACGAGCAAGAACGCCACCGTAAGCAGATCCGAAGGCACCACCGTAAGCACCAAGACCGAGGGCATCACCGCATGCAGTAGCAGGATTCATGGCAGCCACAGGAGCTCCGCAACCGCACCCAATACCGAAAACATTCTGAGAAAGCAAAATAAACTCAGAAAGTGTTGAAATTGCAAACAAATGCAAAGACTATAGAATTAGAATAATGACAAAAAAAAAAACAATTATGTGGAAATTTAAAAGGAAATACAAATAAATTCTTAGTTCACTCACCTGGACCAAGCAAGCTTGGATGCAGAGCAACAGAACAGCGAAGGTAGACATGTTTGATGTTTGTTGGTGTTCAACGAGAAGCTGAAGACTGAATGATGATCCTACTTCTAAACCACGTTTATATAGTGTAAAAGCTTACTATCAGAACGTGATTTTTTTCTATGTGTGATTAAAACATAGACCTTCATACTATATATTTCAAGGTTACATCACTTACGACATACATACATTTTTCTATTTCCCCATATTGCAACTACTGATAAAGCTACGTATAGTTAATTTCAAAATGCACAAATTGCTACAACAGAGCTTGATAAAGACTATATTTTAGTATAAATAGTCGATCAAATAATGGAAAACTTATTCTGAAGTTCTCTACAACAGAAACAACAATGTCAGCCAAGGTGGTCCTCGTCCTCTGCGCTCAGGCGCTCTTCATCCAGGTAAGAAAGTTTTCACTTATACTTTGAGTCTTGATAAAGAGACATTCGCTTACTAACGCGGCTTCACTCGTGTGAAAGTTATCGCGACACCAGGGACAAAAAGTATCCTACGTGCTGTTCCTGGACATGGTCTAGTTATGTACCAAATTTTGTCGTGGTTTGTCTGATAGAGGATTATTAACCAATCATATTTTTTTGTTCACAGACTGCATTCAGTTCGTGTCTTGGTCGCGGAGCCATCGCTGCTCCTACTTTTACTGCTCCAGGATGTGCTGGTAACGTCTGGGCTGGTAAATGGGCCAACAATGGCTTTCATGGTGATTGCAACATGGGTAACGGTTGGGCTGGCAATGGATTGACTGCTCTAGAGATCATCCCTACCAGTGGCGGTGGACTGCCAGTCTCTAGCGTCTCTGCTATCGCTCCCAGTGGCCTATCTGTAGCGTCTGAGAATGCGTTTGAAGGTGCTCTGTCCGTGGCTGGTGAGCTACCCTTCGTGAGTGCAGTGGCTTTGGACGCCGTGTTGCCCAGTGCTGGTGCTGGCGCCGTCAGCTACAGCTGCGGTAACGGTGTTACTGCAATTGAGAGCATCGCTCCTTCTGCTGCTATCTATGGTGCCGCCGGTGCGCATGGCGCTGCGGGTGCTAATGGTCTCGGTGCTGGTTATGGACCTGGGTCTGCTGCCATCGCTCCTGGCGCTCACGGACTCAGCTGGGGCAGCCGTAGCTGTGGATGTGAATGTCACTAAAATGTCAATCATAACTATCCAACCGATGCTTTGAAACAATAATCCAATAAAGTTATCAGCAATAACATATTGAACTGTTTAAATTTATAAACGCCCATAATCTCTGTCATGCTCATTAAAAAAGAGAGGAGACATGTGTTGCTAAAATGTTACCTAGGTAAAAAAAAAAAAACAGATGACTCACAATGCTCATCTATAATACATTTTCATATGTCACTGGATAATTGCAATACCTTAAGATTATAATAGTACAATTTGATACAAGTGGAGAATTTTGTCATTGCAACCAAGGTGAAATTCGTCCGAGCCACAGGCGAGGGTGTTAAGCAGGCGAGTGCTGCAGTGACAAATTTCAACGTGTATCAAACGATGTTTTTCAATACACTTACGAAGAAATACTTTTTCTGAAAATGACGACGCAGTTTTTGTTCATTTTCCACTGAATGAAAATTTTCCAAAGTTGTTATGATTTAGATGTCAAGCATTTTCTGCCTCAAACACAATATCTGGAAGCGTAGTATTTAAAGAATTCTTTAAAAAACTTTATATTTTTTTTTTAAATTTAATATATAAAATATAAATAACACGTTTGTGTTATTTATATTTATATATTACTGAATTTATATATTAAACTATATTTATATATTAAATTGCCTTTCTTTTTTTAAATATTAAAATGTATAGCTGTCTTCCAAAAAAAAAACAAATTCAATCTTATTAACTTATTCGTTTGAATAAGTTAATAAAAAGGGTATAGAATCGCTATACATTTTAATATTTTAAAAAAGAAAGGCAAATTTTTTTTTAAATTTAGAACATAAACAAAATAAATGTTACTTAGTTGGTAAAAGCAAATTATTGTGTAAACAATTTATTTATTTATTTATTAAACTTCATGCAACACAAAGATAGGAAGGATAATCAAAGATATAATCATGTTTATTTATGATATTCTATATCATAATTATATATATAACCGTCTCAGACAGAAAGCAATTACAAAATATGGATACATAATTTTACAAAGAATTCCACCAAAACGACGACCTTACCTATAATGTGAACGAAGACGAGGTTTGCGGCAGTGTCCCTTCATTATTAGAAAATTAAACGCGACACGCCATTCAACAGCTCAAAACAACAAAAAGACTAGGAGATGATGGGATCACCAATGACATACTCAAAGCAATCATTGACCCATGCACGCATTAACTACTACTCTTCAATAACATTCTACAAAGTCAGAAAATTGCACATGAGTGGGGAACTTCTATTATAACCCTCCTGTATGTATACGTCGGATTTGGTTGTAACTTTCCACTCAAATAGACCACGTCCTGAAACAGCTCATAGGGTTTTATTTTTATCCCCGATGTATGTGCGTGTTGCCAGTAATGACATATGGCTCCGAAACGTGGTCGCTTACAATGGGCCTCATCAGAAAGCTTAAAGTCACTCAAAGGGCAATGGAAAGGGCTAAGCTCGGAGTTTCCTTTCGTGATCGCGTCAGAAATGAAGATATCCGCAGGAGAACCAAGGTTGCAGACATAGCCCGAAGAATCGCCAAACTTAAATAGCAGTGGGCAGGGCACATTGCTCGCAGAGCAGATGGTCGACGGGGACGAAAGGTTCTGGAATGGCGACCACGGAAGACGCAGCGTTGGAAGGCCTCCCACAAGGTGGACCGATGACCTGGTGATGGTCGCGGGAATCCGATGGATGCGAGACGCACAGGACCGGTCATTATGGTGACATTTGGGGGAGGCCTATGTCCAACAGTGGACGTCTTTCGGCTGAAATGATGTGTATGTTCCGTTGGGGTTATCTTTTACGCGGGCGAGGCCACTGGCATAAGCTAGTTGTTTATAAAGTAGAACAATATTTATGAATGAAAATAAATATGACGTTGCAGCACGTGCCTTCTAATAGTTGAACTCAGCAGTCAGAATGCATGACAACAGAAGTAATTGGAGACACCTTGTGTCTATTATGTAGGTCAGGAATGTTTACAGAAATTAGTAATGAAACGTTTTTGTGATGTAACAGTTTTCATGTTTTGTTTTGAGGAAAAATCATCGAAACGAACTCCTCCCGTTCTGGGCAGGTTGGGAGTGAGTGTAAGACATTTACTGAATAAAAGCCCACCCGTGTTCCTCAGTTTCCCTTTGCGTGCCAAGGCCAAGGTTCACTCTTTTGAACGTTCCATGTATAATATTAACACGGATAAATCAGTTATTATTTTATTGTATGTCGGGCAGGTATCCGTTAATCCACGTCTAAAGCTTGTATTTTGCGTACAGGTGGGACAAATGTGTCATTCGATCCACCTCAGCTCCTCTAGGAAAGTTAGCCAGCACCTTGGTGTTACTAACAATTTCGCGGAGGGTTCTCGAAGTACTTTGCTCTTTAACCAGCGATCACTGGGCCGCTCTTTAATCGGTCTTAGATTTTTTTTTTAGATGGGAAATCATCCAATGACATCTCCCGCCCTTGGGTGGGGCAAGAGGGCGTATCAGACTTTTACTGACTAAACCCACTCCTAGTTCCTTCGTTTCCTTTCATACCAGGGCCGGGTTTTCCTTTCAGAAGCGAACCCATGGCCCCAGTAGGCTTCGACCCTGTTGGGCCCCTAAAGTTTGCTGTAATATCCTTGGGGCGCGCGTGGAACAATACGCGCCGTTGATGACTTGGGCTTAGTCCGGACGGTTACCAGAAGGTCGGATGGCGAGCTACCCATTGCTCGCCGTGCGTAAACCTAAGGTGAAGCGGTCTTAGATAGGAGTCTTAAGGATAAATTAAAATAAAAAATATGTGCTCATTGAGTGATCGTTTAGTTTATTTAACGTCAGAAAGTGATGCTTCAGTATTCGCAGCCACACGCGCATTTTCCGGAGATAGACACGGCACCACAAGCCGGCACAGCGCCACCGAAGTTCACAACGCCCATAATGGGAACTTGACCAGCAAGAGCGGTGTTACCGGCGACGGGCAGCTCACCAAAGACCGCCACGTTACCTTCACCGGCGCCGCCGTAAGCCGCTGCAGGAGCCATGGCACCTCCGTATGTAGTAGCACGAGCAAGAGCGCCACCGTAAGCAGATCCAAAGGCACCACCGTAAGCACCAAGACCGAGGGCATCACCGCATGCAGTAGCTGGAGCCATGGCGACTACTGGAGCTCCGCAGCCGCACCCAGTACCGAAAACATTCTGAAAAAACAAAATAAACTCAGAAAGTGTTGAAATTGCAAATAATAATAAAGTTTATTGTCACAAAGAAAAATACATACATAAACACCACTTTTTGTTAATACACTGATTAACAAAATGCTAATTAAGCTGCTGAAGTTTGTATACAGATAATGTGAGCCCTGCCTCTCAAACTAGGATAACCTGTATCTTAAGAGACAGTGTTCAGCTGTGAGGTTACATAAAAAAGAATTATTACAACTGCAGACTGTGCCACCTATTTATTATCAGATTTATTCTATAAAACATATTAAGTAAGTATTATATTTAGAAAAAAAAAAAAAATATGAGTGGAAATATGAGTGGTGAGTGGTGAGTAGTTGTGGTGAGTGGTGTGGTAAGCAGTAAGTGTATGAGAGTAGTGAGTATGAGGTGTTTTATGTACGGAAATAAAAGTGTATAAAAAATAATAATAATAATTCCAGGGCGACAGTCTGAGTCCACTGTGGTTTTGCCTAGCTTTGAACCCTCTCAGCACACTGCTGGAGGGTTCCGGCTTAGGTTACCGGTTGAGAAGAGGTGGTCAGGTTATATCTCACCTTCTTTACATGGATGATCTGAAACTTTTTGCCTCCAACAACTTGCAACTGATGGAGCTACTGAAGGTAACTGAAACCTTCAGTAGTGCCATCAGGATGGAATTTGGTTTGGACAAATGTGCAGTCATGCATGTGAAGCGAGGGGAGATTATGGAATCCGTGGGTACTCAACTCTCGGATTCCAAATACATTAGATCCCTCTGCTCAACCGAAACTTACAAGTATTTGGGTATGTCGGAAGCGTTAGGCATCAATGCTGCTGACATGAAACAATCGTTGAGGGAGCGCTTCTTTGGCCGCCTGAATAAAGTGCTGAATAGCCTTTTATCGGGCGGGAACAAGGTGCGCGCCTTCAATGGTTGGGTCATGCCGGTTTTGATGTACTCTTTCGGCATACTCAAATGGACTCAGACGGAACTCGACGCCCTGGATAGGAGGGTCCGCTTACTACTTACCGCAAATCGGATGCATCACACACGGTCATCGGTCATGAGGCTGTATATCCCGCGGAAGTGCGGAGGTCGTGGTTTCTTGAATGCTAAGACCCTGCACAACCGCGAGATATGCAGTCTCAGGGAATACTTCCTGAAAACCGACGTGGGGATGCACCGAGATGTGGTTGTGGTAGACAATGGCTTCACCCCGCTCTCCTTGGTTAACGAGAACTGGCGCTAACCTACAGTAATGGATACTAATGAACGCAGGGCATATGGCAGGGCAAGGAGCTTCACGGGCGTTTTTACCGGGCCTTACATGGGCCCGATGTAGATCTTTTAGCGTCCGTATCCTGGCTGCGCTTTGGTGATCTCTTTGGAGAAACCGAAGGTTTTGTCTTTGCAATTATGGACGAAGTTATGATGACGAACAACTACCGGAAATACATTGTGAAGGACGGTACGGTTGACATCTGTCGGGCATGCCACTGACCCGGAGAATCAATCCGACACATTATTTCTGGATGTTCTCATTTAGCTAACGGAGACTATTTGCAGAGACACAACCTTGTAGCCAGGATTATTCACCAGCAACTTGCTCTTAAATACAATCTTGTGGAATCAGAAGTACCGTACTATAGGTATGTGCCCGACCCAGTTCTCGAGAATGGCAGCGTCACATTGTATTGGGATCGATCTATCATCACTGACAGGACTATTGTTGCCAATAAGCCTGACATAGTGGTGATAGATCGACTAGAGCGTCGCACAATGATTGTTGACATAGCGGTCCCTCATGACGAGAACCTCGTGAAAGCTGAGAAAGATAAACAAACTAAATATCTTGACTTAGCTCGCGAGGTTGTCGACATGTGGGAAGTGGATAGAGCAGTCATTGTGCCGATAGTCGTAACGGCGAATGGCTTAATAGCTAAGAGCCTCGAACAACATCTGAGGAGGCTCTCGTTGGGCAGCTGGATTAAGGGCTTGATCCAGAAAGCGGTACTCCTGGACACGGCGCGCATTGTTAGGAGATTCCTCTCTCAGGAGCCCTGACCACCGGTAGCTTGGACCCTGTTCCCGATGCCGGTGGGCTACTATTTTTTATATTTTTAAATGTTTTTTTATTATGTTTGTTTTTAAGAAATATTTAAAAATGTAAATAATATGTATATATAGAAAATAAATGTAATAATAATAATAAATAAATGCAATATTAGGCTATGTATTTGAGAAGTGATTCCGTTTGAGCATAGTTTTGTCGTAATAACCATTCCATTACCTTTGCTTTCAGTTCAAATTTATTGCAATCGAGTATATTTAGCTCTTTATGAATTTTTTTGTATATAAGTAAACTCAATGTGAAGTATTGGTGTTTGGCGAAAGCGATGTTGTGTCGTGTACCCGGGGGAATATTAGTTCGTTTGTTGGGATCAGACAGTGAGACGCTAGAGTGCTTTCTGAGTACAGACTGTAAAACGAAGAGCTGACGAACTGTTAGTACATTACAGTCTGAGTAGAGTTGAGTTGTTGGATAGCGATAGGGTTTTCGTAGCATCACTTTCAGTATTGCTCTCTGGGCTCTTTCTACTCTAAGAAAAACAGTTTTAGCTGCACCGCCCCATACAGTGATGTTATATCCAAGAACAGACTGGCACAATGCATAGAACACCATTTTTAGAGTATCAGAGTTAGCAGAATCTCTAAGTGACTTGAAGGTATATTAGTCTCAGCGTTCTCGAAGTTAGGGCATCAATGTGTTTATTCCATCGTAACCATTTGAACACCAAGGTATTTGGCGTGATCTGTTCGTGTAAGTGTTGGACATTGGCATGAAGATGTCAGTTGTGAGCAAGTGTGCACACTTATCGAAAAAGTGTGGTCTGGAGCGGCGCTCTGACGGATGGCGAAAGGAATGTAAGATGTTTTAGTACAGTTTAGGGTAAGCAGATTTAAGTTGAGCCATTTTACTATTTCACATAGTGCTAATTCCGCGCTACTTTTAACATAATCCTATGTTGACCCGTCAACTATAACCACGGTGTCATCGGCATATACAAAGATCCTCGAGTTGGGAAGAGACATTCTGCATAAGTCATTTACATATATTTGAAACAAAATAGGACCCAAAATGCTACCTTGAAGCACTCCGTATGACTGAATTTCTTCATCACTGAAGTGATCATCAATTTTTATTCTTTGGGTACGGTTGTTCAAATAATCCTTGAAGATTTGCAGTGCTATACCTCTAACGCCAAGTAACTCCAATTTTGCGACAAGTATGGGAACAGAAACTGTGTCGAATGCCTTTGAAAGATCTAGAAATATACCTAGACATTTAGTTTTTTTATCGAGATTCCCAGCAACCAACTGTGTCAAATCAAGTACTGCATCTTCAGTCGAGACACCGGAACGAAAACCGTACTGATTGTCTGCTATGATTTTGTATCTATCCAAGAAGCTCTTAAGTCGGTTGCTAAGAATCCTTTCCAGAACTTTGGGCAGTCAAAACTGAAATGGGTCTATAGTTGTTGACACAGCCTCTGCTCCCACCCTTATGGATTGGGTGCACAACTGCTTTTTTAAGTGCGTCTGGAAAAACACCCGCCCGGAGACAACTATTAAAGATTAACGTCATAGGTTTTATCAGTGTCTGTCGGCCCATTTTCAATACTATAGGCGATATGCCATCCCAACCCAACGCACAGTCATTACGTAGCTGCGAAATAAGAGGCTCCACTTCAGATTCGTCTATATCAAGCAGCACGAGGGAGTTTACGGGAGTTAGCGGGGTGTTATCACATTTATTTAGACTCTGATTGTTGATATTTGTGGGACACTGACCCTTTGAAAAATTTACCAACTTCATTTATGGAAGCTTTAGGGGTGTCACATATTTTCAGTAATTCAAGAGGACTGGTTTTTATTTTAGTCGTGTTTGTAATAGTTTTAATAGTATTCCAAAGCGCTTTAGGGTTATTTTTTGCTTTCTCTAATTCACTCTTTTCGTAGGTTCTTTTCAATTTTCTAAGCAGGCCATTGCAGAAGTTGCGATATCGAGTGTATGTTATTTTGAGAATTAGATTGTCTGGCTCCTTATTTGCTGTTATATGCATTTTATCCCGATTTTGGATACACTTTAATAGGCCTGGGGTTATCCAAGGTTTGAGAGTTTTTTTTTTACTTGGAATCTTGATATACTTGGTGTGTTTAGAAATCACGGATGTTAACATAGTTATAAAAGTGTCCATCATTGTGTTTGGATCGTAAAGTTGATAAACATCCGTAAAATTCAGGTTTCCTATCTCTTTCATAATTTCCTCATAATTTACGGAAGTTGCATGGTGACATGTTTTGCGGCTGGGACTTGCATTAGAGATATCAAGAACAAGGGGTTTATGGTCTGTGATGTGTGATTCAAGAACTAATGTTGTGACAGGCAAGCCTGATTTTATGAAAGCATGGTCAAGACAATTTTCATAAAAAAGGAAGCAGCCCATGCGATGAATTAAGTATGAGGTAATCTAGACTTCGATCATTCCTACTGCTCATCTTAATATCAATATTCAAGTCACCAATAAGGGCAATGTTCTGCCATATGGAAAGTTTAGTGTAAATATTATTTAGACTATCTAGGAATAAATCAAAACTTTCCCTAGAGCTGTATGATGGGGACCAGCAACACCAAACCAACGAAATGACCAAATAAATGCAAAGACAATATACATAATTAAAATAACGACAAAAACAGTAACAATTATGTGGAAGTTTAAAATGGAATAAAAATAAATTCTTAGATCACTCACCTGGACCAAGCAAGCTTGGATGCAGAGCAACAGAACAGCGAAGGTAGACATGTTTGATGTTTGTTGGTGTTCAACGAGAAGCTGAAGACTGAATGATGATCCTACTTCTAGGCGACGTTTATATAGTGCAAAAGCTTCTTAACAGAACGTGATCTTTTTCTATGTGATTAAAGCATGTACCTTCATACTATATATTTTAAGGTTCACTTACAACATACATACATTTTTATATTTCCCCATATTGCAACTACTGATAAAACTACGTATAGTTAATTTCAAAATACACAAATTGCTACATCAGAGCTTGATAAAGACTACATTTTAGTATAAATAGTCGATCGATTATTGGAAAACTTATTCTGAAGTTCTCTACAACAGAAACTACAATGTCAGCTAAGGTGATCCTCGTCCTCTGCGCTCAGGCGCTCTTCATCCAGGTAAGAAAGTTTTAACTTATATTTTGAGTCTATGGTACCTGTTCTAAGTTCGGATATTCCCAAGGGTTGCATAATATACCTATTTATCAGATTATCATGATTTAATTCCAATTCTTTGGATCATACGCCACTCAGGATTCTAGCTTTTATCACTATCAACGATATTGTGGTAACATCCAAAGCGTCTGACACATATAACATTAGTAGATCGAATAAATAATCATGTGTTTTGCTGGTCTGCTGATAAAGAGACATTCACCAACTAACTAGCTTCTGTCAGCGGCTTCACTCGCGTGAAAGTTCTTGCGACACCAGGGACAAAAAGTATCCTACGTCTATACCAGGACAGTCTACCCTTGTACCAATTTTATCGTAGTTTGTCTTATAGAGGATTATTTACCAATTATATTTTTTTGTTCACAGACTGCATTCAGTTCGTGTCTTGGTCGTGGAGCCATCGCTGCTCCTACTTTTACTGCTCCAGGATGTGCTGGTAACGTCTGGGCTGGTAAATGGGCCAACAATGGCTTGCTTGATGATTGCAACATGGGTAACGGTTGGGCCGGAAATGGCTTGGCTGCTCTAGAGATCATTCCTACCAGTGGCGGTGGACTGCCAGTCTCCAGCGTCTCTGCAATTGCTCCCAGTGGCCTCTCTCTAGCGTCTGAGAATGCGTTTGAGGGTGCTCTGTCCGTGGCTGGTGAGCTGCCGTTCGTGAGTGCTGTGGCTTTGGACGGTATGTTGCCCAGTGCTGGTGCTGGTGCCGTCAGCTACAGCTGCGGTAACGGTGTTACTGCTATTGAGAGCATCGCTCCTTCTGCTGTTGCCTATGGTGCTGGCGCTGCGGGTGCTTATGGTCTTGGTGCTGGCTATGGACCTGGCGCTGCTGCCATCGCTCCTGGCGCTCACGGACTCGGCTGGGGCAGTCGCAACTGTGGATGTGGTTGTTACTAAAATGAAAATCATAATTACCCAACCTATGGTTCGAAACAATGATCCAATAAATTTATCAGCAATAGTATATTGAATTGTTTTATTCTATAAATTACCATAATCTCTGTAATGCTCACGTAATGCTCATTAAAAAGACGGGAGACGTGTTTTGCAAAAAATAATCTTTAGGTTTTAAAAATTTAGGCAATTCACAATGCATATCTGTAATTAATTTATATATAGCATGGTTTATAATCTCATAATCATTAATCAGCCGTATAATGTTCCCACTATTGGGACTCAGGTCTCTTCTTACGGAGAGGAGCCATAACCCACTACGTGGACCCAATGCGGATTTGTGGATATTACAGTCATGTCTTCGAATTTTCGGTTCTAGGACATGCTGATTTGCTCACGAACCTTTGAAAAGAAGCTTTGCACATTTAATCGATATTCTGAATGACGACAATTTTTCTGAAAATCTTTTAAGGGTTTAAAAAAAAAAACGTATTTCCTGGAACACGTTTTGTGAAATATTCGAGTAAATCACGGAATTACCAAATGCCAACAGTGTTTTCAGGCGTTGTCTCTCTTTTTTCGCTTTGCCTCTTTATCAAAAATCGCGTTGGATTGCGTTAAATGAAGCAACAAACTTTTAAACCATGCTCGACGTTGACGATAGGCGAGTGGAAAAGGGCCCTCTTAAGCAGCACATCCTGAGGTCGGTTTTTAAAGTAGACCATTTCGCTAATTCTTTTTAGGGTTCCCCACCCAAAGAGTGAAACGGGACCCTATTACCAAGACTTCGCTATCCGTTCACCTGTCTATCTGTCTGTCCGTCTGTCACCAGGCCGTATCTCATGAACCGTGACAGCTAGACAGTTGTAATTTTCACAGATGATGTATTTCTGTTGCTGCTAGAACAGCAAATATAAAAAACTGAATAAAATAAATATTTAAGTTGGGCTCCCATACAACAAACTTGACTTTTATGCCGTTTTTTGCTACGGACGGTTTTTTTTTTGGTGGGAAAATCATCCAATGACATCTTTCGCTCTTGGGCGGAGCGTGAGGGTATGTCAGATTTTTACTGACTAAAAACCCACTCTTGTTCCTTCGTTGCCTTTCATACCAGGGTCGAGTCTTACTTTCAGAAGCAGACCCTTGGCCCCAGTAGGCTTCGACCCTGCTGGGCCCCTACGGCTTGCTGACATATCCTTGAGGCTCGCGTGGAACAGTACGCGCCGTTGACGAATTGGACTCGGTCCGTACGGTTACCTGACGGTCGGACGGTGAGCTACCCATTGCTCGCCGTCCGCAAACCTGCACTTACGGTGACCGGACCGTGCACATGCATTAGGTACTGCTTCGCAGAAGGAAGCGACCGCCTACCAGTCCTCCTTGCTTCGGACCATGGCCTGTACCTAGGCCTGGCGCAAGAGATCGTTGCCATTGATCTCCCTCACGAAGACACGGTGGTGCTCTGCCCAAGCGGGGCACACCTCTACCGTGTGCTCCACCGTGTCCTCCAGGCAGTCCACACAGTGGTGACACCCGGGCGTTACTTCCGTACGAATCTAGCGCAGGAACTTCCCAAACTGACCATGTTCGGTGAGAACCTGCGTCGTGCGGAAGGTGAAGTTGCCGTGAGGTCTTTCCAGCCACTCCACAAAGAGGGGACTTACCGCCATAATTATGACGTGCCCAGCACTGGGTTGCGATGGTCGCTGTCGCCATTCCACCATGAAATCTCCCCGGAACTCTGTCCGCGCAGCGGAGTTTCGCCCCGGCGTTGCATCTCCATGCGCAAATCGTGCATGCGTGCAAGGACTGTTGCCTCTAGATCCCATGGTGTCGAAGACGACTCCCAAGTACTTCATCGTCGACCTGAAGCTGATGTGAACTCGTCCAACCGTTAATTGGGAACGCCGTGGTAGCGCGCTCCGAGGGCCGTGAAAACACATGGCCTCGGACTTGTGCAGCGCTACCTCGACTCCCAACTGTTGGATCCTATCAACGACTATCGCAACTCCGCGTGTCACTAGGTCGACCGCCACCTTGTATGACTCTCCTTTCGCCAGGACCAGCGTTTCGTCTGCGTAACAGACACCACGCAGACCCCTTCAGGGAAGTCGCCGCGCAGCACGTAGTCGTACCCGATGTTCCACAAGGGCGGTCCTAGTAGCGATCCCTGCTACGGACGGCACGGAACCCTTAGTACGCGATTCCGACTCGCACTTGGGCGGTTTTTTTGTATCATGTTGATTTCAGAGGTACTTGCTGAAGTTAATTTTGATTAAATCGTAGCAGAGAAAGCGCTGGCTTCAGCAGCACCTGCTGAGGTCAATCTTCAGATGGATGATCATTCCATCAAAAGACTGGCTCTGAGTTTGTCACGTAAAGACCATTATTTTTCCATTCATTAATATCACTCTAATCACATGTAGAATAAAATGAAAGACTAGTTCATCACGCACTGTGTTTTATTATTTCCAATACTAATAACAATGTTTGTAAAGAACAAACACATTTAATAAAGCAATACGTTGTAGGTACAATTATTCATAGTAATAGTTTATAATATGTAATTTTAAATAAAATATCGATTTAATATTTAACTTACCTGTAAATCGCAGGATGTTATCTACCAAAGTTGGACAGCAACTGAGAGCGCAATAATGGCGACACGCTCTGTTATAGGTTTAGGGAGGGGATGTTGCCATTATTGTGATCTCGGCCTTTTCGGGGTTAAAAATCCGTCAAATTATTTTAGCGTTGTTTTACAGCTAAACTATGTTATATGTTCACTGATGGACATATGCCTTCCTCAAGTGTCGCCACAATGACTGGTCCTGTGCGTCTCGCATCTATTGGATTATTGCGATCCTCACTAGGTTTTCGGTCCACCTTGTGAGAACTTATAAATAATAATAAAAAAAATAGGCGTGCATTTCTAAATTCGCCATCGTATACTCGTAGAAAGAAAAATAATGAAAGAGGTAGGTCACAAACCGTCGTATAGGAGATCTAAGGATAAAATAAAATAAAGAAGTATTTGTTCTAGTAATATCTCTTGGTTTATTTAAAGTCAGAAGGAGTTCCTTCAGTAGTAAATAGGAGAATCACAGCCACACGCGCATTTTCCAGAGATAGATACGGCACCACAAGCCGGGACAGCGCCACCGAAGTTCACAACGCCCATGATGGGGACTTGACCAGCAAGAGCGGTGTTACCGGCGACTGGCAGCTCACCCAAGACCGCCACGTTGCCTTCACCGGTGCCGCCGTAAGCCGCCGCAGGAGCCATGGCACCTCCGTATGCAGCAGGACGAGCAAAAGCGCCACCGTAAGCAGATCCGAAGGCACCACCGTAAGCACCAAGACCGAGGGCATCACCGCAAGCAGTAGCAGGAGCCATTGCGGCCACTGGAGCTCCGCAGCCGCACCCGGTACCGAAAACATTCTGAGAAAACAAAATAAACTCAGAAGGTGTTGAAATTGCAAACAAATGGAAAATCAGGAAAACAGTAACCATGATGGGAAATTCGAAAGGAAATAAAAATAAATTCTTAGATCACTCACCTGGACCAAGCAAGCTTGGAGGCAGAGCAACAGAACAGCGAAGGTAGACATGTTTGATGTTTGTTGTTGTTCAACGTGAAGCTGAAGACTGAATGATGATCCTACTTCTAGACCACGTTTATATAGTGTTAAAACTTCTTATCAGAACGTGATGTTTTTCTGTGTGATTAAAACATAGACCTTCATACTATATATTTCAAAATTACATCACTTATGTATATATTTTTATATTTTCCCACATTGCAACTGCTGATAAAGCTACGTATAGTTAATTTCAAAATGCACAAATTGCTACAACAAAGCTAGATAAAGACTACCTTTTAGTATAAATAGTCGATCGATTATTGAAAAACTTATTCTGAAGTTCTCTACAACAGAAACAACAATGTCAGCCAAGGTGGTCCTTGTCCTCTGCGCTCAGGCGCTCTTCATCCAGGTAAGAAAGTTTTCACTTACACTTTGAGTCTTGATAAAGAGACATTCGCTAACAAACTGGCTTCTGTTAGCGGCTTCACTCGTGTGAAAGTTCTCGCGACACCAGGGACAAAAAGTATCCTACGTGCTGTTTCTGGACATGGTCTACCCTTGTACCAAATTTTGTCGTGCTTTGTCTGATAGAGGATTATTTACTAATCATATTTTTTTTGTTAACAGACTGCATTCAGTTCATGTCTTGGTCGTGGAGCCATCGCCGCTCCTACTCTTATTGCCCCAGGATGTGCTGGTAATGGCTGGGCTGGCAACAGATTGATTGATAACGGCTGCGCTGGTAACTGGGCTACCAATGGTATGATTGGCGATGGTATCATTGGTAACGGTTGGGCCGGCAATGGCTTGGCTGCTCTAGAGATCATTCCTACCAGTGGCGGTGGGCTGCCAGTCTCCAGCGTCTCTGCAATCGCTCCCAGCGGCCTCTCTGTAGCGTCTGAGAACGCGTTTGAGGGTGCTTTGTCCGTGGCTGGTGAGCTGCCGTTCGTGAGTGCTGTGGCTTTGGACGGTATGTTGCCCAGTGCTGGTGCTGGTGCCGTCAGCTACAGCTGCGGTAACGGTGTTACTGCTATTGAGAGCATCGCTCCTTCTGCTGTTGCCTATGGTGCTGGCGCTGCGGGTGCTTATGGTCTTGGTGCTGGCTATGGACCTGGCGCTGCTGCCATCGCTCCTGGCGCTCACGGACTCGGCTGGGGCAGTCGCAGCTGTGGATGTGGATGTTACTAAAATGCAAATCATAATTACCCAACCTATGGTTCGAAACAATGATCCAATAAATTTATCAGCAATAATATATTTAATTGTTTTATTCTATAAATTACCATAATCTCTGTAATGCTCACGCAATGCTCATTAAAAAGACGGGAGAAGTGTTTTGCAAAAAATTATCTTTAGGTTTTAAAAATTTAGGCAATTCACAATGCATATCTGTAATTAATTTATATATAGCATGGTTTATAATCTCATAATCATTAATCAGCCGTATAATGTTCCCACTATTGGGACTCAGGTCTCTTCTTACGGAGAGGAGCCATAACCCACTACGTGGACCCAATGCGGATTTGTGGATATTACAGTCATGTCTTCGAATTTTCGGTTCTAGGACATGCTGATTTGCTCACGAACCGTGTATGGTAAACTTACAACATTTTTACTTAAAAAAAAAATGATAACATTGACTAGTGCATGGCCCAAAAAAAAACACGATTGCTGTAAGTTTTCATTCAAGAAAAGTAATCTCAAAACTGTCATTTTTAGCCGTTTTTGGAGATATTAAACGTGTTAGTTTAGGATAATATATGAGGCATTTTTGTTTTTTTTTTAGACTTATTAATTGAACGCATTTACGATCTATGACATGGTACAATAACTTTTTTAATAACTTATTTGTTTACACTACAATTAATTATTTAATATCACTATATAATAGACGCGAAATCGCGTCAGCGCTTTGTACCGGCCGAGGTCTTTCAGATTTTTAGTCTTTCTATTCTACAGTGATACTAAATAATTAATTGTATTGTAGTGCACATTATTGTTATATTTTCCGTCGGAAATAATTGATTTTGGCTTCTGCGTGGTTTTAACGTATGAATGCTCTTAAGAGCGGCCAACTCGAGGTATATTTCTATACACATACCGCTCTTACGTGATTATGATGTTATTACACATCTTTCTCTAGATATTTTGGGATACACAGCTATCTTGTGGATATTATCTAGGCTTCTATAGAAATAAAAATATAAATTTGTGTAAAACTAATCTGGAAAAGACCTGTTATTTTACGTGAAATTTGGCCATAATGTACATAATGTACTCATAAATTAAAAATATAAAAAAGTACATCAATAGAAGCCTTGCACATCGAGATTCTGAATGACGATAATTTTTCTGTAAAACTTTTAAGGGTTTAAAAAAAAACACGTATTTCCTGGAACAAGTTTTATGAAGTATTCGAGTAAATCACGGAATTACCAAATTCCAACAGAGTTTTCAGGCGTTATCTCTCTTTTTTCGCATTACCTCTTCATCAAACATCGCTTTGGATTGCGTTAGATGAAGCAACAAGCTTTTAAACCATGCTCGACGTTGACGAGTGGAAAAGGGCCCTCTTAAGCAACACATCCTGAGGTCGGTTTTTAAACTAGACCATTTTGCTAGTTCTTTTTAGGGTTCCACACATCACCAGGCTGTACCTCATGAAAGGCTCATGGCGCGCGTGGAATACGCGCCGTCGACGACTTGGGCTCGGTCCGGACGGTTATCAGACGGTCGGACGGCGGGCTACCCATTGCTCACCGTCCGCAAGCCCGCGCCTACGGTGGCCGAAAATCGGGATCGGAATCCCGGCGGCGGTTGGGGCGTGAGGACCGTTGCCTCACGCGATCGGCCGCCTCCTTTGCTACATTACTGCTTCGCAGAAGGAGACGACCGCCTGCCACTCCTCTTCGCTCCGGACCATGGCCTATACCAAGGCCTGGCGCGAGAGATCGCCGAAGCCGATCGCCCCCACGAGGACACGGCGTTGCTCTGCCTAAGCGGAGCACACCTCCACCGTGTGCTCCACCGTGTCCTTCGGGCGGTCCACACAGTGGCGACACTCGGGCGTCGCTCCCGCACGAATCCGGTGCAGGAACTTCTCGAACTTACCGTGTTCGGTGAGAACCTGCGTCTTGCGGAAGGTGAGGACGCTGTGAGGTCTCTCCAACCACGCCTCAAAGAGGGGACTTACCACCATAATTGTGGCGTGCCCAGCACTGGGTCACGACAGTCGCTGTCGCCATTTCTCCATGAGAACCCGCCGGAGCTCTGTCCGCCATGTTGCGACTTGTCGCGGCAGCGGAGTTTCACCCTGGCGTTCGTGCATAGTGGCTGACCAGCAAGGAGGCTCGCCGCTTCACAGGAAATCGTCCGGTATCCTCGCACCATCCGTATGGTTATGACCCTCTTGCTTCCGCAGGGCTGCGCGACGGAAGTGCTCCTCGAAATCCCATCGGCTGTCGAGAACGACTCCCAGGTACTTCATCATCGACCCATCGTTGATGTGGACTCCTCCTACCGTTAGTTGGGAACCCAGTGATGGCGCGTTCCGAGGGCCGTGAAAGCACATGGCCTCGGACTTCTGCAATGCCACCTCGAGTCCCAACTCTTGGATCCTGCCCACGACTGTCGCAACCCTGCGTGTCGCTAGTTCGACCGCCGCCTGGTAGGACTCTCCCCTCGCCAGGACCAGCGTGTTGACACACTACATTTTAGTATAAATAGTCGATCGATTATTGGAAAAGTCATTCTGAAGTTCTCTGCAACAGAAACAACAATGTCAGCCAAGGTGATCCTTATCCTCTGCGCTCAGGCGCTCTTCATCCAGGTGAGAAAGCATATATTTTGAGCCTTTTGTAAGTTCGGCTATTCTCAAGGGTTGCATAATAAAGCCAGTCATCAGAATACCATGATTTAAATCCAACTCTTTAGATCATACGCCACTCACAATTCTAGCTTCATTCATCAACGATATTGTGGTAACATCCAAAGCGTCTGACATCATATAACATTACTAGATCGAATAAATAATCATGTGTTTTGCTGGTCTGCTGATAAAGAGACATTCGCTAACTAACTAGCTTCTGTCAGCGGCTTCACTTGCGTGAAAGTTATCGCGACACCAAGGACAAAAAGTATCCTACGTGCTGTTCCTGGACATGGTCTACCCTTGTAATTTTGTCGTGCTTTGTCTGATAGAGGATCTGTTAGCGGCTTCACTCGTGTGAAAGTTATCGTGACACCAGGGACAAAAAGTATCCTACGTGCTCCTACTCTTACTGCTCCAGGATGTGCTGGTAACGTCTGGGCTGGTAAATGGGCCAACAATGGCTTGCTTGGCGATTGCAACATGGGTAACGGTTGGACCGGCAATGGCTTGGCTGCTCTAGAGATCATTCCTACCAGCGGCAGTGAGCTGCCAGTCTCCAGCGTCTCTGCAATCGCACCCAGCGGCCTCTCTGTAGCGTCTGAGAACGCATTTGAGGGTGCTCTGTCCGTGGCTGGTGAGCTGCCGTTCGTGAGTGCTGTGGCTTTAGACGGTATGTTGCCCAGTGCTGGTGCTCGTGCTGTCAGCTACAGCTGCGGTAACGGTGTTACTGCTATTGAAAGCATCGCTCCTTCTGCTGCTACCTATGGTGATGCCGCTGCGGGTGCTTATGGTCTTGGTGCTGGCTATGGACCTGGCGCTGCTGCTATCGCTCCTGGCGCTCACGGACTCGGCTGGGGCAGCCACAGCTGTGGATGTGGACTTTACTAAAATGCAAATCATAATTACACAACCTATGGTTTGAAATAATGATCCAATAGAGTTATCAGCAATAATATATTGAATTGTTTGATTCTATAAATTACCATAATCTCTGTAATGCTCATTAAAAAGACAGGAGACGTGTTTTGCAAAAAAATAATCTTTAGGTTTTAAAACATTAGGTACCTAATTCACAATGCATATCTGTAATTAATTTACGTAGACATATACCTACATAGTTTATCATAGCATAATCAGCCTTATAATGTTCATACTGCTGGGACTTAGGCCTCCTCTTTAGGAGAGGAAATGAGCCTTTACTCACTACGCGGGGCCAATGCAGATTTGTGGATATTACAGTCATGTCTTCGAAATTTTGGTTCTAGGACATGTTTTCTCGAGATATTTTCGAAAACGTTGGTAGAAGCTAGTAATCTATATAATATGTCACTGGGTAATTGCAACACCGTAAGATTATAAAATATATTTCTATTTAAACTCTTCATAAATTGTGAACTGCATTTGAGAGTTTAATAAAGTCAGCAATTTAAAAACTGACCTCAGGATGTGTTGCTTAACAACACATCCTGAGGTCAGTTTTTAAATTGCGCGACCATTTTGCTAGTTCTGTTTTGTCGGATGACAGCGATGTGGAGGAGTATTTCGACGTCTGAGTGTACTTGGTGTTTTTGTATTATATTTATGTACATAGTTAGGTTTTAGTATAAATAGTTTAGTTAATAATTATCTTAGTTTTTTATGTAAGAGACTATTTATAAAAAAAACTGGGAGAGTGCGAGTCGGACTCGCGCACTGAGGGTTCCGTACAAACTTGAAAGGTAAATTGCGGTTTACGATTTATGACGTTTTAAAAAATAAATTACTTACTAGATCTCGTTCAAACCAATTTTTAACCGACTTCAAAAAAAGGAGGAGAGGGTTATTCAATTCGGTTGTATTTTTTTTTTTTATCATTTTTTTATGTTTGTTACCTCAGAACTCCGTCGTTTATGGACCGATTTGCAATTTTTTTTTCCCCCTTTATAGGATATGCTTCCAGATTAGTCCCATTTTTTTCAAAATCTAGTTCTGATGATGGGATCCATGAGGAATCGAGGGAACTCCTCAAATATTATAGGCAACCATAAAGTGATTTTAGTATTTTCATCGAGTACTTAAGCATTTACAGTCAAAAAGTAACATTTCATGAAGTGGAACTGATGAAGAAGACCAGAAATGGTCAACGGAACTTCATACTCACATTGATATCACAATGAAGATAGTTAAGTGACTATGACAATACAAATAAATGAATGGTTCTGAATAGTTACGTTGGAAATGGTATCACCGAAGTGATCTGATGATGATGATGGAGCCGGAAGGTAGGCACTGGAACTCCATAATTAATCAATGTAACCTAGCCGTGTTTTGACTTATTAGAATCGTCATGAGATGCACTTTGGCTATAAGGTACTATCGAACTGATCTGATGATGGAGCTGGAAGGTAGGCATAGGAACTCCGTAATTAATCAATGTATCCTAGCCGTGTTTGGGCTTATTAGAATTGTCATGAGATGCACTTTGGCTATAAGATACTATCGAATTGATCTGGTGATGGAGCCGGAAGGTGGAAGGTAGACACAGGAAGTTTCTAATAAAATAATGTAACCTTGCAGTGTTTTGGGTTAATTGGAATCGTCATGAGAAATAGGCACTCTGTTTATAAGTGGTTCGCAACTAAAAAGTGTAAAATAAAAACTTTTTACAAAAAAAAATAACCGACTTCACCAAAAAAAACACTATAAGGATCAAAATAATTTGAATTTCGGAAGTCGGTGTTAAATAAGAAAAACAAAAAATACCGAGAAACACCGACTTCCGAAATTAAAATTATTTTGATCCTTTTAGTGTTTTTTTAGTGAAGTCGATAATATTTTTTTGTAAAAAGTTTTTCGGTGGAAGTTTGCATGGTAATGTATATCATAATATTTTTTTTAGTTTTATCCTTCTCTTATTTTAGAAGTTACAGGGGGGGGACACATTTTATCACTTTGGAAGTGTCTCTCGCGCAAACTATTCAGTTTAGAAAAAAATGATATTGGAAACCTCAATATCATTTTTGAAGACCTATCCACAAATGTCCCACACGTTAATGAAACACGGGTTTGATGAAAAAATTTTTTTTTAATTTCAGGTCTAAGTATGGGGAACCTCCAAAATTTATTGTTTTTTTTTTCTATTTTTGTATGAAAATCTTAATGCCGCTCACAGAATACATCTACTAACCAAGTTTCAACAGTATGGTTCTTATAGTTTCGGAAAAAGTGGCTGTGACATACGGACGGACAGACAGACAGACATGACGAATCTATAAGGGTTCTGTTTTTTGCCATTTGGCTACGGAACCCTAAAAATGAATAAAATAAATATTTAAGTGGGGTTTCCATACAACAAACGTGACTTTTTTGCCGTTTTTTGCTACGGACGGTACGAAACCCTTCGTTCACGAGTCCGACTCGCACTTGGCTGGTTTTTTTGTATCATGTTGATTGCAGAGGTACTTGCTGAAGTTAATTTTGATTAACTCGTAGCAGAAAAAGCGCTGGCTTCAGCAGCACATGCGTAGGTGACACATTCCTTTTCTTCTAGGTAAGCGCGCTCCATCGTCGACCGCATCGTCGCTTTCCATCAGGTGAGATAGCGGTCAAGCGCGAACCTATCAAGAATAAAAAAAAAAACAGTTTTAGTATAAATAGTTTAGTTAATATTTTAGTTTATTATGTAAGAGGCTCTTTATAAAAAAATAAAAAATGAATGTAATAAATATTTAGGGTTCCCATAGTATAAAACAAACGTGACTTTTTTGCCGTTTTTTGCTACGGACAGTACGGAACCCTTCGTTCGCGAGTCCGACTCGCACTTGGCTGGTTTTTTGTATCATGTTGATTTCAGAGGTACTTGCTGAAGTTAATTTTGATTAACTCGTAGCAGAGAAAGCGCTGGCTTCAGCAGCACATGCGTAGGTGACACATACAGAAAATACAAAACACAAAGAAACCAATAAATACCTAATTTAAAAAAAATAATGTACTATTAATATAAAGCTTATTCGAACTTAAAATTCCAAGTCAATCCAAAGATAACACTTCAAAGCAATCCATTTTAAAAAAACGACAATTTCATAGGTAAAGCCCAATTATGAAGTTGCAGCACGTGCCTTCTAATAGGCGAGTAGTCGAAATGCATGACAACAGAAGTCGTCCTTGTATCTGCTATGTAGGTCAGGACAGCATTTGCTGAGATTTACGTGTCCAGCGCACGAGCTAGTGGATCACAGATCTTCTTTCTCCGAGAGGCTATGGTTGAGCGCAAACTTGTCTTTGCAGGCGGTCTCCAAATGAGGCAGAGCAATAACAATGAGGTTGCTGCTGGGTACTGCTGAGAGGAGCCAGTTCCACCCTGTTATAACTTTCCGGGGTGTAACCGTGCTGATAATTGACTATTTAGATTTTTTGGTATAACGTTTACATCCACTCTCAATTTTGGACCACACATCGAGACAAATGCTCAGCTCGCTGCCAAAAGTTTAGGAATCAATATTTCATAAGCAAGGGTAATACAAAACTTCACGTTCGAACAGCAACTCAAACTTTATCAAGCGCATATTCGATCGTGTATGGGTACTGCTCTCATCTTTGGGACGGATCTGCCAGATACCAGCTTAATGCGCTTGAGCCAATTGAGAAGCGAGCCAAGTGGATCGTTGGTAATGATGCACTAGTCGAGTCCAAAGTCTGCATCGACACGTTTACATTTCGGGAAGTGCGCGTTGGGATTGTAACAGTGGTCAAACGGGAGCCTATCATCATAATCGTCATTTTAACTGAGAGATGTCCACTGATGGACTTAGACCTCCCTCAAGTGTCGCCACAATCACTGGTCCTACGCGTCTCGCATCTATTGGTTTCCTGCGATCCTCATTGGGTCATCGGTCCACCTTGTGAGAGCTTATAAATAATAATTAAAAAATAGGTATGCATTTCGAAAATCGCCATCATATATAGAATGAAAGAGGCAGGTCAGGAACGGTCGTCGTATAGGAGATCTAAGGATAAAATAAAGAAGTATTTGCTCTAGTAATATCTCTTGGTTTATTCAAAGTCAGAAGGCGTTGCTTCAGTAGTAAATAGGAGAATCGCAGCCACACGCGCATTTTCCGGAGATAGACACGGCACCACAAGCCGGGACAGCGCCACCGAAGTTCACAACGCCCATGATGGGGACTTGACCGGCAAGAGCGGTGTTACCGGCGACTGGCAGCTCACCCAAGACCGCCACGTTGCCTTCACCGGTGCCGCCGTAAGCCGCCGCAGGAGCCATGGCACCTCCGTATGCAGCACGAGCAAGACCGCCACCGTATGCAGATCCGAAGGCACCACCATAAGCACCAAGACCGAGGGCATCACCGCATGCAGTAGCAGGAGCCATGGTGGCCACTGGAGCTCCGCAGCCACACCCGGTACCGAAAACATTCTGAGAAAACAAAATAAACTCAGGTGTTGAAATTGCAAAAAAATGCAAAGACAATTTATATAATTAGAATAACGACAAAAAAATAAATAAATATGTGGAAATTTAAAAGGAAATCAAAATAAATTCTTAGTTCACTCACCTGGACCAAACAAGCTTGGATGCAGAGCAACAGAACAGCGAAGGTAGACATGTTTGATGTTTGTTGGTGTTCAACGTGAAGCTGAAGACTGGATCATGATCCTACCTCTAGACCACGTTTATATAGTGCAAAAGCTTCTTATCAGAACGTGATGTTTTTCTGTGTGATTAAAACATAGACCTTCATAGTGTATATTTCAAGGTTACATCATATTGCAACTACTGATAAAGCTACGTATAGTTAATTTCAAAATGCACAAATTGCTACAACAAAACTAGATAAAGACTACATTTTAGTATAAATAGTCGATCGAATAATCGAAAACTTATTCTGAAGTTCTCTACAACAGAAACAACAATGTCAGCCAAGGTGATCCTCGTCCTCTGCGCTCAGGCGCTCTTCATCCAGGTAAGAAAGTTTTCACTTATACTTTGAGTCTTGATAAAGAGACATTCTTCTGTTAGCGGCTTCACTCGTGTGAAAGTTGTCGCGACACCAGGGACAAAAAGTATCCTACGTGCTGTTCCTGGACATGGTCTACCCTTGTACCAAATTTTGTTGTGCTTTGTCTGATAGAGGATTATTTACTAATCATATTTTTTTTTGTTCACAGACTGCATTCAGTTCATGTCTTGGTCGTGGAGCCATCGCCGCTCCTACTCTTATTGCCCCAGGATGTGCTGGTAATGGCTGGGCTGGCAACAGATTGATTGATAACGGCTGCGCTGGTAACTGGGCTACCAATGGTATGATTGGCGATGGTATCATTGGTAACGGTTGGGCTGGCAATGGCTTGGCTGCTCTAGAGATCATTCCTACCAGTGGCGGTGGGCTGCCAGTCTCCAGCGTCTCTGCAATCGCTCCCAGCGGCCTCTCTGTAGCGTCTGAGAACGCGTTTGAGGGTGCTTTGTCCGTGGCTGGTGAGCTGCCGTTCGTGAGTGCTGTGGCTTTGGACGGTATGTTGCCCAGTGCTGGTGCTGGTGCCGTCAGCTACAGCTGCGGTAACGGTGTTACTGCTATTGAGAGCATTGCTCCTTCTGCTGTTGCCTATGGTGCTGGCGCTGCGGGTGCTTATGGTCTTGGTGCTGGCTATGGACCTGGCGCTGCTGCCATCGCTCCTGGCGCTCACGGACTCGGCTGGGGCAGTCGCAGCTGTGGATGTGGATGTTACTAAAATGCAAATCATAACCATCAATGATCCAATAAAGTTATCAGCAATAATATATTGAATTGTTTGATTCTATAAATGACCATATTCTCTGTAATGCTCATTAAAAAAGACAGGAGACGTGTTTTGCAAAAAAAAATTACTTGAGGTATAAAAAAATTTGGTAATTCACAATGCGTATCTGTAATTAAGAGGATGAAACGGGTGTCTAAAGTTTGTATGGTGGAACCTACTTTCTCGCGGTTGAAGACGTTAGTAGTAATCTATGTAATACTAGGTTTTGCCCACGGCTTCACCCGCATACATAAAATACAGCCTTTGTCATTCAGGAATAAAGCACCTTTCTATCGTTGTAAAAATTTTCGCAATCGGACCAGGACTTTCAGAGATTACATCCTACAAACAAAAAAAAACAAACTTTACCTCTTTATAATATTATTATTGTCACTGGGTAAATACAACACCGTAAGATCATAAAATATATTTCTATTTAAACTCTTGATAAATTGTGAACTGCATTTGAGAGTTTAATAAAGCCAGCCCTATTTAAAAACCGACCTCAGGATGTGTTGCATAACAACACATCCTGAGGTCGGTTTTTAAATTGGGCGACAATTTTGCTAGTTCTTTTTAGGGTTACGCACCCAAAGGGTAAAACGGAACCCTGTTACTAAGAAGTCCGTTTGTCACCAGGCTGTATCTCATGAACCGTGACAGCTAGAAAGTTGAAATTTACACAGACGGTGTACTTCTGTTGCCGCTAGAACAACAAATACTAAAAACAAAATAAAATAAATATTTAATTTCGGCTTCCATATATAACAGAAATGATTTTTTTTGCCCTTCGTGCGCGAGTCCAACTCGCACTTGGCCGGTTTTTTTGTATCATGTTGATTTCAGAAGTACTTGCTGAAGTTAATTTTGATTAACTCGTAGCAGAGAAAGCGCTGGCTTCAGTAGCACCTGCTGAGGTCAATCTTCAGATGGATAATTATTTCATCAAATGACTGGCTTTGAGTTCGTCACGTAAAGACCATTATTTTTCCATTTTTAAATATCACTCCAATCACATCACACTAATATTATAACGGATAAAGTTTGTTTGTATGTGTGTATGTTTGCTTCTCCTTCGTGCTCAAACGTTTTGACGGATTTGGTTGAAACTTGGCACACAAGTAGGAACACATGGAATAGCTCAAAAGGGTTTTATTTTTGTCCCTAGTGTATGTTCCGTTGGGGTTATCTTTTACTTTTACGCGGGCGAAGCCACTGGCAGAAGCTACTTGTTTATAAATCAGAACACTATTATGAATGAAAATAAATATGACGTTGCAGCACGTGCCTTCTAATAGTCGAACTCAGCAGTCGGAATGCATGACAACAGAAGTAATCGGGGACAGCTTGTATCTACTATGTAGGTCAGGACAGCACTGTTGCTGAAAGTTACGTGTCCAGCGGCTCCTGTACGTCTGTATATTCAGACTCACTTGTTGGATCTCCTTTTGCATATTTGACCACCATTAGTTGGGTGGTCGTCCTCTTCTTCGTGATCGGTTGAAAATATTTGGGGCCTTTTTGACTGAGTGATTGTCATTTTGTCTAAGGATAGGTCTGTACCATGGCGTGTGACTTTCTTTCAGCTTCTCGACAATTGGCGCTACCTTAGACGATCCTCTCACCTTTTCGTTTTGCACTTTGTCGGGTTACACCTCCAGCCTATCTGTGCATTTTCATGTCGCTCGAACAATAAATATGACGTTGCAGCACGTGCCTTCTAATAGTCGAACTCAGCAGTCGAAATGCATGACAACAGAAACACTAATCGTAATCGGAAACACCTTGTATCTACCTAGGTAGGTTCGGAAAGCACTGTTGCTGAAAGTTACGTGTCCAGCTAGTGGATCACAGATCTTCTTTCTCCGAGAGGCTATGGTTGAGCGCTTGAACTTGTCTTTGCAGGCGGTCTCCAAATGAGGCAGAGTAATAACAATGAGGTTAGGTTCAATACTGCTAAAACACAGGTGTATCTTTTTACTGCTGAGAGGAGCCAGTTCCACCCTGCTATAACTTTCCGGGGTGTAACCGTGCTGATAATTGACTATTTAGATTTTTTTGGTATAACGTTTACATCCACTCTCAATTTTGGACCACACATCGAGACAAATGCTCAGCTCGCTGCCAAAAGTTTAGGAATCAATATTTCATAAGCAAGGGTAAAACAAAACTTCACGTTCGAACAGCAACTCAAACTTTATCAAGCGCATATTCGATCGTGTATGGGTACTGCTCTCATCTTTGGGACGGATCTGCCAAATACCAGCTCACTGCGCTTGAGTCAATTGAGAAGCGAGCCAAGTGGATCGTTGGTAATGGTAGACGAGTCGAGGCTTCAAAGTCTGCATCGACACGTTCACATTTCGGGAAGTGCGCATTGAGATTGTACAATTTAATTCCGCCAAGCCCATTTCATCATCGGACCACTAGACGTACGGCGCTGCACCACTGAACATCCCACTGATCCCACACATACGTGCGAAACGTTTTGGTAACACATTTATTATGCGTACAGGTTAGATATGGAATTCCTTGCCTAATTATGTGTTTCCTGATAGCTACAACTAAGGGGTCTTTATATTACGAGTAAATAGATTACATGGTTAGCATGCTTAGCTAGAAGTAAGCATGCTCCATCACCGACTAACATTATTGCTTACCATGTAGTGAAATAGTGGTCAAACGGGAGCCCATCATCGGAATCATCATTTTAACTGAAAGATGTCCACTGATGGACATAGGCCTCCCTCTAGTGTCACCATAACGACTGGTCCTGCGCGCCTCGTATCTATTGGATTCCTGCGGTCCTCACTAGGTCATCGGTCCACCCTGTGAGAGCTTATAAATAATAATAATAAAAAATAGGCATGCATTTCGAAATTCGCCATCATATATCATACAATGAAAGAGGTAGGTCAGGAACCGTCGTATAGTAGATCTAAGGATAAAATAAAATAAACAAGTATTTGCTCTAGTAATATCTCTTGGTTTATTTAAAGTCAGAAGGAGTCGCTTCAGTAGTAAATAGGAGAATCGCAGCCGCACGCGCATTTTCCGGAGATAGACACGGCACCACAAGCCGGGACAGCGCCACCGAAGTTCACAACGCCCATGATGGGGACTTGACCAGCAAGAGCGGTGTTACCGGCGACTGGCAGCTCACCAAGGACCGCCACGTTGCCTTCACCGGCGCCGCCGTAAGCCGCTACAGGAGCCATGGCACCTCCGTATGCAGCAGGACGAGCAAGAGCGCCACCGTAAGCAGATCCGAAGGCACCACCGTAAGCACCAAGACCGAGGGCATCACCGCATGCAGTAGCAGGATTCATGGCAGCCACAGGAGCTCCGCAGCCGCACCCAATACCGAAAACATTCTGAGAAAGCAAAATAAACTCAGAAAGTGTTGAAATTGCAAACAAATGCAAAGACTATAGAATTAGAATAATGACAAAAAAAAAAAACAATTATGTGGAAATTTAAAAGGAAATACAAATAAATTCTTAGTTCACTCACCTGGACCAAGCAAGCTTGGATGCAGAGCAACAGAACAGCGAAGGTAGACATGTTTGATGTTTGTTGGTGTTCAACGAGAAGCTGAAGACTGAATGATGATCCTACTTCTAAACCACGTTTATATAGTGTAAAAGCTTACTATCAGAACGTGATTTTTTTCTATGTGTGATTAAAACATAGACCTTCATACTATATATTTCAAGGTTACATCACTTACGACATACATACATTTTTCTATTTCCCCATATTGCAACTACTGATAAAGCTACGTATAGTTAATTTCAAAATGCACAAATTGCTACAACAGAGCTTGATAAAGACTATATTTTAGTATAAATAGTCGATCAAATAATGGAAAACTTATTCTGAAGTTCTCTACAACAGAAACAACAATGTCAGCCAAGGTGGTCCTCGTCCTCTGCGCTCAGGCGCTCTTCATCCAGGTAAGAAAGTTTTCACTTATACTTTGAGTCTTGATAAAGAGACATTCGCTTACTAACGCGGCTTCACTCGTGTGAAAGTTATCGCGACACCAGGGACAAAAAGTATCCTACGTGCTGTTCCTGGACATGGTCTAGTTATGTACCAAATTTTGTCGTGGTTTGTCTGATAGAGGATTATTAACCAATCATATTTTTTTGTTCACAGACTGCATTCAGTTCGTGTCTTGGTCGCGGAGCCATCGCTGCTCCTACTTTTACTGCTCCAGGATGTGCTGGTAACGTCTGGGCTGGTAAATGGGCCAACAATGGCTTTCATGGTGATTGCAACATGGGTAACGGTTGGGCTGGCAATGGATTGACTGCTCTAGAGATCATCCCTACCAGTGGCGGTGGACTGCCAGTCTCTAGCGTCTCTGCTATCGCTCCCAGTGGCCTATCTGTAGCGTCTGAGAATGCGTTTGAAGGTGCTCTGTCCGTGGCTGGTGAGCTACCCTTCGTGAGTGCAGTGGCTTTGGACGCCGTGTTGCCCAGTGCTGGTGCTGGTGCCGTCAGCTACAGCTGCGGTAACGGTGTTACTGCAATTGAGAGCATCGCTCCTTCTGCTGCTATCTATGGTGCCGCCGGTGCGCATGGCGCTGCGGGTGCTTATGGTCTCGGTGCTGGTTATGGACCTGGGTCTGCTGCCATCGCTCCTGGCGCTCACGGACTCAGCTGGGGCAGCCGTAGCTGTGGATGTGAATGTCACTAAAATGTCAATCATAACTATCCAACCGATGCTTTGAAACAATAATCCAATAAAGTTATCAGCAATAACATATTGAACTGTTTAAATTTCTAAACGCCCATAATCTCTGTCATGCTCATTAAAAAAGAGAGGAGACATGTGTTGCTAAAATGTTACCTAGGTAAAAAAAAAAAACAGATGACTCACAATGCTCATCTATAATAAATTTTCATATGTCACTGGATAATTGCAATACCTTAAGATTATAATAGTACAATTTGATACAAGTGGAGAATTTTTGTCATTGCAACCAAGGTGAAATTCGTCCGAGCCACAGGCGAGGGTGTTAAGCAGGCGAGTGCTGCTGTGAAAAATTTCAACGTGTATCAAACGATGTTTTTCAATACACTTACGAAGAAATACTTTTTCTGAAAATGACGACGCAGTTTTTGTTCATTTTCCACTGAATGAAAATTTTCCAAAGTTGTTATGATTTAGATGTCAAGCATTTTCTGCCTCAAACACAATATCTGGAAGCGTAGTATTTAAAGAATTCTTTAAAAAACTTTATATTTTTTTTTATATATTACTGAATTTATATATTAAATTATATTAAATTGCCTTTCTTTTTTTAAATATTAAAATGTATAGCGACCTTGCCCTTTCATCAAACTGTCTTCCAAAAAAAAAACAAATTAAATCTTATTAACTTATTCGTTTGAATAAGTTAATAAAAAAGGTATAGAATCGCTATACATTTTAATATTTTAAAAAAGAAAGGCAATTTTTTTTTTAAATTTAGAACATAAACAAAATAAATGTTACTTAGTTGGTAAAAGCAAATTATTGTGTAAATAATTTATTTATTTATTTATTAAACTTCATGCAACACAAAGATACAAAGGATAATCAAAGATATAATCATGTTTATTTATGATATTCTATATCTGGTGATAAGTTTGACGCGGCTTTCGAAGGACCTTTTGCGGGGGCGGTGAATTAATAATAATAATAATAATAACTTTATTTCGGGTGGCATAGACCCATAGAAAACTTAACCTAGTACAATTTTAAAATAAACTATATATATATACATACATAAATATATTATCATATAACATATATTGCTATTATTATTATTTTTGTTTTTGTTTTTGTTTGTTTGTTTTTTTATTTATTTATTGTTATTTTTATTATCATATATTGCAATATTTTTTATTTTTGTTTTTTGTAAATTGACACGACACACAGAATTGAGCGAAAGGGAATCTTTTGAGAAGAAGATATGGATGGATGGACTCACTTGGAAACCTTCTGGATGGTGAGCGTTGACTCAAGGACAGCCTTTACAGATGTCCCACTTCACTGATTTTCTTCTTTCACTGTGGTGCACTTTTACATGAGGTCTCCAAATGTTACACTTGTGTTGGCCAACACTTATAAATAGATATTTTTGAGTCTTTATAAAATAACTGATTACTCCAAGGCGTGGAGCGATGCGGTGAGTGGAAGCGGTCGCGGTTGAGGTAGAACTGTCCTTTCTTTTTTAACCTTCGAGAATTTTCTCTCAAGTCAGAGTACAGGTATGCAGCGATTGGCTATCACTGCGGCGGAAATGCCGTTGATTGGCGCGGGCGATATATACTCCTCTCGCTCTGTTGTATGGAGTTGGGAGAGGACGGAAATATAGCTCAAAACTGCGGTCGGATATATTGTAGTAAAAAAAACTTATTATAACTGAAACTTGCGCGAGCATCCTGCCCGGTTTTGAGGATATGTAGTATTCTCAAAAGAAAAGAAATTATATTAAAGCGGACTAAGAAAAAAAAGAAAAATATTTTGAAACTAGCTGTTGCCCGCGACTTTGTCTGCGTTAAGTTCGTAAAACTGTACAATCATTCTGTGCTTGAAATTCATTCTGAAAGCATCGTGATTATTTATTGTAGGTACTTTCAAAAAAAAAGAAAATCATCTTATGACATCCCCCGCTCTTGGGCGAGGCGGGAGATAGTGTCAGACTTTTACTGACTAAAAACCCACTCCTGTTCCTTCGTTGCCTTTCGTACCAGGGCCGAGTCTTCCTTTCAGAATCAGACCCTTGGCCCCGGTTTTTTTTTTTTTTTTTTTCGGTGGGTTAATCATCTTATGACATCCCCCGCTCTTGGGCGAGGCGGGAGATAGTGTCAGACTTTTACTGACTAAAAACCCACTCCTGTTCCTTCTTTGCCTTTCGTACCAGGGCCGAGTCTTCCTTTCAGAATCAGACCCTTGGCCCCAGTAGGGTTAGACACTGATGGCCCCTACAGTTGCTGACATCTCCTTGAGGCGCGCGTGAAACAGTACGCGCCATCGACGACTTGGGCTCGGTCCGGACGGTTACCGGACGGTCGGACGGCGACCCACCCATTGCTCGCCGTCCACAAGCCCGCACCTACGGTGGCCGGAAATCGGGATCGGAATCCCGGCGGCGGTTGGGGCGTGAGGACCGTTGCCTCACGCGATCGGCTGCCTCCTTTGCTAGCATTACTGCTTCGCAGAAGGAGGCGACCGCCTGCCACTCAGAACTGAAGTTTAAAACCTGAGTTTTAAACGGGAAAAAAACTAAATGCATAAGATTTTCCTTACTGAATGTCAAAAGTAGTGATTGTGACGTAATACTAAACGATGAAAAACTAGAATTTGTCGACAAAACTGTTTTCCTGGGGATAACGCTTGACTCAAGGCTAAAATGGGGTCCTCATTTAACATCTCTTGCAGGACGGCTTAGCTCAGCTGCATATGCTGTTAGAAAAATCCGCCAATTTACGGATGTTGATACCGCTAGACTAGTCTATTTTAGTTATTTTCATAGTGTCATGTCATACGGTATCTTATATGGGGACGGGCTGCAGACATCGACTCAATTTTTATTCTACAGAAAAGAGCTATCAGAGCTATTTACAATCTCCGCCGGTGCGATTCTCTAAGGGAACTGTTTAAGGATATTAACATCATGACGGTGCCTTGTCAATATATCTATGAAAACATCATGTACGTTAGAAAAAATCTTCATCTTTTTAGCAAAAGAGGCGACAGACATAATTATGTTACAAGAAATAGGGACCAATTAGTTCAACCAGGTTTCAGACTGGCTAAAGTGGCCTCTTCTTTCATGGGGTACTGTTTGAAATGTTATAATAAAATACCTCCCCAAATATTAGAACTCAATGAAACGAAATTTAAATCTTGTATTAAACGCACACTATGCAGGCAGGCATATTATAAGTTGGAGGATTATATTCAAGATAAAAATGCTTGGCCACTACCACCGGGGGTACAAATTGATTAGTTTTGAAACTATTATTACTATTCTTTAATGTTTTTTTTTTTTGAATTTGTTAAATTTGTAATGTATTATTGTAGTTAATTATTATTGTATTTAGTATTGTATAATGTAGAAGCATTTTTTTCAAACTTTGTAAATGTGAGTACCATGGAGCTATTTTATGGTTTTTAGGTTACTATTGGATTTGTTTGACATAAATAAGCATGGCAGTTGAGAGTTTGTCATGCTCACTCAAATGTCTCACTGATGGTGGCGCGTGTGTTGGATCATTCGGTTCCCTTCAAAATGGTTGAGCTGAGTGGTGCTAATATTCGCGTCAGGTCCGTGAACGGGCGCTGTCAGTTGAGACTGGTCATCTCTTAGCTGCCAGTTGCTATTTTAATATCTATATTTAGTTTTTATTTTTACATTATTGACATTGTTCTCACATGATAGCGACAAGAAACATGTAACAGAGATATTTGTAATTGCAAAACATGATTGAAAAGAGTGTCCATGGAGTTTCTTGCACATTCTTCTCCATAGAGATCTACGCTTTGGAATGTGCAATTAGCATCATTTTTTCTGACTGACTGACTTCTTGACATTTCAAAAGTGCCTGTAAATGGTTTATTTGAAATAAATGCTTTTGAATTTGAATTTGAATTTGCAAATTAATTATTTTAGAATTACTTTATTCCATTTCACCCGTGCATGTCCTGACCAATCCCACGGCAGAGGGTTGTGAGGCCTCTGCTATTGGATAAGACACACTTTCTATAACAATTAATCCCTTATAACGGCCTATTCACCCATCGCCAATACAATACAAGACTTAAACAAGCGTGACGCATCGTCAGTCGCCATAGAACTCATTACAGTTGCCTCGGTAGACGCCGAAGTGGTTTATATATCGACACTTCTCACTTCCTTACTCTGCCCCAGGGTGAGGACAACATACTACTACACACCTCCGAGCTACGCCTAGCTGCGGAACTTTTCTGAGATGTGTCCAAGTTTCGTCTCTCGTTAAATATTATTTTTTTGTATCAGAGGCTGGCCTACGGGGGCCGGGTTGATTTAACGAGATGCGATCCCTAGCGTTCCTTAGAACGACTATCAATGCAGTTCAGGGTACTAGGTGAAGCCTACCCCCTCTCCCTGGAAGTGTGCGCATATCAAGAACAATGCAAAGTATCCTACTGTCAGTCAGTCCTTGGGGGGAGGTAGCCGTCGCTAACGTTTGGTGGTTTGTGATCTTATTATAGCTTAAACTGGCTCTAGTATGTAACGAATATATATTCGGTTCAGCCTTTAATCGGCAGTGCCTCAGTCACAGTTGCGTCAAGTACGGCCGGCAAAGGTCAAGTTCACCCCAAAGAAAGTCAGTGTCGAGACCACTCCTAAGAAGTTAATGTCAAGTTCACTCCAAAGGAAGGCTTTCTCCGAGTCCCTAACACCAACCGCAAGCTTAGGCCACCTTGTCGTTGAATGAAATAATTTAGGATAAAAGAGTTAACACTCACCCATTCAGTCACCAACACAGTCGCTGAGATTCACTCGCGTACTTACACACTACCTACGCTCAATCAACGCCCATCCATTCATACTCTAACTCACACACACAGATCTGTATAATAATTACTATGCAAGCCTAAACTGGTCTTAGTCTACTTGTATCTAATACTGTATCACAATCCTAGCACTTCTAAGAATTACAACGGGACATTATGTAGCTCTACAATATCTACTGAGTTAGTTAGCTCCCGCTAAACGTCCGAACCCTAACCTGCCCTGCCCTAACCTGCCTTACCACTCCGTTTCGCCTCAATTCCCACGTTTACCTAACAAGTTTTTATGACGGTTTTTGTATAGTTTCTTAATTGTTTCTCAAAAAGGTTTGGGTTGCCTGATTCTTATCGACCCGTCTGCCTAGCACATGTGCTGATATTAGAAATCCCATAATTCAATAGTTTCTTTAGAATTCTATCGGTCCTTTCTTTAAAAGGGACAATTTATGAGGGTCCAAGTGGCCCGGCACCATTCGTGGTGTTTAAAAATAAATATAATTTCTTGTCATTATTTTGGAATAAGTGACAGACAGTCACACCTAGAAGTAGGATCATCATTCAGTCTTCAGCTTCTCGTTGAACACCAACAAACATCAAACATGTCTACCTTCGCTGTTCTGTTGCATCCAAGCTTGCTTGGTCCAGGTGAGTGATCTAAGAATTTATTTTTATTCCATTTTTAACTTCCACATAATTGTTACTGTATTTGTCGTTATTCTAATTATGGATATTGTCTTTGCATGTATTTGCAGTTTCAACACTTTCTGAGTTTATTTTGTTTTCTCAGAATGTTTACGGTACCGGGTGCGGCTGCGGAGCTCCAGTGGTCGCCATGGCTCCTGCTACTGCATGCGGTGATGCCCTCGGTCTTGGTGCTTACGGTGGTGCCTTTGGATCTGCTTACGGTGGCGCTCTTGCTCGTGCTGCTACATACGGAGGTGCCATGGCTCCTGCAGCGGCTTACGGCGGCGCCGGTGAAGGTAACGTGGCGGTCTTTGGTGAGCTGCCAGGTAACACCGCTCTTGCTGGTCAAGTTCCCATTATGGGCGTTGTGAACTTGTTGTCTTGTGGTGCCGTGTCTATCTCCGGAAAATGCGCGTGTGGCTGCTAATACTGAAGCATTACTTTCTGACGTTAAATAAACTAAACGATCATGCAATGAGCTCATATTCTTTATTTTAATTTATCCTTAAGACTCCTATCTAAGACCGCTTCACCTTAGGTTTGCGCACGGCGAGCAATGGGTAGCTCGCCATCCGACCTTCCGGTAACCGTCCGGACTAAGCCCAAGTCATCAACGGCACGTATTGTTCCACACGCGCCCCAAGGAGATGTCAGCAAACTTTAGGGGCCCAGCAGGGTCGAAGCCTACTGGGGCCATGGGTTCGCTTCTGAAAGGAAAACCCGGCCCTGGTATGAAAGGAAACGAAGGAACTAGGAGTGGGTTTAGTCAGTAAAAGTCTGATACGCCCTCTTGCCCCGCCCAAGGGCGGGAGATGTCATTGGATGATTTCCCATCTAAAAAAAAATCTAAGACCGATTAAAAAGCGGCCCAGTGGTCGCTGGTTAAAGAGCAAAGTACTTCGAGAACCCTCCGCGAAATTTTTAGTAAAACCAAGGTGCTGGCTGACTTTCCTAGAGGAGCTGAGGTGGATCAAATGACACATTTGTCCCACTTGTACGCAAAATACAAGCTTTAGTACCTGCCCGACATACAATAAAATAATAACTGATTTATCCGTGTTAATACTATACATGGAACGTTCAAAAGAGTGAACCTTGGCCTTGGCACACAAAGGGCAACTGAGGAACACGGGTGGGCTTTTAGTCAGTAAAAGTCTTGCACTCACTCTCACTCTACGAAGAGCGGAAGGAGTTATTTGATGATTCCCTCAAAACAAAACATGAAAACTTGACAGTTTTGAAAGTGACCTTCACAAAAACATTTCATTATTAATTTCTGTAAACATTCCTGACCTACGTAGCAGATACAAGCTGTCTCCGATTACTTCTGTTGTCATGCATTCCGACTGCTGAGTTCGACTATTAGAAGGCACGTGCTGCAACGTCATATTTATTTTCATTCATAAATATTGTTTTACTTTATAAACAACTAGCTTATGCCAGTGGCCTCGCCCGCCCCAACGGAACATACACATCATTTCAGCCGAAAGACGTCCACTGTTGGACATAGGCCTCCCCCAAATGTCACCATAATGACCGGTCCTGTGCGTCTCGCATCCATCGGATTCTCGCGGCCTTCACCAGGTCATCGGTCCACCTTGTGGGAGGCCTTCCAACGCTGCGTCTTCCGTGGTCGCCATTCCAGAAACTTTCGTCCCCATCGACCATCTGTTCTGCGAGCAATGTGCCCTGCCCACTGCTATTTAAGTTTGGCGATTCTTCGGGCTATGTCTGCAACCTTGATTCTCCTACGGATATCTTCATTTCTGACGCGATCACGCAAGGAAACTCCGAGCATTGCCCTTTCCATTGCCCTTTGAGTGACTTTAAGCCTTCTGATGAGGCCCATTGTAAGCGACCACGTTTCGGAGCCATATGTCATCACTGGCAACACGCACATACACCGGGGATAAAAATTAAAACCTATGAGCTGTTTCAGGACGTGGTCTATTTGAGTGGAAAGTTACAACCAAATCCGACGTATACATACAGGAGGGTTATAATAGAAGTTCCCCACTCATGTGCAATTTTCTGTAGGGACACAAAGTGTCGGCTAAGCAATAATATATAAGTATGTAAGCGTGGGCGTGTGTGAACTACGTGGCTGTGACCACGATGCTAGTACGTCAGTCGCAAATAAACTCGCAGTCAATTCAGTGGTATAGTGTTTTATTTCCAAAAACCTACCTCCTGTAGTGCACGATCAATAAATTAGAACGTTGTTAGGAGATATAACAAGAGACTCTAAAGTGGTGACCCCGACTAACATTAATTGTATTTTTTTTTCGTTTTCTAAGAACTTTGTAGTACTGTGTCAGCAAAATGAATCCGGAAAGCGCAAGTGCACCAGTGGTTAAAGTCCATACCGTGCAACCACCAACCACTCCGCGTACAGATGTGTATTAGTATGGTTAAGTGTCATGTGCATTAGTGTAATTAAGATTAGGTGCATTAAGTTGTAACTTAATAACGACCAGTGTAACAATAGATGTAGCCCGTAACACATTTCTGATGTTTAAAAATTATACAGATTTTTTTTTATGATTATAAAGATATTTTTTATTGTATAAAATGTTTGATTATATAGATTTTGTTTTGATTAAAAAAAAAATTATATAGAATGATTGATTATATAGATTTGTCTGATTATATAGATTCATGATTTATTTTTGGAGGGGGGCTACTGTAGGGACACAAAGTGTCGGCTAAGCAATAATATAAATATGTAAGCGTGGGCGTGTGTGAACTACGTGGCTGTGACCACGATGCTAGTACGTCAGTCGCAAATAAACTCGCAGTCAATTCAGTGGTATAATATTTTATTTCCAAAAACCTACCTCCTGTAGTGCACGATCAATAAATTAGAACATTGTTAGGAGATATAACAAGAGACTCTAAATGACTTTGTATAATGTTATTGAAGAGTAGTAAATGATTGCTTTGAGTTTGCCATTGGTGATCCCATCAACTCCTAGACTTTTTGTTGTTTTAAGCACTAAGGCACTTAAGGGACACTGCCGCAAACCTCGTCTTCGTTCACATTATAGGTTAGGTCGTCGTTTTGGTGGAATTCTTTGTGTTCACGACTTAGTTCATACTCTCTCGATAGATGGCGTTGGCGTCGAATTAGAAGTCGCTATGGTTTCGTTACCGTGTTTTGTATAAGGCAATTAGTTTTTTTTTTAATAAATGAGAGTGAGCTTTGAGAGATCAATGAGCTATCAAATCCAGATCAGTACTCAGTGGTTTTATTTATTATCAATCTCCCACTAGTGTACCTTCATACTCAAACTCCTCCAAATACCACCCCGGTATTTAACATTGGTCCTACGAGCCGGGTCGTTTGGACAGTTTTTGTATAGAAAGTGGAGCCACCGCTGGCCCGCTTCCCCGAGTACTCGCAGTGGATCGCTGCGGCAAGAGGTACACGGTCTTCCGCACGAGCGGCGACAGCATCGCCCAGCTTTGGCGGTACCGAGCCAGCATTGGACTAGTTCAAGGAGCGGCCACCAGGGAGCGCCACTTTCAGGTCAACACTTCAACTCCGGTAACAGCAAGGTGACGCAGGCGCAGCCATCACGCGACGTCACAGGAGACGTCACGCGCAGTTTGGAATTTTGGATAGCGGCCACTAGAGGGCGCCACTTGCAGGTTGAAGTTTGTGTGAAGTGCAGTTTTTGTGAGTACATTTTATTTAATTACTTGCCCACGTTTTGGGACAAACAGATCGAGTCAAACAATTTTGAACTCTATTTTAAAGACAATTTAAACTTAGTGAAAATAGTGAACTTTCGACTTAGAAACATTAGCGGTCAATCTTGGACTTGTAAAATTTAAGAAGTTAAAATAAAACTTAAGAAATTTTGTTTAGTTTATTAGCGACTTGTTATTTGTGTGCATGTTAGATTTTAAACTTAGAATATTTTAGAGAAAACGGGGGAACGGGGAACCTACGCCCAATTTCCACCAGAATTTGTATGTTTCCAAAACACTTGTAAAATTTCAAGTAGTGATTTAGGACTTGTGTTATTTTTATTGTTTGATGAAATTGTACAACTTAGAAAATTTTAGCCTATTGATATGAACTTATAAGTTTACTGCGGACACTTAGTAATTTTAAGTATTTTATCTCTTTTGGGAAAGTTGTTATTCATTTTTAAGAAAAGGTTGAAAGTTTCGATCAAGTTAAAATCAATTTAAATTCACTTATATTTATTTCAAAAATCAATCATAAAAATGGAAGGTTTAATTAACGTGTTAAAACAACAACAAAATGTTATTACAAAAGGATTAACAAATTTCAAAAAATGTGGTAAAGATAGATTAACACTAGAATATATAGAAACAAAGCAAGAATTATTAGAAAAAGATTGGGTATTATTCAAAGAAAGTAACTCAAATTTGTATGAACGGTATAAATCAGAAGATATAGCACAGAAAGTAGTTGACATTTATGACACGACAGAGGATACTTATATTAATTACAAAAGTTTAATGAAAACAGCTCTTAATAAAATTCAGTTACCTAAAGTTTCTGACCGTCAAACTGATAATAGTTACACTAGTACAAGTAAGTCAAGTAGTTCTTATGTCAAGTTGCCCAAAATCACAATTCCGACCTTCTCAGGAAAGTATGATGAATGGACAACATTCCATGATCTTTTTACGTCGTTAGTACACAAAAATGATACGTTAGATAATGTTCAGAAGTTACATTATTTGAAAGGTCACCTTTCTGGCGAAGCAGAACAATTAATACGACACACTCCTATAACTGACGCCAATTATAATCAGTGCTGGACTCAGTTACAGAAGCGTTATAGCAATAAAAAATACTTGACTAATTGTATACTTAGGAGATTGTTCGGCCAAAAACGTATGCAGGTGGAATCAGCTACTTCTTTGAAGGAGTTGCTTGATGCCACGTGTGATTGTCTCAATGCGTTAAGTAATTTAAAGATAGACGTGAGTACATGGGATGTCATCATCATACACATTGTTACCTTTAAATTAGACAACGAAACGCGTAAACAATGGGAGTTTAGTGTTTGCAATAATGACTCCAACAATGACTTACCAACTTTCGATCAATTTAAATCGTTCATTGAAAATCGGTTTCGTGCGTTAGAGTGTTTAGAGCCTAAAAGGGCACCAGTTCATCAGGGTAACAACAATAACAAAGGTTCAGTTGCACATTCTCCAAAGGCTATGTTAGCTACGAATTCGTCAATAAAATGTGAATTTTGCTCAGAAGGTCACAAACTTTGTTTCTGCAAGAAATTCTCCAAGCAAACAGTTGAGGTTAGACGTGATTTTGTAGCAAAAAATAAAATGTGTTACAACTGTTTAGGCAGCAATCACGTTGTTTCTGAATGTAGAAAACCTACCACATGTAAGGTTTGTCAGAAGCGCCATCATTCACTGCTGCATTTAGGTCAGGAGTCAGATAAAAAGGATCAACCTTCGACATCATCGGCAGTCGATAGTGTTAGCTCACCTAATACTGGCCAGATTGTTTCATGCTTGTCGACAGGTAATGTTCCCAAGCCAAGACAGGTTTTATTAGCCACTGCACTAATAAAAGCCGAGTCACGCTCTGGTGTATTTCAAACAGTCCGAGCTCTGCTCGATCAGGGTTCGCAGGCATGTTTTGTAACAGAAGCCGTAGTTCAGCTACTCAACCGGAAAAAAATCCCTATTCGAGGAACTATTTCAGGTCTTGGTGGCAATAGTTCAACCATGGCAAAGTACATGGTACAGTTCAATATCCAGTCTCGGGTAGATCCAAATTTCAATCTTAAGGTCAACGCTTACGTACTAAGTAAAATTACAACGTACTTACCTGAGTGTAGAGTTGATACTACATTAGACTGGTTTAGCATTAATACAATGCAGCTTGCAGATCCACAGTTCAACACTCCCAATAAAATAGACGTTTTACTGGGTGCTGACGCTTACAGCTGCATCATAAAGGCAGGCATAGTTAAGAGTCCTTCAGGCACTCTCATAGCTCAGAGCACTACCTTAGGGTGGGTCCTGTCTGGTACAGTTAGTAAGGATACAGCTAAAGGTAAAATAAGTGTTTTGCATACACAAATTAATGAAGATGAAATATTAAGAAAATTTTGGGAAATAGAAGAGCAAAATAGTTCAAAGAAAATATTAGGACCAGAAGAGAAGAAGTGTGAAGAGTTTTATGCTAAAACTACTAAAAGAGATAGCAGTGGCAGGTACGTAGTAAAGCTACCTTTCCGCGATGAAAATCCTCTTTGCAAGGGTGGAAGCTCACGTGCTATCGCTGAAAAAAGATTTAAAGCATTAGAAAAAAGGCTAGAAAGAAATATAGATCTGAAGGAAAAGTACAAACAAGTAATAGAAGAGTATTTACACCTAGGACACATGAAGAAGATAGATAAGAACGATAAGAATAAGGAAATAGCGGTATACTTACCTCACCATGCTGTTGTCCGCGAAGACAAAACTACCACGAAGGTACGTGTTGTCTTCAACGCGTCTGAGAAGAACAACAATGGAGTCTCACTCAATGACACGTTGATGGTGGGACCTACACTGCAGTCTGATTTAAGACACACAGTGTTAAAATGGCGACTTCATCCCATCGCACTGGTTGCGGACATCGTTAAAATGTACCGGCAGGTCAGAATTGCGGAAGAAGACGCAATGTTTCAGCGCATCTTATGGCGAGACAGTCCTGAAACCGAAATCACGGACTACGAGCTGGTAACGGTTACCTTTGGGACGGCATCGGCACCATATCAAGCAGTTAAAACCTTACATCAAGTCGCCCACGATGAAGGTAAAAATTATACTATTGCTGCCGATATGGTTCTGAACTGTTTCTATATGGACGATTTGATGACCGGTTGTAATAACGTGGAAGGAGGCCTGGAAATATATAAGCAAATGACCGCATTATTAGGACAGGGTGGATTCACACTTCAAAAATGGAATAGCAACAACCAAGAAGTATTAGATAGGATACAGGCAATAGAAAGCAAGGCATTGGAAGGACACATAGAACAAACTAGGACAAAGGATAACATGAATAAGGACAAAATAAACAAGGATGACACAAATAAGGACAAAATGATACAGGACAACACAATTAAAGACAAAATGATACATGACAAACAGACAACAGAGTATAATAAAACAGAACAAAGGGAAAAAGAAGTAGAAATAAAATTAGACAGTACAATAAAAATTCTAGGACTTACCTGGAACCGCAACGCAGACACCTTCCAGTACATGGTGAATCTCCCGCCGCCGACGACCGCACCTGTGACTAAAAGATCCATAACTTCTGTGATAGCACGTCTTTTCGACCCATTAGGATGGTTAGCCCCTATTGTGGTTTTAGCAAAGGTATTTATCCAGAAATTGTGGCTGGCAGGTGTTGGTTGGGACGAGGAGCTAAACAACGGCTTAATCATATCGTGAGGAATTGTTACTACTAACCAAGGTTCGGATCCCTCGCTGGCTTGGCACTAAGCCGAGCGATAGTTTGGAACTACATGGGTTTTGTGACGCCTCCAAAACGGCTTACTCAGCTGTAATTTATTTGCGGATTGTAGACGCAGTTGGTGGTGTTCAAGTGTCGTTGCTGGTTGCTAAGACCAGGGTTGCACCAGTAAAGCAGATAAGTATCCCGAGGTTAGAGCTCTGCGGAGCAGTCTTGTTGTCACAGATACTGTCTCAAACAGCTGAAGTCTTGAGTATCTCCCAAGATAAGGTCAAGGCGTGGACTGATTCCACTGTAGTATTAGCCTGGTTAAATAGTCACCCTAGCAAATGGAAGACTTTTGTGGCCAATAGGACGTCCGAAATACTGACCTCGATGAAAGCGTCGCAATGGTTTCACGTCCCCACTAAACAAAATCCAGCAGACTGCGCCTCTAGAGGAATGGTTCCCAGCTCACTTCTAGAAAATGATTTATGGTTTTCTGGACCATCGTTTCTTAAATTACAAAACGTAATTTATAACAGGCCAAATAATGATTGCAGTACAGACTTAGAAGAGTCAGCAAAGGCACATGTAGCGATCATTCCAATCTATCCCTTCTTCGAACAATTTTCTCAGTTACGAAGATTGGTTAGGGTTGTAGCATACTGTCAAAGATTTCTAAAGAAGAACAAAATCTACAGGAAAGGATATTTACAAAAGGTAGAACTAGACGCTGCGCTCGAATGTTGTATTAGGAAAACACAAGAAGAACTATTTACATCTGAATATAAAGATTTAAAGGACAAAGGTTATATACAATCTAAATCAAGTAAATTAAAATCACTCTGCCCCTACCTCGATGATAACGAGATAATGAGAGTTAGAGGGAGACTGGAGAAATCCCAGCTAAGCGAACAAATAAAACATCCGATCGTTTTGCCTCACTCCAGTCATCTAACTCGACTTATCATAGCGGACGCACACCGCAAAACCCTTCATGGGGGTCCGCAGCTCATGATAAACTATTTAAGGACAGCCTACTGGATTATAGGGGTCAAAAATCTGGTCAAACACCATGTCCTCAAGTGTGTGATATGTGCCAGGCAAAGAGCCAGTACTCAAAACCAGTTTATGGGTTCACTACCAACTGTTCGGTGCACGCCAACTCGACCATTTTTGCATAGTGGGGTTGACTATGCTGGTCCAATTAATGTGAGAACAACGAAAGGTCGTGGTTATCGGTCATATAAGGGCTACATTTGTTTGTTTGTGTGTATGTCCACTCGTGCGCTTCACTTAGAAGTCGTCAGTGACATGAGCACGCAAGCTTTTTTAGCCGCTTTTAGGCGTTTTGTGGCTAGGCGAGGACATTGTGCTAAAGTCTGGAGTGATAATGGTACCACGTTTGTAGGCGCCTCCAGAGAGTTGCGACAATTAGCCTCTATTCAAGCTTCCATAGCAGAACAACTCGAGGCCAACGGTACTGAGTGGCACTTCATTCCTCCACATAGTCCCAATTTTGGCGGACTTTGGGAAGCAGGGGTGAAGTCCACAAAGTTTCACCTCAAACGGGTCATTGGAGATGCTACTTTGACGTATGAAGAAATGAGCACACTCCTTAATCAAGTGGAGGCTTGTTTAAACTCGCGTCCAATAAGCGTCCTTAACTTTAGTGACCCTGGTGAACTCCCTGCCTTAACTCCTGGACATTTCCTAATTGGAGAACCTATAGTAAATGTACCAGATGATAATTACGAGAACAAAAATGTAAGTTATTTGTCACGATGGCAATTCATTCAAAGGACACTACAGACATTCTGGAAGCGTTGGTCTCAAGAATATTTATCAAACCTTATGAACCGGTACAAATGGTCTTCAAAAATACCTGAACCAAAAATAGGGGACATCGTTTTAGTCAAGGAAGACGATTTGCCTCCTGGTCGTTGGTTGTTAGGTCGCGTAATAGAAAAGCATCCTGGTGATGATGACATCACCCGTGTAGTCACGTTACGCACCAAATCCTCAACTATCAAAAGGCCAACATCCAAATTATGTATTCTACCTGTAGTGGAATAAGGAGAATTCATTGTATTTACTTTTTTTATACCATGATTTGTATAACTTTTACACGTATCTTGTTCCAATCAATTTATACAACCATTTTTCAACTCATAAATTCATCATTCAGATCAACTGTTACACACCAAATTATACATTGTTTTAAGTTTTATTATACTGAATTATACACCTATTTTAAGCTTTTTATGTACCTTTTACATTTTATATACAACTTTATACAACCTAGGATGCCATGCAACCATGCTTAGCTTTAAGTTGTATCGGAACCATGGCTACTAGACGTCAACGCCAGTTATCTTAGATAGTCCAAATATTTTGCTCGACTTATTCTAGCAATATATCACTACAGTTCAGTAGTTCAGTTTAGAAGGACGTTTCGTCAGTAACGTCCTTGGTGGGCGGTATGTTCACGACTTAGTTCATACTCTCTCGATAGATGGCGTTGGCGTCGAATTAGAAGTCGCTATGGTTTCGTTACCGTGTTTTGTATAAGGCAATTAGTTTTTTTTTAATAAATGAGAGTGAGCTTTGAGAGATCAATGAGCTATCAAATCCAGATCAGTACTCAGTGGTTTTATTTATTATCAATCTCCCACTAGTGTACCTTCATACTCAAACTCCTCCAAATACCACCCCGGTATTTAACACTTTGTAAAATTATGTATCCATATTTTGTAATTGCTTTCTGTCTGAGACGGTTTTATATAATTATATGATATAGAATATCATAAATAAACATGATTATATCTTTGATTATCCTTTGTATCTTTGTGTTGCATGAAGTTTTAATAAATAAATAAATAAATTATTTACACAATAATGTGCTTTAACCAACTAAGTATCATTTGTCTATGTTCTAAATTAAAAAATATTTGCTTTTGTTTTTTTTTTTTAAATATTAAAATGTATACTTAGCGATTTCATACCTTGCTTTTTCATCAAACTGCCTTCCAAAAAAACAAATGAAATCTTATTAACTTATTCATTTGTGTTATTTGTGAAAAAAATATCAAGTTTTTTAGAGAATTCTTTAAATACTACGCTTCTAGATATTGTGTTTGAGGCAGAAAATGATTGACATCTAAATCATAACTAAATTGTATGACAACTTTGGAAAATTTTTATTCACTGGAAAATGAACAAAAACTGCGTCGTCATTTTCAGAGAAAGTATTTCTTCGTAAGTGTATTGAAAAACATCGTTTGATACACGTTGAAATTTTTCACTGTAGCACTCGCCTACATAACACCCTCGCCTGTGGCTCGGACGAATTTCACCTTGGTTGAAATGACAAAGATTCTCCACTTGTATCAAATTGTAGTATTAAAATTTTAAGGTATTGCAATTATCCAGTGACGAAAATTTATTACAGATGAGCATTGAGTTATCAGTTTTTTTTTTTCCTAGGGAACATTTTAGCAACACATGTCTCCTCTCTTTTTTAATGAGCACGACAGAGATTATGGGCGTTCATAAATTTAAACAGTTCAATATGTTATTGCTGATAACTTTATTGGATTATTGTTTCAAAGCATTGGTTGGATAGTTGTGATTGACATTTTAGTGACATCCACATCCACAGCTACGGCTGCCCCAGCTGAGTCCGTGAGCGCCAGGAGCGATGGCAGCAGACCCAGGTCCATAACCAGCACCGAGACCATAAGCACCCGCAGCGCCATGCGCACCGGCGGCACCATAGATAGCAGCAGAAGGAGCGATGCTCTCAATAGCAGTAACACCATTACCGCAGCTGTAGCTAACGGCGCCAGCACCAGCACTGGGCAACACGGCGTCCAAAGCCACTGCACTCACGAACGGCAGCTCACCAGCCACGGACAGAGCACCCTCAAACGCATTCTCAGACGCTAAAGATAGGCCACTGGGAGCGATAGCAGAGACGCTGGAGACTGGTAGTCCACCGCCACTGGTAGGGATGATCTCGGTCAATACATTGCCAGCCCAACCGTTACCCATGTTGCAATCGCCAAGCAAGCCATTGGTGGCCCATTTACCAGCCCAGACATTACCAGCACATCCTGGAGCAGTAAGAGTAGGAGCAGCGATGGCTCCACGACCAAGACACGAACTGAATGCAGTCTGTGAACAAATAAATATGATTGGTTAATAATCCTCTATAAGACAAACCACGATAAAATTGGTACAAGACTATATCCTGGTATGGCACGTAGGATACTTTTTGTCCCTGGTGTCGCGAAAACTTTCACGCAAGTGAAGCCGCTGACAGAAGCTAGTTAGTTAGCGAATGTCTCTTTATCAGCAGACCAGCAAAACACATGATTATTTATTCGATCTAGTAATGTTATATGTGTCAGACAATGACAAAAGCTAGAATTATAAGTGGCGTATGATACAAAGAATTGGAATAAAACCATGATATTTTAATGAATGGTTATTTTATGCAACCCCTGAGAATAGCCGAAATAAGAAAAGGTAACATAGACTCAAAGTATAAGTGAAAACTTTCTTACCTGGATGAAGAGCGCCTGAGCGCAGAGGACGAGGATCACCTTAGCTGACATTGTTGTTTCTGTTGTAGAGAACTTCAGAATGACTTTTCCAATAATCGATCGACTATTTATACTAAAATGTAGTGTTTATCTAGCTTTGTTGTAGCAATTTGTGCATTTTGAAATTAAATATACGTAGCTTTATCAGTAGTTTCAATATGGGGAAACAGAAAAATGTTTGTCTGTCATAAGTGATGTAACCTTGAAATATATCGTATGAAGGTCTATGTTTTAATCACACAGAAAAACATCACGTTCTGATATGAAGCTCTAGCCTATATAAACATGGCCTAAAAGTAGGAACATAATTCAGTCTTCAGCTTCACGTTGAACACCAACAAACATCAAACATGTCTACCTTCGCTGTTCTGTTGCTCTGCATCCAAGCTTGTTTGGTCCAGGTGAGTGATCTAAGAATTTATTTTTATATCCTTTCGAATTTCCCTTTATTGTTACTGTTTTTGTCATTATTCTAATTTTATAAATTGACTTTGCATTTTTTTGCAATTTCAACACCTTCTGAGTTTATTTTTTCTCTCAGAATGTGTTCGGTACCGGGTGCGGCTGCGGAGCTCCAGTGGCCGCCATAGCTCCTGCTGCTACATGTGGTGGTGCCCTCGGTCTGGGTGCTTACGGTGGTGCCTTCGGATCTGCTTACGGTGGCGCTCTTGCTCGTCCTGCTGCATACGGAGGTGCAATGGCTCCTGCAGCGGCTTACGGCGGCGCCGGTGAAGGCAACGTGGCGGTCTTGGGTGAGCTGCCAGTCGCCGGTAACACTGCTCTTGCTGGTCAAGTCCCCATCATGGGCGTTGTGAACTTCAGTGGCGCTGTCCCGGCTTGTGGTGCTGTGTCTATCTCCGGAAAATGCGCATGTGGCTGCGATTCTCCTATTTACTACTGAAGCAACTCCTTCTGACTTTAAATAAACCAAGAGATATTACTAGAGCAAATACTTCTTTATTTTATTTTATCCTTAGATCCTATACGATGGTTCTTGACCTCTTTCATTATCTTTCATTCTACGAGTACATGATGGTGAATTTCGAAATGCATGCCATTTTTTTTATTATTATTTATATCACAAGGTGGACCGATGACCTAGTGAGGATCGCAAGAATCCAATAGATGCGAGACGCACAGGACCAGTCATTGTGTCGACACTTGAGGAAGGCCTATGTCCATCAGTGTACATATTACATAGTTTAGCTGCAAAACAACGCTAAAATAATTTGAATTTAAAAGAAACGTTTGTAACGGCCGAGATCGCAATAATGGCAACATCCCCTCCCTAAACCTATAACAAAGCGTGTCGCCATTATTGCTCTCTCAGTTGCTGTCCAACTTTGGTGGATAACATCATGCTATTTACAGGTAAGTTAAATATTAAATCGATATTTTATTTAAAGATTGCACGTAGCGGAGATGAGAATGTTAAGATGGATGTGTGGTGTGACGAGAATGGATAAAGTGAGAAATGAGTATATTAGGGGAAGTTTGAAAGTGGCGCCAGTGACTGAAAAGTTGAAAGGGAATCGTTTGTCTTGGTATGGTCATGTGAAGAGGAGAGATTAAACGCATGTTACTAAAAGAGTTATGAGTTTATATGTGGATGGATGGAGAGGGAGAGGGAGACCAAAGAAAAGATGGATGGATTGTGTGAAGAGTGATATGAAAGAAAAGGAAGTTAGTGATAGTATGACGAGTGACAGGGCAGAATGGAAGAAAAAAACGTGTTGCGCCGACCCCAAATAACACGGGACAAGGGCAGGAAGATGATGATGATTTTATTTAAAATTACATTAGAGAATAATTATAAACTATTACTATGAATAATTGTACCTACAACGTATTGCTTTATTAAATGTGTTTGTTTTTTACAAACATTGTTATTAGTATTGGAAATAATAAAACACAGTGCATGATGAACTAGTCTTTCATTTTATTCTACATGTGATTGGAGTGATATTTATGAATGGAAAAATAATGGTCTTTACGTGACGAACTCAAAGCCAGTCTTTTGATGGAGTGATCAGTCATCTGAAGATTGACCTCAGCAGATGCTGCTGAAGCCAGCGCTTTCTCTGCTACGAGTTAATCAAAGTTAACTTCAGCAAGTACCTCTGAAATCAACATGATACAAAAAAACCGTCCAAGTGCGAGTCGGACTCGCGCACGAAGGGCAAAAAAGTCATGTTTGTTATATGGAAGCCGAACTTAAACATTTATTATATTCTGTTTTTAGTATTTGTTGTTCTAGCGGCAACAGAAATACATCATCTGTGAAATTTTCAACTGTCTAGCTGTCTCCGGGGTGAACTGCGGACTCTCCGTCGGCCTACCGGCCCATTGTGCTGCTTGACGAGGTGGGCAAGCTCTTTGAAAGAGTAATTTCAGACCGCTTCATCGCGCACCTAACACGGGTGAGGCCGGATCTGGCGGACGGCCAGTTCGGTTTTCGCAAGAGGCGCTCCACGGTGGACGCCATCATGCACGTGCAAGCTCTGACGACGGGGGATGCGGTGGCCCAGGGCAGGTGTGTCATGGCGGTGTCTCTGGATATCGCCAACGCCTTCAACTCCCTGCCTTGGAGTAGCATTTGGAGGGCACTCCGGTATCACCGGACGCCCAACTACCTCTGTCGTGTGGTCGAGGCGTACAAGTCGGACAGATACATCATCTACCCTGGTCACCAGAGAGAGTGGGAACGTCGAGAAATGTCGTGCGGTGTTCCGCAGGGATCGGTACTAGGGCCGCCCTTGTGGAACATCGGACACAACTACGTGCTGCGCGGCGACCTCCCTGACGGGGTCAGCGTGTTCTGCTACGCAGACAACACGTTGGTCCTGGCGAGGGGAGAGTCGTACCAGGCGGCGCACGAACTAGCGACTCGCAGGGTTAAGACAGTCGTGGGCAGGATCCAAGAGTTGGGACTCGAGGTGGCATTGCACAAGTCCGAGGCCATGTGCTTTCACGGCTCACGGAACGCGCCATCACCGGGTTCCCAACTAACGGTAGGAAAAGTCCACATCAACGTCGGGTCGATGATGAAGTACCTGGGAGTCGTTCTCGACAGCCGATGGGATTTAGAGGAGCACTTCCGTCGCGCCAGCGCTGCGGAAGCAGCCGGCGGCCCGGCTAAACGCATGCCAGAGGGTCATGACCATACGGGTGGTGCGAGGATACCGGACGATTTCCCGTCAAGCGGCGAGCCTCCTTGCTGGCCAGCCACCATAGGATCTGGAAGCAACAGTCCTTGCACACATGCACGAACGCCGGGGCGAAACTCCGCTGCCGCGACAAGTCGCAACATGGCGGACAGAGCTCCGGCAGATTCTCGTGGAGAAATGGCGACAGCGACTGTCGTGACCCAGTGCTGGGCACGCCACAATTATGGCGGTAAGTCCCCTCTTTGAGGCGTGGTTGGAGAGACCTCACGGCGTCCTCACCTTCCGCAAGACGCAGGTTCTCATCGAACACTGTAAGTTCGGGAAGTTCCTGCACCGGATTCGTGCGGGAGCGACGCCCGGGTGTCGCCACTGTGTGGACCGCCCGGAGGACACGGTGGAGCATACGGTGGAGGTGTGCTCCGCTTGGGCAGAGCAACGCCGTGTCCTCGTGGGGGCGATCGGCTTCGGCGATCTCTCGCCCGGGCCTTGGTATAGGCCATGGTCCGGAGCGAGGAGGAGTGGCAGGCGGTCGTCTCCTTCTGCGAAGCAGTAATGCTAGCAAAGGAGGCGGCCGATCGCGTGAGGCAACGGTCCTCACGCCCCAACCGCCGCCGGGATTCCGATCCCGATTTCCGGCCACCGTAGGCGCGGGCTTGCGGACGGTGAGCAATGGGTAGCCCGCCGTCCGACCGTCTGGTAACCGTCCAGACCAAGCCCAAGTCGTCGACGGCGCGTATTGTTCCATGCGCGCCATGAGCCTTTCATGAGATACAGCCTGGTGATGGTGTGGAACCCTAGAAAGAACTAGCAAAATGGTCAAGTTTAAAAACCGACCTCAGGATGTGTTGCTTAAGAGGGCCCTTTTCCACTCGCATATCGTCAACGTCGAGCATGTTTTAAAAACTAGTTGCTTCATCTAACGCAATCCAAAGCGATGTTTGATGAAGAGGTAATGCGAAAAAAGAGAGATAACGCCTGAAAAGTCTGTTGGAATTTGGTAATTCCGTGATTTACTGGAATATTTCATAAAACTTGTTCCAGGAAATACGTGTTTTTTTTTAAACCCTTAAAAGTTTTTCAGAAAAATTATCGTCATTCGGAATCTCGATTAAATATGCAAGGCTTCTATTGATGTACTTTTTTATATTTTTAATTTATGAGTACATTATGTACATTGTGGCCAAAGTTCACGTAAAATAACAGGGTCCTTAGACAAAGTAACATCACTTCGTAGCGAAACGATATCTAAATTCGTCATCGTCTCTGAGATAACGACAAACATTTCATAGCCAATGTAACACTATGGTCGCGATCGTTGTGTCGAATGGTTTGTTCGTTAAAAAACAATAATATTGGTTATGGTATCGAAAATTTAGCTGTCAGTGTCAGTCAAGAAGTTCAAATCGGATCAAACCCGCGAGTTAATGTTGTTTTCAAATTTTATTAATAAGAATAATAAGACAGTGAGTGTTGCGTTTAATTGTTTTTAAGTTATAATAAAAACGATATTTTTATAGTGGTAAGTGAATAGAGTGTTATTACTTTTATCGTCTCTAAAACTTAATGATAATCAAAATAGACTCATTTTTATAAGTGACTGGTGTTCAAACGATGATGGAGTAATCTATTTTAATTTTTAGTGATAAAACATGGAATCAAAAGTGCGAGCAAGTCCCGAACAATTGTCAACGCTGCTTGAGTATATGGAAACGTAAGTAAATCCAAGTTTTATTCATGAGTATGTAATGTAAACAATGACGCGATCTTAACAATGAAGTACTTATATTGAATCTTTGTTTGTTTATGTTACAGTCATGGTGACCCGAGGCCTCTTGCTGGATCACAAGGTCGGGTACGGTCAGACCGACTGTGGACTGAACTGACCAACATATTGAATGCTGTTGGTGGTGGTGTCAGCTGTAATATAATCTATTTGATCTGCAGTAATTCCTCTAACACAGAATAAATACTAAGAGTATGTCATCAATGGGTACACTACATAAATACGAAAAACTTTATTCCGACAGTCACAAATACGAATTTCAAAATACCGATTTTCATAATTCCGAATGGTTCAAAATTCCGAATATAACAACTCCGACTTAACATTACTCCTATTTTTATAATTCCTAAATTTCAATTTTCCTAACTTTTATAATTACTATTCTCAAAATACCGAGTTTCAATAGATCGAATAACGAAAAGTCCGACTTAATGATAATTCGAAACATCAAAAATACGAATTCCGATTATTAAAATACTGATTAATAAAATTCCGAAATAAAAACGCCTCATAAAACTGTACCTATAGCAAAACAAATAAACACATAAATGCTCGTCAGAGGTCGTAGTATGAGGGGGTAGAATTAAAAAACTAATGACAGATGCGTTTTCCAGCATGCAGGGGATTTATTGCAGCATGCAAGCAGGCATGCAGCGTGCAAGCAGACATACAGCATGCAAGCAAGCATGCGACATGCAAGCAGGCATGCAACATGCAAGCAAGCATGCAACATGCAAGCAAGCATGCAACATGCAAGCAGGCATGCAGCATGAAAGCAGGCATGCAGCATGCAAGCAGGCATGCAAAATGCAGCAAGCATTGTTTCTGTCACGGCTCCGGCGCTGCGGGGTTTGGGCGGCCCCACGCGAGCTTACCGGGCCGCCCTACCCCTCCGCGCCTACGCGGGTTTAAATTACACTCTAGGGGTAGGGCAAACAAGACTGCGTGAAGTCGGTTTTGCAGCGATTCGTTTCTGACACTAAATTTTGTAGCACAACATGTTGACTCTTAGTTTATTCGAAGTATTGAAAATCGGAATATCGTTTTTCGGACCGAGAACCCTTCGAGCATTTGATTCTTCGAACGTATGAAAATCGGAAAACTAACAAATCGCATTTACGACTTTCGGTAAAATAAATTTCGTGATTTTAAATAATAGACATTATAATTTTTAGGTATTATGAAATTCGGACTTTTGAAAATCGGAATACCGAAATTCGGAATAAAATATTTCGGAGTATTTGGGTGTTCCCGTCATCAATCAATGTCAAAAATCTGCTGCCGAATGAAATCCGGTCATATTGTTTCGATAACTACAACGTTTTAGCATTCGTTTCGTTATCTTTTTTGGCGATCACGATCGAGGCGAAGGCGAACCATGAAAGCGCTGCTTGTCTACGCATTTGTATGGGATAAACACGATAACGATTCGTTACTTTTTTTTTTTTTTAATTGATATAAACCAGTGCTTGACTGCGATCCCACCTGATGGTAAGCAGTGATGCAATCATTGATGGTGAGGCGCACTAGTTTATTAAGAGCCTATTCACTCTAGCCTTGAAGGCACCTAAATTATAGTTGGACGGGAAGACCGCAGCAGGCAAATTGTTCCAGTCCCTCGATGTACGCGGTATAAACGACGAAGCGAAACGCTTAGTCCGGACCGTTGAAGTTTCAACAACGTAAGGGTGGATACTCGCCGTACGTCGGGTTGTCCGATGGTAGAAATGAGATGGCGGAATCAAGTCATGCAATTCCCGCGCACACTCTCCAAAATGCAACCTGTAGAATACCGATAGGCTGGCTACCCTGCGCCTGTGCTCGAGGCTTTGTAGATTGGACTTAACCAAATCTGGATCCCCAATTAGCCTCTTCGCACGCCTTTCCACTGAGTCCAAAGCTGCTAGATGGCATTTTGCAGCACCAGCCCATATGTGACTGCAGTACTCCACACACGATCGGACCTGTGCTTTGTATAACATTAGAAGCTGTCCCGGTGTGAAGTACCGTCGGACCTTTGCAAGAACGCCTACTACTTTATGGTTTCGTTATGAAATTTAACATTGTCTACCAAATTGCGATAACGATGTCGATTGACCACGTGACTTAACGCGGCTTATGTCAATCCCATACATTTTAGTCTTTTCTAACTTCGTTATCGTTTTTAAATTGTTACTTTGTCTAAGCCCCCAGGTCTTTAACAGATTAGTTTTACACAAATTTATATTTTTATTTCTATAGAAGCCTAGATAATATCCACAAGATAGCTGTGTATCCAAAATATCGAGAGAAAGTTGTGTAATAACATCATAATCACGTAAGAGCGGTTTTTGTATGGAAATATACCTCGAGTTAGCCGCTCTTAAGCTAGCTTTATCAAACTCTCAAATGCAGTTCACAATTTATCAAGAGTTTATATAGAAATATATTTTATAATCTTACCGCGGTGTTGCAATTACCTAGTGACATATTATATAGATTACTAGAATAGCTTCTACCAACGGCTTTAACAACGTGAAAGTAGGTTTCACCATACAAACTTTAGACACCCGTTTCATCCTCTTAGGGGCTGAATAAAAAAAAAATCTTAGTCGCTTTCTTCGCCTACATCAAAATCAAAAATATTTTTATTTCATATGGGCAATTATAAAACTTCAGAAGCTAGTGCACGGTTCCAAATTGGTCGTTTCCTATGGAGAAGAACCGGCAAGAAACTCCATGGTTACTCTTTAAAAAAAAATGGTTATTTACAATATTTTCATATTACAGTATTAATAAATATTATGTAAAAACAGTGTAGACCAGTGAATATTGTACCCAAAAGCACAATAAAATAATCATATTAAAAAAGTGAGTCTGTGAAATGAGATGTTAACAAAATAAATTACTAACGAATTTAAGGTAGTTGAAGTCCAAATAATTTGAAAAATATTGCAAAAGCAACGTGTTAAAATAAAAAAACTTTTTACAAAAAAAATACAACCGACTTCACAGTAAAAAAAAAACACTGAAAAGTGCAAAATAACTTTAATTTTGGAAGTCGGTGTTTCTAATAGTTTTGTCTCTTCGTTATTTAACACCGACTTCCGAAATTAAAGTTATTTTGCACTTTTCAGTGTTTTTTTTTACTTTGAAGTCGGTTGTATTTGTTTTGTAAAAAGTTTTTTATTTTACACTTTTTAGTTATGGTACCACCACTAAAAAGTACCCCTCAGCCAAACTTAAATACCTTATAGCCAGAGTGCATCTCATGACAATTCTAATAATCCCAAACACGGTTAGATTACATTAATTTATTACAGAGGAGATTCCGTTGCCTAACTTCAGGCTTCATCATCAGATCAGTTCGATATATTCCCCCTCTACTTTCAGTCAGTCATCGACTACACGTATAAACAAAGCAATTTTACTTGTTACGACGGTTCTGCTGTGATCCTATGAGGAGTTCTGTTCCATATCTTCGAAGTTCATGATCAGATCATAACAATATTTCTATGGGACCAATTCGGAAGCATAACCTTTAATCAAAAAAACAATTTTCAAAATCGGTCCACAATTGACCGAGAAATCGGTGAACATACATAAAAAAAAAATAAAAAACATACATTCAACCGAACATATAACCTCCTCCTTTTTGAAGTCGGTTAAAAATGTGTATATTAAAACTAAGATGGAGCAGTTAATAGACACAATAATAATGAGTTACCAGGGGGCCACATGTACAGAAGTAGTCGTTGCCAAACAAGTGTGTTCAACATAGTCTTTAAACTTATAGTACGCTTTTTTGCTTAGGACAAGCTTAATATGAGTTTTGAATTTTCGCTCGCTAAGTTCTGTTACCGCCTTTAGCAGCTTGTTATAAAAGCGTATGCTGTTTACTAAGAATGACTTGCTGGTTTTAGCTAATCTCAATTTGGGTAATACATCATAAAAGGAAACCTTGTGCATAATGACACGCTCCTAGTACCAGTCGTTTTAGCTTTGCGTTGATATGTCTGTCAGTAAGTTTCCCCTTTTAGGTATTATATTATATAGATTACAATTATTTTTAATTCATCACCAGTGCTCTCAAAAAGGTTAAGGAAAACATCGTGAGTAAACCAACATATTTATCCTAGAACCAAAAATTCGAAGACATGACTGTAATATCCACAAATCCGCATCGGACCCACGTAGTGGGTTACGGCTCATTTCCTCTCCTAAAAAGGAGGCCTGAGTCCCAACAGTGTGAACATTATAAGGCTGATTAATGATTACGCTATGCTAAACTATGCTATATATAAAATAATTACAGATAAATGCATTGTGAATTGCCAAAATTTTTTAAGCCTAAAGATTATTTTTTGCAAAACACGTCTCCTGTCTTTTTAATGAGCATTACGTGAGCATTACAAAGATTATGGTAATTTATAGAATCAAACAGTTCAATATATTATTGCTGATAACTTTATTGGATCATTGTTTCGAACCACAAGTTGTGTAATTATGATTTGCATTTTAGTAACGTCCACATCCACAGCTGCGGCTGCCCCAGCCGAGTCCGAGAGCGCCAGGAGCGATGGAAGCAGCGCCAGGTCCATAGCCAGCACCGAGACCATAAGCACCCGCAGCGGCATCACCATAAGCAGCAGCAGAAGGAGCGATGCTTTCAATAGCAGTAACACCGTTACCGCAGCTGTAGCTGACGGCACCAGCACCAGCACTGGGCAACATACCGTCCAAAGCCACAGCACTCACGAACGGCAGCTCACCAGCCACGGACAGAGCACCCTCAAACGCGTTCTCAGACGCCACAGAGAGGCCGCTGGGAGCGATTGCAGAGACGCTGGAGACTGGCAGTCCACCGCCACTGGTAGGAATGATCTCTAGAGCAGCCAAGCCATTGCCGGCCCAACCGTTACCAATGATACCATCGCCAATCATACCATTGGTAGCCCAGTTACCAGCGCAGCCGTTATCAATCAATCTATTGCCAGCCCAGCCATTACCAGCACATCCTGGGGCAATAAGAGTAGGAGCGGCGATGGCTCCACGACCAAGACATGAACTGAATGCAGTCTGTGAACAAAAAAATATAATTAGTAAATAATCCTCTATCAGACAAACCACGATAAAATTTGTACACGGATAGACCATATCCTGGAACAGCACGTAGGATACTTTTTATCCCGGGAACTTTCATGCGAGCAAAATTACTGATAAAAACTAGTCAGCGAATGTCTCTTTATTAGCAGACCAACAAAACGCATGATTATTTATTCGTTGTAGTAATGTTATATGTGTCAGATGCTTTGGATGTTACTAAAATATCGTTGATGGTGACAAAAGCTAGAATCGTAAATGGCATATGATACAAAGAATCACTATTGTCTACATTTCTTCTTATCTCTCCTTTCGCAGGTCTGCTATAAGAAATTAATTTTAGTAATAAGCAGTAGCTTTGTACAATTTTTATATGAATATATCTTCTTTTATATTTATGTGTGTACAAAAATTATAAAGTAAATAAGAAAAAATTTGAATAAAATCATGATATTCTGGTTATATTATGCAACCCTTGAGAATAGCCGAAATTAGAAAAGGTAACATAGACTCACAGTATAAGTAAAAACTTTCATACCTGGATGAAGAGCGCCTGAGCGCAGAGGACGAGGATCACCTTGGCTGACATAGTTGTTTCTGTTGTAGAGAACTTCAGAATAAGTTTTTCAATAATCAATCGACTATTTATACTAAAATGAAGTCTTTATCTAGCTTTGTTGTAGCAATTTGTGCATTTTGAAATTAACTATACGTAGCTTTATCAGTAGTTGCAATATGGGGAAATAGAAAAATGTATGTCGTAAGTGATGTAACCTTGAAATATATAGTATGAAGGTCTATGTTTTAATCACGCATAGAAAAACATCACGTTCTGATAAGAAGCTTTTACACTATATAAACGTGGTCTAGAAGTAGGATCATCATTCAGTCTTCAGCTTCTCGTTGATCAACAATAAACATCAAACATGTCTACCTTCGCTGTTCTGTTGCTCTGCATCCAAGCTTGCTTGGTCCAGGTGAGTGATCTAAGAATTTATTTTTATTCCCTTTTAAATTTCCACATAATTGTTACTGTTTCTGTCGTTATTCTAATTATATAAATTGTCTTTGCATTTGTTTGCATTTCAACACTTTCTGAGTTTATTTTGTTTTCTCAGAATGTTTTCGGTACCGGGTGCGGCTGCGGAGCTTCAGTGGCCGCAATGGCTCCTGCTACTGCTTGCAGTGATGCCCTCGGTCTTGGTGCTTACGGTGGTGCCTTCGGATCTGCTTACGGTGGCGCTTTTGCTCGTCCTGCTGCATACGGAGGTGCCATGGCTCCTGCGGCGGCTTACGGCGGCGCCGGTGAAGGCAACGTAGCGGTCTTGGGTGAGCTGCCAGTCGCTGGTAACACCGCTCTTGCTGGTCAAGTCCCCATCATGGGAGTTGTGAACTTCGGTGGCGCTGTCCCGGCTTGTGGTGCCGTGTCTATCTCAGGAAAATGCGCGTGTGGCTGTGATTCTCCTATTTACTACTGAAGGAACTCCTTCTGACTTTAAATAAACCAAGAGATATTACTAGAGCAAATACTTCTTTATTTTATCCTTTGATCTCCTATACGACGGTTCCTGACCTACATCTTTCATTATCTTTCATTCTATATGATGACGATTTTCGAAATGCATACCTATTTTTTTATTATTATTTATATGCTTTCACAAGGTGGACTGATGACCCAGTGAGGATCGTAGGAATCCAACAGATGCGAGACGCGCAGAACTAATCGTTGTGGCGACACTTGAGGGAGGCCTATGTCCATCAGTGGACATGTTTCAGTTAAAATAATGATTATGATGATAGGCTCCCGTTTGACCACTATTTCACTACATGGTAAGCAATAATGTTAGTCGATGATGGAGCATGCTTACGTAGGACACTCAAAAAGTTTTGAGAAACAAAAACTAACTTCTGGATAAAATATCTTTATTAAATCTTTTCAAAGAACTCTCCACCAGCCTCTATACAAAGTTTTATGCGTCTGAACCAATTTTCAAAACTTTTTTTCCGCCGCAGACTTCCATGGCCTTCTCGAACGCTGCTAGCGCGTCTTTCGGTGATGAATACTGTATCCCTTTTCTTCTTGTATTACTTCTGTTGTCATGCATTTCGACTGCTGAGTTCGCCTATTAGAAGGCACGTGCTGCAACTTCATAATAGGTTTTTACCTATGAAATTGCCGTTTTTTGTAACGGGTTGCTTTGAAGTGATCTTTGGATTGACTTGGAATTTTAAGTTCGAATAAGCTTTATATTAATAGTACCTACGTTATTTATTTTTTTGAAATTAGGTATTTATTGGTTTCTTTGTGTTTTGTATTTTCTGTATGTGTCACCTACGCATGTGCTGCTGAAGCCAGCGCTTTCTCTGCTACGAGTTAATCAAAATTAACTTCAAAATGAAGTACCTCTGAAATCAACATGATATAAAAAAACCGACCAAGTGCGAGTCGGACTCGCGAACGAAGGGTTCCGTGCCGTCCGTAGCAAAAAATGGCAAAAAAGTCACGTTTGTTTTATACTATGGGAACCCTAAATATTTATTACATTCATTTTTAATTTTTTTATAAAGAACGTAAAAAACAAAAATATTAACAAACTAAAATAAACTAAAATATTAACTAAACTATTTTTACTAAAACCTAACTATGTACATAAATATAATACAAAAACACAAAGTACACTGAGGCGTCGAAATACTCCTCCACATCGCTGTCATCCGGAAATGTGCCCAGAAGTCTGGCAGCATTTAGCTTTTTTTTTAATTCTATTTTTAATATTTATTGTTCTAGCGGCAACAGAAATACGTCATCTGTGAAAATTTCAACTGTCTAGCTGTCACGGGTCATGAGATACAGCCTGGTGACCGACGGACAGATAGACGGACGGACAGCGGAGTCTTAGTAATAGGGTCCCGTTTTAACCTTTGGGTGCAGAACCCTAAACAGAACTATCAAAATGGTCGCACAATTTAAAAACTGACCTCAGGATGTGTTGCTTAAGCTGGCTTTATTAAACTCTCAAATGAAGTTCACAATTTATCAAGAGTTTAAATAGAAATATATTTTATAATCTTACGGTGTTGCAAATACCCAGTGACATATTATATAGATTACTAGCTTCTACAAACGTTTTCGAAAACATCTCGAGAAAACATGTCCTAGAACCAAAAATTCGAAGACATGATTGTAATATCCACAAATCTGCATTGGACCCGCGTAGTGGGTAAAGGCTCATTTCCTCTCCTAAAGAGGAGGCCTAAGTCCCAGCAGTATGAACATTATAAGGCTGATTATACTGCATTCGTTCGAAGATATATTCTATTTAACCATGCAGCTCTTCCGCATGCTAGGCGAACCAATCGCAGCTTTTCAGAGCCTAAAAGCAAAAACAAAACGCACTGTATCCGAGCGAGTATCTGTCAGTAACGTCAAATGTCATTCCATACGTTTGCGCGGCAACCAATACGTTTTACGTTGTGTTTTATTTGCTTTTTTACCAATTTAAGTAATTAAATAAGAGCATAGTGTATAATAATTGTGTATAATTTGTAATGAATTATGCCAAAACGAAAAGATATGAAATACTATCTTCATATGATGAAAAGTTTGAAAAAAGGACGAAACGACGATAACATAGTACGTCACCTGTCCTATCTCTATTTAATTCTTTGATTCCAGGTGAAGTAATAGATTTATCTATTAGATTATTCGGTGAAGTAAGAGTTTCACGTACTTAACCCAAATAATTGTATGCATTGACACGATCAAACTCCTCGGGGTGTTTACGAGATGAACACACGAGCTGGTTTCCTTGTTCCATAACTTTAAAGGCTTTACCATGGTACATTATACAGTGTAAGACTGTAAATCAAATGGGTTTCGAAATATGAATATACCTACTGACGCGGGTTGTGCACGTGATGCATTGACGCGTTCAGCTGACTCAGGATGTTTACGAGATAAACATACGAGATTGTTTTTTGCCCCACACCTTTGGGGTAACCTGAAAAGCTTCGTCAGGAAAGTTATCTACAGTGCAAGTGAAATGGATTTTGAATATTGTACCTATGGACGCGAGTGATGTACGAGATACATTGGCGCGATCCGCTGACTCGTGGTGTTTACGAGATGAACACACGATGATCTTTACCTTTTGGTACATGGACACGGGTGATGTACTAGATGCATTGACGTGATCCGCTTACTCGTGGTGTTTACGAGATGAATGCACAATGGTCATTACCTTTTGATAAAATCCGAAAGGCTTTGCCTAGGTACACTTTGGTACCATAACAGGGTCAATAGTTTTAGGTTTTTAGACCTTGTATTTAGGATGATCCTCAAGAAGTGGACATTAAACTAGATATCTGTTGTATCATCATCGGCTCCAACAGGCACAACCCCAACTGTTACAGACTTGAGTATAACATTTCCTGAAGTAGCATCTGAGCTAGTCGTTGAACCAGTTACTATATTTCCTGAAGTATTACAGTATTTATATCTACAAAACCAAATGATTTAATGGCCTGACTTAATGAATGACTTAACCCACATCTAGAATACCATTTTTGGAAATACTCAAGGAATATGAACAAAAACTAGATAAAAATGTGTGTAATAACTGTTTAAAATAATATAGAGATTATTGCCTCAGTCAGTAATTTACTGATAATACAAGAATATACTGATACAAAAAGATTAAATCAGAACAGAATCAGTTGGGATTGGGAATCACTAGACCCTATCTAAGCTTCTCAGCAATGATGGCATAAATAGGCTGAAACTAATTTTCCCAGTTGATTGATACTGGAAGAGTTTTAATAGATTTGCACTTCACATAAACAAAGATATTGTCAAAGATGTTGATAGAGACGACTACCTGCATGGGAATACTTCAACAGAGAACATTTAAAGTCCTAAATACATGCCACAGAAGCGGCAAGCTTATTATGAAGCCAGCCTAATCTTCAACTGTAACCCGTCAGGGAAACGGGAATGGTCCATCTTGGTACAACCAGCAAAGAATAATACCTAGGCCTGGACGAAAGTAACTGCAGTCCTCATATTAAACTAAAACCAAACAATTCTCGCAACACATCCAGTGTATGCTAGAACACAAAAAACTTTTTAGAAAAAAAAAATAACCGACTTCACTAAAAAAAACACTAAAAGGATCAAAATAACTTTAATTTCGGATGTCGGTGTTTCTCGGTATTGTTTGTTTCTTATTTAACACCGACTTCCGAAATTAAAGTTATTTTGATCATTTTAGTGTTTTTTTTAGTGAAGTCGGTTATTTTTTTTTTCTAAAAAGTTTTTATTTCACACTTTTTAGTTGCGATACACTTATAAACAGAGTGACTATTTCTAATGACAATTCCAATTAACCCAAATACTGCTAGGTTACATTGTTTTATTATAAAGTTGCTGTGCCTACCTTCCTCCTTCCGGCTCCATCATCAGATCAGTTTGATAGTACCTTATAGCCAAAGAGCATCTCACGACAATTCTAATAAGCCCAAACACGGCTAGGATACATTGATTAATTACGGAGTTCCTGTGCCTACCTTCCGGCTCCATCATCAGATCAGTTCGATAGTACCTTATAGCCAAAGTGCATCTCATGACAATTCTAATGAGTCCAAACACGGCTAGGTTACATTGATTAATTACGGAGTTCCAGTGCCTACCTTCCGGCTCCATCATCATCATCAGATCACTTCGATGATACCATTTTCAACGTAACTATTCAGAATCATTCATTTATTTGTATTGTCATAGTCGCTTAACTATATCTTCAATGTGATATCTATTTGAGTATGAAGTTCCGTTGACCATTTCTGGTCTTCTTCATCAGTTTCACTTCATCAAATGTTACTTTTTGACTGTAAATGCTTAAGTTCTTGATGAAAATACTAAAATTACCATAGGGTTGCCTATAATTTTTGAGGAGTTCCCTCGATTCCTCATGGATCCCATCATCAGAACTGGATTTTGAAAAAAATGGGACCAATCTGAAAGCATATCCTATAAAGGGAAAAAAAAATTTTGCAAATCGGTCCATAAACGACGGAGTTCTGAGGTAACACACATAAAAAAAAAAAAAAAATGATGATAAAAAAAAAATAAAAAAAAATACAACCGAATTGATAACCTCCTCCTTTTTTTTGAAGTCGGTTAAAAATGTTTCACCACAGGCTCATGGTTGAAACTAGAGGTTAGTCATGCTTACAGATTAGCCCATTCCCTACCTCGTTGATAGAGGATTTGTGGTAATGCCCCAATTTTGAAACACAGCAGTGGATGTTCGGTAAACAAGTGCATTTTTTCTTCCATAACTTATCAACCAAAATTCAACGGTTCAAAACAAAAATGGTTTTACAAGTGATCAATCAGGATCTTCAAGATCAGGGGCCAAGATGAATACATATTTATGTATAAAACCATTCATAATTTACTGCCATTGAGCACAAATTCCCCATGGAAACCGTGTGGGAATCAACTTATATCCAATATTTTTTGGTTTCCCAACAGGGATGGAGAAGGGAGGTTTATTGAAACCTTTAAACCCCTGAACAAATTGGTTCACACATCCAAATTTATAAGATGTAAGATCACTGCGGTAGCTCTAGTGTACCCAGGAGATCTTATGGCAAAAATTGAATCCAGATCACAGGAGATACCTATTATTTCATTATGATCATTTAAAAAGAGTCTATTGCTGTCCCAAATGGGATTTGTTTTACACATTATGCATTTTTGATAGTGGTAGTTACATGTATATTTATGATCAAAAGTTCACAAATCAGTATGTACATCATCTTGATGACCTTTTGTGTATTGGTTCAGACTATATAGTCTACTACTATACACACTACACTATTCATACTAGCCTACTATTATATAATAAAAGGTTGAAAAATATTCAAGGAACAATTACTCCTTTTTACAAAATACGCCATCCCAATCATGTTAATTATTTAGATTTTATATATGACACTTATACAATGACTGATGTCACATACAAAAAATGTTGTTTCTGTAAATCCCTTAAAAATATTTACAGAAACAAGTTTCTTAGCTTATGAGAGATTACTCACTTAATAGGTACATCAACTGTTGCATTATTTTGTTGCAACAACATTTGTTGTTGGTTGGTTCTATACTAAAATTAGAACATAAATAGTTATAAATAAAGGCAACTAAGATTCAAAATAAAAATTCATCCAATCATCAAACTAGACCTACAATGATGCAACAAGAACTGGGGGGAGGGGGTGCAATTGTAGTGATAACAGAAGTCCATGGGTTCTGGAAAAAGGATAAAAAAATATAATTATCACATAAAATAATTAGAACTGCTTCACATTTTTTACCTTTAAAAATTCTATTTTGTTAAACATGAGCACTTACACATTTTGTGTGAGATTGATAATAGTTTGCTGTATCTTATATAAACCGAATGGGAGGAATACGGTATCAACAATTAAATAATATAGAAATATGGAGCAATGGTGTGAAAATAATTAGATTTGTCTATTTGCTTCATATATGGATTCAAAAGACAACAAAGAGACCAATTAACAATCTCATACATCTAACATAGAGTGGGAACAGAATATCTCTACATTTTAGTAGGTATATTGTGTCTCAGTTTGGTCAAACTGATTGATCTTTTCCCTTCTACAAGTAATACATAAATGTGATGCCTGTGTATAATACATTTAATTAGATGTTTTTTACTGCCCTTGAACATGATAATTTATTTCTTTTATGTGTTCTTTCCTCCATTTAGCCCAATATTGGGGAGGCTACAAAAATAAAAAATGAAAAGGTGATGTCATATTGACCTTCACAAGCTTGTCCACCATTGAAAACAATGTTAGTTTTTTCAAGCTGTTAGTCTTTATAGGTACTCAATAAAAAACTATTGCATTCCTCTTTTAAAGAGTGTCATCTTACACACCTCCTTACACTAATTTCCAGAATATTGACATGATGTTCTTCCATCAGCCATAGAGGTTACATTAGGTTACCTTCCTAATAATGCCTCAATTCAATGTTACTTATAGGATCTCACTTATTCACACAGTCTATACCAATTAATAAATTAATAGACTCATAAATTGGTCGTAATGTTCACATCCAGAGATTATGTTAAGGTTTCTATAAAAATGAAATTGACTAAAAAGTTAGTGAATTTGTTTGCACTTAGCAGAGCCCAAGTAGCGCAGATTTATCATTTATAAAAATACCCAATATTATAGTTAATGAAACCGGTGTAAACATTTCTATCCTAGACACTATAAAAACATCTGGTTCTGGTTGCAGCGGACCGAACCTCTTATTTACCTTTATTTTAGTTTTTATTTTATTATTTTTATTGTTTTAGTCAAGATACAAAAATAGAGCCATTTTCTGTAACGAAAATGCACGGAAAAACCTGAAATCTTCCCTGACACTACTTTATTTTATTACATTAGATACACTCAGGAGTATTAGGGAAGATAATACTCATTTAATACTCTCTTTGAATAACCCACACAAGCCAATTTCTTCGTCTACCATTAGTAGATGGATAATAATAATAATAATAATCGAGATGTAGTGGTAGTGGACAAGGGACTCACCCCGCTCTCCCTGGCTAATGAGAACTGGCGCAAACCGGTAGTGCTTGACACTAACGATCGCAGAGAAGTATGGCAGAGCAAGGAACTTCACGGACGCTTCTTCCGGGCCCTTCACGGGCCCGATGTAGACCAATTGGCATCCGTAGCCTGGCTGCGTTTCGGTGACCTCTTTGGGGAAACCGAAGGTTTTGTCTGTGCAATTATGGACGAAGTTATCATGACGAATAACTACCGGAGATTTATTGTGAAGGACGGCACGGTTGACATCTGTCGGGCATGTCACCGTCCGGGAGAATCAATTCGTCACATTATCTCTGGTTGTTCTCGTCTAGCTAACGGCGAGTACTTGCATAGGCACAACCTTGTAGCCAGGATTATCCATCAGCAACTTGCTCTGAAATACTCTCTTGTAGAATCGGAAGTGCCGTACTACAGGTATGAGCCCGACCCAGTTCTTGATAATGGTCATATCACTTTGTACTGGGATCGGTCCATCATCACTGACAGGACTATTGTAGCCAATAAGCCTGATATAGTGATGGTGGACCGAAGCGAGAGGCGTGCAATGATTGTTGACATATCCGTTCCGCATGACGAGGACGAGAAGATGTTTTTTGACGTTTGACGTCGGTATCGGTGTGTCGCTGTGCAACTGTATTCGGGGAAAATTAAAGAAGAAGAGATAAAGTACATAAAAACTTGTTTATTGATAAAATAAGTGATAGGTGGTGTTACAGGTCTTGATATAGATCATATACAGTGCGCCATTGGGCTATAAACATTGTCAAAATAGTGATAACAACAAAGTAAAAAGTGATCTACATTATTAATAGTTACCCGCCAGTAACACTTATTTGGGTTTATTTTTTGAAAGCAGTGCCATCTGTCTTGTACGCATTGGACTACTGTTCGATCACTGGAGGACATCGCGCATCAGAGCCATCTAGCGGATCATCTCGTCATCACCTACTAAACGTTGTTTACCTTTTTTTTTTTACAACTCACTATGCCAGGTGCCAAATGTGGAGGTTGCGGCCGCTTTATATCTGCACAAGAGGGCGCTAAATGTGGTAAATGCCTCGGGATGTACCATCGCGTGTGTGTGGGCGTTCCCACGAAGGCAAACATAGCACCGAACTGGCGTTGCCCAGAATGTAAAAAAAATATTGCCAGGGATAACCGATCCGAAACCCCCGTCAGAGGCTCGACACAGAGTCCCATAAGAGTGGATGCAGGGGACCCAGCACTGGAGGATACCAGCACGCCCAAAAACATCGCCGATGTCAATGCCAGGGATCTGTCACCGGTCGCTTGCCCCGATTTGCAGATGATCTTGGAAGAGCTAAGGGCGGTGCGCTCGGAGATCCGGGGGTTCAGGAGGGAAATGGAGGTGGAAATGGCTGAGCTGAAATCCACGCTCATCACCTGCAACACCCGCGTCGACAGTCTGGAGGCCAGGGTGGACGCGCTGGAGAGGCAGGCCACTTCAGTTGCGAAGAACACCGTGAGTGTGGATAGGGTCGTTGAAGAGCTGAGGCGCGAGATCAATGACAAAGAGCAGGACCTGCTCTTGAATGACATAGAGGTGTCAAACGTGCCTGAGATCAAGGCTGAGAACCCAATTCACCTAATCAAGGCTATAGGCCGCAAATTAGGGGTCAGCCTTGAGGACCGTGACGTAGTAAGTGCGGAGCGTGTGGGTGGAAGACAGCTCAACGTTACGAGCTCAAATGGAGCAGCCGAATCTCGTCCACGGGCAATTGTCGTGCGCCTCGCGCGACGTGATCTGCGTGACCAACTGCTGGCGAGCGCGCGAGTGCGACGTGGAGCGACCACTGCCGATCTGGACTTGCCCGGACCTGCGCAGCGGTTCTATATTAACGAAAGGCTGACAAAGACTAACCGTCAGTTGTTTCGTAAGGCAAGGGATGCAGCCAATCTCCTTAATTGGAGATTTGTTTGGACCAAACAGGGCCGCATCCTCGCCAGGAAGTCGCCAGGAGACAAGACGTGGAGAATCCGTGCTGAGGAGGACATATCCCGTGTCCTCGGATCTGCAAATGACACAGCCTAGTTACTGTTTTTTTATATTATATAATTTATTTATTTTTGATCGGGGAAGTATGCGTCACGGCCGATTTATCAGTGTACTCAAACATAGATTGTGTGTGCTGAGAGATTTAAAAGTTATATATCTCTATATGTCTATACTATATTACTATGTACTTATATTTAAAACACTCACATTACATGTACAAATAATATTTACACCTAATATAAATAATCACTTACTTATACTATATTTACACACATATGCCTTAATTCTATCTATTCTTAATTGGTCTAAACTTATTCATGTACAAAAAATATCCATAGTTATTCTATTCACAACTAAAATCGCCTCCACTAATAATCTCTATACAATGATATCGGTTTTTCATATCACACTGTTCCAGTTAACAGATGAATGCAGTGCCCAACATTATTTTCACATATCACATTTACACTTTTGTCATACACCTTCATGCCAAATACTTACACCTATGTACACTAATGGCTCCTAGCAAATGTTTAAAGTTTGGCCTACTGAATGCAGGCTCTCTAGGGACAAAACAAGATGAGTTTCTGATAGCCATGAGTAATCATTCCGTGGACATCATGGCAATCAATGAGACCTGGATGCGCATTGGACAAGAAGATCGAGCTCCTAGTGTACCTGGGTATAAGCTAAGGCACATACCGCGACCTGTGTCTGTTCGAGGGGGACGTGGTGGGGGGGTTGCTTTTTACATTAAGAATGGAATAAACGCGCGTGTTAGGGCACACCCTGAACACCCTAGTGTGGAGCAGCTTTGGTTAGGTCTAACCATAAATAAGAAGAAGCTTCTCATTGGCACCGCATATCGTCCGCCTTGGCAGGACTTGGAGGCTTTTCTCGATGCCATAACTTCGAGTATTAGTGCTTTGGCCCCTTATGACAGTCTGGTATTGTTGGGTGACTTGAATGTCAATTTATTAGACGCAAATAGCTCCAAAACTAAACAGTTAACAGCGTTCCTGGACTACTCGAACCTTGTTCAGGTAGTTCCAACAGCAACACATTTTGTGGGTGATAGTAGCTCTCTCATTGACCTCATATGTACTGATGCCACAACGCGAAATGTTGTGGTGAATCACATCAGTGAGCTCAACAATCACTCATTTATAACATGCGAAACTGTTTTCAGGAAGCCTAAGCCTAAACCTAGATTAGTTGAATATCGCTGTTTTTCTGACATATTGCAGGATCTTTTCAACACTGATCTCAATAGGTTTCCTTGGTCAAGTATAGGGGATATAAGTGATGTTGACACTATGGTGCACACCTTCAACTCTTACATGATCCAGCTGTTTGATCTTCACGCTCCTCTTAAGAGTAGAACTTTCAGGAAACCACCCACTCCATGGGTAACTGACAACATTCGACTTATGTTCAAGCTGCGGGATGAAGCTAGAGATCGTTATCATAAGACTAGGGAGCCAAGTCATAGGAAGTACTATTTGGAGCTTAAGCACGAAGCCGCCGCCGCGTTGGTGAGGGAGAAGACAGCATATTTTTCCAAAAATATCAATGAGCAGAGGAAGGACCCCAAACGGCTGTGGCGTAATTTGAAATCAGATGTGCTCCCAGACCATAAGCAAAGACAACTCCCTAGTCACTTTGATAATCCTGCAAACATTAATGCAGCGTTCCTGGATGTCCCTGGGAACTGCTGCGATAATGTCACAAAGATTGCCCAATTCAACTCTCGTAGACACGGTCCAGCGGAGTTCTCCCTCACTACCACTAATCAGGAGACAGTTCTAAGTATAATCAGGAGTCTGGGGTCCAATGCTCAGGGTGTTGATGGTATTAGTCTGGAGATGTTATTACTTACGTTGCCAACTACCTTGAAGGCCATTACTGATATCATCAACAAATCTATAGAAACGCGGACCTTCCCTGGACTGTGGCGACGTGCAGTGGTGCGTCCTATCCCTAAGACCAATGACCCAGCCCACATGAAGGATCTAAGGCCAATCAGCATTCTGCCCTGCCTATCGAAAATCCTGGAGCGTGTTGTGTACTCTCAAGTCATTGAGTACCTGGAGGTGAATAACATTCTTCCAGACCTCCAGTCAGGTTTTCGGAAGGGCAGAGGCACTGCAACTGCTTTGGCTGATGTTGTGGGTAATATCCTGGAGGCGCGTGATCGGGGAGAGGGATCAATCCTGGCCCTATTGGATTTTTCACGGGCGTTTGATGCTATTAATACCAATCTGCTGCTGTCCAAATTAGCGTACTATGGCTTCGACAGGGATGCTGTGGAGTGGTTTAATAGCTACCTAACTGATAGGTCTCAGTACGTGCAAATCCACAGGGAAGATGGATCAACTGTATCATCCCCTCCCCTTCATGTGTCAAGGGGAGTCCCACAGGGATCAATTTTGGGGCCTCTTCTGTACATCCTCTACAGTGCTGATGTCACTAGCTGTTTCTCAAACTGTAAATATCACATGTACGCTGATGATATCCAGCTGTACATATCTTTCAAAGGGGATGACACGTCATTGGCTACGAAGAGGCTGAATGAGGACCTGGCTCGGGTGGTGGCCTGGTCTGAAGAGAACTCTCTGGTTTTGAATCCACTAAAGTCTAAATACATGGTACTAGGCACAAAAAAGCAGGTTGCTGCTATTTTGTTAGCCAGGCCTAGGGTCATGATCATGGGGGAGGAGATTGAGCGAGTTGAGCAGGCATGCAGCCTTGGGTTGATACTAGATCCAGAGCTGCGCTTCGAAGCCCACATAAAAAGTGCACTAAGAAACTGTTTCTATAGGTTAAAGGTTTTGTATGGAATACGTAAATACCTAAGTGTTCCACTCCGCAAACAACTGGTTGACAGCCTAATCCTGTCAAAGTTGAACTACTGCGATACTGTTTATGGGCCCTGCTTGCTTGCCAGGACAGACAGGCTGATTCAGCGCATCCAGAATGCATGTGTTCGCTTCTGTGTACATGTGCCACGCAGGAGTCATGTGACCCCATACATAAATCAACTTAAAATTTTAAAAATGTCTGCTAGGCGGAACCTGCATTTAGCGAGTTTACTGTTTGGTGTTATAACTACCCAAAAGCCACGTTACTTATATGAAAAACTTACATGGAGACAAACACATTACAAATACGGTCTTCGCTCTGTGGTGAATCCACTGTCAGCACCGCGACACAGAACTACAGCTTTCAGGGGGTCGTTCAGGTTTGCTTCCACTCGGTGCTGGAATAGTATTCCGCCACCAATGAGAGTCCTAAAAACAACACAATCTTTTAAATATCACCTTAAGAAGTTACTGTTGAACGCGCAACTCTTACAGCAATAAACTAGTGTCACCTCATGGTTATGACTCTCAGTCTTTGGCTTGGTATTCGGCAGCGTTGTGGCTTGGCATTCAGTCCTGTCCCTGTGTATTGGCTTGCTTGACTCTGTCTTTGGCTTGTTATTCAGCAGTGTTGTGGCTTGGCATTCAGACTTGTCCCTGTGTTGGCTCGCTGCTGTCAGCGTGTTAAAACACTAATTTTCCACGTCATACAGGATACCTTTATATAAGAATGTAAATATATTAATTTTCAATTTATACTATTCATACTTAAATGTAATAATCACAATCATTTGACAATGCTTATAATTTTTTAATTTTCTTTATAATACAATTCATTTCATTATTAATTTAATTAGCAACAGTACCTGTATTAATCACTTTTTCAGTTTGTTTGTTTTGTCCTCTTTTCTGAGAAATTATTTCCACAAGATGAAGCAATCGGAATAAAAACACTAAATAACATATTGTCTGCCCCGATTTCGGCTTCTCATGAGTCCATGTGATTTATATTTCGTCGCGGACTCTTTGAACACTGTACAAAACAATAAAATACAAACATATTCAACGATTTCGCATCGCATCTTTTTGAAATTTTGAACTTCAAGTTCAATTACCATTTCCGTAGAAACACTCGTCACAATATTAATGGCGTAGCGTCATAGCATGCATCACTTCCTTTTCACGCACGTCATCGCGTCCATAGACTATAGGTACATGAAAACAGAACCGCGTACTTTGGCACAGACGGAAAGTAATGTTGCCACTTTATATATATTATGATTTCGTATTTCCACTTTATTTATTCATTGTTCTTTTTTTTTTTTCTCCTTTCCCTATAATTTATTTATATTTATCTATTTTATTCAAATCTATTAGCACACAATACCGTGCCGACGTCTTTAAGTCGATACCGTTACCGGCCCACGCTGAAAACCAGCGCCGGAGACTCATCGCATTTTGCGTGTGGTCACGGCATTATGCTGAGCGTTCGGCCGTTTTGCGCGGATGTGGCGCATATTTCTTCAACATAATGTACCTACTTATAATTTGTTAGTTTTAAATTTGCGCCTTGTTCCGCCAAATAAAATGTTTTTCTTTCTTTCTTTTCTTTTCTTTCAGAACCTCGTGAAAGCCGAGAAAGATAAACAAATCAACTATATTGACTTGGCTCGCGAGGTTGTCGACATGTGGGATGTGGACTCGGCGATCATTGTACCGATAGTCGTGTCAGCCAATGGCTTAATAGCCAAGAGCCTCGACCAACACCTTAGGAGGCTCGCGTTAGGCGGCTGGATCAAGGGCTTGATTCAGAAAGTGGTACTATTGGACACGGCTCGTATTGTTAGGAGGTCCCTTTCTCTGGAGCCCTGACCGCCGGTAGCTTGGACCCTGTTCCCGATACCGGTGGGACACTATTTTTTATATTTTTAAATGTTTTTTTATATTTTTTATTGAAATATTTAAAAATATAATTTATATGTAGATATCTATACGAATAAACAAAATAATAATAATAATAATATATATATACTTTCTCTATGTGTGGCATAGATATTAGCGTTTTTTCAGGGCATGGTACAAGACATGCATCCACGTCGACTGCTAAAGCTAGGGGAGTATCATTAGATGTAATTAGGCAAACGGCTGAACAAACAGTTCTTCAACTTTTGCAAAATTTTATAATATACCTATTTCCAACAATTCATCTGAATTTGCTCATGCTGTGCTTAATGCTGAACAAATTTATTTTTTATATTTGCTTATAAATACCTTAATATGTTTAAAATAATTATAAAAAAAATAGACATATATACTTATATAATATAAAATGTATAAGTATGTCAAAAAAGACTGATTGTCTCATATTACCATTATATTAAGAGCCTAATAAGTGCCTAAGAGATTTTGGTTCCTGAAATATATTTGTTTGATATTAAAAATCTTAATTTTGCTTTAAGTTGACTCTTAACATCTGCATGGTTAAATAGAATATATCTTCGAACGAATGCAGTATAATAGATGATCAAACGAACTTACCTGTGATGTTCGATCATTATTATACGTAGCTTAGATTATGTTCGAAGATATAGGGAACCCTCCCTACCCTACCCAGCAAAACTTAAGATTTATCTCTAACTCTGAAAGAATGACATTTGACGTTACTGACAGATACTCGCTCGGATACGGTGCGTTTTGTTTTTGCTTTTATGCTCTGAAAAGCTGCGATTAGTTCGCCTAGCATGCGGAAGAGCTGCTTGGTTAAATAGAATATATCTTCGAACGAAGCTACGTATAATAATGATCGAACATCACAGGTAAGTTCGTTTGATCATCTATTATGCTATGATAAACTATGTGGTATATGTATGCTATATGTAAATTAATTACAGATATGCATTGTGAATTAGGTACCTAATGTTTTTAAACCTAAAGATTATTTTTTGCAAAACACGTCTCCTGTCTTTTTAATGAGCATTACAGAGATTATGGTCATTTATAGAATCAAACAATTCAATATATTATTGCTGATAACTTTATTGGATCATTGTTTCGAACCATAGGTTGTGTAATTATGATTTGCATTTTAGTAACATCCACATCCACAGCTGCGGCTGCCCCAGCCGAGTCCGTGAGCGCCAGGAGCGATGGCAGCAGCGCCAGGTCCATAGCCAGCACCAAGACCATAAGCACCTGCAGCGCCATGCGCATCGGCGGCACCATAGATAGCAGCAGAAGGAGCGATGCTCTCAATGGCAGTAACACCGTTACCGCAGCTGTAGCTGACGGCACCAGCACCAGCACTGGGCATCATACCGTCCAAAGCCACAGCACTCACGAACGGCAGCTCACCAGCCACGGACAGAGCACCCTCAAATGCGTTCTCAGACGCTACAGAGAGGCCACTGGGAGCGATTGCAGAGACGCTGGAGACTGGCAGTCCACCGCCACTGGTAGGAATGATCTCTAGAGCAGCCAAGCCATTTCCGGCCCAACCGTTACCCATGTTGCAATCACCAAGCAAGCCATTGTTGGCCCATTTACCAGCCCAGACGTTACCACCACATCCTGGAGCAGTAAGAGTAGGAGCAGCGATGGCTCCACGACTAAGACATGAACTGAATGCAGTCTGTGAACAAAGAAATATAATTGGTAAATAATCCTCTATAAGACCAACCACGATTAAATTGGTACAAGACTATATCCTGGTATGGCACGTAGGATACTTTTTGTCCCTGGTGTCGCGATAACTTCCACGCAAGTGAAGCCGCTGACAGAAGCTAGTTAGTTAGCGAATGTCTCTTTATCAGCAAACCAGCAAAACACATGATTATTTATTCGATCTAGTAATGTTATATGTGTCAGAAATGACAAAAGCTAGAATTGTATGTGGCGTATGATACAAAGAATTGGAATAAAACTATGATATTTTAATGAATGGTTATATTATGCAACCCCTGAGAATAGCCGAAATTGAAAAAGGTAACATAGACTCAAAGTATAAGTGAAAACTTTCTTACCTGGATGAAGAGCGCCTGAGCGCAGAGGACGAGGATCACCTTGGCTGACATTGTTGTTTCTGTTGTAGAGAACTTCAGAATGACTTTTCCAATAATCGATCGACTATTTATACTAAAATGTAGTGTTTATCTAAATTTGTTGTAGCAATTTGTGCATTTTGAAATTTACTTTACGTAGCTTTATCAGTAGTTGCAATATGGGGAAATAGAAAAATGTATGTCGTAAGTGATGTAACCTTGAAATATATAGTATGAAGGTCTATGTTTTAATCACACAGAAAAACATCACGTTCTGATATGAAGCTCTAGCCTATATAAACATGGCCTAGAAGTAGGAACATAATTCAGTCTTCAGCTTCACGTTGAACACCAACAAACATCAAACATGTCTACCTTCGCTGCTCTGTTGCTCTGCATCCAAGCTTGCTTGGTCCAGGTGAGTGAACTAAGAATTTATTTTTATTTCCTTTTAAATTTCCACACAACTGTTATTTTTTTTGTCATAATTCTAATTATATAAATTGTGTTTGCATTTATTTGCAATTTCAACACCTTCTGAGTTTATTTTGTTTTCTCAGAATGTTTTCGGTACCGGGTGCGGCTGCGGAACTCCAGTGGCCAACATTGCTCCTGCTACTGCTTGCGGTGGTGCCCTCGGTCTTGGTGCTTATGGTGGTGCCTTCGGATCTGCTTACGGTGACGCTTTTGCTCGTCCTGCTGCATACGGAGGTGCAATGGCTCCTGCGGCGGCTTACGGCGGCGCCGGTGAAGGCAACGTGGCGGTCTTGGGTGAGCTGCCAGTCGCCGGTAACACCGCTCTTGCTGGTCAAGTTCCCATCATGGGAGTTGTGAACTTCGGTGGCGCTGTCCCGGCTTGTGGTGCCGTATCTATCTCTGGAAAATGCGCGTGTGGCTGTGATTCTCCTATTTACTACTGAAGGAACTCCTTCTGACTTTAAATAAACCAAGAGATATTACTAGAGCAAATACTTCTTTATTTTATTTTATCCTTAGATCTCCTATACGACGGTTTTTGACCTACCTGTTTCATTATTTTTCTATCTACGAATATACGATGGCGAATTTAGAAATGCATGCCTATTTTTTTATTATTATTTATAAGTTCTCACAAGGTGGACCGATGACCTAGTGAGGATCGTAAGAATCCGATAGAAGCGAGACGCACAGGACCAGTCATTGTGGCGACACTTGAGGAAGGCCTATGTCCATCAGTGAACATATTACATAGTTTAGCTGCAAAACAACGCTAAAATAATTTGAATTTAAAAGAAACGTTTGTAACGGCCGAGATCGTAATAATGGCAACATCCCCTCCCTAAACCTATAACAAGGCGTGTCGCCATTATTGCGCTCTCAGTTGCTGTCCAACTTTGGTGGATAACATCCTGCGATTTACAGGTAAGTTAAATATTAAATCGATATTTTATTTAAATTTACATTAGAGAATAATTATAAACTATTACTATGAGTAATTGTACCTACAACGTATTGCTTTATTAAATGTGTTTGTTCTTTACAAACATTGTTATTAGTATCTATATACATATAATAAAACAGTAAAATTATTTTGCGATGGTATTAATTGGCGCAAAAACTACTGAACCGATCCTGTTCAAATTTTGCATACATAATCCTTATAAGTCAGTGCATCTGTTAGGCTATAAATTATCACGCTATTTGCTATGGGGGGTGAGCAATAATCCAAAACGTCAGTGTTGAACGACATTTGCCGCGAGTTCGATTCCCAGCTACAGTTAAAATTTTTGTCATTATTTTATCTTCTTTTTGTAATAAAATAACTTTTACCATTTTTTCAAAATAAAATTGACATTTCTATTCGATATCTTCTAAATAATTATTGTAAAAACTAATCAAAACACATAATAAAATCGAATTAGTAAAATATGGCACCACACGCAATTCAGATACTCGCAACGCCATCTAAAGACTCAAAGTAGAAATAATGATGACAATGACAGTTGAACTTCATATTTGATAGATGGCATTGTGTATTTTACGTAATTTTCTGAATGGCGGAAGAAGTGACCATCTCCCACGTTTGCAGACAATTCTATTGTTCAAAATTGGGGGAAAATAGTTATGGTTAAACTGGTGTTAGACGGAGGCATTTTTAACAATCCTACTGCTTTTTTTTCCATGATTGTAACAAGATAATTGACCATGATTATTCAAGGGATACCAACAAAAAAGGCGATAAAAGTAAACAAGTATATGTATTTAATTATTGATTTTAAAATAACACGGCCAAATTTTCGTAAGGGGTTGCATGGCACCTTGTGTTGGAAGGCCCCCAGGTAGACCGATGACCTGGTGAGGGTCGCGGGAATCCGATGGATGCGAGACACACAGGACCAGTCATTATGGCGATACTTGGGGAGGCATATGTCCATGATAATGATAATGATAATGATAATGATGGTACTTTTTTTTCTTTTTTTAAGAGTGGAAATCATCCAATGACTTCTCTAGTTGGAGCGAGAGGGCGTGTCAAACTTTTACGGACTAAAACCACACTTGTGCCCTTCAGTTGCGCTTTGAAACATCTCTTTGAGGAGCGCGTGGATCACTACGTGCTGTTGACGACTGAGCTCGGTTCGGTTAATTACCGGACGGCCGGACGGCTAGCTACCCATTGTTCTATGTCTGCAAGCCTGCGTCTACCGTGGCTGGTCGTCGGGGTCGGAATCTCGGCTCGGCGTGAGGACGTTCGTTCCCTCACGCGTGCGGCCTCCTCCTTCGCTAGCATTACGGCTTTGCAGAAGGAGGCGACCGCCTACCATTCCTCCTCGCTCTGGACTATAGCCCAAATCAGGCCCCGGCGCGAGAGGTGACTGACGCCGATTGACTCCACGAGGACACGGCGGTGATCCGCCCTTGCGGGACACACCTCTGCATGCTCCACTATGTCCTCCGGGATGGCACCTTGCGGCCTAATAATGGCGTGATTTATTGTTTGCAGTTTCTGCTCCATATAAAACGGGGTCGAAAGTGGTTTACGTTCCTGATCACTGATGTATCTCAGATTCCTGGCAGCCTTTCGTCGACATCTGAACGTTACCTCCTTGCAGTGAGTGGTGACCAACACTGGAACAACCCTCTGAGGGAGGCCAGTCTCAGGGATAACACTAATCGGCTGCTACATTTGTTTACCGTAATTTCATTGTTTTATGGATACACAAGCTCAGGACTGTTGAGGGTGTTTCGAGCGGTTTCTGTTCCGGATTCGGTTGGAAGTATCCTGATATTACCATTTTGCGAATCGCCCGGAGGACCCGGTGTAACATGCGGTGGAGGTCTATCACATTTGGGTGAACCGCCGTGTCCTCATAGAGGCAATCGGTGACAGTGACCTCTCGGTTTGGCCATCAATATGCGAGTTTGATTGGGCGAGGATACACGCGCTCAAGATTTCGCCGAAATTCATTCAACGGGGACGTCAGTTAAATACACACCAAAAAATCCTAGGTAAATGAACAAGTAATTTTTATGCCCAAAATGATCAAGCTGCAACAATCAATGCAAGCATGCTCTCGCAAATTCTTCATAAGTACTGTTGTGGAGGAAGATAGTTGATGATGATGATGGTAGTTTTTGGATTCACTGGCTTTTTGGCTTTGCACTATCAGTGCACATTATTCAGCTGAAGGTCGGTGTCCCGATTATGCTCCTTCATTTACCTCTACCAAAGCTGTCTAACGGCTTAAACTCTTCAGTGAAAAATTATTGAGGCGAAAATTTTACGGGAGGTAACTCTTTCGAACAATCTCGCAGACATCGGCCCTAGAGGGCCCTATCCATTTGCTGACATCTCTTTGAGTCCGGTGTAGAATACAGCGCGCCGTCGATTCAGGATTGCTTTGACCAGACGGCCTGACGGCACCACCGCAATCCCGGTTTGCGATGGCTGGTAATCGCCCTGCGGCTTTCAACACCCGGAACATCACTTGCAGCGACAGTTAAGGAGTCAGAATGTCCTATCCCTCATAGTTTCAGCCACCTTCTTCGATCGTAGTGCTTCACTGAAGGAGGCTACTGGTTGACATTTTCTCCACCAATCGCCTCCATGAGGACACAGCGGTGCTGGCGCTCCGACCAAGCGGGACCGACTTCCACCGTATGCTCCATCGTATTCTCCAGGCGATCCGCACAATGGTGATACCCGAGTGTTTCTTCCCGTTGAATTCGATACAGATACCTCCCAAAATACCCACATCCGGTGAGTCCTGCACAAAGAGAGGATGCCGTGACGCCTCTGTAGACACTCTTCAAAGACAGGCATTACCGCTGCGATTGTGACGTGCTCACTGTGGCGAGGGGTTAAAATCATACAATGTTGTTTCACCAGAACATAAACCAGAAACATACAGAAACTAATTTCTTTTCTTTTGGGGTAGGCAGAAATGTCAACTGCTACGACCCTTACATACTAGGATCTGGACGAATACATAACATGTTTCCTGAAGGTAATTTGCGTTTTCACTTTTAACCGTTTTATGTTAAAGTACAATAAATAATTGCGTTGCTTTCAGAATGAATTGCAAGCTCAGAATGATTGTACGTTTTTACAAACTTAACGCAGACGAAGTCGCGGGCAACAGCTAGTTGGAAATAATAAAACACAGTGCATGATGAACTAGTCTTTCATTTTATAGATATATGATATATATTTCATATATATATATATCATATATCTACATGTGATTAGAGTGATATTTATGAATGGAAAAATAATGGTCTTTACGTGACGAACTCAAAGCCAGTCTTTTGATGGAATGATCATCCATCTGAAGATTGACCTCAGCAGGTGCTGCTGAAGCCAGCGCTTTCTCTGCTACGAGTTATTCAAAATTAACTTCAGCAAGTACCTCTGCAATCAACATGATACAAAAAAACCGGCCAAGTGCGAGTCGGACTCGCGCACGAAGGGTTCCGTACAGTCCGTAGCAGGGATCACTACTAGGACCGCCCTTGTGGAATATCGGGAACGACTACGTGCTGCGCGGCGACCTCCCTGACGGGGTCTGCGTGGTGTCTGTTACGCAGACGAAACGCTGGTCCTGGCGGCGGTCGACCTAGTGACACGCGGAGTTGCGATAGTCGTTGATAGGATCCAACAGTTGGGATTCGAGGTAGCGCTGCACAAGTCCGAGGCTCGATGTGTTTTCACGGCCCTCGGAGCGCGCTACCACGGCGTTCCCAATTAACGGTTGGACGAGTTCACATCAGCTTCGGGTCGACGATGAAGTACTTGGGAGTCGTCCTCGACACCATGGGATCTGGAGGCAACAGTCCTTGCACGCATGCACGATTTGCGCATGGAGATGCAACGCCGGGGCGAAACTCACGGGGGCCGCCAGACACGCCACGGGTGTCGCCGGGGCGGACAGAGTTCCGGTGAGATCTAATGGTGGAATGGCGACAGCGACTATCGCAACTCAGTGCTGGGTACGTCATAATTATGGCGGTAAGTCCCCTCTTTGAGGAGTAGCTGGAAAGACCTCACGGCAACTTCGCCTTCCGCATGACGCAAGTTCTCACCGAACATGGTCAGTTTGGGAAGTTCCTTCACTGAATTCGTACGGAAGTAACGCCCCGGTGTCACCACTGTATGGACTGCCTGGAGGACACGGTGGAGCACACGGTAGAGGTGTGCCCTGCTTGGGCAGAGCACCACCGTGTCTTCGTGGGGGATATCAATGGCAATGATCTCTTGCGCCAGGCCTAGGTACAGGCCATGGTCCGAAGCAAGGAGGACTGGTAGGCGGTCGCTTCCTTCTTCGAAGCAGTACCTAATGCATGTGCACGGTCCGGTCACCGTAGGTGCAGGTTTGCGGACGGCGAGCAATGGGTAGCTCACCGTCCGACCGTCAGGTAACCGTAGGGACCGAGTTCAATTCGTCGACGGCGCGTACTGTTCCACGCGAGGCTCAAGGAGATATCAGCAAGCCGTAGGGGCCCAGCAGGGTTGAAGCGTACTGGGGCCAAGGGTCTGCTTCTGAAAGGAAGACTCGACTCTGGTATGAAAGGCAACGAAGGAACAAGAGTGGGTTTTTAGTCAGTAAAAATCTGAAACACCCTCACACTCCGCCCAAGATCGGAAGATGTCATTGGATGATTTTCCCATCAAAAAAAAAACCGTCCGTAGCAAAAAATGGCAAACAAGTCAAGTTTGTTGTATGGGAGCCCAACTTAAATATTTATTTTATTCAGTTTTTAATATTTGCTGTTCTAGCAGCAACAGAAATACATCATCTGTGAAAATAACAACTGTCTAGCTGTCTCGGTTCATGAGATACGGCCTGGTGACAGACGGACAGACAGATAGACAGGTGAACGGATAGCGAAGTCTTGGTAATAGGGTCCCGTTTCACTCTTTGGGTGGGGAACCCTAAAAAGAACTAGCAAAATGGTCTAGTTTAAAAACCGACCTCAGGATGTGCTGCTTAAGAGGGCCCTTTTCCACTCGCCTATCGTCAACGTCGAGCATGGTTTAAAAGTTTGTTGTTTCATTTAACGCAATCCAACGCGATTTTTGATGAAGCGGCAAAGCGAAAAAAGAGAGACAACGTCTGAAAACACTGTTGGCATTCGGTAATTCCGTGATTTACTCGAATATTTTACAAAACGTGTTCCAGGAAATACGTTTAAATGTGCAAAGCTTCTATTGATGTACTTACTTTTTTATATTTTTAATATATGAGTACATTATGCAGGGCCAAAGTTCACGTAAAATAGCAGATTTTCAGAGGTCTTTACTAGATTGATTTTACACAAATTTATGTTTTGAGTTATATAGAAGCCTAGATAATATCCAAAAGATAGCTGTGTATCCAAAATATCTAGAGAAACTTGTGTAATAACATCATAATCACGTAAGAGCGGTTTTTGTATGGAAATATACCTCGAGTTAGCCGCTCTTAAGCTAGCTTTATCAAACTCTCAAATGCAGTTCACAATTTATCAAGAGTTTACATAGAAATATATTTTATAATCTTACGGCGGTGTTGCAATTACCTAGTGACATATTATAGATTACTAGAATAGCTTCTACCAACGTCTTTAACCACGTGAAAGTAGGTTTCACCATACAAACTTTAGACACCCGTTTCATCCTCTTAGGGGCAGAATAAAAAAAAAAATCTTAGTTGCTTTCTTCGCCTACATCAAAATCAAAAATATTTTTATTTCATATGGGCAATTATAAAACGTCAGAAGCTAGTGCACGGTTGCAAATTGGTCGTTTCCTATGGAGAAGAACCGGCAAGAAACTTCATGGTTACTCTTTAAAAAAAAATGTTTGTTTACAATATTTTCATATTACAGTATTATTAGATATTATGTAAAAACAGTGTAGACCAGTGAATATTGTACCCAAAAGCACAATAAAATAATCATATTAAAAAAGTGGGTCTGTGAAATGAGATGTTAAAAAAATAAATTACTAACGAATTTAAGGTAGTTGAAGTCCAAATAATTTGAAAAATATTGCAAAAGCAACGTGTTAAAAAAATGTGTATATTAAAACTAAAATGGAGCAGTAGTAGACACAATAATAATGAGTTACCAGGGGGCCACATGTGCAGAAGTAGTCGTTGCCAAACAAGCGTGTCTTCGACATAGTCTTTAAACTTATAGTACGCTTTTTTGCTTAGGACAAGCTTAATATGAGTTTTGAATTTTCACTCGCTAAGTTCTGTTACCGCCTTTAGCAGCTTGTTATAAAAGCGTATGCTGTTTACTAAGAATGACTTGCTGGTCTTAGCTAATCTCCATTTGGGTAATACATCATAAAAGGAAACCTTGTGCATAATGACACGCTCCTAGTCCCAATCGTTTTAGCTTTGCGTTGATATGTCTGTCAGTAAGTTTCCCCTTTTAGGTATTATTATTGATATAGATTACAATTATTTTTAATTCATCACCAGTGCTCTCAAAACGGTTAAGGAAAACATCGTGAGTAAACCAACATATTTATCCTAGAACCAAAAATTCGAAGACATGACTGTAATATCCACAAATCCGCATCGGACCCACGTAGTGGGTTACGGCTCATTTCCTCTCCTAAAAAGGAGGCCTGAGTCCCAACAGTGTGAACATTATAAGGCTGATTAATGATTACGCTATGCTAAACTATGCTATATATAAAATAATTACAGTTAAATGCATTGTGAATTGCCAAAATTTTTTAAGCCTAAAGATTATTTTTTGCAAAACACGTCTCCTGTCTTTTTAATGAGCATTACGTGAGCATTACAAAGATTATGGTAATTTATAGAATCAAACAGTTCAATATATTATTGCTGATAACTTTATTGGATCATTGTTTCGAACCACAAGTTGTGTAATTATGATTTGCATTTTAGTAACGTCCACATCCACAGCTGCGGCTGCCCCAGCTGAGTCCGAGAGCGCCAGGAGCGATGGAAGCAGCGCCAGGTCCATAGCCAGCACCGAGACCATAAGCACCCGCAACGGCATCACCATAGGTAGCAGCAGAAGGAGCGATGCTTTCAATAGCAGTAACACCGTTACCGCAGCTGTAGCTGACGGCACCAGCACCAGCACTGGGCAACATACCGTCCAAAGCCACAGCACTCACGAACGGCAGCTCACCAGCCACGGACAGAGCACCCTCAAACGCGTTCTCAGACGATACAGAGAGGCTGGGAGCGATTGCAGAGACGCTGGAGACTGGCAGTCCACCGCCACTGGTAGGAATGATCTCTAGAGCAGCCAAGCCATTGCCGGCCCAACCGTTACCAATGATACCATCGCCAATCATACCATTGGTAGCCCAGTTACCACCGCAGCCGTTATCAATCAATCTATTGCCAGCCCAGCCATTACCAGCACATCCTGGGGCAATAAGAGTAGGAGCGGCGATGGCTCCACGACCAAGACATGAACTGAATGCAGTCTGTGAACAAAAAAAATATAATTAGTAAATAATCCTCTATCAGACAAACCACGATAAAATTTGTACACGGATAGACCATATCCTGGAACAGCACGTAGGATACTTGTTATCCCGGGAACTTTCATGCGAGCAAAATTACTGATAAAAACGTCAGCGAATGTCTCTTTATTAGCAGACCAACAAAACGCATGATTATTTATTCGTTGTAGTAATGTTATATGTGTCAGATGCTTTGGATGTTACTAAAATATCGTTGATGGTGACAAAAGCTAGAATCGTAAATGGCATATGATACAAAGAATCACTATTGTCTACATTTCTTCTTATCTCTTCTTTCGCAGGTCTGCTATAAGAAATTAATTTTAGTAATAAGCAGTAGCTTTGTACAATTTTTATATGAATGTATCTTCTTTTATATTTATGTGTGTACAAAAATTATAAAGTAAATAAGAAAAAATTGGAATAAAATCATGATATTCTGGTTATATTATGCAACCTTTGAGAATAGCCGAAATTAGAAAAGGTAACATAGACTCACAGTATAAGTGAAAACTTTCATACCTGGATGAAGAGCGCCTGAGCGCAGAGGACGAGGATCACCTTGGCTGACATAGTTGTTTCTGTTGTAGAGAACTTCAGAATAAGTTTTCCAATAATCAAACGACTATTTATACTAAAATGAAGTCTTTATCTAGCTTTGTTGTAGCAATTTGTGCATTTTGAAATTAACTATACGTAGCTCTATCAGTAGTTGCAATATGGGGAAATAGAAAAATGTATGTCGTAAGTGATGTAACCTTGAAATATATAGCATGAAAGTCTTTGTTTTAATCACACAGAATAACATCACGTTCTGATAACAAGTTTTAACACTATATAAACATGGCCTAGAAGTAGGAACATAATTCAGTCTTCAGCTTCACGTTGAACACCAACAAACATCAAACATGTCTACCTTCGCTGTTCTGTTGCTCTGCATCCAAGCTTGCTTGGTCCAGGTGAGTGAACTAAGAATTTATTTTTATTTCCTTTTAAATTTCCACACAACTGTTATTTTTTTTTGTCATTATTCTAAAATAAATTGTGTTTGCATTTATTTGCAATTTCAACACCTTCTGAGTTTATTTTGTTTTCTCAGAATGTTTTCGGTACCGGGTGCAGCTGCGGAACTCCAGTTGCCGCAATGGCTCCTGCTACTGCTTGTGGTGATGCCCTCGGTCTTGGTGCTTACGGTGGTGCCTTCGGATCTGCTTACGGTGGCGCTTTTGCTCGTCCTGCTGCATACGGAGGTGCCATGGCTCCTGCGGCGGTTTACGGCGGCGCCGGTGAAGGCAACGTGGCGGTCTTGGGTGAGCTGCCAGTCGCCGGTAACACCGCTCTTGCTGGTCAAGTCCCCATCATGGGCTTTGTGAACTTCGGTGGCGCTGTCCCGGCTTGTGGTGCCGTATCTATCTCTGGAAAATGCGCGTGTGGCTGTGATTCTCCTATTTACTACTGAAGGAACTCCTTCTGATTTTAAATAAACCAAGAGATATTACTAGAGCAAATACTTCTTTATTTTATTTTATCCTTAGATCCTATACGACGGTTCTTGACCTCTTTCATTATCTTTCATTCTGCGAGTACATGATGGTGAATTTCGAAATGCATGTCTATTTTTTTTATTATTATTTATAAGTTCTCACAAGGTGGACCGATGACCTGGTGAGGATCGTAAGAATCCGATAGAAGCGAGACGCACAGGACCAGTCATTGTGGCGACACTTAAGGAAGGCCTATGTCCATCAGTGAACATATTACATAGTTTAGCTGCAAAACAACGCTAAAATAATTTGAATTTAAAAGAAACGTTCGTAACGGCCGAGATCGCAATAATGTCAACATCCCCTCCCTAAACCTATAACAAAGCGTGTCGCCATTATTGCGCTCTCAGTTGCTGTCCAACTTTGGTGGATAACATCCTGCGATTTACAGGTAAGTTAAATATTAAATCGATATTTTATTTATAGATTGCACGTAGCGGAGATGAGAATGTTAAGATGGATGTGTGGTGTGACGAGAATGGATAAAGTGAGAAATGAGTATATTAGGGGAAGTTTGAAAGTGGCGCCAGTGACTGAAAAGTTGAAAGGGAATCGTTTGTCTTGGTATGGTCATGTGAAGAGGAGAGATGAAACGCATGTTACTAAAAGAGTTATGAGTTTACATGTGGATGGATGGAGAGGGAGAGGGAGACCAAAGAAAAGATGGATGGATTGTGTGAAAAGTGATATGAAAGAAAAGGAAGTTAGTGATAGTTTGACGAGTGACAGGGCAGAATGGAAGAAAACAACGTGTTGCGCCGACCCCAAATAACACGGGACAAGGGCAGGAAGATGATGATGATTTTATTTAAAATTACATTAGAGAATAATTATAAACTATTACTATGAATAATTGTACCTACAACGTATTGCTTTATTAAATGTGTTTGTTCTTTACAAACATTGTTATTAGTATTGGAAATAATAAAACACAGTGCATGATGAACTATTCGGTGGCCCGGCTAAACGCATGCCAGAGGGTCATGACCATACGGATGGTGCGAGGATACCGGACGATTTCCCGTCAAGCGGCGAGCCTCCTTGCTGGCCAGCCACCATGGGATCTGGAAGCAACAGTCCTTGCACACATGCACGAACGCCGGGGCGAAACTCCGCTGCCAAGACAAGTCGCAACATGGCGGACAGAGCTCCGGCGGGTTCTCGTGGAGAAATGGTGACAGCGACTGTCGTGACCCAGTGCTGGGCACGCCACAATTATGGCGGTAAGTCCCCTCTTTAAGGCGTGGTTGGAGAGTCCTCACCTTCCGCAAGACGCAGGTTCTCATCGAACACTGTAAGTTCGGGAAGTTCCTGCACCGGATTCGTGCGGGTGCGACGCCCGGGTGTCGCCACTGTGTGGACCGCCCGGAGGACACGGTGGAGCATACGGTGGAGGTGTGCTCCGCTTGGGCAGAGCAACGCCGTGTCCTCGTGGGGGCGATCGGCTTCGGCGATCTCTCGCGCCGGGCCTTGGTATAGGCCATGGTCCGGAGCGAGGAGGAGTGGCAGGCGGTCGTCTCCTTCTGCGAAGCAGTAATGCTAGCAAAGGAGGCGGCCGATTGCGTGAGGCAACGGTCCTCACGCCCCAACCGCCGCCGGGATTCCGATCCCGATTTCCGGCCACCGTAGGCGCGGGCTTGCGGATGGTGAGCAATGGGTAGCCCGCCGTCCGACCGTCTGGTAACCGTCCAGACCAAGCCCAAGTCGTCGACGGCGCGTATTGTTCCATGCGCGCCATGAGCCTTTCATGAGATACAGCCTGGTGATGGAGTGGAACCCTAGAAAGAACTAGCAAATTGGTCAGTTTAAAAACCGACCTCAGGATGTGTTGCTTAAGAGGGCCCTTTTCCACTCGCATATCGTCAACGTCGAGCATGGTTTAAAAACTAGTTGCTTCATCTAACGCAATCCAAAGCGATGTTTGATGAAGAGGTAATGCGAAAAAAGAGAGATAACGCCTGAAAACTTTGTTGGAATTTGGTAATTCCGTGATTTACTGGAATATTTCATAAAACTTGTTCCAGGAAATACGTGTTTTTTTTAAACCCATAGATGTTTTTCAGAAAAATTATCGTCATTCAGAATCTCGATTAAATATGCAAGGCTTCTATTGATGTACTTTTTTATATTTTTAATTTATGAGTACATTATGTACATTATGGCCAAAGTTCACGTAAAATAACAGGGTCCTTAGACAAAGTAACATCACTTCGTAGCGAAACGATATCTAAATTCGTCATCGTCTCTGAGATAACGACAAACATTTCATAGCCAATGTAACACTATGGTCGCGATCGTTGTGTCGAATGGTTTGTTCGTTAAAAAAACAATAATATTGGTTATGGTATCGAAAATTTAGCTGTCAGTGTCAGTCAAGAAGTTCAAATCGGATCAAACCCGCGAGTTATTGTTGTTTTCAAATTTTATTAATAAGAATAATAAGACAGTGAGTGTTGCGTTTAATTGTTTTTAAGTTATAATAAAAACGATATTTTTATAGTGGTAAGTGAATAGAGTGTTATTACTTTTAGATCGTCTCTAAAACTTAATGATAATCAAAATAGACTCATTTTTATAAGTGACTGGTGTTCAAACGATGATGGAGTAATCTATTTTAATTTTTAGTGATAAAACATGGAATCAAAAGTGCGAGCAAGTCCCGAACAATTGTCAACGCTGCTTGAGTATATGGAAACGTAAGTAAATTCAAGTTTTATTCATGAGTATGTAATGTAAACAATGACGCGATCTTAACAATGAAGTACTTATATTGAATCTTTGTTTGTTTATGTTACAGTCATGGTGACCCGAGGCCTCTTGCTGGATCACAAGGTCGGGTACGGTCAGACCGACTGTGGACTGAACTGACCAACATATTGAATGCTGTTGGTGGTGGTGTCAGCTGTAATATAATCTATTTGATCTGCAGTAATTCCTCTAACACAGAATAAATACTAAGAGTATGTCATCAATGGGTACTGTTATAATAGCATCACGTTGCATTACCAAGGCTAAGTAAATTGCTGAGCCAGCTTCAGTTGTTTACTTCGTTTTCTAGCGTTGTGCAATGGTATGACGTCAATGAAAAGTGATCGCAAGCCCTTCCGGCGATGGATCGGGCAGTTCGGTTTTTGCGTTTTTGGTGTGGACACTCTTTCAAAATCGTGTAACTAATTTCTAATTTCTTTAATTAAACTTCTAGAAAGTCTAAAGGTGTTTTTTTAAAAAGTCTTCAGCATCCCACCCCGTAACAGTGGTGTCAGAAGTGGGATGTCTGATAGGCTTTCGCGATAAGTTTTAACAATCTAACTAAACACGTGTCCACATCGCCGAATCTCAATAATAAAAAAATTCTTACGCTCGTGCTAAACCTAAAATCCTCTGCGCGAAAAAAAAAAAGAACTGTAAAAACATAAATCCACTGTGTCAATAAAAACTCTGTATCTTCCTTGTCACGAACCCTGTGTGAAGTGAAAATAAACGTTGACTGTGTTCATCGGTGCTGTCTCGAACTCTGCTATTCCTACCATCGCTGTTCCAATCGCTACAACTTCCTGCCCCGCATTGACTCCGACGTTGGGGCCTATTCCATCGACACTGTGCCCTATTCCGCCGACGGCGAGTCTGCGACTTGTTCCGACGGCGCTGGACAGTCTTCCGACGGCGCTGAGCTTCGACTTCGACGGCGCTGCGACTGACCTGAGGAAGGTCAGCACCCACTGGTTCTGCTACTTCTCTACGTTCGACCACGATGCTGCGCGTTTTCGTTACCCTATTGTGAGTAAAATATTCTAACATTTTGTTATTGCCATATCTGTTTGCGTGAGTTTCAAAAACATCATATAAATTTGTACGTTGTCTGTGCTTAAAATATCTTGGAAATGTCTACTAAAAGTGAAAGCAAGTCTGCACTAAGTTCTGAGCAATATCCTATGAAAGTTCTTTGTGATTTCATAGATACTTATAGTGGAGAACGCGATGTCCTACCAGCATTTTTAACGGATTGTAAGAATGCGCTTGATTTGGCTTCAGAATCGCAAAAAGATCTTTTATTAAAATTCATAATTTCTAAATTAAGAGGAAAAGCTCAAGTCGCGTGCTCCAATAGAGTATTTGAAGATTTTGATGGGCTTAAAGATTTCTTGAGGCAGAATTTTGGAGAACGAAAACACTATAACCATTTACTATTAGATTTGCAGTCATGTAAACAAGAGACAAATGAGTCTGTTGCACAGTATGTTTTAAGGATAGAAACTTGCCTCACAAATCTTCAAGCCGAGATACACAACTCAGACACTTTAAAGAAAGAGTTAGCGGGTCGCATTGCTATGACCGAAGACCTTGCGCTTTATACGTTCATTATTGGCTTACATTCCAATGTTAGTAACATAGTAAGATGTCGAGCTCCAAAATCCTTTAATGCTGCCGTAAATATTGCTCTAGAAGAGGAAAAGATTTTAAATACACAAAAAAGTACATTTGTTCAAACTAAAACAAAGTTTTGTAAAAATTGCAATAGGAAGGGACACTCAGAGTCAGAATGTTATCATAATAAAAGACGCGATGACCATCGAAATCGTGTACAATTACGAACAGAGCCTAACCCATCGACGTCTAGTTTCAAGCATCCAGATAATTCAGCTCCCGTTGTTTGTAGATATTGCAAGAACGTGGGGCATGATATTTCGGAATGTCGAAAACGTCAATATAATAATAATTTGAAGTTTCAACAACGATCATCCTACCAACAACAACACTGTATAGAGGCTTCCGAAGTGTCATCACCACCACAAATCCAAGAATTACAAAATAGTGATAATTTAAACTAAAAGCCGGATTCGCGTGCAAGTGCCGACGTGAATTGCAAATAAAAGGCACTACTAATACAAACTATATTTCTAATCCCAATGAATCAAATTCTATTTCTAATAATACTAATTCTAATTCTTTTACCAAATCAATTACTAACTCAACTTGTAAACTGTTATCTTCTATTTCGGCTTTAAAGCCCACTGGTAACAGTTCAAATTCTTCATTGTCTTCCATTTCGGACAAACGTCCCATTGGCAATGTACAGAAATTAATCTTAAAAAAACCTGTACGTGTACGGTCCACTGTTTCCACTGATTCCATTAGTACTAACTCTAGCAGGGACCTAATTGATAGTATTCTTGATAGCCCTGAAGAATGTCCTACAATCTATGATATATCTCAAAATAAAAAAAGTTCGTTACCATATATCGAAGTCCTGACGTCTCAGTCCAAAAAAACACTAAAACTTCTAGTTGATACCGGTAGTTCTATATGTCTTGTAAAAGAAACAAGTTTATCAAAAATCCCAAATCTCGATTCAGATAAGGTTAAGTTTAAAGGAATAAATGATATTGGTTCATACGCTGAAACAAAAGGTAGATTTACGTTATCAATCAAGTATAACGACGACTGCGAATTCCCCTTTTTATTTCATGTTGTTGATAGAGTAAATCTTGACTACGATGGAATTTTAGGGACAAACTTTCTTACGGATTATTGCGCTTCCATATGTTACAAGACGTCACAATTACAGATACCAAGTAACCCACCTGTCTGTTTCGAATTAAACCGTGAGTTAACTTATATAATCCCAAGTCGCACTGAAATGATGATTGAGTGTTCAGTTACAAATCCAGAAATAAAAGAAGGTTTATGTTTGACAACAAAGTTAACAGACTATCCACGACTTCTATTTTCAAAGTGTCTCACTCGCGTTAAACCAAATAATAAGGTTAATATCTCTGTTTTAAATACGTCAGAAAACGAAATTACTCTATATCCAATAAAAATAACATTAGAACCAGTTTCATATATTTTAGAAAATACTCCTTCCGAGACTCCCGAACTACCTAAAGATACTTTCCCTTGCTTATCAACAACCTCATTTTATTTAGACCATAACAAGAGAGTACAGGAAGCTTTGAGATGTCATCATTTAAACAAAGAAGAAGAATCTCAGTTACGCGAGTTATGTTCCGAGTTTCATGATATTTTCTATCTTGAAGGAGATACTCTGACTGCTACAAAAACAATTCAACACGAAATTCGTACGACGTCCGAAACTCCTATTCATGTCAAAAGTTACCGTTTTCCTGAGTGTTACAAGGAGGAAGTTAGTAAACAAATAAAAAACATGCTAAACCAAGGTATTATCAGTCCATCAGTCTCGCCCTGGTCTGCTCCTATCTGGGTAGTACCAAAAAATCAAGACGCGTCTGGAAAACCAAAGTGGCGGATTGTTATAGACTACCGAAAACTTAACGAAATAACCGTTGGTGATGCTTATCCCATTCCTAACATCACCGACATACTAGATCAACTTGGACATAGTAAATATTTTAGCACACTCGATTTGGCATCTTCGTTCCATCAAGTTTATACTAAAGAGTCTGATGCTGAGAAAACTGCGTTTAGTGTTCCGGGTGTGTCAGGTCAGCCAGGCCACTACCAATTTAATAGAATGCCTTTTGGTCTTAAGAACGCTCCGTCGACCTTCCAGAGGCTCATGAATATAGTGCTTTCTGGACTGCAAGGTATTCACTGTTTTACTTATTTAGATGATATTGTCGTTTTCGGTCACGATCTAACGTCTCACATCTCAAAACTTAAGTTAGTCTTCGAAAATTTACGTAAACATAATCTCAAGCTTCAGCCCGATAAAAGCGAATTTCTTCATAAGGAAGTGCAGTATCTAGGCCATATAATATCTGAGCACGGAGTGAAACCTGACCCTAAAAAGGTAGCGTGTGTACAAAACTTTCCTGTCCCCAAAAATCCTCGAGATATCAAATCTTTTCTAGAACTCGTTGGTTATTACAGGCGTTTCATAGACAACTTTTCTCATATAACAAAACCCCTTACCAGCCTTCTGAAAAAAGATTCAAAATTCTTGTGGCACGTCGAACAACAAACTGCATTCGAAACCTTGAAAAATAAGATTACTATGGCCCCAATCCTTCAATACCCTGATTTTTCAAAACCCTTTATACTCACAACGGACGCTTCTAACTATGCAGTGTCTCTGCTATTCTTTCTCAGGGTGAAATCAACAAAGATCTCCCAATTGCCTATGCTTCTCGCACCCTGAACAAGTCCGAAGGTAATTATTCCACAACCGAGAAAGAATGCCTTGCCATAATATTCGGCACAAAAGTATTTCGACCATATTTGTATGGACATAAGTTTAAAATTGTTACAGATCATAAACCACTACAGTGGTTATTTAATTGCAGAGACCCAAGTTCTAAACTAATTCGCTGGCGTCTGAAACTCGAGGAGTTTGATTACGAGATTATCTTATAAGAAAGGTAAAACAAATTGTAACGCAGACTCCTTATCTCGCAATCCGATTCTCGCTGTTGACCCTGATGCTCCTTCTACTTCCGAGACGTACGAAAAATATTTACAAATTTGTCAAAACCAAAACCCAACTTACGACACTGTAATAGTAGAACATAACGAATCGCTACTCAAAACAAAGTGTAGGATGATTACCTATCCCTCTGCAATCGACTTAGATGACTCAATTCCATATTGCTCTGAAATTATACAAATGTCTAAATATGATGAAGACTCGCCTGACATAAGAAACGTAGAACGGGACCTGTATACCTTCCAGAGTACATCTAATGAAAAACATACGTTTACACATTTATTTTTACGCGTACATCATTATGACGAAATGAGTTACAAAGATATATTTAATATGTTACGAGACTATCGAGACATGATAACTACATGGTATTTAGAAGAAAAGGAATTCGCTATCTCTGATTTTCAAGATCCGTTTACCAAGGTGTCATTTACGAAGATTTACAATATGATAGGATTTATATTCCACAATACAAGTATCAAGGTCCATATATATAATAATAATATTCTATTTCCAACTCCTGTTGAGATCTCTCGTATATTGAAAGATAATCATGACTCCCCTACTGCGGGTCACCCGGGTATCACCCGAATGTATGAAAGATTAAAGTCTCTCTATTGGTGGAAAAATATGCGCCAAGATATTGAAAACTACGTTAAAAACTGCAAATCGTGCCAAGTCAATAAACCATTACGACATTCTAATCAAGCTCCTATGGTCATAACTTCAACGGCTACTAGACCAAACGAAAAACTATTCCTAGACATAGTTGGTCCACTTCCGGAAACTAGGATAGACCAATACAAATTTATTTTAACTCTTCAAGATGATCTCACAAAATATTCCCAGGCTTATCCCATGCAAACATGTTCCGCACAAGAAACCGCACAACGTTTGGTTCATTTTATCTCGCACCTAGGAATACCGCGAAACATCGTAACCGATCAAGGCACTAACTTCTGTTCAGAAGTATTCAAACAACTAGAACAACTTTTCGGAATCAAACATATTTTCGCGTCTCCGTATCACCCACAAAACTGTGGTGCTTTAGAAAGGAGTCATTCAACCTTGAAAGAATATTTACGGTCATATATAGAAGAAAACTCACACACATGGGATTTGTATCTTAACACAGCAATGTTAGCATACAACTCAAACGTTCATTCCACTACGGGTTTCGCCCCACTTGAACTTATGTTTGGTCATAAACCATATATACCGAAATCTATCGATACGCTCGAAAACAACACCTATACTGATTATGTACGAGCTCTTAATCACAGATTATACTATAGTCGACAAAAAGCTTTGCAAAATATTCAGCAATCCAAAGAACGATCAAAACATTATTATGATTCCCATTCTCGTCCCGTAACCTATAATGTCGGTGATACGGTATATATTCGATGCCATCACAAACAAAATAAGGCCTTATCTCCAATATGGAAAGGCCCTTATAGAATCATAAAGATAAACGGTAACCACACTGTCACACTACAAATTGGACGGAAACATATTCGTCATCACTATGACGAAATCAAACCAGCCTTCGAGTAATTAACTCTACAATATTATGCAGTTGTATCTATTGTTTACAGGTGCTCGGTGTCAGCTTACGCGGACCAATTTGTCACACAGATTTCAAACAGTTCCGGATTGTATTTTGATCAGTTATTAGATATAAAGTTTACTAATGATCATTGGAATGTAATAACTTACGTAGATCTTAGTCATATACAACCACATTTAGAAAATGTAGAATTTTTATTTGATAAGACATCTAAATATTGTGACTCTGTATCCTCATCCCAAGTCAAATCTGATTGTTTAAACTCACTGAATTCTCTTAAATTACAACATAGTAACAATGTTAAGAAATTTTCGTCTATTTCATACTTAGTTCAAGTAAATGAAGTTAAACGCTCAAAACGTGGCCTAATCGATGCAGGCGGATCCTTATTGAAAACTTTCTTTGGAACCTTAGATTCGGATGACGCGCACAAGTTCACAAACGCTATAAATAAAGTACAGTCAGACGAAAAACAGTTAACTATTTTAATGCGTGATAACATTCATGTAATTAAGTCTACTATTTCTACATTCAATAATACGATGACGAAAGTTAAAGATAATGAGAACCGTTTGAATCAAAATCTAAATAAAATCGAGGAAGCTTTTAGCAAGCTTATAAATACAAGTGATAAACTGGAAATAAAATCTCAATTAATGTTACTACTTACCTCTTTAGAAAGTATCATTATAACTTTATCTTTCGACATTGATGACATAAATAATGCTATATTGTTCAGTAAAATAAATGTATTGCACCTGACTGTACTAAGTCCCGTGCAATTGTTTAAGGAGCTCGAGTTACATTCTAATCAGCTGCCTCGACACGCGGAGTTACCCATCCTATTGACGTTACAAAACATTAATAAAATAATAAATATATCCGACATCGTATGTTACTATCATGATAACAAACTTATACTTATCCTAAAGATACCGCTAGTTCTTTCTCAAGTTTATAATTTATTTCAAATTGTACCTTTACCTACTTCTTTAGACAATAAAACTCCAGATACTTATGTCTTAATTGCTCCAACCAAACAGTATCTGGCAATAACAACAGACCGTCTATTTTACTCACAATTTGAAAGTGTTAGTGAGTGCAAAGTGATAAAAAATCAGTGCTTCGTGTGTGTTTTAACAAACGTGTATTCAACTATTGCAAACCCTACTTGTGAAACGATTTTATTAACGGATGTAATAGATAAGTTACCAAATTCCTGCCAAACAAGAATTTTACGCGGCTCTATTGAATTGTTTCAGAAGATTTCTAATAACCGTTGGATTTTTGTACAATCAGAACCTAGTAAGGGTCATATTTTGTGTAACGGTGACATGAGAGATCACGTCGAAATCTTGTTAGGTACAGGAATTTTACATCTTCCTAAATCTTGTAAAGCATTTTATAAAACTTTAACTTTTGTACCAACTGATAGTATTACATCTAACTTTACAACCACTGTATCCAATTTTAATATATTAACCGATGATTGTTGTAGTAATTTAAAATCCAACAAGACCTTACATGATGTCCCCCTTATTAAATTAAACGAGTTTAATAATTTTGATTCCTTATTAAAAGCAAGTACACATCTTGACGATTTTGAGAAACAGTTAAATAATATTGAAGAGCCTTCTCATCTAGAAAAGTATAGTACACATTATGTTTCCTTGATTTATGTTATTTCATTTGTATGTATAATATACTTTTTGTTTAGAACTAGGAGATATCTATGTCCCAGAAATCCAGGCTTTTGTGTTAAAATTTACAATAAAAATTATAGTAAGTCAAAAGGTTCAAAAAATAATGTTACGAATGTTGCTTATACCTCAGACTCTTCAGAAGCTGAAATTGATAATGTTTCAGTCAAATCTTTGCCAGTCCCGATTAAACGAAACACTATGAAGTAATTGTACTATGTCTAGTTTAGTTTATTAATAGTTAGTTATTATTAAGTTATTTTCTATCTCTGCCTAACTCTTTGGAGATCACAGGCATCTGGTTCATATTATTTTATTAAGTTAAGAATTAAGTTCAAGTTATATAAACTGTTTAGTTATAATTTTTATAGCGGGTTTTAATTGTTTCTTATAATGTCCACATCAAAATCTTAGATTTATTTGCATCTTTCTCATCACTTAATCTGTGATGATCAATCTTATCGGGGGGGCTGTTATAATAGCATCACGTTGCATTACCAAGGCTAAGTAAATTGCTGAGCCAGCTTCAGTTGTTTACTTCGTTTTCTAGCGTTGTACAATGGTATGACGTCAATGAAAAGTGATCGCAAGCCCTTTCGGCGATGGATCGGGCAGTTCGGTTTTTGCGTTTTTGGTGTGGACACTCTTTCAAAATCGTGTAACTAATTTCTAATTTCTTTAATTAAACTTCTAGAAAGTCTAAAGGTGTTTTTTTAAAAAGTCTTCAGCATCCCACCCCGTAACAGTACACTACATAAATACGAAAAACTTTATTCCGACAGTCACAAATACGAATTTCAAAATACCGATTTTCATAATTCCGAATGGTTCAAAATTCCGAATATAACAACTCCGACTTATCATTACTCCTATTTTTATAATTCCTAAATTTCAATTTTCCTAACTTTTATAATTACTATTCTCAAAATACCGAGTTTCAATAGATCGAATAACGAAAAGTCCGACTTAATGATAATTCGAAACATCAAAAATACGAATTCCGATTATTAAAATACTGATTAATAAAATTCCGAAATAAAAACGCCTCATAAAACTGTACCTATAGCAAAACAAATAAACACATAAATGCTCGTCAGAGGTCGTAGTATGAGGGGGTAGAATTAAAAAACTAATGACAGATGCGTTTTCCAGCATGCAGGGGATTTATTGCAGCATGCAAGCAGGCATGCAGCATGAAAGCAGGCATGCAGCATGCAAGCAGGCATGCAAAATGCAGCAGGCCAGCCTCAGCCGCGGCGGCGGGCCTTCAAAACACCTGCTCCTCAGCACGCGGGCCGCCCTACCCCTCCGCGCCTACGCGGGTTTAAATTACACTCTAGGGGTAGGGCAAACAAGACTGCGTGAAGTCGGTTTTGCAGCGATTCGTTTCTGACACTAAATTTTGTAGCACAACATGTTGACTTTTAGTTTATTCGAAGTATTGAAAATCGGAATATCGTTTTTCGGACCGAGAACCCTTCGAGCATTTTATTCTTCGAACGTATGAAAATCGGAAAACTAACAAATCGCATTTACGACTTTCGGTAAAATAAATTTCGTGATTTTTAATAATAGACATTATAATTTTTAGGTATTATGAAATTCGGACTTTTGAAAATCGGAATATCGAAATTCGGAATAAAATATTTCGGAGTATTTGGGTGTTCCCGTCATCAATCAATGTCAAAAATCTGCTGCCGAATGAAATCTGGTCATATTGTTTCGATAACTACAACGTTTTAGCATTCGTTTCGTTATCTTTTTTGGCGATCACGATCGAGGCGAAGGCGAACCATGAAAGCGCTGCTTGTCTACGCATTTGTATGGGATAAACACGATAACGATTCGTTACTTTATGGTTTCGTTATGAAATTTAACGTTGTCTACCAAATTGCGATAACGATGTCGATTGACCACGTGACTTAACGCGGCTTATGTCAATCCCATACATTTTAGTATTTTCTAACTTCGTTATCGTTTTTAAATTGTTACTTTGTCTAAGCCCCCAGGTCTTTACCAGATTAGTTTTACACAAATTTGTATTTTTATTTCTATAGAAGCCTAGATAATATCCACAAGATAGCTGTGTATCCAAAATATCTAGAGAAAGTTGTGTAATAACATCATAATCACGTAAGAGCGGTTTTTGTGTGGAAATATACCTCGAGTTAGCCGCTCTTAAGCTAGCTTTATGAAACTCTCAAAAGCAGTTCACAATTTATCAAGAGTTTATATAGAAATATATTTTATAATCTTACGGCGGTGTTGCAATTACCTAGTGACATATTATATAGATTACTAGAATAGCTTCTACCAACGTCTTTAACCACGTGAAAGTAGGTTTCACCATACAAACTTTAGACACCCGTTTCATCCTCTTAGGGGCTGAATAAAAAAAAAATCTTAATCGCTTTCTTCGCCTACATCAAAATAAAAAAATATTTTTATTTCATATGGGCAATTATAAAACGTCAGAAGCTAGTGCACGGTTCCAAATTGGTCGTTTCCTATGGAGAAGAACCGGCAAGATACTCCATGGTTACTCTTTAAAAAAAATGGTTGTTTACAATATTTTCATATTACAGTATTAATAAATATTATGTAAAAAATAAAAATATTTAAAGAAAAACAAAAAACCCGACTGCGTCGAAACAAATTTTAAAAAATACGTAAAAAAATTAACTTAAATAAAAACTAAAAAGAAACAAACAAGCCCAGTAGTTTAGAATTCTGTTATGTAATACTAAATAACTACACAATTTAAATAGTTTCACATGGCCCATTCAAATTTTACCAATCAAATTTTCCCAAGGGGCCCCGACTGTGAGTCGTTCTGTTCTGCATTAGAATGTATGATTTGTTTTATGTGTGTATCGATTATAAAACTATTTAAATTGTGTAGTTATTTAGTATTACATAACAGAATTCTAAACTACTGGGCTTGTTTGTTTCTTTTTAGTTTTTATTTAAGTTATTTTTTTTACGTATTTTTTAAAATTTGTTTCGACGCAGTCGGGTTTTTTGTTTCTCTTTAAATATTTTTATTTTATTTTATACTTTTTAGTTACGATTCATTGACTGCGTTATAAGATGGTAAATTTCGCAATCTAGTCATTTCATTGAGGGAGTTAATATCGTGGGGATTATTAAGTAACTTGCGGTGGTCTAAACTACTGATGATTAGTCCCTCTAGAGACCTAACTCGGCTCAAAGCTACATATGCTTGACCTTTAGCAAAAATGCGTGAACTTAAGTCAACCACAGCTCACACACCAGCACAATATCAATGGCAACATTTTTCGCTCTATTTTACCCTGTCCGCAAAGTGCATCGAATTCTGTCGTCGATGGTTCGATTCTGACTCCTACTCCAGGAACATTGTTTTTAATTGCTTTGTCGTCAAATTCTATATAAACAGCTTGTGGCAATTCTACGGGTTCCAATTGGTCCCTCCGAAGAGCTGGCCACTCAATTGTCCTTATAACACCCATTGCTCCGTTAAAAAGACCATGGGTAACATTCAAATTTCTTCGTAACATAACTCGTGATCCTAAACCGATTGTTAAATATTTAACGATTCCTCCAGTTTTGTTAGGATCATTAGAAACATATACCTACATCTTTCGGTTTATGACCATATGTTTTCGATTCTACTGATATATCAACTGCAGGTAATTTATCCAACCTAGTAGTTTTTGCCAATATAGTTGTCATCATTTGCTTATGTTCATCGACCTGTCTAGTAGATGGGAAAACTCGAATGATTTGATTTACAAACGTGCATCAAATGAACAACGCCATCTATCGAGTTTGGTGGTAAACTTTTTTTACCAAATATATTTGTTCTTCATGCTTTTTCACTGTTTTTTTATTTGTGTATCGTTTATACTTGAAATGAAAACTTAAATCAATAAGTAAGAAAATTAGCGAGAATGATTGTTTTGTTAAAAAACTTTAAATCGTTATATTTCCTAAACTATTATTTAAAATGAAAAATGATAAAAGGAACCTAAAGATGATTTTAAAATACCTATTCAACGACACCCCACTTGACATAGTTCATCGACTTTTTTTTTTTCATTTTGACAATATGGCGTCTGGTTGTAGCTGTGGTGAATTTTGATTACTGTCATGTCTTTAGTGACACTCGCAAGGTTAAGACGAATCGATTGACGTAAGAATTATCAAAATCGGCCTACGCATTTGGTCTCTAGAACGCCACATAGAAACAAACGTACATACATATATACATACATACATACATACATAGACTGATAAACACATTACCCTCCTTTGCGTCGCGCAGTCGGGTAAAAACAGTGTAGACCAGTGAATATTGTACCCAAAAGCACAATAAAATAATCATATTAAAAAAAGTGAGTCTGTGAAATGAGATGTTAACAAAATAAATTACTAACGAATTTAAGGTAGTTGAAGTCCAAATAATTTGAAAAATATTGCAAAAGCAACGTGTTAAAAAAATGTGTATATTAAAACTAAGATGGAGCAGTTAATAGCCACAATAAAATTTTAATATAATTTTTGGGGACCGAGTCACCCGCGTCCGTAGGAGAATACCCGAAGCAAGTCCCTACACGTGGTCCCCTGGTGGTGCTAATCAGGTGACACTAACTGGTGGTAGGTTTCGACCGTTGGCTTGCGACCACCCACTGAGCAAAGACGTACCGCCAAACGGCCTGGCCGTGTTCCGGTATGATGCTCAGTGTAGCCAGTCTAGAGGAGTTGGGTCGAAATAGCTGTTCCAGCGCAAGCAGACCATCCTGGCTCGTGCTGATAGGGAGGAATCGGGAGGCTAGTCGCGGAGGGTAGCGGGATCCAAGGCACGGTTGCCGCTGGCCGACCGCAGGTAGCTGGGGGCCCAAGTAATGTGCTAGCCACACATGAAAGGCTGCCCCGCCAACTGTCGAAAAATCCCGGAATGCGCCATCGTGCTGGTTGGTGACCAGACGAGAGGGCCCGATGGACATTCCCGGGGGGGCTCGGGCGTCCCCGCAGTCTCCAGACTAGTCTCCCAATGATGTCGTCCTTTCAGGGCGTGCCTGAGGGTTAGCTGCGTGGAACCTCATTTCACATCCTTCTCCTCTCCTCCCTTCACTCAAATAATGAAAAGGAAAAGTAAGAGACAAGTTAGACAGCGGCTGCACTCCCTCTCTCACAAAGTGCACCTCACTAACATACGAGGTCTGCACTCCAACCTCGTCGCAGTCCACCACCACCTCGAGACTGAAAAACCAGCTCTCTTCTTCCTTTCGGAGACGCAGATCAGAGGTCCGTCCGACATGTCGTACCTTTCTTACCCAGGTTTTACCTTGGAGCACAACTTCAAACCACGTGCGGGTGTATGTATGTACGCCCGGGACGACATCTGCTATCGGCGTCTCCGTAACCTTGAGGACTCCAGGTTCTCGACGCTTTGGACTTTGGTGGACACAGGCCTAGATAAAATAATCTACGCTTGTGTCTACCGCTCGCACAGCGGAGATCAAGAGACATCCGGGCTCTCACAACATCTGAGTGAGGCGGCGGATGCGGCTCAGCAGCGGTACCCTTCTGCTCAATTGGTGTTACTGGGGGATTTTAATGCCCACCACCAAGAGTGGCTTTTCCCGTACCAGTCCACAGACCACGCTGGGCGAGAGGTGCGAAAGCTAGCGCTAGCATTAAATCTCGCCCAGCTGGTCCAGGGGGCAACGAGGGTGCCGGATGTGGATTCGCACACAGTCAATTGCCTGGACCTTTTGCTGACAACAGATCCAGACCGCTACTCTGTGTCGATATGTTCGCCTTTAGGCAGTTCCGACCACTGTCTGGTTAAGTCTGTGTCTGTCTACTCCCCGCCCGATCCCAGCCCTAGAGGCACCCGGCGGGTTTGGCGATACAGGTCAGCAGATTGGGATGGCTTGCGGTCTTTCTTCGCATGCTATCCTTGGCAGCCCACTTGCTTTTCTTCAGATGATGCTTCGTCGTGCGGCGGGGAATGGAGTACTTCATCCCATTCTCCGACGTAACAATGTCTGGCCAAGCTCGTCCATGGTTTGGCGCCGAATGTGATCGCGCAGACGCGCTTAAGCACGCGGCATATCGAGCTTGGGCTGACACTCGTACGCGCAAAGCAAGCGACGTGGCTCAGAAGAAGAAGGCCTTTAACAGTAAGCAGAATTGGAAGCAAATTTGCTTCATACCCCGCAGGTAGTAAAGCGTTTTGGTCCCTGGCTAAGTCGGTTGAATCGAACTTCTGCCGTCCCTCACTTCCGCCATTGCTGAAACCCGATGGGTCGCTGGCTCACACCGCTGAGGAGAAAGCAAACTTGTTTGCCTCTCTTTTTGCGGAATCTTCTCGTCTGAATTCTGGTGACGCACGGCCACCTGTTTCTCCTGATGGATGCGCGACGAGGATGTCAGACGTTCGTATCCATCAAAAGGATGTTCGTAGGGTCCTGCGTAATCTCGGTGTGAACAAAGCTAGTGGCCCCGACGGGATACCAGCAATTGTGCTTAAAACTTGTGCGCCTGAATTGTCTCCGATCATGACACGCCTATTTCGCATCTCATATGATACTGGAAAAGTGCCGATTGCTTGGAAGCAAGCTAACGTGCAGCCTGTGCCCAAGAAGGGCAGTCGAGCTGACCCGGCAAACTACAGACCCATCTCTGTTACGTCCGTCCTCTGTAAGAGTATGGAACGGGTGCTAAACAAGAAACTTCTGGCATACCTAGAAGCTAACGACATCCTCAGTGACCGGCAATACGGTTTTCGCCAAAATCGGTCCACTGGGGACCTTCTAGCGTATGCCATTCACATCTGGAGCGAAGCCATCGAGAAGCATGGGGAAGCACTTGCCGTCTCCCTTGATATCTCGAAAGCTTTCGATAGGGTCTGGCACGAAAGCCTCATTGCTAAGCTTCCTTCCTTCGGTCTACCCACTGGTCTGTGTGATTGGATCGCAGACTTCTTGAGGGATCGATCCATCCGAGTGGTCGTTGATGGCTGCTCGTCCGGTCAAATGGATATTAATGCCGGGGTCCCTCAGGGATCGGTACTCTCGGTAACACTGTTTTTGCTGCACATAAATGACTTACTTAAACCCGGTATCTTTGGGTATGCAGACGACAGCACTGTTGCCGAGAGATATGTGGCTGACGCACGCGCTAGTGGGTCACAGATCCAGTCATCCCGAGAGGCTATGGTTGAACGCTTGAACTCGTCCTTGAAGGCGGTCTCCGATTGGGGCGATGCCAATCTGGTCAAGTTCAATGCAACTAAAACCCAAGCGTGTCTTTTTTCCGCTAAACGAAGTCAATTCCACCCGGCTCCATCTTTCCGAGGTGTGACCGTGCCAATAACCGACCATCTTGATCTTCTTGGCGTTACGCTGACGTCAACTCTCAACTTTGGGCCATACATCGAAGCAAAGGCTCAACTGGCAGCAAAAAAGCTGGGAATCCTCGCGAAGGTCAGACGGTACTTCACGCCGGAACAGCTGCTAAAACTTTATCAAGCGCAAGTTCGATCGTGTATGGAGTACTGCTCTCATCTTTGGGACGGGTCTGCCAAATACACCAGCTTGATGCGCTAGAGTCGATTGAGAGGCGAGCCAAGAGGATCATTGGCAATGATGCACTTGTTGAGTCGAAGCTCCAAAGCCTTGGACATCGCCGCCGAGTTGCTGGCCTGTCGGTTTTCTATCGTTTACATTTCGGGGAGTGTGCACTGGAATAGCACAATCTAATTCCGCCAAGTCCGTTCCATCATCGGACCACTAGACGTACGGCGTTGCGCCACCGGTACATGGTGGACATCCCACCCATACGCACAAAACGTTTTAAGAACACATTTATTATGCGTACAGTCAAGGAGTGGAATTCCTTGACGGAGTCTGTGTTTCCTGATAGCTACAACTTATGGGTCTTTAAGTCAAGAGTGAATAGGCTACTTCTAGGCAAGCGTGCTCCATCGTCGACCACATCATCGCTTACCATCAGGTGAGATGGTGGTCAAACGCGAGCCTATATTAATAATAAAAAAAAAAACAATAATAATGAGTTACCAGGGGGCCACATGTGCAGAAGTAGTCGTTGCCAAACAAGCGTGTCTTCGACATAGTCTTTAAACTTATAGTACGCTTTTTTTCTTAGGACAAGCTTAATATGAGTTTTGAATTTTCACTCGCTAAGTTCTGTCACCGCCTTTAGCAGCTTGTTATAAAAGCGTATGCTGTTTACTAAAAATGACTTGACTGATCGGCCAGTAGCCACAAGTTCGCGAGGTAGTTCACACGCTAGTCAAGTTCCGCTGCGCTCCGTGTCGCGCGCAACTTTATTCGCCCACCCGCAACTCCCGCACGGACCCGATTCAAATCGGGCCAACCGTTTGTGTTGTCGACGGTGCAAAACTAAGTTTCGTACCGGCGACAGCACGAAGGGGAGGTCCGCCCCGCGCTTTTCTCGGGTGTACAGACACCGAAGTGGTCGCGGAGGCTACTTTTTCGTCTTTCGTCTCTACTATGAAGCCCATGGAGAAGATGAAGCCAGGCGCCCGCAGTCCCCTGGATCGTGGAGGCGCCGGCCGAAGAGAAGAAGCGGCAGAAGCCCGACCTGTGCTAAACCGGACGTCGTCTCTCCCGAACGTCCGGGCCGCACCATCACGTCCAACATCAACAAATGTTCCCCCAGCTGCCGAGGGAACAAAGAAAACGACCAGCAAGCAAAATGAGGGTAGATCACCAACGGCTGGCAGCAATGGAAAATCCTCCACGATTCCACCTAGGAAGCAAGTGCCCGCGAGTGCTGCACATCCACCGGCTCCCAACCCCACCCACCTCCACAAACAGAGGACGACTCGCACGGCGACTTACGCGCATGTTGCGGCCCCCGTGACGTCAATCACCCCCAGCATTCCAGCAGCGGTACCACCGTCGTCCGCTATGCGCCCCGTGGCGCCACCGTCGGCTCGAATGACGGCCGCCGCCGCCGCCTCACTCGTTGCGGATCGTGCGTCCACGGCGCCGCACCCTCTCTCTCCTGCTCCTCGTCACTCGCTGACGAGTAGAGCAAACCCGCGCGACCCGAGATTGCGCACGGCGACCGTGCGGCCCGCGTCGCCCCCGTACCAGTCTCACCCGCGCCGCCCCGCGCGTCGGCTTATGACTCGCCTGCCGTGTATTCGGCTTGCTCATCGCGTGCAGGCTCGAGTCTCTCGCTCGCGTCGGAGTGTAGTGAGGCGCACAAAGGCACGGAGGAAGCAGACACCCCAATGTCCCCGACACCGTCGATGGAGGAGCTGGAGTTGGTGACCAGGCCCCAGCGACGGCGTAGGAGCTCGGACGAGGCACCTGAAGGAGCGAAGCGCTACTGTGGGACGCGCTCGCCCCTTCATTACACGGAAAGGATTGGTGAGGTAAGTGGCCTACCCACTATTAACAACAGTGTCAAAAGTGCTCCCCCCCCGCCCGCCCTCGCCGATTCGAACTCGGCACAGGCAAAGGGCATAAGGAAGAAGAAGCCGCGCTACCCTCCGCTGGTAGTGGAGAGACTCCCAAACTGGGCGAACCATTTTAGGGAGATTGCCGCCAAGCTGGGCCGGCCACCCAATGCCCGCCCTTATGGCTCCGGTGTCCGCTTTTCACCGGAGTCGGAGGAGGAATACCGGCTGGTCCAGCGGTACCTGACGGCGCTGGAGAGGGAGAGTGGCGTGAGTTTGTTCGCCTACTCCCTACCAGCGGAGAAAAATTTTAAGATCGCCATCCGGGGGTTACCAGCTGACACTGACCCTCAGAAGATACAGGAGGAGCTCCGCGTACTGAAATACGAGCCGGAGTACGTGCGCCACATCAGAGGGCGCCAGGGAAAACCCGGCTGCGTGTTTCACGCCGTGCTGCGACGTACCGAAGACGTGCGTCGCATTTACGACACCACTGTGATCATGAACATGCGGAGTTCCTTCCGCGGAGTGCCCGACTACGGACGCGTGCTGTGCGGTTAAATATCTATTTTAAAATTACGGGTGCTAATTATTCCTATTGGCTGTCTCGAAAAATTTCGAATCCTTTTTACTCTTGTAAGAAGTAAAGGCGTCAACTCCACCCACTGGGACGTCCTCGAGGGAGACAAAGATACTTGTGTCAAGTTCTACACTTTTTGACGACCACGGATTCGTCCCTGCTCTCGTCGGATTTGAACCAGCGTCAGCGCGAACGGCGTGTCGGGCCTCCTACCGCTTAGCTAGCTGAGCATATTCACCAAACAGCGAAATCTCCATTTACTTGCTACGCGAGGCAAAATTATCGGCTACGCCGTGTTTCTGACGTCACTCGGATCGGCTACGAGCTGCTACGCCTACGGACACTACGCTATCGCCTACGAAGTTTTGTTATCTGCTACGCGGCCATAACTAACGTCGCACGCCGTGTTGTTGTTTTATATACGTGTTCAGCCCTGCATCAAGATGCCCCGCACGACTCGCACACCACCTAAGGGGACGAGTCCAAAGTATCCGAAAGCTAATATTCCTGACTCGCACTCCGAACCTGACTTAACTTCAGTGGTCGCCGCACGTAAACGGAAGTATTCTAAAGACCATAACCCCATTAACCAAAATGACCAAATTGATGAAATCCATGACATGTTGCAAACTTGGAAAGCGGAGCAGGATCTTGTCTTAAAGAAGCTAACCTCTGATGTGGCAGCGCTTAAATTCCAAAATGATCAAATAAGGGCAACGAACCAAGAAATTGAGAAGTCAATATCTTTAATAAACTCAAACTACGAGGACATGAAGAGTAAATTACTCAGACTTGAAAGTGAACGGAAAGAATTTATAGACTGCATTCTTGGCTTGGAACAAAAAGTAAAGGATATCCAACACTCCTCGCGCGCGTCGAGTATTGAGATTAAAAATATTCCTATGCCCGAAAAGGAATCAGTGGAAGATCTTATTTCCTTGGTGTCTAAAGTCGGCACATCAATGAATGTGGATATCAAACCAGTTGACATTCGTGATGTGTATCGCCTCCCGGGGAAAGCTGGAGCCCATCGGTCTATCTTTGCCGAGTTCAATACTGTCCACATGAAAAACGACCTTCTTCTCTCCACCCGCACGTTCAATAGAAGTCGCGCATTGGAAGATAAGATTAACACTGAAACCTTTGGTCTACCTGGCAAACGGCAGCCTGTTTACATAATGGAATACTTGCTCCCAACTACAAGAAAATTATTTTACAAGGCCCGCGAGTTTGCGAAGAGTAATAACTTTTCGTTCTGCTGGTGTTCAAACGGTCAAGTCCTTCTGAGGAAAGCCAAAGGTATGAAGCAAGTCCGCATCGAGTCAGAACTAACCCTAAAAAATTTAGAGTCTCAACAGTGACTAACTGATATACATAGAATGTCTGTTAGCCTATTTTTAATTAAGTTCTACCTATTCGTTTTTATCTTGTTCTTATTATCTGTTATTATACTCAAACTGTTAATCCTGAACATAAATATTAGCCATTCTCTAAGTATTCATAACTTGGTAAAAATTACCGCACATAAAAATAATTCTCGCACTCTGCTCTCACTGCCGCATACACACTCCCATATTGCGCACTCTAATAGTTCCCGTTGTCAGACACATACTCTCGTATTTATAAGTACGAGTATTAGAACTTGGTTCGATTGTTCTTATCAGCTATCACCGACTGCGTTTTGGCATAATGTCACTGTTTGTCGAGCAGTCCATCAAGCAATTAACTTTCATTTACTCAATCAAACTTGCCCTTTCTCTCAGTAGTTGGAAATTAACCGGCGATATACTTATTGGAAGACTTGCTTCCCCTCGAGCTCTGATCATTTGCCCTGAATGTGATGTTTTATCAAAAAGAAATGGATAGCATCGGTGGTATAGAAGATATAAATAGTGAACTCGATCAACTCACTGTATCAGAGTCATTTATATGTCCACCTAAATTGTGCTCGGAAAAACTAGGCAACAAAAATGGAATAAAAATATTTCACTTAAATGTACGTAGTATTAATAAAAATTTTGACCAAATTTTAGCCTTATTAAATCAATTTGACTTTCAGTTTGATGTTTTAATACTATCGGAGTGTTGGCTTAGTAAAACGCCTGCCCTCCCGTTTCTGGATGGATATGACTCATACTGCACTAAAAACATAAAAAATCAAAATGATGGCGTAGCTATTTATGTCAAGAGTAGCATTACTTGTGAGGTGATTGAACCGGAATTTATCGGAGCAAAGTGTCTAGTTTGCAAACTTGGCTCAAAGGGTTGTATAGTAGCACTATACCGATCTCCTTCTTGTACAGACCTTTCCAACTTTAATGACAGTCTTCATAATATTCTTGCATTTTTATCAAACTTCACCACTCTTGCTGTGATCGGCGACATTAATATCGACATAAAAAAACGATAGTACCGACGCAAACTGTAGCGATTACCTTAATATGTCTGCAATGCATGGTCTTCTTCCCGCTCACTTGTTTCCCACCCGTATATATAACTGTATCGATCATGTACTTCTTCGCACAGATAAACCCGCTGTGACATTAGTTTTGGAGACTTACATAACGGATCATCAGCCCCTCATTCTTTTTATTAAAAATATTAAACCAAAGTTAAAACCGCCCAAGACATTTAAAAGACTGGACTACGCGACAGTGAAATCTCAAATTGTTGAAACGGACTGGTCGTCAGTACTTAATGCAACTGACGCTAATGAGTCAGCGGATATATTAGTCCACACCCTATCTGAAATTATAAGGAAGCATACACTAGTATCCAAAGTCCCACGGAAATATAGAAACATTAAACCCTGGATTACTCCAGGGCTACTCAGATGTATTAAGCACCGTGATAGTCTCCACTTACAAGTCAAGAACTCCCCAGAAAATAGTATACTTCAAATCTCGTTTAAAAGGTACCGCAATTACTGTAATAAACTATTACGTAGGCTTAGGGAGAATTTCGAACAAGAGGAGTTTATGAAGGCCAAGAATAGCCCAAAGGCAACTTGGGACGCCATAAATAAGGTAACTAACTTAAAGGTTAAACCTACCCAGCCTTCCGAACTTATTAGTAGTGCTGACCCCAAAGTTTCAGTCAATAGCTTCTTTGCTGGTATTGGTGGCGAGTTGGCTAGCCGAGTGGCAAGAAATCGTTCTATCTCGAATGTTGTTATCCCACCTAGTAATGTAAGTTACTTTAACTCCATGGTACTGCTTGAAACTGACGCAGATGAGGTCGATCGTATTATAGTTAACCTGAAACCTGACTCTGCAGTGGGTTGGGACGGGATCCCTGCCAGACTGTTACAGGCCTCCCGAATTACTCTGGCCCCCCTTATTACCCATATCTGTAACCTGGCTATCACAACGGGTATCTTCCCAAGGGTTTTTAAAAAGGCGATTGTGTATCCAGTACACAAGACTGGTGACAGAGGCAGTGTCAATAATTATAGACCAATATCAGTCCTTACAACACTCTCTAAAATCCTAGAACGTATTCTGAACAAGCGCTTAGTTAAGTTCTTAGAATCTAACAAAATTATATCTGAAAACCAGTATGGTTTTCGTAATGGTTTATCCACAGAAGATGCTGTGTAGGCTCTAATAGAACACGCTGTTCGGAACATGGATCAGAAGTGCAAATGTTTGGGACTATTCTTAGACCTGGCAAAAGCTTTTGACACTGTCTCTGTCCCCATACTTCTAACTAAGCTAGAACGCGTTGGAGTTAGAGGGATACCTCTAGAAATTTTTAGTGACTATCTCCATGACCGAGTTCAAGTGGTAAAAGTTGGGGAACTTTTGAGTCTTGAGGAGGCAGTGGTCTGTGGTGTGCCTCAAGGCAGCATCCTGGGTCCCACACTATTCATCCTCTTCATAAATGACCTGTGCAACATTCCTCTCTCAAACTGTAAAATCTTTACCTACGCTGACGATACAGCTCTCATTGTAGATGGAGCGGACTGGGAGCAGGCGAAGCAAAATGCAGAGCGTGCTCTCAAGATTGTCATGACTTGGCTGTCTGATAATCTTTTGACGCTAAACATTGACAAAACTCTGTTTCTCCCCTTCGCAATCAGAGCTGACCTCCAGCCCCCGAAGGACTTTTTCGCTTAAGGCGCACACATGCTCAATGCCTACCCCGGATTGCTGCTGCTTAACTCTGTCTAGATCTTCCTGTGTTAAATATTTGGGAGTACACATAGATCAGAGCTTGCGCTGGCACAAACAAATTGAAGCAGTCACAAATCGAACCCGTAGGCTTATATTTGTATTTAAAAGACTCCGGCAGTCAGCTAACAATAAAGCCCTCAAGATGGTGTACTTGGCACTATGCCAGTCCATTCTGTGCTACTGTATGACGGTGTGGGGTGGAGCCCCGAAGTCTACAATCTTCCAGTTAGAGGTTGCTCAGCGAGCTGTTCTTAAGGTGTTATCCAAAAGACCCTTTAGGTTTCCTACAGCTCAACTTTACGCCGATTGTGGAGTGCTTACGGGTAGACTGTAAAAAGAAGGTAAAGGGGTGGCTTGCTTCCCTTACCTACCAGGAAACTGAAGATTTGCTAACTGGCATAACTCGGTAGATTCCCTAGCAATCACATCCATTTTCTAAATCTCCTCCAATCTTTACCTCCACATATTCACATATTTTACATTAGCTTAGAACTTAAACTTAGCTGTGTGTTGTTAACTGTTAGGCAATCTTTATGTTCAGTTATTTCATATTTTTGTGATTGATTATTATTAATATTTTAGTAAATTTCTATTATTATTGTATTTATAATTTAATTTAATTCAATTTTAATTTTAAATGTTCAATTTTTATTTAATTTAATTTTCTTATTCTGATTTTATTGTAATTATAATACAATTTAATTGTAAGCTGCTTTTTGTGATTGGCCGGTTGGAACGCTGACACCTGAGATACAGGACTTTTGTCCTAGTTTGGGTGTCAGAAGGCACACAGTTTACTGCATGCTCTATCACATAGCCTAATCGCAGCAAGGATTTTGTCAAAATAATAAATTATATTTCGCTCCATCTGTATTAGGCTTATGTATGAATAAATTATTATTATTTTTTTTTTTATATTTTATTTATCTCAGGACCCTGAGGTCCTGGACCTTTGGGAGGCGTACGAGGAGCCGAAGCCAACTCGCAGAGGCCCTTTAGATAATTATAAAGGAACATGATATCAACCGACGATTATCCCTGTACGCGCTATGCTAGTGCACCCAAGGACAACCCCCGGTTATTGAAAAACTGTTGCGACATATGGAGAACAAAGATAATAGGGCTATGGTTTTTGGAGTCTTAAGTGGACTGGTAACATGGAACTATGTCAAGACTATGGCCCCTGCCTGAACAACGTTATTAATATGCATCGAAAAAAGGCAGGGGGTGACTTGCACACTCAATAAATGGGCCCCCAAAAACGGCCGCTAGCACGAAGTGACTATTATTATTATTATTATTACATGCGTGGTGTCAAGGTAGAGGCATGGCGTGGCAATCGTGGGCCCGCACAGTGCCACCGGTGTCAAAAGTTTAGACACTCGTCGCACCATTGTCACCGCCCGCTCGCCTGCGTTCGATGTGGAGAGGGGCACACAGCGAGAGACTGCCCGCGACCGCGAGAAGAGCCGGCCACCTGCGCAAACTGCGGTGGCCCGCATCCGGCGTGCCACGTCAGGTGGGGCACCTGACGTGGCACGCCGGATGGTGGTCTTCCAGCGGGAAATACGGAACACACTGTCGCCATCACAGCGTCCTCGACTCGCCGACAACAACCTTAGCCACCATCGGAGGTCCAGGACCATGAAAAGGACCAGGGCGTGTCATTGATGGCGGCAGCTAACGGGCCCACCGTACGCGGAGGGGCCACATCCTCCCGGCGGAGGAAGCGGAACCGTGGGGGCATGAAGGGCCAACCCAAGCCCCCACCGACCCTACAGTGGACAGAAGTCCCGAAATCTGCCCCCCCCTCGAAGGGGTCGCAGGTCGTGAAGGGGAAGAAGGGCGCACAAGCCGGCGCCGGCATTGCGCAAGCGAAACGCGCCCCCCCCACCACCACCAACATTGCCCCAAAAGGGGCCCCCAACCCAGAGTTCACGACCTGCGCCATCCAGCTGTTGATGGACCTGATTAAGGCCATCAGTCAGGGGCAGAGCCCGGAGCAGGTAATTCTCGATGGCCTGGCCAAGTTACTGACCTTGTGCCATGGCTAGGTCGCTGAGGGTGTTACACTGGAACGCCCGCGGCCTTCGGGACAAGGTCGCCCCACTCCGCCACCTCCTGAGGGAGCAAAATATCGACGTGGCGCTCATAAACGAGACGCACCTGGGACCTGAAGATAGGGCTAAGTTCCCAGGTTTCCTCGTTTACAGGAAGGACGAAAGGTCGGCTAACAATACTAGATACCGTGGTCTGGCAGTGCTAGTAAAAAGAAGAGTCGTCCATCAGGAGGCCCCCTCGCTGACGAACAGATCGTTCTACGTGCTGGGCGTTCAACTTCATGTTGCCGGCGAGGAACTACGCCTGTACGCATGCTACAAGCCGCCCTCAGTTCAACTAGACCTGACCGAGCTGAGGGCCACACTATCCGCCGCCGAGTCGCCAGCAATGCTCGCCGGCGACATGAATTGTAAACATCCCGCTTGGAACGCCCTGCACACAAACAACGAGGGGAGACGGCTCTTCGATGACGCGGAGGCCCATGGATACACAGTGTCCGGCCCTGAGACGCCCACCCACTATCCGGACAACCCGCTGCACATGCCTGACGTGCTGGACATTGTGATCCATACAGGGCTACACTGTCAGATCACGCAGCAGGTCATTGACGACGAGCTATAGTCCGATCATCATCCTGTACTCGTCGTCCTATCGGGGATGCCGACCCGACTGAAGCCACTAGCGCCACGACGATCAATGGACTGGACCTTGTACGCTGAAAAGCTTGAGACCACAACGCCCACTCGGCCCGTCTCTACCGCCGCAGACGTCGACCTACTCGCCGACGACATCACCGCTTGCGTGAAGAGCGCCCTCGATGAGGCGACTACAACATCTCAGACACAGGGGAGAGGGCTTCAGCCCCCCCTACCTCCACGAATCCAAGCCATGGTCGCCCAAAAGAGGCGCCTACGCAAGCAGTGGCAGCACCTACGCTGCCCCACCCTGAAGACGCAGCTTAATCGTCTCGCGGCGAAGGTGAAGGCCGAGTTGGAGGCCCTGGCCGCCGAGAGCTGGGAGGGACAGATTGACGCTGCAGCGTGTGACTGGCAGGCGACACACAGACTGTGCCGCCAGCTCACAAACACCCCAGCTCCGGTGCGCCCTTTACTAGCAGCCGATGGGGCCCTCAAGTACGTAGCTGAGGACCGATCGGAAATCTTTGCAGAGCACCTGGAGCATCAGTTCAGCCCGAACCCGACTACTGAACACGACCATGTCGCAGCAGTCGAGCAACACCTTAGAGACTACTTCGCGTCGCCGATAGCCCCCGAAGAGGACCCCATCTTCTTCTCGCCTGGCGCAGTTAGACGCGCCATACTGCGCACGAAACAACGTAAGGCCCCCGGTGCTGACGGTATCACCAACACAGCGCTGTGCCACCTGCCGTACCGCACTATTGCGGCCCTGGCGCGCCTGTTCACGGGGATACTGCGCACGGGGGTCTTCCCCACATCCTGGAAGGAAGGGCGCGTCATTATGCTGCCCAAGGCGGGAAAGAACCCCCTGAAGCCGGAAAGTTATCGGCCTATCACACTGCTGCCCTCTATCTCTAAGGTGTTCGAGCAACTCCTGCTGCGACACCTCACCCCGCACATCTCTCCGCGGCCGGAACAATTCGGGTTTCGGGCGGAGCACAGCACGACGCTCCAGTTGTCGAGGGTACTGCACCTCCTGTCATCGGCGATGAACAAGAAGGAGTACGGAGTGGCAGTATTCCTCGACATGGAAAAAGCTTTCGATCGTGTGTGGCACGAGGGGCTAGTTTACAAACTCGCCACCTCTTCCACGCCCCGTAGAGTCGTCAAAGTGGTTCAAGCTTTCCTGTCTAACAGGTGTTTCAGAGTGGTGGTCGACGGGGCGCTCTCCGCCCCTCGGCCCATCCGAGCTGGCATACCGCAGGGTAACTGCGTCTCGCCGGCGTGCTACTCACGTTACACCGACGACATACCAACAACAGAGGACGCCACGCTCGCGCTGTATGCTGACGACGCCGCGTAAATTACCACCTCCATGAAAGCGAAGTACGCGGCGGTGAAGATGCAGCGCGCGCTAGACTTGATTCCGGAGTGGCTCGCCAAATGGCGACTGTCGGTTAACGTGGGTAAAACGCAGGCAATAATCACGGGATTATCGCCCCTCCTACCACGTCTGAAACTCAGCGGAGCCGAAGTCGATTGGACGCCCAGGGCCAAGTACCTAGGTGTGACCATCGACCGGCGGCTCACTATGGGACCGCACTCATGCAATGTCGTCGCGCAGGGTAGAGTCGTCCGCCACGTCCGGCTCAAACCAGTGCTCTCGTCCCGCCTCCCGACGCGCGTCATACTGGGCATATACAAAGCGTATATTCGCCCAGTGCTGACGTACGCCGCCCCAGCTTGGTTCGCCCTCACTAGTGAGTCGAGCCGAGATAGACTCCGCGCGCAACAACATCTTGCGTTGCGTAGAGTCGTCGACGCTCCTCGTTACGTGAGGAACGACGTTATTGAACGCGACCTCGGGACTGAGAGCCTGGATGAGTTTGTGCGCCGCCTCGCGAAGGGGATGTTCACGCGTGCCGACGCCTCAGCTTGGCCTCACATCAAGCACCTGGCGCCCTGGCATACGCGCCCCCCTGACACGAGACGACTCCCCCGCGACCTGATTGCGGGCAGCGAGTCCCCCCCCCCGGACTGACGCCTGAGTAGGCCGTACCAGTCTACACGCGGCCTACTCAAACAACATGACTCTACATTTTACTCGCACCCCGACAAACGTCGTCGTGTGCTAAGTTAATATAGGCACGACGCGAGTCGACCATACATTCGCCACTATACACGCGCTAGACTCACGCACCGAATAGATAGCGCAAGCTAAATATTCGGTGCACGTGCACTGAGCGATGTAACACAATACAATGCCGCTCACACACATACATAAAACGTCCCTGCGGTCTGAACCGTAACCGGCTCGCTCTGGAAGCGAGTTAGACGGGGGTCACATTCCCCTAGGGGTCTCACCTGGCGGGGACTGACCGCCGGCGTATGTTGTGAAGAGTCGGCGCTGTGTGCAGCAGCGTCGTGACGTGCCTACAGTACACACACACAAGCATATATACATAGAGCCATCTGCTCTACTACCGCCGAGCCTAGTTAGGCACCACAATGACGGGTCCGTTGTTACGGGCCCCGGCTGGACTCTGCGGTCAGAGGGCGAAGCCCTGACACCGCCTGCCACGCCCCCTGACGGGGACGTAGCGAAAGCCACGATCAGGTAAAAATGACTTGCTGGTCTTAGCTAATCTCCATTTGGGTAATACATCATAAAAGGAAACCTTGTGCATAATGACACGCTCCTAGTACCAGTCGTTTTAGCTTTGCGTTGATATGTCTGTCAGTAAGTTTCCCCTTTTAGGTATTATATTATATAGATTACAATTATTTTTAATTCATCACCAGTGCTCTCAAAACGGTTAAGGAAAACATCGCGAGTAAACCAACATATCCTAGAACCAAAAATACGAAGACATGACTGTAATATCCACAAATCCGCATCGGGCCCACGTAGTGGGTTACGGCTCATTTCCTCTCCTAAAGAAGAAGCCTGAGTGTGAACATTATAAGGCTGATTAATAATTACGCTATGCTAAACTATGCTGTATATAAAATAATTACAGATAAATGTATTGTGAATTGCCAAAATTTTTTGAACCTAAAGATTATTTTTTGCAAAACACGTCTCCTGTCTTTTTAATGAGCATTACGTGAGCATTACAGAGATTATGGTAATTTATAGAATCAAACAGTTCAATATATTATTGCTGATAACTTTATTGGATCAATATTTCGAACCACAGGTTGTGTAATTATGATTTGCATTTTAGTAACGTCCACACCCACAGCTGCGGCTGCCCCAGCCGAGTCCGAGAGCGCCAGGAGCGATGGCAGCAGCACCAGGTCCATAGCCAGCACCGAGACCATAAGCACCCGCAGCGGCATCACCATAGGCAGCAGCAGAAGGAGCGATGCTTTCAATAGCAGTAACACCGTTACCGCAGCTGTAGCTGACAGCACCAGCACCAGCGCTGGGCAACATACCGTCCAAAGCCACAGCACTCACGAACGGCAGCTCACCAGCCACGGACAAAGCACCCTCAAACGCGTTCTCAGACGCTACAGAGAGGCCGCTGGGAGCGATTGCAGAGATGCTGGAGACTGGCAGTCCACCGCCACTGGTAGGAATGATCTCTTGAGCAGCCAAGCCATTGCCGGCCCAACCGTTACCAATGATACCATCGCCAATCAAACCATTGGTAGCCCAGTTACCAGCGCAACCGTTATCAATCAATCTATTGCCAGCCCAGCCATTACCAGCACATCGTGGGGCAATAAGAGTAGGAGTGGCGATGGCTCCACGACCAAGATATGAACTGAATGCAGTCTGTGAACAAAAAACTATAATTAGTAAATATTCCTCTATCAGACAAACCACGATAAAATTTGTACACGGATAGACCATGTCCTGAAACAGCACGTAGGATACTTTTTATCCCGGGAACTTTCATGCGAGCAAAATTACTGATAAAAACTAGTCAGCGAATGTCTCTTTATTAGCAGACTAACGAAACGCATGATTATTTATTCGTTGTAGTAATGTTATATGTGTCAGATGCTTTGGATGTTACTACAATATCGTTGATGGTGACAAAAGCTAGAATCGTAAATGGCATACGATACAAAGAATCACTATTGTCTACATTTCTTCCTATCTCTCCTTTCGCAGGTCTGCTATAAGAAATTTATTTTAGTAATAAGCAGTACCTTTGTACAATTTTTATATGAATGTACGAGTATCTTCTTTTATATTTATGTGTGTACAAAAATTATAAAGTAAATAAGAAAAAATTTGAATAAAATCATGATATTCTGGTTATATTATGCCACCCTTGAGAATAGCCGAAATTAGATAAAAACTTTTTAGAAAAAAAAAATAACCGACTTCACTAAAAAAAACACTAAAAGGATCAAAATAACTTTAATTTCGGAAGTCGGTGTTTCTCAGTATTGTTTGTTTCTTATTTAACACCGACTTCCGAAATTAAAGTTATTTTGATCCTTTTAGTGTTTTTTTTAGTGAAGTCGGTTATTTTTTTTTTCTAAAAAGTTTTTATTTCACACTTTTTAGTTGCGATACACTTATAAACAGAGTGCCTATTTCTCATGACAATTCCAATTAACCCAAATACTGCTAGGTTACATTGTTTTATTATAAAGTTCCTGTGTCTACCTTCCTCCTTCCGGCTCCATCATCAGATCAGTTCGATAGTACCTTATAGCCAAAGAGCATCTCACGACAATTCTAATAAGCCCAAACACGGCTAGGATACATTGATTAATTACGGAGTTCCTGTGCCTACCTTCCGGCTCCATCATCAGATCAGTTCGATAGTACCTTATAGCCAAAGTGCCAACCATGACAATTCTAATAAGTCCAAACACGGCTAGGTTACATTGATTAATTACGGAGTTCCAGTGCCTACCTTCCGGCTCCATCATCATCATCAGATCACTTCGATGATACCATTTTCAACGTAACTATTCAGAATCATTCATTTATTTGTATTGTCATAGTCGCTTAACTATATCTTCATTGTGATATCTATTTGAGTATGAAGTTCCGTTGACCATTTCTGGTCTTCTTCATCAGTTCCACTTCATCAAATGTTACTTTTTGACTGTAAATGCTTAAGTTCTTGATGAAAGTACTAAAATTACCATAGGGTTGCCTATAATTTTTGAGGAGTTCCCTCGATTCCTCATGGATTCCATCATCAGAACTGGATTTTGAAAAAAATGGGACCAATCTGGAAGCATATCCTATAAAACGAAAAAAAAATTTTGCAAATCGGTCCATAAACGACGGAGTTCTGAGGTAACACACATAAAAAAAAAAAAAAAAAAAAAAAATGATGATAAAAAAAAAAAAAAAAAAAATACAACCGAATTGATAACCTCCTCCTTTTTTTTGAAGTCGGTTAAAAAGGTAACATAGACTCACAGTATAAGTAAAAACTTTCATACCTGGATGAAGAGCGCCTGAGAGCAGAGGACGAGGATCACCTTGGCTGACATAGTTTTTTTCTGTTGTAGAGAACTTCAGAATAAGTTTTCCAATAATCGATCGACTATACGTAGCTTTATCAGTAGTTGCAATATGGGGAAATAGAAAAATGTATGTCGTAAGTGATGTAACCTTGAAATATATAATATGAAGGTCTATGTTTTAATCACGCATAGAAAAACATCACGTTCTGATAAGAAGCTTTTACACTATATAAACGTGGTCTAGAAGTAGGATCATCATTCAGTCTTCAGCTTCTCGTTGAACAACAACAAACATCAAACATGTCTACCTTCGCTGTTCTGTTCCTCTGCATCCAAGTTTGCTTGGTCCAGGTGAGTGATCTAAGAATTTATTTTTATTCCCTTTTAAATTTCCACATAATTGTTACTGTTTTTGTCGTTATTCTAATTAGATAAATTGTCTTTGCATTTGTTTGCATTTCAACACTTTCTGAGTTTATTTTGTTTTCTCAGAATGTTTTCGGTACCGGGTGCGGCTGCGGAGCTCCAGTGGCCGCAATGGCTCCTGCTACTGCATGCGGTGATGCCCTTGATCTTGGTGCTTATGGTGGTGCCTTCGGATCTGCTTACGGTGGCACTTTTGCTCGTCCTGCTGCATACGGAGGTGCCATGGCTCCTGCGGCGGCTTACGGCGGCGCCGGTGAAGGCAACGTGGCGGTCTTGGGTGAGCTGCCAGTCGCTGGTAACACCGCTCTTGCTGGTCAAGTCCCCATCATGGGCGTTGTGAACTTCGGTGGCGCTGTCCCGGCTTGTGGTGCCGTGTCTATCTCCGGAAAATGCGCGTGTGGCTGTGATTCTCCTATTTACTACTGAAGGAACTCCTTCTGACTTTAAATAAACCAAGAGATATTACTAGAGCAAATACTTCTTTATTTTATCCTTAGATCTCCTATACGACGGTTCCTGACCTACATCTTTCATTATGTTTCTTTCTACATGATGGCGATTTTCAAAATGCATACCTATTTTTTTATTATTATTTATATGCTTTCACAAGGTGGACTGATGACCCAGTGAGGATCGTAGGAATCCAACAGATGCGAGACGCGCAGAACTAATCGTTGTGGCGACACTTGAAGGAGGCCTACGTCCATCAGTGGACATGTTTCAGTTAAAATGATGATTATGATGATAGGCTCCCGTTTGACCACTATTTCACTACATGGTAAGCAATAATGTTAGTCGATGATGGAGCATGCTTACGTAGGACACTCAGAAAGTTTTGAGAAACAAGAACTAACTTCAAGATAAAATATCTTTATTAAATCTTTTCAAAGAACTCTCCACCAGCCTCTATACAAAGTTTTATGCGTCTGAACCAATTTTCGAAACATTTTTTCCGCCGCAGACACCTCTTCCATGGCCTTCTCGAACGCTGCTAGCGCGTCTTTCGGTGATGAAATCTGTATCCCTTTTCTTCTTGTATTACTTCTGTTGTCATGCATTCCGACTGCTGAGTTCGCCTATTAGAAGGCACGTGCTGCAACTTCATAATAGGTTTTTACCTATGAAATTGCCGTTTTTTGAAACGGGTTGTTTTGAAGTGATCTTTGGATTGACTTGGAATTTTAAGTTCGAATAAGCTTTATATTAATAATACGTTATTTTCTTTTTAAATTAGGTATTTATTATTTTCAATCATTTTAATAAAAACACTTAACTAATTAAAACTATAATATATACACTAAAGGCAAAAACTACTAGCTAAAATATGGCGTCATAAAATTCCTCCGCATCGCTGACGACTGGAAGTGTGCCCAAAAGTCTGGCGGCATTGCCACGTTGTATGGCAATGCTTAATCTCTGACCGAGGTAAAAGCCAGCCCTTGGGTCACGCGAAGTGTCAACTAAGCGTTTGGATAAATCTTTGAAAAGCTTATGAGCACTCGGACCCCACGGCCCAAGAGTTTCAACCCCAAACGGCTCAAAAATATAACTACCGACGAGGTTGTTATATTTCCGCCGCCGCAGCGGCAGCACCAGCACAGCACGAAGAGCTAGGAAGATGGGATGGCGCAAGAGTGTCGACACAGGTAGCGTCCCACACTAAAGGCCTACCCATCTTCCACGGAAATAAAGACATACCGTCCGGTCTCTTACCATCGTCGCGTGCCAGGCCATGAGGTTCCAAAACAGCCGGAACGCCAACGGTAACAAGGGCTCGTCGGATGATGTCGTTAATATTCGCGTGCCGTGCTATCCGTCCTGCGCTTCGACTGCATGACAGGCCGTGGTGACCAAGGCTGTTGACAACTTCGCCACAGTGGCAGCGATGAGGATAACAGCAACGAGCGTCTAGGCGTAGGGCAACAGCTAGGCGGAAAGTAGTATCGTCGAATAAGGTGCCAATATTCGACGACGGCAGTGCGTGAAGCCAAAGACCTGACTCCCAATTTCCCACAGCCAGGAGGCGCGCACGCTCCGCAGTAGTAGCAGATGTATGGATTAGGTTTTTCTGGACTACTTTGCAGAGCGGTTCATCCCACCGTCTCTGGGAGGTTGGGTTGTCAGGCGGATTTGTATTCGGGCAAGCGATTCTCCAGGCATCCATAGCCTCGGTGAAACACGGCACTTCAAAAGGAATCAGTGTGGAAGTTAGAATGTTCCTGATTAATTTATCAGTGCTGTGAACCGAAGATATGAATGCCGGTAAACTAATACTGGTAATTTTGCGGACGCCGAGGCTTCCCATACGGATGGGAAGAGTAACTTGGTCCCAAGCTCGATCGTCCAAGGTCATATTTAAAATTAAAGTAAGTGTGTGTCGGATAATTTGGTCCATTTTTTTTCCAAAAGGTGAAGGTGCTTTCATAAGTGGGAAGCACGAAGGAAATATATTAATTTAGGACCGAAACAACAATAACGAATTAGGGTAATGGCCGAATGCATGTTAATTTGGAGTAATCTTTCCGAAACGTCATTGAAATTTTGTATTTTTTCCTCCACAAAACTGGGAAAGGAATCCTCAAAGATTGGGGACCCAAGGAGACGAAGAGAACTTTTATCGATAATTTTGATTGCAGGGGCTATTGCATTGAATTTTGGAAGAGTCAGATGTCTGTCGGTACTGTCAGAGAGGAATAATTCACATTTAGAGAAGTTGAGATCTAGTCCTATAGAAAAGAGTTGGTTTTTTAAAAATTGTAAGTCATTTAAAACGGTGTCTACATCGCCTCCCAAGGTCCCATCATCGAGGTACCACACATTAAATTTAGAATTTAGTTTTCGAATGATTGGGTGTATAGCTAAGCTAAAGAATTGGTATTTATTGGTTTCTTTGTGTTTTGTATTTTCTGTGTGTCACCTACGCATGTGCTGCTGAAGCCAGCGCTTTCTCTGCTACGAGTTAATCAAAATTAACTTCAGCAAGTACCTCTGAAATCAACATGATACAAAAAAACCGCCCATGTGCGAGTCGGACTCACGAACGACGGGTTCCGTGCCGTCCGTAGCAAAAAACGGCAAAAAAAAGTCACGTTTGTTTTATACTATGGGAACCCTAAATATTTATTACACTCATTTTTTTATTTTTGAAGTTATACTTCTTTTGGCGCGATAGAGAAAAATGATAAGAGTGAATTTTTACGATGCGCGCTCACACCGACACCTAAATTCTACATCGTGAAGTTAGTTCTAGGTGGCATGCATGAAAATTGATAACTATGTTCAAGTTGTATATTCTAGTATTTTTATATTTAGAACACGTGTTTCGTAAGAGTACAATTAAACAGTGTGAATAAATAAATATTATTTTGGTGTTTTTATTAAATCAATTTCATATACGACGGTGATACTAATAATTTATTATTTATTCCATACGCCAAAGAAGTATAACTTCTAACGCGTGTACATAAGTACACACACTCTTTTTTTTTATAAAGAGCCTCTTAGATAATAAACTAAAATATTAACTAAACTATTTATACTAAAACCTAACTATGTACATAAATATAATACAAAAACACAAAGTACACTCAGGCGTCGAAACACTCCTCCACATCGCTGTCATCCGGAAATGTGCCCAGAAGACTGGCAGCATTTCGCATTTTTTTTTAATTCTATTTTTAGTATTTTTGGTTCTAGCGGCAACAGAAATACATCATCTGGGAAAATTTCAACTGTCTAGCTGTCACGGTTCGTGAGATACAGCCTGGTGACCGAAGGACAGACAGACGGACGGACAGCGGAGTCTTAGTAATAGGGTTCCGATTTACTCTTTGGGTGCAGAAACCTAAAAAGAACTAGCAAAATGGTCGCACAATTTAAAAACTGACCTCAAGATGTGTTGCTTAAGCTGGCTTTATAAAACTCTCAAATATAGTTCACAATTTATCAAGAGTTTAAATATAAATATATTTTATAATCTTATAGTGTTGCAATTACCCAGTGACATATTATATAGATTACTAGCTCCTACCAACGTTTTCGAAAACATCTCGAGAAAACATGTCCTAGAACCAAAAATTCGAAGACATGATTGTAATATCCACAAATCTGCATTGGGCCCGCGTAGTGGGTAAAGGCTCATTTCCTCTCCTAAAGAGGAGGCCTAAGTCCCAGCAGTATGAACATTATAATTCTGATTATGCTATGATAAACTATGTGGTATAAATAGGCTACATCTAAATTAATTACAGTTAAGCATTGTGAATTAGGTACCTACCTAATTTTTTTAAACCTAAAGATTATTTTATTTACAAAACACGTCTCCTGTCTTTTTAATGAGCATTAATTACAGAGATTATGGTCATTTATAGAATCAAACAATTCAATATATTATTGATGATAACTTTATTGGATCATTGTTTCAAACCATAGGTTGTGTAATTATGATTTGCATTTTAGTAACATCCACATCCACAGCTGCGACTGCCCCAGCCGAGTCCGTGAACGCCAGGAGCGATGGCAGCAGCGCCAGATCCATAGCTAGCACCGAGACCATAAGCACCCGCAGCACCATGGGCACCGACATCACCATAGGCAGCAGCAAAAGGAGCGATGCTCTCAATAGCAGTAACACCGTTACCGCAGCTGTAGCTGACGGCACCAGCACCAGCGCTGGGCAACATACCGTCCAAAGCCACAGCACTCACGAACGGCAGCTCACCAGCCACGGACAGAGCACCTTCAAACCCGTTCTCAGACGCTACAGAGAGGCCACTGGGAGCAATTGCAGAGACGCTGGAGACTGGCAGTCCACCGCCACTGGTAGGAATGATCTCTAGAGCAGCCAAACCATTTCCGGCCCAACCGTTACCCATGTTGCAATCACCAAGCAAGCCATTGTTGGACCATTTACCAGCCCAGACGTTACCACCACATCCTGGAGCAGTAAGAGTAGGAGCAGTGATGGCTCCACGACCAAGACACGAACTGAATGCAGTCTGTGAACAAAAAAATATGATTGGTTAATAATCCTCTATCAGACTAACCACGACAAAATTTGGTTCATGAGTAGACCATGTCCAGGAACAGAACGTAGGATACTTTTTGTCCCTGGTGTCGTGATAACTTTCACGCAAGTGAAGCCGCTGACAGAAGCTAGTTAGTTAGCGAATGTTTCTTTATCAGCAGACCAGCAAAACACATGATTATTTATTCGATCTAGTAATGTTATATGTGTCAGACGCTTTGGATGTTACCACAATATAAAAGCTACAATCCTGAGTGGCGTATGATCTAAAGAGTTGAAATTTAATCATGATATCCTGATGAATGGATATTATGCAACCCTTGGGAATAGCCGAACTTATAACAGGTAGCACAGACTCAAAACATAAGCGAAAACTTTCTTACCTGGATGAAGAGCGCCTGAGCGCAGAGGACGAGGATCACCTTGGCTGACATTGTTGTTTCTGTTGTAGAGAACTTCAGAATAAGTTTTCCATTATTTGATCGACTATTTATACTAAAACGTAGTCTTTATCAAGCTCTGTTGTAGCAATTTGTGCATTTTGAAATTAACTATACTTAGCTTTTATCAGTAGTTGCAATATATATGGGGAAATAGAAAAATGTATGTATGTTGTAAGTGAACCTTAAAATATATAGTATGAAGCTCGTACATGCTTTAATAACATATAAAAACATCACGTTCTGTTAAGAAGCTTTTGCACTATATAAACGTCGCCTAGAAGTAGGACCATCATTCAGTCTTCAGCTTCTCGTTGAACAACAACAAACATCAAACATGTCTACTTCCGCTGTTCTGTTGCTCTGCATCCAAGCTTGCTTGGTCCAGGTGAGTGATCTAAGAATTTATTTTTATTCGATTTTAAACTTCCACATAATTGTTAATGTTTTTGTCGTTATTCTAATTATATATATTGTCTTTGCATTTATTTGCAATTTCAACACTTTCTGAGTTTATTTTGTTTTCTCAGAATGTTTTCGGTACCGGGTGCGGCTGCAGAGCTCCAGTGGCCGCCATGGCTCCTGCTACTGCATGCGGTGATGCCCTTGGTCTTGGTGCTTACGGTGGTGCCTTCGGATCTGCTTACGGTGGCGCTCTTGCTCGTGCTGCTACATACGGAGGTGCCATGGCTCCTGCAGCGGCTTACGGCGGCGCCGGCGAAGGTAACGTGGCGGTCTTTGGTGAGCTGCCAGTCGCCGGTAACACCGCTCTTGCTGGTCAAGTTCCCATTATGGGCGTTGTGAACTTCGGCGCCGCTGTGCCGGCTTGTGGTGCCGTGTCTATCTCCGGAAAATGCGCGTGTGGCTGCGAATACTGAAGCATCACTTTCTGACGTTAAATAAAATAAACAATCACGCAATGAGCATATATTATTTATTTTAATTTATCCTTAAGACTCCTATCTAAGACCGCTTCACCTTAGGTTTACGCACGGCGAGCAATGGGTAGCTCGCCATCCGACTTTCCGGTAACCGTCCGGACTAAGCCCAAGTCATCAACGGCGCGTATTGTTCCACGCGCGCCCCAAGGAGATGTCAGCAAACTTTAGGGGCCCAGCAGGGTCGAAGCCTACTGGGGCCATGGGTTCGCTTCTGAAAGGAAAACCCGGCCCTGGTATGAAAGGAAACGAAGGAACTAGGAGTGGGTTTAGTCAGTAAAAGTCTGATACGCCCTCTTGCCCCGCCCAAGGGCGGGAGATGTCATTGGATGATTTCCCATCTAAAAAAAAATCTAAGACCGATTAAAAAGCGGCCTAGTGGTCGCTGGTTAAAAAGCAAAGTACTTCGAGAACCCTCTGCGAAATTGTTAGTAACACCAAGGTGCTGGCTGACTTTCCTAGAGGAGCTGAGGTGGATCGAATGACACATTTGTCCCACTTGTACGCAAAATACAAGCTTTAGACGTGGATTAAAGGATACCTGCCCGACATACAATAAAATAATAACTGATTTATCCGTGTTAATATTATACACGGAACGTTCAAAAGAGTGAACCTTGGCCTTGGCACGCAAATAGCAACTGAGGAACACGGGTGGGCTTTTAGTCAGTAAAAGTCTTACACTCACTCTCACTCTACCAAGAGCGGAAGGAGTTATTTGATGATTCCCTCAAAACAAAACATGAAAACTGTCACATCATAAAAACATTTCATTATTAATTTCTGTAAACATACCTGACCTACATAATAGACACAAGGTGTCTCCGATTACTTCTGTTGTCATGCATTCCGACTGCTGAGTTCAACTATTAGAAGGCACGTGCTGCAACGTCATATTTATTTTCATTCATAAATATTGTTCTACTTTATAAACAACTAGTGTTCAGACCTCATCCTATATGATGAAGGGCAGGGATCTTCAATGAATGGTTTTATTGCAACTTGGAAATATAAACGTATATTTTCTTCAAAATTACAATAAAAAAGAACGAGGTACGTTGTACGAAAAAAAGTAACGACATATATTTTTTCTTCGAAGTGAAGTTAGTGACGGTGCTGCCACCCATCCCGGGAGTCCGTTGCATGTAGCGATGTTCACACTGCAGAATGGTGACGCCTTTCGCCGCTAGATGGCGTTGTAGGTGTATTGAACCCCTTTGGAAGTATCAGGATGTTGTCTTCCAACACGAAGTACTGGTTGCTGTAGCTTCTTGATTATGGTGACTGTAACGGGCAAATCTTGGAGAACGATCGCCGTATGGTGCCGTGCGCTGTACGGATTTCAGCTACACGGGATATTTCATCAGCTCCAGGGAATACTTGCGTTATTCGACCCAGTCTCCATTTGAGGGGAGGAACATTGTCTTCTTTGATAAGAACTAGGCTGTTTGGTGCTATGTCCTCGCTGTCTGCCTTCCATCTTGTTCGTTGTTGGAGTTCTGAAACATATTCTTTCGACCATCTTTGCCAAAAATGTTGTCTGAGTTGCTCCACACGGTCGTAGCGTCCCAGTCTCGTAGGCTCGATCGTCGTCAGGTTCTCGCAGATAGGCGCAGTCAGCGGCCGACCGATCAGGAAATGTGCTGCAGTAAGCGGAAGGAAATCGTTCGGGTCTGAGGACAGAGGGGACAAAGGGCGGGAGTTGAGAACGGCTTCAATTTGCGTTAATACCGTTTCAAACTCCTCACGTGTTAGTTTGGCATTGCCCAGTACCCGCCGCAAATGATGCTTGCAGGACTTGACTCCCGCTTCCCACAACCCACCAAAATGAGGACTATATGGAGGTATAAACGTTAAACGAATTCGATTGTTATTCAGAAAATCTAAAATATCATTAGTATTATTAAAAATTACTGACAACTCCTTTTCAGCCCCAACGAAATTTTTTCCGTTGTCTGAAAATATTTGATATGGCTTTCCACGGCGTGCTATGAAACGTTTTAAAGCTAAAATATAATCCTGTGTACTTAAACTGCCTACCAATTCTAAGTGTATGGCTCTAGTTGTAAAACATATGAATAAACAAATATATGCTTTAATAAGCTTAGCACCTCTGCCTTTGCGGTCCAATATTGACAATGGTCCCGCATAGTCCACGCCGCAACGCATGAAAGGAAAACCAGACTCTAACCTTTCAGTAGGTAAGTTACCCATCAGAGGGGTCAATGTCTTCCCCTTCATGCGTTTGCATGTGACACAATTATGCACTACCTGTCTGGCCAAATTGCGAGCTCCTAAAATCCACCATCTTTCACGCAAAGAGTATACTAAATGTTGAGGTCCAGCATGAAGTAGTCGATTGTGTTCATATTCACACAATAACCTTGAGAAACGATGTTTATAACTTAACAATACAGGATATTTTTTGTCATAATTAAATTCAACCGCATTAGATAGTCTACCACCTATACGGATTATATTAGACTTATCTAAGAATATATTTAAACCTGATATTTTATTATATAATAACTTATTGTTATTTTTGTTGTTAGTATTTAACGGTATATTATTTTTTAATTTGTGACATTGCTCACTAAATGATTCTTGTTGAACTAAACGCGTCAACGTATCAAGCGATCGCTGCAGCTCGTCTACAGATAACGAACCGGTTTTACGCATACACATGCCGCCGCGCGTCGCCGCTCGTGCATTATCTATAAATCGCAATAAATATGCACAAACTCTTTGCAAGCGAATAAATGACGAAAAGCGTTCAAAATCAAACAATGAAGTTAATTGAGCGGAGTGTAGATTAATAGTGTCAGATTTAGTTTCGGGTAAATCAACGGATGATGATTCTTTATTAATAGTCTTTGGCCACATGAGACTAGATTCTCGTAAAAACGTAGGGCCACACCACCAAGTATTATTGTTATCGTACCTAAGCGTGTCTAGCGTAGTGCCTCGCGTTATAATGTCGGCAGGGTTCTCGGTACCCTTGACATGTCGCCAAATTGTATCACACGTTAATTCATTTATTTGTTCGACACGATTTCGTACGAAAGTTTTGAGTAAATGCGGTGACATACGCAACCACCCTTGCACAATGGTTGAGTCAGTCCAAAAATAAACTTTATCGAAATTTAAACGTAAAGATTTCTTTATTTTATTATATAATTTTGCACCTATTAGAGCTCCGCATAACTCAAGCCTAGGAATACTAACTGCCTTAATCGGCGCCAATTTACTTTTAGCACATAATAAACGCACTGAAACAGGTATGGTACTATTACAATTATTATGACACGATCTAACGTACGCGCACGCTCCGTATGCATTTTGAGACGCGTCCGTAAAGATATGAAGTTCTTTATAATTTTCATTAATTATGTAACGAGGTATCTTAATATCGCGTAAGTGTTTTAAATCAGCAAGAAACTTGTGCCATGTGGTTGCAATGTTTTCGGGAACTTCGTCATCCCAATCTAATTTATTTAACCATAATTTTTGTAATAATGATTTAGCTATAATTACTGCGGGTGCTAACAAACCTAAAGGATCATAAACTTGTGCGATGGTTGATAACATTATACGTTTCGTAATAACAGAGTCACTTTGTGTAAATTTAGTTGTAAAATAAAACTCATCACTTTCCGTGTACCAACCTAACCCTAACGTTTTAGATAAGTGATGTTCACCGATGTTTAGGTCTTTGAAATCCTCAGAAGACACGTCATGATTAAACGTCCACTTATGTAACGGAAAACAACCACCTTTTAATACCGCGGAGATTTTATTACATAACTGCATTAACGAATCAAGGTCATCACTCCCTGTGATAAGATCGTCGACGTAAAAGTCCTCGTTAATCGTTCTAGCAACTAAATCATCATTACATTCTAATGCCAATTGTTTTATGCATCGCATGCTAAGAAAAGGAGCCGACGCAGTGCCATATGTTACCGTGTTTAAAATAAACAATTGTAAAGGTAAGTCGCGACTTACGCGCCATAATATTAACTGTAAGTTACGTTGATCCGATTGAATTAGAATCTGTCGGTACATTTTTTGTATGTCCGCGCAAGCTACGTATTTATATTGTCTGAATCTTAGTAAAATGGAAAATATATCATTTTGTAATGGCGGCCCTATAAGTTGTATATTATTTAACGATTTGCTGTTCGACGTACTCGCGCTCGCGTCGAACACAACGCGTAATTTTGTAGTGACACTATCTTCTCGGTAAACACCATGATGAGGTAGAATGTAGTGCGGTTTATTTAATATATCAGGAATATCTTTTGATGCAACTAAGGTCATGTGACCTAGTGCCTCATATTCGTGAATAAATTCACTATAAAGTTTTTTTATAGTTAGGTGAACGATCTAACTTTCTTTCGAGAGATAAAAAACGACTCTTAGCCATGTTGTATGAATCACCTAACGACTCAGGTGACTCCTTTAATGGAATGCGAACAGAGAACCTACCGTGTTCATCACGTTTTGTAGTTTCAGTGAATATTTTTTCACAATAACGATCATCTTTTGACATGGCAATAGGTAAGTCAGACAATTCTTCTAACTCCCAGAATTTTTGCAATTGAGTATCAATTTGAACGAAATTACATTGAACTCTTTCCGGTTTAAACGAATGATTATTATAAAGACAGCCAGAGATAATCTATCCTAATTTAGAATCGTACAGATATGGACCACTGCTAAGCTTTATTTTATCATTATTTAATAGATCCCAAAATATGTCCGCTCCTAAGAGTACATCGATGTCCGACGGAGCGCTAAACGTAGGGTCCGCGAGCGAAACATGTTTAGGTATTTCTATAAATTGACATTGAACGTCTAATGAAGGTAGTTTTGATGTAATACAAGGAAGAACCCAACATTGGATATTTGTATTAAAGTCATTGACCTTAGAACGAATGTTTACATTGCAGGTGTGAGAACTTTTTGAAACGCTTTGTCCTAACCCCGAAATATGAATTGTGGACTGTATAGTAGGTAGTTGTAAACGATTACACAATGATTCTGTGATAAAACAATTCTGACTTCCGTTGTCTAGAAGTGCTTTAACTGTGTGATAATTATTCCTGGAATCAGGAACATCTATGAGTGCCGTCGATAATAGAACCGGCTGTACCGCGGCACTGCACGTGAGTACATTGCGCTCGGAATGTACTTGCGTATCAGCTGATTTGCTTACGCTCGGCAACGGATGAAAATTAGAAGTAGATACGGCCATACCTATTCTTTCGCTAGAAATATTATTATTGTGAAGTAACGTATTATGGTTATTTTTGCAAATTTTACATGGCCCGTAAGAACATTCGCTTGGCACGTGATTATCAGTCCGAATACAATTTTGACAAAGTTTTTTATTTTGCACAATTACAAATCTATCTTGAACGGATAAATTTAAGAATTTTGGACATGAATACAAATAATGATCACCACCGCAGTCAACACAAACACGTTTTTGTTTACTATTATCTGCATTATTTTTATTTTGACTTGAATTACCAACGTATGAATGTGTGACCGATTGCGAGTTTATGTTTGACTTATTAGCGTATCTTTTGTTTTGATTGGAATTCGATTTAATGAAGTCATTTTTATTGTGCTTAGACGAAAAAACACCCTTACTATTATTGGACTTTATCATTTCCAACATATCCGCACGGTTTCTTAGAAATTCTAATAAATCATCCAATTTAATATTATTTAAATTATTTTTAGACACAAGGGAACCCTTATGTGTTTCCCACTCGCGTTCCGTGGACGGATCGAGTTTAGAAACAATAAGGTAAACGATTAGCGTGTCCCAAGCATCGGTTGGCTCGTTTAATGTTTTAAGTGCTCGCAAATTACTTAATGTCGAATCTATAAGTTTCCTGATTTGATCATACGATTCGCTTTGAAGTGATTGAACAGCAAATAACGCTTTTACGTGATTTTGTACTAATAAACGATTGTTGTGAAACCTATTTTCTAGTAAATCCCATGCGTGTAAGTAGTTCGGGGCAGTGAATTCCAACGCACTAATAACATGAGAGGCGGAACCACTAAGAGATGATTTTAAATAATGGAACTTCTGTATGTCGTTAAGATCGTCACGACTGTGTATCATAGTGAGATACGAGTTCCTATACTCTAACCATTGGTCATATGAACCATCAAAGGCAGGTAACTTTATCACTGGCAACTTAATAGACACCGGATTAAAAACTTGATGAGAAATAGACTGGGTTTGTTCACTATTGTTAGCATTATTCACTAAGCACTTCGCGTCAGCCATGATGGAAAAGTACTGATGTTCAAATAATTCGCGGTATTCTAATTGAGTGGATAAATCGGAATCATCAACTAATTGTTCAATTTCACCTTGAATATCATTAAAACTTTGAAAAATAGTACATGTTGACTGTATTCGCAAATCTAATTCCATTTTGTTATTTGAATTTAATGTTAATTTATCTAATTTTGCAACAAATTTCTCAAATAATGTAAGTCTGCCTTTCAGCGTGCCTCGCTGCTTTTTCAAATCAGCGAGACACTTACTCGGCACGGTGCTAATATCTACACGGGGAGATTTAGACCTTTCTCTTACTTTACTGGGATTCTGAAGCGAGGCTAATTGGAAACACTCATCGTCACTCATTTTGGAAGGCTGTAGAAAGCACGAGTACTTACAGTTTCCCGCTCAGCACCACCCCGGCGCAGCACCGCACAACACAACGAACAACTAAAACGTAAAAATAACGATATTAACGTAAATTGTTGGACATGGAGTAGTAGGATAGGTTTGGTGACCTGACCGGCCGTATGCTACTTGCGACAATCCTGGACAATCCTCTTCTCCAATGCTTTTTCAGGCAACGCTCCACGTGGCCGCGTGGTTCTTCGTAATTTCGTATATCCGACTCGATGGACCAAATGTTCAGACCTCATCCTATATGATGAAGGGCAGGGATCTTCAATGAATGGTTTTATTGCAACTTGGAAATATAAACGTATATTTTCTTCAAAATTACAATAAAAAAGAACGAGGTACGTTGTACGAAAAAAAGTAACGACATATATTTTTTCTTCGAAGTGAAGTTAGTGACGGTGCTGCCACCCATCCCGGGAGTCCGTTGCATGTAGCGATGTTCACACTGCAGAATGGTGACGCCTTTCGCCGCTAGATGGCGTTGTAGGTGTATTGAACAACTAGCTTAGGCCATTGGCCTCGCCCGCGTAAAAGATAACCCCAACGGAACATACACATCATTTCAGCCGAAAGACGTCCACTGTTTGACATAGACCTCCCCCAAATGTCGCCATAATGACCGGTTCTGTGCGTCTCGCATCCATCGGATTCCCGTGACCCTCACCAGGTCATCGATCCACCTTGTGGGAGGCCTTCCAACGCTGCGACTTCCGTGGTCGCCATTCCAGAACCTTTCGTCCCCATCGACCATCTGTTCTGCGAGCAATGTACCCTGCCCACTGCTACTTAAGTTTGACGATTCTTCGGGCTATGTCTGCAACCTTGGTTCTCCTGCGGATATCTTCATTTCTGACGCGATCACGCAAGGAAACTCCGAGCATAGTCCTTTCCATTGCCCTTTGAGTGACTTTAAGCCTTCTGATGAGGCCCATTGTAAGCGACCACGTTTCGGAGCCATATGTCATCACTGGCAACACGCACATACATCGGGGATAAAAATAAAACCCTATGAGCTGTTTCAGGACGTGGTCTATTTGAGTGGAAAGTTACAACCAAATCCGACGTATACATATAGCGACCCATCCGAAGAACATAGTTACTTGTAAAAATGTATCAATTTTTTTTGTTTATCGTATTTAATTTAGAATAACAAGAGCTATCTAATGGTGTATTTATTATCTTTTTATGAAGCCTATTTTCGAAGTTATAATGTGCCAAGAACGTAATACGTAGTAGTATTTCGAAGAATAGCAATTCATTAATAGATAGATCGATGTACACGGGCCCCACCCCGCGCTACCGCTGCCCGCGCGCTGGTTACTTCGTCATTCGCGGTCGTGTCGGCGGGAGGTGTGTATGTGTTTGCTTGTGCATGGGTGACGGTTAAATTACGTGTTGTTTATTTGTTTTTCTAATTGCATTTACATATTCCTTTGATATTTGAGTTTATTATTCAATATGAAACGTTCGAAGAAAATATTGTCTTTAATTTTGCCCGATGAAAGTATAGATAATACAAGTTCCAGTCAACAGCTACAACGAAACTTTATCCAAAAAGATAATGGTAAGTGTTTATTTTTATTCATTATGTAATGAAATTATGATTGTTTACTGTTTGTTAATAAAAATATCCGTAAAGAAGGTTAAACCGCAAAATTTTGTGTCCTCCGAACAAAATAGATACATATGCACGTGAAACAGTTTACTTTGAAAACTATACAATGTTTAAAAATGTTATGTTTTAATATGAAAAGTAATAGTCGTTGTCATGGTAAAAGTAATTACATTTAATTTTATATAAATTAGTATTTTTATAAATTTTTGTATTTCAAGTGAACATGTAACGTCATACTTCGGAAAATCATCATTATTATTATACAATGAGTGCAGATGTAACTGTGTTCTTCGGAGATTCATTAGTAAAATAATGTACTATCCGCATATGTTACGTTGTTCGATGGAAGTCAAATCAAATGTATCTTTGTTCGAATAAAATCTTTTTATGTATTTAAATATTTACATTTTTTTTATACTAGAATTGTTTAAGAGCATTATTATGGATTATTTACAAAATTACTATTTATTTATGTAAAATAAAATATGATTTTTCTACTATTGATCTGCGCTAGATCTGTTCACATTAGGAATCATAAACTATCTAAGTAGTAGGTAATAACAGTGCCCGGTGGACAGGTTGCATAAATTATTATGATACAGGAGACTTATTAGTCAATTTGTTTTAGATGATCGGGAGCTTTCATCACCTTTACCGGACGGGGTCGAAGAAACTTACGTCCTTTTACGCGACGTTTTCAGTGATACGGACGAAGTTGTCGTTAATAACACAATCGAAGAAGATCAATTATTATTGAACATAGAAGATGAAAATGCTGTAAATGACACTGTTAACTCATTAAATACAGTCCCCGAAAATGTAAGCCCAAAACCAGCTCCGATGATAATATATGATAATATTTCCAGTGCCACTTTGATAGATCCATCTCCATTTAATATCGAAACCACAACAAGTTTTGAAAATTCCCCGATGCCAGTAAATCATAATAGTATATTGGTAGACTGTTTGAATATCCCTACACCAATGCCATCCCCTCTAAACTATCACTCCAAGGCTAAATGTCAAGATGTATTTTGTACGGAACATGAATGTTGGTTAGATTCAGCTGATAACCCTTCAACTACGAATAGAAAATCTAGAAAACGCACCCGGAACGTGGAAAACTGGTATGATGTTAAACGGAAATGTCGCACTAATATGGGTAAATCATATATATCGAAAAGAGGAAAATTAGTAGATGAGAAGTTAATTAGGCCAGCATGTCAATGTCGTTATAAATGCAGTGACAAAATAACACCTGATCAACGCCTAGAGATTTTCAGGAAATTTTGGTCATTGGCTGATAAACAGAAACAGTGGGCTTACGTAATACAGTTTACACTAAAAATTAAAAAAAAACGCTGTATTAATAGTGACGAGCCAAATAATCGTAAGTTTACTTATAAATATTTTCTTCCTGTTATAACGTCCGAACCTGTTTGCCCTAAAATAGATGTCTGTAAGACAATGTTTTTAAATACTCTTGGCATAAGTGGCAGAGTATTACAAACTGCTTGGTCAAAGTATGATGGTACTGCAGTCGTGGAAGAGGATCAACGAGGTCGTCACAAGAGTCACAAAATAGTACTTGTCGATGAAATGATTCGTAGTGTTTGTGACCACGTCAAGTCTTTCCAACCTGTGGAATCCCATTATCTCAGGGAGAAAAGTAATAAATTATATCTGGACGGTAGTTTAAGTATAGCCCGCATGTTTACTTTATACAAGGAGTGGTTCAACGACGAACAGTACTCAATCAAAGCACGGACAGAAAGGCAATACCGTGATATTGTCAATAACTATTTTAACTTGGCATTTTTTGTTCCTAAAAAAGATCAATGTGACCAATGTCACATATTTAAAAATTTGAAAAATCCTTCTGAAGTGGAACAAGATACTTTTGCTAAACATCAGGATAGAAAAAAGATTGCAAGAGCTATGAAAACTGCAGATAAAGAGAGGGCCAAAAATTCTAATGGTGAGATAGTCTGTGCGGTGTTCGATTTTGAAAAGGTATTGACTTGTCCTCACGGACAAGTTAGTATTTTTTATTACAAAAGAAAATTAAGCTGCTTAAATTTTACAATTTTTGATATGGGTAATAAACATGGAACGTGTTTTATGTGGGACGAAACGATAGCTAAGCGTGGAGCAAACGATGTAAGCAGTTGTTTGATTGATTTTATTGATTGTAACGTGCAAAAAGGAGTTCGCGAGTTCCTGTTTTGGTCTGACAACTGCGCCGGTCAAAATAGAAACCGTATCGTGTACTCATCCTACATTTACGCTTCTAACAAGTACAAAGTGACCATCACACATCGCTTTATGGAGAAAGGTCACACGCAGAATGAAGGTGATAGCGTTCATGCATGTATTGAAAATGCCTCGCGTGCCAAAATAATCTATACACCTCAAGAGTGGCAATTATTAGTGAGATGGAGTAAAAATAATGATTATCCGTATGAAGTAAAAAATATGACTCAAGAGCATTTTTACGATTTTAAAAGTCGGGTTATTGATAAACTATGGAGTAAAAATTGTCGTGGTCAGAAAGTTAATTGGAACAATATTAAAGAAGTACACGTAGATTGCAATGATTCAAACAAACTATACTATAAATACGATTTAAGCGCTGAAATGTATGATGCTATAACTATCGGTAATACAACTAGAAACTCAAGAGGCAATCAAAATATGCAAATAAAAAAGGCCTATAATCAGCTTTTGCCTATTTCACGGGATAAATACAAAGATCTTCTTAGTTTATGCAATACAAATATTATACCTGTTGAATATCATGATTATTTCAAAACATTGCCCAACGGTGATGCCAGCACAAGTGATGATGAAGAAAATTAGTAGGAACGATGATTACAGTAATTTTTTGATTCCCTTTTAATTTTAATTTTTTTTTTGATTATTTTTCCTTTTAAACTTATAATATTATGTTGTTTTTTAGAGTTTCTTTGTTGATTTCATGACATAATTACTTATAATTTTTTATTGGTTTCTAATTTGTCACTTAGAGTAAAAAGACTGATTATTAGAAATTTTATTTTCAAATTAAGTATTGAAATTGTTTATGTTTGTTTTAAGTTTTGTTTAGTTTTAAATATAAAGTTTTTATATGAGAATTCAATTTCATTCAGAATTTCATATTACATTCTTACCAAAAATTTGATTTTCAATACTTACCATTAGTACTGGTCAATATTAATGTTAATTATTATTAACTGTGATATAAAAGTACAAAGTTTTATGTAACTTTATTAATTAGATTTACTTCCTTGCCAACTACTTTTATAATTAAGTATAGGTACCTAAATAGGTAAAATTATGCCTATCAGTCAATTATTACCTACACTGAAATAGTTTTAAAATAGTCTATGTTACAATATTTTTTATATTTTTCATAATAAAACTCATTAAGTCGATATTATTCCTCGTTTTAATTTTGCAAATGTTACATCTTGAATGTCACACATTACTGGAACTCCAAAGAAAAGTGAACTATATACAAATATATCACAAAATCTACACCCAATTCCCTAAAACACTGTTTTATGTTAACTTAGTTACATTGACTTCACGTGGAACAAAGTAACATGTGATTATAATACCCCTTATTTTAGAAAATAATAGCATAAATACAATAATTTTCTATTAAAATGTTGTCTAAACAAGTAATTAAAGTATATGTGAATTTTCATCACTTTATTTCAATAATTAAAAAAGTTATTAGCATTTAAGTATGGGGTGAACTTTGAATGGCTCTCCTGAAAACCTAGTAAATTTCAAATGTAACATTGTTCTTCGGATGGGTCGATAGGAGGGTTATAATAGAAGTTCCCCACTCAGGTGCAATTTTCTGACTTTGTATAATGTTATTGAAGAGTAGTAAATGATTGCTTTGAGTTTGTCATTGGTGATCCCATCATCTCCTAGTCTTTTTGTTGTTTTAAGCTGTTGAATGACGTGTCGCGTTCAAGTTTCTAATAATGAAGGGACACTGCCGCAAACCTCGTCTTCGTTCACATTACAGGTTAGGTCGTCGTTTTGGTGGAATTCTTTGCATAATTCTGTGTCCATATTTTGTAATTGCTTTCTGTCTGAAATGGTTTTATACATATGATATAGAATATCATAAATAAACATGATTATATCTTTGATTATCCTTTGTGTCTTTGTGTTGCATGAAGTTTTAATAGATAAATAAATTATTTACACAATAATTTGCTTTTACCAACTAAGTAACATTTATTTTGTCTATGTTCCAAATTAAAATAAAATTGCTTTTGTTTTTTTAAATACTACGCTTCCAGATATTGTGTTTGAGGTAGAAAATGCTTGACATCTAAATCATAACTAAAATGTATGACAACATTGGAAAATTTTTCTTCAGTGGAAAATGAACAAAACTGCGTCGTCATTTTTAGAGAAAGAATTTTTTCCTAAGTGTATTGAAAAACATCGGTTGATACACGTTGAAATTTGTCACTGCAGCACTCGCCTGCATAACACCCTCGCCTGCGGTTCGAACGAATTTCACCTTGGTTGCAATGACAAAGATTCTCCACTTGTATCAAATTGTACTATTGTAATTTTAAGGTATTGCAATTATCCAGTGACACATGAAAATTTATTACAGATGAGCATTGTGAGTTATCTGTTTTATTTTGCCTAGGGAACATTTTAGCAACACATGTCTCCTCTCTTTTTTAATGAGCATGACAGAGATTATGGGCGTTTATAAATTTAAACAGTTCAATATGTTATTGCCGATAACTTTATTGGATTATTGTTTCAAAGCATCGGTTGGATAGTTGTGATTGACATTTTAGTGACATCCACATCCACAGCTACGGCTGCCCCAGCTGAGTCCGTGAGCGCCAGAAGCGATGGCAGCAGACCCAGGTCCATAACCAGCACCGAGACCATAAGCACCCGCGGCGCCATGCACACCGGCAGCACCATAGATAGCAGCAGAAGGAGCGATGCTCTCAATAGCAGTAACACCGTTACCGCAGCTGTAGCTGACGGTACCAGCTCCACCGCTGGGCAACACAGAGTCCAAAGCAACAGCACTCACGAACGGTAGCTCACCAGCTACGGACAGAGCACCCTCAAACGCATTCTCTGACGCTACAGAGAGGCCACTGGGAGCAATTGCAGAGACGCTGGAGACTGGCAGTCCACCGCCACTGGTAGGAATGATCTCTAGAGCAGCCAAGCCATTGCCGGCCCAACCGTTACCCATGTTGCAATCGCCAAGCAAGCCATTGTTGGCCCATTTACCAGCCCAGACGTTACCAGCACACCCTGGAGCAGTAAGAGTAGGAGCAGCGATGGCTCCACGACCAAGACACGAACTGAACGCAGTCTGTGAACAAGAAAATATGATTGGTTAATAATCCTCTATCAGACAAAGCACGATAAAATTTGGTACAAGGGTAAACCATGTCTAGGAACAGCACGTAGGATACTTTTCGTCCCTGGTGTTGCGAAAACTTTCACGCAAGTGAAGCCGCTGAAGAGAGTTAGTTAGCGAATGTCTCTTTATCAGCAGACCAGCAAAACACATGATTATTTTTTCGATCTAGTAATGTTATATGTGTCAGACGCTTTGGATGTTACCACAATATCGGTGATGAATGAAGCTAGAATTGTGAGTGGCGTATGATCCAAAGAGTTGGATTTAAATCATGGTATTCTGATGACTGGCTTTATGATGCAACCCTTGAGAATAGCCGAACTTACAAAAGGCAGCATATACTCAAAATATAAGCTTTCTCACCTGGATGAAGAGCGCTTGAGCGCAGAGGACGAGGACCACCTTGGCTGACATTATTGTTTCTGTTGTAGAGAACTTCAGAATAAATTTTCCTTTATTTGATCGACTATTTATACTAAAATGTAGTCTTTATCAAGCTCTGTAGTAGCAATTCATAGATTTTGAAATTAACTATACGTAGCTTTATCAGCAGTTACCATGTGGGGAAATAAAAAAATATATACATAAGTGATGTAACCTTGAAATATATAGTATGAAGGTTTAAGTTTTAATTACACAAAGAGAAATATCACGTTCTGATATGAAGGTCTAGTACTATATAAACATGACCTAGAAGTAGGAACATCATTCAGTCTTCAGCTTCACGTTGAACAACAACAAACATCAAACATGTCTACCTTCGCTGTTCTGTTGCTCTGCATCCAAGCTTGCTTGGTCCAGGTCAGTGATCTAAGAATTTATTTTTATTTCTTTTCGAATTTCCCTTTATTGCTACTGTTTTTGTCGTAGTTCTAATTATATAAATTGACTTTGCATTTGTTTGCAATTTCAACACTTTCTGAGTTTATTTTTTTCTCTCAGAATGTGTTCGGTACGGGGTGCGGCTGCGGAGCTCCAGTGGCCGCCATAGCTCCTGCTGCTACATGTGGTGGTGCCCTCGGTCTGGGTGCTTACGGTGGTGCCTTCGGTTCTGCTTTTGGTGCGCGCGCTCTTGCTCCTGCTGCTGCATACGGAGGTGCTATGGCTCCTGAAGTTGCTTACGGCGGCGCCGGTGAAGGTAACGTGGCAGTTTTTGGTGAGCTGCCAGTCGCTGGTAACACCGCTGTTGCTGGTCAGGTTCCCATCATGGGCGTTGTGAACTTCGGTGGCGCTGTCCCGGCTTGTGGTGCCGTGTCTATCTCCGGAAAATGCGCGTGCGGCTGCGATTCTCCTATTTACTATTGAAGCAACACCTTTTGAGGTTAAATAAACCAAGCGATATCACAAATATTTCTTTATTTATTTTATCCTTACGTCCTATTTGTATCTTATACGGTAGAAAAAGTCGAAATAATTTTATCTTTAGGGTTCCGTACCTCAAAAGGAAAAAACGGAACCCTTTTAGGATCACTTTGTTGTCCGTCTGTCTGTCTGCCAAGACCCTTTATCTCGGGATCGCATGAAGGTATCGAGTTAAAATTAAAACCATATTCTCAAGTCTGCGGCCCCTTGAAGCTGTGAAAAAATCAAACTTCTAAGTTGACGAACGAAAACGATACGGCCGTTTATGTCGCAAAACATCTATATTTCGACACTCTCAAGGAAATCAAAATTCATAGGGTAGTTCCTGTTGACCCAGAATCCTGAAATTTGGCTTTGAAGCTTGGTCTTATAGCACAAGTATAGGAATAAATCTGAAAACAGTAAATTTGTTGAATGATTCGAAAAAATCTTCGAGACTCCATTCGAACTATTTTTGTAGGTAAGTTTGCACAGAATCCTCAGGGCGCGAGTCCGACTCGCACTTGTTTATTATTGAGAGGCTACTGTTTGACTTCTATTTTAGCTGATAATAAATAATCTTGTAGTGGCACCACCCCGTTCTAACCTATATTGTCTGATTCGTGTTGCCCCATGTTCCTAGCTTGCTTCGCTCGCTCTTGCGTCTTAAATTATGCTGGTAACAGTAATAACTGCCTTTTCTACACATATAATATGATGTGTGGGAGTACACTAACTTTCTTCTAAGCAGGATTTCTAGGATGATATAAAAATAAATAAAAAAACAAGAGAGTCATTTAAATCTATTTATTGAAACTATAATTAATTACATTAATTAATTCCTCGAAAGGATCTCTTTTATTTCTTTCTCCATCTCTTCTCCACATATATATTCTTAAATTACATAATTTCTGTTTACTAGATTATTAATAGGCCCGACAGAAATCAGTGTGGTGGTGCCCTCAGCCATATGTTTTTTCATTAAGAACACCAAAACTTCAGCAGTCCGGACATTGTTTTTACAGACTTCCAGGCGAAGATCTTCACTTCCACCCTCGATCATCCCGAGGACCCAGTGGCCTTTAATTTGAGACCCTTTGCTATATTTTCTTTTGCGAAATTTGCTCTCATCTATTTGTACTTCTTTGCCGAGAACTCTAACCTTTCCGGTTACTTCTTGCTTAAATTTTTGATGTGCTACAACTGCCTCTCGACAATATTTAAACCGTTTATTTATCGTTACCTTTGAGAGGCAGAGTTCTCCTCCCAAAAACCGGGCAAGTGCGAGTCGGACTTGCGCCCTTAGGGTTTCGTACAAACTACCTATGATAACAGTTCAATTCCCGAATTGAGTTACAGAAATTTTTCCGAATCGGTTTTTTTTGTGACGTAATTACAAATTTACAGTTTTCAGATTTTTTCCTATACTATTGCTATGAGACCTTGCTTCATGCCGAATTTCAGGATTCTAGGTCAACGGGAAGTACCCTATGAAATTTGATTGTGAGTGTCGAAATATACGTTTTTTTGCGACATAAACGGCGGTATCTTTTTCTTCGTAAACTTTTTTTTTCACAGCAGTGGAGCTTACGATGGAGGTCTGCACTGCCGTGTCCTCGACAAAGTGATCGGCGGCGGCCACTTCTCACTTCTGGCCCTGAGTGCGAGAGCGTGGGAAGAAGGAAGGCACTTCCTTCTGTGAAGCAGTAAAGCAAGCAAAGGAGGTGGCAGAAAGCGTTAGAGTGAAAGACGGCCTGGGTAGGTATCGGGAGACGAAGGGCGATTCTCGGTCACCATAGGGGTGATGGGGCTAGGCGTGTACTTGTGGCAAGCATTGGATAGTATAACATCCGCTAATGACTAAGCTAAGCTAAGGCCTGATAGGGTAGAGTAGGAGGCAGCGTCAGACTTTTACTGACCCACAGTGTTCCTTTAGTTGCCCTTTTACGAGGGTCAAAGTAACCTCGGGATTATTAAATTCGAAAGAGTTAAAGCGTATGAGTGGGTGGAGCTAGTAAATGTCTTACACTCCCACCCAGAGTGGGAGGATTTATATAATATATTATTATGATGATTTCCCACCACAAAACAATCTCTTGCATTCTGTGTCCATTCATAAAATTATCATGATTTTTCCCTTACATTATTTTTTGACCGTAAACTTTATGGTTCCAATCGCCATTCATTATTTCTAGTGAAGTTTTTCACTATTGATAACATAACTTAATCAGCCTTTTAGTGTTCCCACTGCTGGGACTCAGGCCTCCTCTCTAGGAGAGGGAACGGGCCGTAATCCACCACGTGGGCGCACTGGGCCCGCGGTTGGTGAATGTCACATGTCTTCGAATTTATGGTTCTTGGACATGCCAGTTTCCTCACGTTGTTTTCCTTCACCGTTCTGAGAGCAGTGGTGGTGAATTAATTACACAAAGTAATGCGCCTGGTTGAGTTTGAACCCGCGACCTACTACTCGTAAGTCGGGGCCGTTACTACTTGGCCACCACTGCTCCTGATATTGATAAAGATATGATTATATCAAACATGTCCAACACACTAACATTACGTGATCGATTAAATAACCACATGTCATTGTTCGCTGATGAAGTTGTATTTACCAATACAGTGATTTCTTGTTCACAGACTGAATTCAGTTCATGTCTTGGTCGTGGAGACTTCGCCACTCCTACTCTTATTGCCCCAGGATCTGTTTATAATGGCAGGGCTGGCAATGGATTGATTGGAAATGGTCCAATCGGTAATGGCTGTGCTGGTAACTGGGCGAACAATGGCTTGATTGGCGATGGTATCATTGGTAACGATTGGGCCGGCAATGGCTTGGCTGCTCTAGAGATCATTCCCACCAGTGGCGGTGGACTGCCTGTCTCCAGCGTTTCTGCTATTGCTCCCAGTGGCCTCTCTGTAGCGTCTGAGAATAAGTTTTAGGGTTAGCTGACCGTGGCTGGTAAGCTGCTGTTTGTGAGTGCTGTGGCTTTGCAGAGCATATTGCCCAGTGGTGGTGCTGGTGCTGTCAGCTACAGCTGCGGTAACGGTATTACTGCTATTGAGAGCATCGCTCCTTCTGCTGCTGCCTGTGCACATGGTGCAACGGGTGCTTATGGGCTCAGCGCTGGCTATGGTGGGGTGCTACGACAGAAAACTTCCTGTAGTTCCCTTGCGGATACGTCCGGAGCGAAGGCCAGTCTGCGGGATGGTACACCCTGGGAGGCGGCTAACGACTCCCCTTGGGTACTTTTGCTTAAGGAGTCTCGATGTCCGCCTGCGAATATTCTGTCCGAAGGAACACTTCAACGCGTGTCCCTCTGCAATAGCAGAGGGCACAGCGGCGAAGTAAGAGCGGGCTCGGTGTGCACTCACCCTGCCACCGGGCAGGCAGGAGGAAGACTTGCTCCTTCTTCTGCCACCGTTAGTCTCGTAGCCCCAGTCTTGGCTTAACCGCCCGGGCCGCGAGAAAGACAACCTTTATAAAAAAATTACCCCAAACCTCCAAGCGGCGGCGCACCGTGAGGGAAGTTATTAGCTTGAATTAGTCTCTAGTGCGAACCACAAATTTGAGCCGGTAAAACTTGATACATACTCGTGGGAACAAAAATGAGCAAATTTTTTAAAACCCTAAACGATGAGGAGAAGGAGAGTGATGCGCGGTCGGAGTCCGACGCGGCATCCAAAAGGAGCTCGGAGAGCTCGGAGGTGGAGGAGGTAGCGGGAGACCCAGGAAGAAATCAAGCTTCTTCCGGAAGCGCTCCAAAGCGGGGGACGGATCGACCTCCGAAGGAGAGTTTGCATCGGCCCGCAAGATCCCCACCAGCAGTCGGGGTGCGAGCCGAGCGAGAGGAAGAGGGAGAGGGCTTACCTCCCAGGAGGCTGCTGAGAGAGCCGAGAGGCTCTCCGCGGAGGGGCGCCACCCCGTAGTGACCAGTGTTAGGTCAGACCCCTCGGGGCCGTCTGGCAGCAAGTCAGATGCCGGGGAAGACTCCGCCGAGGAGTCACACAGGTTGCTCGGGGTGCTGGTGGTCGACGCTTTGACAGCCATGTCAAGGAAGAGAGTGAAGGGCTCCAAGAAAAGGGGCATCGCTCAGTTCGCGACCTCTATCTTGGAGGCTATGGACGCCTACTTCGAAAAGAGGGTCGCGAAGATCCGGGCTGAGCTCTTGGATGCCTGAAAAGTCGAACACCAGGAGGAGGCACCAAAAGAGGTAAGCATGCAGGAGCAGGGGCAAAACTAGCCCCAGCCCCAGCCCGAGTCGGAGGGCCAGCTGCTGACACTGGTGCAGCAGGAGCTGGCTGCCCTCCGGCAGCAACAGCAGCAGCAACAGGAGCAGTTCTAGCGGCGGATGCAGCAGCAGCTGTCCGTGCTGGAGGGCATCGTGCTGCGTCCCCTGCTCGTGGCCTCCGGCCAGCGGAATGCGCATATGCCGTCGCCGCCACGGCTGCGGCTGCTGCGCCCAAGGCGGGCCCGTCGGAGCAGGCCGGGCGAAAGGCCGTGTTGTCGGAGCCTGGCCAGGCCGGCCCCGGCGGCCAAACAGCAGCAGCGGCAGGGAGGGCCTACTCCACCCACAAAGGGTAAGGCGGCGAGGGCTCCTGACGTGACGGCGGCTGGGCCGCCCCTGCCACCCCCCGCCCCGCCTGCAGAATCCGCGGCCGACACCGAATGGACGGTTGTCGGTGCTAAAAGGAAGGCAGGCAAGGCGTTTAGGGTGGCTAAAAAGCGGACACGGTGACAGCAGCGCAAGAAGCGGGCCATGGCGGCCAGACTTCACGCCCCGAATTCCGAGGCTGTGGTTATCACACTACAGCCAGATGCGGAAAAGAAGGGCGCTCCACGGTGGACGCCATCATGCGCGTGCGAGCTTTCACGACGGGGGATGTAGTGTCCCAAGGCAGGTGTGTCGTGGCGGTGTCATTGGACATCGCCAACGCCTGCAACTCCCTGCCCTGGAGTAGCATTAGGAGGGTACTCCGGTATCATCGGGTGCCCGACTACCTCTGTCGTGTGATCGAGGCCTACCTATCGGACAGGTACATCATCTACCCTGGTCACGAGGGAGAGTGGAAACGGCGAGAGATGTCGTGCGGTGTTCCGCAGGGATAGGTACTAGGACCGCCCTTGTGGAACATCGGCTACGACTACGTGCTGCGTGGCGACCTCCCTGACGGGGTCAGCGTGGTCTGTTACGCAGACGACACGCTGGTCTTGGCGCAGGGAGAGTCGTACCAGGCGGCGGTCGAATTAGCGACACGCGGGGTTGCGATAGTCGTTGATAGAATCCAGCAGTTGGGACTCGAGGTGGAGCTGCACAAGTCCGGGGCCATGTGTTTTCACGGCCCCCGGAGCGCGCCGCCTCGACACTCCCAATTAACGGTAGGAGGAGTTCACATCGGCGTCGGGTCGACGATGAAGATAGATAGATAGATAGATAGATATATTCTTAAGTACCTGGGACTCGTCCTCGACAGCCGGTGGAATTACGAGGAACACTTCCGACGTCTGGCTTCCAAACTGAATCGGGCTGGGGCTTGCCTCAAGCGGTTGCTGCCCAACCTCGGGGGTCCAGACGCTTCCTGCCGGAGGCTCTACGCAGGCTTCGTCCGGTTCATGGCCCTTTATGGGGCACTGGTGTGGGCGCCGTCACTGCGAAAGCGACTGGCGGCCCAGCTGAACGCGTGCCAGAGGGTCATGGCCATACGGATGGTGCGGGGATACGGTTTCCCGCGAAGCGGCGAGCCTTCTTGCTGGCCAGCCACCATGGGATCTGCAGGCAACAGGCCTTGCACGCATGCACGATCTGCGCATGGAGATGCAACGTCAGGGTGAAACTCCGCTACCATGACAAGTCGCGGCATGCGGACAGAGCTCCGGCGGGGTCTCATGGCGGAATGGCGACAGCGACTATCGCAATCCAGTGCTGGGCACGCCATAATTATGGCGGTAAGTCCCCTCTTTGAGGAGTGGCTGGAAAGGCAACACGGCGTCCTTACCTTCCGCATGACGCAGGTCCTCACCGGACATGGTAAGTTCGGGAGGTTCCTGCACCGGATTCGTGCGGAAGAAACGCCCGCGTGTCACCATTGTGTGGACCACCCGGCGGCGGCAATCTCTCGCGCCGGGCCTTGGTGCAGGCTATGGTCCGGAGCGAGGAGGTGTTGTAGTTGTTTTAACCGTAGATCAATGCTGCGTGGTGGTTCGCTATTCTTAATAAAAAAATGCTTAAAATTTAAGCAACGTAATGACATAGTTAACTTGTCAACAGAACATTGCATTGAACTGTCCTGTGTTGAGCTGGATAAGCATGTTATAGTGTGCGTGTACAGACCCCCAAACCCTCAGAACTTTAGTCTTTTTGAATCAACAATGGAAGATATTTTAACCAAACTTGCAGTGTAACAAATCCGTAATTATTTGTGGAGATTTTAATATTAATATTTTGGAGAATAATTCAAATAGCAGCAGATTTTTAAGCCTTTTTAAATCATTTAATTTTACTAATGTTTTTAAAGAGCCAACTAGAGTAACTCCAACCTCTGCTATTTGTATTGATAATGTTTTCTGCAATTGTGACTATTTAGATAAAGCCATAGTAAATTATCTTCCGTCTGATCATATTGGATAAACGGTAGCTTTTAAGTCTCACGCAGCCTTGGAAAAAACTTTAATTCAATTTAGGCCAATTACAATTGGCAAATTAACAAAATTTAATAGTAACTTAGAAAATAAGTTAAATGTTCTGGGCCATGATATTGATGATGCAAATAAATTTTATGATAATTTCTTTTCAGTGGTACTCAACGAATTTAATACAGCTTTTGAAAAGAAGTCGAAAAATATTTTCCCTAAGTTTGTATTTAGTGACTGGGCGACTAAAGGTATTAGGGTAAGTAGGGAAAAACTATATGAGCTGTACGGCCTTAAGCCATTCTTCAACACTGAAACCTTTAGGTAATAAATATGTAAATAGATATTCTAAACTTTTCAGAAAGATTTGCAAGGTAGCGAAAGCCCTGTACATTAGCAATAAGATCAAATCGGCAGACAATAAAATTAAGGCTGTGTGGAAAGTTATTAATAGTGAAACTGGTAGGAATAAAGGACGCAACACGGATTTTTTATTGGAGACTTCACATGGTCCCAAAAGCTCTAACATAGAAGTAGCCCAGGAGTTTGTGAATTATTTCACCGATATACCTCTTAGGACAACGGAAGCTCTAAATTCCTCCCCTGAAGCTTCAATTGCTTTATTGAAAGCAAACTTACCAGGCTGTCCGGTTGAATTTCAATTCAAACATATAAACCCTTTGACAGTCATAAAGGCTTTCCGGCAAATCAAAGTCAAATTAACCGAAGACCTATGGGGAATGTCTGTTAAAGTATTCACATCCATAATTGAGACCATAGCACCATACTTAGCTTTAATATTTAATTTGTGTGTGGACCAAGGAGTCTTTCCAGATATAATGAAATATAGTAAGGTTAAGGGTTTAAATCTGGTGACCATAATGACACTAATAATTACAAACCTGTATCAGTATTGCCGGTTTTCAGTAAGGTGTTTGAAAAAGTTATGCTTAATCAAATGCTTTACCATTTTAACAGCAATAAAATCTTTCACGATCAGCAGTATGGTTTCACCAAAGGACGTTGTACGACTGACGCTGGTGTCACTTTATTAAAACATATATTTGCAGCGTGGGAACAAGCCTAAGATGCGATAGGAATTTTTTGTGACCTCTCAAAGGCTTTCGATTGTGTTAATCACGAAACCTTGCTTTTAAAGCTAGAACATTATGGGCTAGGTAAACTTGCACTCAGCTTGGTAAAATCTTATTTAATTGATAGGCAACAGCAAGTTCAGATAAACGGTGTCAATTCTCCGGGTTTGAAAGTCAAAATGGGTGTACCACAAGGCTCAATATTGGGTCCTTTCCTCTTTTTAGTATACATAAATGATCTACCACATCTATTAAAAAAACAACCACATATTGTATTGTTTGCTGACGATACGTCGTTAATTTTTAAGATCAATAGACGTTCCACAAACCTTGATGACGTAAACAATGCTCTACAGCAAGTCCAAAACTGGTTTACTGTTAATAATTTAGTATTAAATGGAAAAAAAACTAAGTGCATAAGATTTGCGTTACCGAATGTTAAAAGTAATTACTCCGACATAGTATTGAACAAGGAGAAACTCGAATTTGTCGAAGATACGGTTTTCCTAGGGATCACGCTTGACTCGAGGCTACAATGGGGTCCTCATTTAACATCTCTGGCAGGTCGGCTTAGTTCGGCAGCATATGCTGTCAGAAAAATCCGTCAATTTACTGATGTAGATACTGCGCGACTGGTTTATTTTAGTTACTTTCATAGTATCATGTCTTACGGTATTTTGCTATGGGGACGGGCTGCAGACATAGAGTCTATTTTTATTCTGCAGAAGAGAGCTATCAGAGCCATATATAATCTTCGCAGACGCGATTCTCTTAGAGAACTATTTAAGGAAATAAACATCCTGACGGTCCCTTGTCAATACATTTATGAAAACATTATGTATGTTCGGAAAAATATTCATCTTTTTCCTAAGATAAGTGACAGGCACAATTTTTATACTAGGAATAGGAACAAATTAGATCAACCTCGATTCAGATTGGCAAAAGTACATAGTTCTTTTATGGGGTACTGTGTAAGATTTTATAATAAAATACCACTTGAGATTCTACAACTAAATGAGTCCAAATTTAAAACATGCATTAAACGCACACTATGTAGACAAGCGTATTATAAACTGAAAGATTATATCCTTGACAAAAACGCTTGGCTAAATGCCGGTTCTGCTCCACAGCCACAGCCTTCAAATTAAGTTTTGTGTTTTTTTAATATAATTATATATTTCTAATTATTGGAAGAGATACTTACTATTCCCCTTTTTGTTTTGTTATTTTCGAAATCTTTCTTATTTTATTTTATTTGTTTATTTCAATAGAGGTTATGATAATTTATTACCTTTTGCATTTGGAAACAATAGCATTGTATAATGTAGAAGCACTTTTTTTTTTCAAGTTTTGTGAATGTGAAGTACCATGGAGCATTTTTATTAGGTTACAACTTGTTTGACATTACGAGCATGGCAGGTGAGAGTTTGTCATGCTCACTCAAATGTCTCGCTGATGGTGGCACGTGTTATTGGGTCATTCAGTTCCCTTCAAAATGGTTGAGCTGAGTGAGGCTGATGCACGCGTCATGCTCGTGAACGGGCGCCGTCGGTTGAGACTGGTCATCTCTTAGCTGCCAGTGGCTTAATTCAATTTCTATCTTTTTAATTAGTTTTTATTCTTATTTATCTACATTGTGCTCACATATTAGAAGCCACATGAAATAATTACCTATGTAACCAAGATTTATGTAACAATAATATGATTTTAAAAGAGTGTCCATGGAGTTTCTTGCACGTTCTTCTCCATAGAGATCTACGCTTTGGAACGTGCAATTTAGCTTCACTTTTCTTTTTTTGACTGACTGACATTTTGACAATTCAAAAGTGCCTGTAATTGGCACATTCACTTCGCCGCCGATCGTTAAGCATTGTGGACGTGTGCCGTGTTTCTGTGCTCTAAAATCTCTGATTGGTCGTTTTTGGTTAAATTCGAATCCTTGTCACACCTTGCTTGATCTTACCTGAGATCTCCTCCCACTGGGTGGTCCTAGAAAGGGATATCAATAATATTGTTGTTGTCAGTTCAAAGTGACTTTGAAAAAGTGATTGTGATTCGCCGGACTCGAACCCTCACCCGCCTAGAGGAGTGACCCGGACGCTTACGCACTGCGCCATCAAGATAGTGACTGCGTCTTGCGAAATAACAGAGTGCTACGAGATAGTGACTTCGCCGCTGCTACGCCGTCAATGCGCGCTGCTACGAGTGCTACGACGTAGTGTGTGTTGCGGATCGACTACGAGTGCTGCATCGGCTACGCGGTGACGCAGTGGCTTGTTGTTTATTGTTGGCTTAGCTAAATACTGATCTAAACAGTACATATCAACTTGCTTGTGTACTGTTACTCGCTTAAATTTACTGATTTGCTTATTGTAAATATGGCAGGGGTACAGCGCACCCCACCGAACACGCCTAAAACACAGTTTAGCAATATAAGTGTCACGGAAACACGATCGGAACCTGATATATCCACGGCCGTTTCCGAATGCGGCTATGTGAATACTAACAGGTCCAAGCGCCCTCGAAATGAAGTCTCGCCGCAAGAAGCGTCAGATCCGGAGAGCCCGCTTAAACTAGAGTGCCAATTAGTGAAATAGAAAAAGGAGCAAGATAGTAGCATTGCGAAACAGCTAGCGGACCAAACAAACTTAATAGCTAAGTTATCGTCGGATATTGGCGATATCAAGAAACAAAATAATCTGATACAAGCGTCCAATGCTGAAATCTGCAAATCAAACGCTGGAATCGTTCAATCACTAGAATTTTTTAACAAACAATTCGAAGATATGAAAATGGAAGTTGAAACCTTGAGAAAAGAGCGACGTGACCAACAGATATATATTGAAAACTTGGAACAGAAGATAATAGATCTTCAGCATAAATCAAGATCTTCTGGAATAGAACTGCGTAACATCCCGCAAGAAACTACAGAATCTAGCACCAGTTTAATAAAAACAGTGTGTAACATTGGCTCAGTCGTTGGCGTACGCATAGCTGAATCGGATCTGCGTGATATTTATCGACTGCTGGGGAAAGTTAATACCTCAACTACTCCACGTCCAATAGTTGCTGAGTTCTCTACCGTACAAACGAAGCAGTCATTCATCTCGGCAGTACGCTTGTTTAACAAAGGACGAGGAAAAGACGACAAATTAAACACCTCGATTATGGGTATGCCAGGTGATCATCGCCCAGTTTACATCGCTGAACACCTGCCGACAAGTACTAAAAAGCTATTCTACCTTGCCAGAGAGTTTGCTAACAAAAATGCTTATAAGTTCTGCTGGATCTCCAACGGTAATATATTTCTGCGCAAGGTTGAAGGTGACAAACAAATTCTAGTTAGTTCTGAAAAATGTCTCTGTCGCTCTGAGAATCAAAATCATATAATTTGACTAACATATAATTTTCCCCTATTTTCATCTGTTTTCTTTTTTAGCTTAATTTTATTTAGTGTTTTGAAATTATCATGTGTAACTAACCACTCATGTCTACATATTTTAATAAGCTTATATATTCAACTTTCAAGAAAAAACTGCACAATTACACAAATAAAAATCTACACACATACTTACAAAATACATTCAAAAGTTATATTTTATAAATTTCCTGCATTAAAAACAAAAATATTACCAAAAGATCAAAGTACACTGTATAAGAATATTTTTAAGTATTTTTCTGCACAGATAGTAATAGTACCGAGTGCCATCCCAATGTGCTGTCCATCCGATCATATTCGCTCGAAGTTTAACCTTGTATTTTTATGTACTACACTAGTTAGTTACAATCTGAGTCGTAATCGTAAATTTAATTTTGTATCTTATTTCAATTACTATTCGATCTCTTTAATAATACAATAACAACTGAGATAGATGTTAATGAGGCTGAGGTAAACTGCGTTCTTCTCAGCAACACCAAGCTTTGTTCGCAAGTGATTAATTATAGTGATCATAACAAAACATCTCTGTCAATTTTAACTTTAAATATCAGAAGCATCCACTGTAATTTTGATTTATTTCTAGCGTTCGTTTCAGCACTGCAATTTTCTGTAGATATGTTCGTTCTCACCGAGTGCTGGACTTCTGAAAACAACCCACCCCCCAATATTGACAGTTATGACATGTTTTGGACGAAAAATTCAATAAATCAAAATGACGGCATAGTTGTTTATGTTCGAGAGGAAATAAGAGCAAGATCGTGTGAGCCTGTTTTTTCTGAGGGTAACTGTCTACTCATTAATATTTCTCCTGAATACACTGTGTTGTGCTCGTACCGCCCACCATGCTTCAAAAACATCACAAACTATATAAATGCACTTGATCAAGTACTAGGCAACATACACTCTAAAAACATTATTTTTACTGGTGACATCAATATAAATACTCTTGATGAGGCTGGTGGACAGGTCCAAAACTACCTTAACCTTATGGCTATGTACGGGTTGAGACAAGGTATAACTAAACCAACCAGGCTAAACAATTGTTTAGACCACTTCATGGTAAAAACATCCAATACATGGCAAACAATTGTGTTTGAGCAACAGCTGACTGATCACTCACCTATTTTACTCTACATCAGCAATGCGTTGGTTAATAAAAGTGCTATGAACTATAGCAAAATAATGATTAACTACGAGGAAATAAAGAATGACTTGATTAAAGAAACATGGGATAATTTATCTAGTACTGGTGATGCGAACATGGCCGCCGAAATTGTAACAAATACACTCTTGCAAACTATTGATAAAAACACACAAATTAGATTAATACAAAAAAAATATAAACCCTTAAAACCTTGGATATCGAAAGGAGTCATAAAATCAATTAGGAAAAGAGACAGATTACATGCTCGACACAAAAAAACACCGAGTGATGAACGTATTAGACAGAGATATTTAACTTACAGAAATGCATGCAATAAATTAATTAAAAACCTAAAAAGTCAGTACTACCGGGATAAATTAGCGGAAAAAGGAGATATTCGGGAAACTTGGAAAATAGTGAAAGAGGTATGTAACATGAAAACAAAAAAAGAGAAACTTCATGAGCTTCTAAATATTAAAAGTACACCTGTAGATTCTCTCAACTCAGTAAATACCTACTTTACCACGGTTGGAGGTACCCTGGCGAACGGCTTGCTTAGTAAATTTAGTAAATCAGAAAGGGATCTGGCATTAATGGCCAGAACCAATAAGTCACCAGTGGCCTCAATGACCTTTTTTCCGACAGACCCTCAGGAAGTAACCAATTTTGTGCTTGGTATGAGATCACACTGTACTCCTGGTTGGGACAAAATTACTACGGATATACTTAAGCAAAATATCGCGTCTCTGGCTTGTCCACTTACTTATCTGTGTAATTTAAGTCTTGAAACCGGTACCTTTCCTGATATTTTCAAACGAGCCATTGTTTGTCCTATATATAAATCGGGTGCTAAGGACAATCCTACCAATTATAGACCTATTTCTCTTCTGTCGACTTTGTCTAAATTAGTAGAAAAAGTCGTAAATAAGAGGTTGGTGTCCTATTTGGAGCAAAATAAGTTACTTGATAAAAATCAGTTCGGATTTAGGGAAGGAAAATCCACTGAAGACGCTGTTCTCAAGTTGACGACAAGGCTAACCGCACACATTGATAAGAGCGAAAGGTGTGTTGGAGTCTTTTTGGATCTCCAAAAGGCTTTCGATACTGTTTCCACAAAAATACTGCTGGCAAGGCTTGAAAACATGGGCATACGAGGATTGGTACTGGATTGGTTTAGTGACTATCTATCGGACAGAACTCAGATAATTCGTGTAGATGATTATGAGAGTAACAGTGGCCACTGCACATTTGGAGTTCCACAAGGCAGTACCCTTGGGCCCACCTTATTTCTAATTTATATTAATGACCTGTTCAACATAAATCTGCCCAATGTGGAACTCCTTATGTTCGCAGATGATACTGTTTTGGTTTTTCATGGGAAGACCTGGGACATAGTTCGACATGAGGCTGAGGACGGACTAGCTAAAATAACAAAATGGCTGGAAAATAGTCTCCTTTCACTCAATACCTCCAAAACCAAATATATTTGTTTCAGCAAGTCTTATCTGACAAATCCGGATCCAACTTTCTCTATAAAAATACATATGTATCCATGTAACCGAACTGTTGATCGTTCTAACTGCACATGTGACTTACTTTCGCGAACCCCCTCTATTAAATATCTAGGTATAGTAATAGATGAAAGACTTGATTGGAGCACTCACACAACTATGCTGGCTGGCAGGATTAGAAGAATGATCTATATATTCAAGAGCTTACGGAGTGTGGCAACTTTCAAACTTCTAATCCAAACTTACCGTGCTTTGTGCGAGTGCCTAGTCAGGTATTGTATCTGCGCATGGGGAGATACATTTAAAAATCATCTGATTATTGTAGAAAGGGCGCAAAGAGCAGTACTAAAGGTGATTATGCGCTTGCCCTTTAGACACCCAACAGTGAATGTCTATGAAAGAGCAAACGTACTATCGGTTAGAAAACTCTTTGTGCTTGAGATGATGATAAGATACCACAGAAACATCGTACCTACCCTGCCTATTACAACTAAAAGGATCAACCGCTGCCCTATACCGCGTGCTAGGACTGCCTTTGCAAGACGACATATTGATGTCCTAGCTCCTAAAATTTATAATATATTCCTAAAAACAAATAAAGACTGCAAAACATATACTGTCCGCAAATTTAAAACCAAATTGATTCTCTGGCTAAAACAGTACAATTATGATGAAATTGAAAACTTAATTTCAGGCAAATAAATATTATTATTATTTTATAACTTCACTAACACACACACACACACACACACACACACACACACACACACACACACACTCCACAGAATGCTTAATTTTAAATCTAGACCTAAGTTTTTTTTTTTGTTATTTAACCTTAATTTTAAAGTATTTCTGACATAATAATGTATTTACGAAAACTGGCGAAGACACTGGTCCCTATGATACAGTTTACACTAGTTTATGGACCAGGGGATTCATTTCATGTAAAACTTTATGTCAATAAACTTTTATTATTATTATTATTATTATTATTATTAATTGGTCTATTTGAAATAAACGTTTCTGATTTCTGATTTCTGAGGAGTGGCAGGCGGTCGCCTCCTTCTGCGAAGCAGTAATGCTTGCAAAGGAGGCGGCCACTCGCGTGAGGCAGCGGTCCTCACGCCCCAATCGCCGCCGGGATTCCGATCCCGATTTCCGGCCACCGTAGGCGCGGGCTTGCGGACGGCGAGCAATAAGTGGCTCGCCGTTCGACCGTCCGGTAACCGTCCGGACCGAGCCCAAGTCGTTGACGGCACGTGCTGTTCCACGCGCGCCTCAAGGAGATGTCAGCAACTGTAGGGGCCCAGCAGGGTCGAAGCCTGCTGGGGCCAAGGGTCTGATTCTGAAATGAAGTCTCGGCCCTGTTACGAAAGGAAACGAAGGAACAGGAGTGGGTTTTTAGTCAGTAAAAGTCTGACACTATCTCCCGCCCCGCCCAAGAGCGGAATGTCATAAGATGATTTTCCCACCGGAAAAAAAAGCGCTGGCTATGGTCATGGTGCTGCTGCCATCTCTCCTGGTGCTTTCGGACTCAGCTATGAAGGCCGTGGTTGTGGATGTGGATGTTATTAAGAATGAAAATAAAAAATATTTGTCTCCTAGTTTATTCAGTAAAATGATTAAATAAACTGATTTGCAATTTATTTTGTTGTATGTGAATTTCTAAATACCCAAGGCCCTTGAATATGAAAATATGTATGCTAGTACTTAAATTTGATTCGGTTTCGTAGGAGGAGAAGTAAAACATGCTGTTTCTTGATAAATCATTTATTAGATTGTATAGAGAGCTACATGAAAAAAAAAGGAAAGAAACAAAATATAATTCGATAACACACAGACACACACCCAATGAAGAAACAAGTACTGACGTGCTAAATGGGTCCAGTTTTTTTTTTAAATTGATATATACTAGTGCTTGACTGCGATCCCTCCTTATGGTAAGCAGTGATGCAATCGTTGGTGGTGAAACGCACTAGTATATTAAGAGCCTATTCATTTTAACCTTGAAGACATTTAAATCAAAATCGAAGTGGAAGACCGCAGCAGGCCAATTGTTCAGCTTAGCGTGATGCGGTCCGTACGTCATGATCATCATCATCATTTCAGCCGAAAGACGTCCACTGTTGGACATAGGCCTCCCTCAAATGTCGCCACAATGACCGGTCCGTACGTGTCAGCAACAAACTAAGGAGTGGAATTCCCTCCGGTGTCTTTGTTTCCTGATAACTACAACCTAGGGGTCTTTAAGTCAAGAGTGAATAGGTTACTTCTAGTCAAGCGTGCTCCATCGTCGACCATATCATCGCTTACCAGCAAGTGAGATAGTTGTCAAACGCTTTGTTCTGAATGACTCTCTGATGGATCAACGTACAGCCGATCGTATAGACCTGAAACTTGGAGAAAATATTCTTTGTATGACGTAAGCATTCAATAATAAAGGATTTTTCGAAAGTATAACCCTAAGGGGGTGAAAAAGAGAGGCAAAGTTCGTATGGGACAACGTGATTCCTTAGTCCAATCTACTTCAAATTTTGCATAAACATTCTTTAACAGAATTACTGGAAGACTAGTTACGTATTTTATTGAAATTCATCCCCTAAGAGGATAAAACGGGGGATCAAAGTTTGTATGAAGAAACCAAATTTCACGCGAGTGAAGCTGCTAGCAGAAGCTAGTGCATAATAAAATAAAAACGATTGAAAGTGAACTAAAACAAATACGCCAATATAGAACTAAAGATGGCTCTGCTAGACCTGAGGGGAAAGATTTGATTGAAATTGGGCATTGGGAGGGCGAGTGAATGAAAAGCTAAAGAGCATGTAGTACTGGAACCATAATATCTGAGTATTCCTGCGAAGACATACAGGGTGACAGTTGAAATTCTTCTAAACTGGATTATTTTTAGATTTTTTTTTGGCGACCGCGTAGATGCTGCGTTGGAAGATCTTCCACAAGGTGGACCGATGACCAGGGGCCCAAGTCTGCTATTTTTATAAATTCGTCATTCCAACACGATCCCATTGTCATTTTGCTAAAAGTTCGTAATCTGATAATTCATAATGGTCGATCATTGATCGGTCAATGGTCTCATAATAGAGTTGTGGTAGAACGACTATATTGAGCTTATTAAAAGCAATGACGTTCTAATGGTAGGTCACTGATCAAACATAACATAACATAACATAATCAGCCTTTTTTAATGTTCCCACTGCTGGGACTCAGGCCTCCTCTCTCTAGGAGAGGGAATGGGCCGTAATCCACTACGCGGGCCCAGTGCGGGTTGGTACTACACTGATCAAAAGAACTATCCAAATTTTAGCAGATTACCGCATACGTCAGATATTCATTTGCCATTATGTACGAGATTACCATTTCTTTCAATGGAGTGTCAGTGGTGGACCATTGGACAGTCATAATGATGCCATTATATTAGTAGATTACCAAACTTGTCAAAATCAACAAATTTGATATCAATGATAGACCATTCTGACACTATTGTAATAGCAGACTTGAGGCCCTGGTAAGTGTCGCGGGAAACCGATGGATGTGAGACGCTCAGGACCGTTCGTTGTGGTGATAGCTGGTGGGAGGCCTATGTCCAACAGTGAATCTTTCAGCTAAAACGATGATGATTTTTTTAAATTTCGAAAATAGTCGTATTGTTTACCGTAGTGAAACCTAACGCTTACACTATTTAACAACACTCTAAGAGTTTTCTAAACATATTTACAAGTTCCCGCAATTTACGGGAAAGGAGTAGGTAGATGACTTGCCAAGGTGGCTAACGAGAATGGTTAAAGTGTCATTCTTATTGCCTTCACATCTAGTACCCTCGTAACCTTCAGCACATTCACAGGAAGGCTCATCCTCTTCATTGAGGAAACATACGCCGCTGTTCAGACAATATCCGAGACACGTGTTGACTTCACACCTCTCCCCGGTGTAACCAGCATTGCATCTGAAATAATGTGAAACAGTTTAATTTAACCAAGTGATTTTCATGTCGTGCCCATTCATCATCTTCCTGCCCTTGTCCTCTTTATTTGGGGTCGGCGCAACACGTTTTTTTCTTCCATTCTATCCTGTCAACCGTCATGCTATCACTAACTTCCTTTTCTTTCATATCAATGTTCACACAATGCATCCATCTTTTCTTTGCCCTCCCTCTCCCTCTCCACCCATCCACGGTATACTCATAACTCATGTCGTGCCCATTAAATATTCAAATATTTTCGCTTGTTGTTGTTGTTAATTGTTTGTTGAAGAGTCGGCCCTGGTATGAAAGGAACGAAGGAACAGGAGTGGGTTTTTAGTCAGTAAAATTCTGATACACCCTCTTGCTCCGGCCAAGGCGTGTGTCAGAATTTCGCGCCGATGATTTTCCCACCGAAAAAAAATACCACTGCTAGGCGAAGGTCTCCCGCCTTTCCTCCCATTATTCCTGGCCCTGGGTCAGTACTTGCCAGTTCCTTAGGAAGACTCCTAAGTCGTACATGGTGAACCAGTAATACATGCCCCAGTCGGTAACATGCCCCACTTGCAAAACTAAGCAACGCATTTAAAATTTGGTGCTTATTTGAGCCGATCTGATTAGTTTTTAGGGTTCCGTTCCTCAAAAGGAAAAAAAACTTTTTAGAAAAAAAAAATAACCGACTTCACTAAAAAAAACACTAAAAGGATCAAAATAACTTTAATTTCGGATGTCGGTGTTTCTCGGTATTGTTTGTTTCTTATTTAACACCAACTTCCGAAATTAAAGTTATTTTGATCCTTTTAGTGTTTTTTTTAGTGAAGTCGGTTATTTTTTTTTTCTAAAAAGTTTTTATTTCACACTTTTTAGTTGCGATACACTTATAAACAGAGTGCCTATTTCTAATGACAATTCCAATTAACCCAAATACTGCTAGGTAACATTGTTTTATTATAAAGTTGCTGTGCCTACCTTCCTCCTTCCGGCTCCATCATCAGATCAGTTCGATAGTACCTTATAGCCAAAGAGCATCTCACGACAATTCTAATAAGCCCAAACACTGCTAGGATACATTGATTAATTACGGAGTTCCTGTGCCTACCTTCCGGCTCCATCATCAGTTCAGTTCGATAGTACCTTATAGCCAAAGTGCATCTCATGACAATTCTAATGAGTCCAAACACGGCTAGGTTACATTGATTAATTACGGAGTTCCAGTGCCTACCTTCCGGCTCCATCATCATCATCAGATCACTTCGATGATACCATTTTCAACGTAACTATTCAGAATCATTCATTTATTTGTATTGTCATAGTCGCTTAACTATATCTTCAATGTGATATCTATTTGAGTATGAAGTTCCGTTGACCATTTCTGGTCTTCTTCATCAGTTCCACTTCATCAAATGTTACTTTTTGACTGTAAATGCTTAAGTTCTTGTTGAAAATACTAAAATTACCATAGGGTTGCCTATAATTTTTGAGGAGTTCCCTCGATTCCTCATGGATTCCATCATCAAAACTGGATTTTGAAAAAAATGGGACCAATCTGGAAGCATATCCTATAAAGGGAAAAAAAAATTTTGCAAATCGGTCCATAAACGACGGAGTTTTGAGGTAACAAACATAAAAAAAAAAAAAAAAAATAATGATGATAAAAAAAAAAAAAAAAAAAAATACAACCGAATTGATAACCTCCTCCTTTTTTTTGAAGTCGGTTAAAAACGGAACCCTTATAGGATCACTTTGTTGTTCGTCTGTCTGTCTGTCAAGACCCTTTATGTCGGGAACGCGTGGAGGTATCGAGTTGAAATTAAAATTATATACTTAAGTCTGCGGTCTCTTGAAGTTGTGAAAAAATTAAATGTCTAAGTTAACGAAAAAAAAAGATACAGCCGTTTATGTCGCAAAAAACGTATACATCGACACTCTCGACGGAAACAAATTTCATAGCGTACTTCCCGTTGATCCAGAATCCTGAAATTTGGCATAAAGCAAGGTCTAATAGCACAGGAACATAAATAAATCTGAAACCAGTAAATTTGTTGTTATATCACAACAAAAAAAAAAAAATACGATTCGGAAAAATCTTCGAGACTCCATTCGGGAATTTAACTGTTTACTTATGTAATTTTGCACGGAACCCTCAGGGCGCGAGTTTTTTAATAATAACGGCGATGTAAACTATAGAACGCAAGTTTAACTTGCGTGAGCAATTTTAAATGCGTGTCTTTTTTTTTAGGAGGGAAATCTTCTACTTACCCCTCCCGTCAGACTTTTACTGTCCAAAACCCACTACTGTTCCTTCTTTGCCTTCGTTCCAGAGCCCCGGGTTCACTTTCGCACAATCCATGGCTCCAGTAGGCTTCGGCCCTGCTGGGCCGCTACGGTTTTCTGACATCTCCTTGAGGCGTGCGAGCAATACTACGCACCATCGACGATTTGGTTACCGGAAGGTCGGACGGTGAGCTAAAAGCGTGTCTTAGTTATGCAAGTGGGGCACTTACCGACTAGGGCATGTATGCCTGGTTTACACTATTGTTATTTACTTTTCACGATTAGACTGTTATAAAAAGCCCAACAAGATAACTAAGCAGAAGTTATTTTTTAGCTTGGATAGAAAATGTTTTACCTGCACTCAGGAAGCCCTTCATCATTGAAGCTACAGTTGCCTTGCATACAATGGTTTTCACAGTTTGACAGATGGCATCTTTCCCCGGAATAACCGGCGATACACCTGAAATAGTAAAAATGTGAAACATTGTTCTTTGTCAAAAACTTTCAAATGTCAGTCATCATCATCATTTTAGGTCTCCCTCAAGTGTCACCACAATGAACGGTCCCGTGCGTCACGCATCCATCGAATTCCCGTGACCCTCATCAGGTCTACCTTCTAGTGTCTTTGATTTTGATAGGAGTGGGTGTGACATGACTTTGGTTTTGTCCATGACTATTTTAAGATCCACTCATTCGGGAACTCTACTGAGGTCATCAAACATTGTGTTGAGCTCCTCCGTAGTCTCAACCATGACTACTATGTCATCGGCAAACTGAAGGTGAGTAATGTACTCATCCACATACACACATTAATGCCTAGCCCTTTCCAGTCCAGAGCCTAAGCTAGAAGATATCCTCCATTGTGGTCGTGAACAGTTTCGGAGAAACGATGCCTCACAAGTCACACCCCGCCAAAAGAGAATAGGTTTCAAGGTCTAGTCCTAAATTCGGACTGACGTAGTGACGTTTACGTACAAACACTTCGGCACTTCGATGTACCGATAGTCAATCTGGGATCGTTGACTGCAGCACAGCCCAAGTCTCGATCGAATCAAAGGTTTTCTTGTAGTCCACAAACGCTAAGAAGAGAGGCAGATTATACTCCTCGGTCTTCTGTATAATCTGCCGCAGTGAATGTATGTTTGGTCTACAGTGCTGAAACCTTTTCGGGAACTAGCTTGTTCGGGAGGCTGGAAGTCGTCGAACTTGTGCGTGAGACGATTTGTGATATCTCAGGAAAACAGCTTATAGATATGGCTCAGAAGTGAGATGAGCCTATAATTCTTAAGCTGGGTATTGTCGTCCTTCTTAAAGAAGAGTATCATCACACCATCCTCTGCTCTAATCCCGTGGCGATTTTCCCTCGAGTATGACGGAATCAAATAGCTTCTGAAGGGCTTAATTATCAGTTTTCCACACGCCTTCAGGAGTTCGGCCGTAATTCCGTCATCACCTGAAGCCTTATTGTTTTAAGCTGCTTAAGAGCCATCCTAATCTCGTACAGGCTGCCTTCCGGGATGTCTTCGGTATAGTGTGGGGTCTACTTATCTTTCTTGGGTCGTTTGCTAGATTCGCTGCGAGTGTAATAATTGACGTGTACAATTCATAGAATATCTTTATCTCTCTTAGTAGCTCGAATTTAGCGGATATAACTCTGCCAACTTCCATTTCGCATTTACCACTTCCATAGGCTGGCTCTGCCTAATAGACCGATCACTTGCAAACATCTTGGAGCCCTTATTTCGCTCTTTTTTACATATCCTTAAATAAATATATTTATAATAGAATATGTTTTACCTGCATATAGGAAGCCCGTTATCATTGAAGCTACAGTTGCCTTGCATACAAAAGTTTTCACACACTGAAAATTGACATCTCTCCCCAGAATAACCAGCGTTACATCTGAAATAATAAAAATGTGAAACACTGTATTTTAGCTTTTGAATTGTCATGGTGCCAATCAATTAGTTAAAAAGTGTAAGCTATTTTCTCTTTCCCAACCGAAGCTGTTTTTGGAGAAGAACGATCATGAGAATCCATATACGCTATACAAAATTGCAAAATCAGTTTAAATAAATAAAAAACCCAACAAGATAACTAAGCAGAAGTTATTTTTTAGCTTGGATAGAAAATGTTTTACCTGCACTCAGGAAGCCCTTCATCATTGAAGCTACAGTTGCCTTGCATACAATGGTTTTCACAGTTTGACAGATGGCATCTTTCCCCGGAATAACCAGCGATACACCTGAAATAGTAAAAATGCGAAACATTGTTCTTTGTCAAAATCTTTCAAATATCAGTCATCATCATCATTTTAGGTCTCCCTCAAGTGTCACCACAAAGAACGGTCCCGTGCGTCACGCATCCATTGAATTCCCGTGACCCTCATCGGGTCTACCTTCTAGTGTCTTTGATTTTGATAGGAGTGGGTGTGACATGACTTTGGTTTTGTCCATGACTATTTTAAGATCCACTCATTCGGGAACTCTACTGAGGTTATCAAACATTGTGCTGAGCTCCTCCGTAGTCTCAACCATGACTACTATATCATCGGCAAACTGAAGGTGAGTAATGTACTCACCCACAGACACACATTAATGCCTAGCCCTTTCCAGTCCAGAGCCTAAGCCAGAAGATATCCTCCATTGTGTCCGTGAACAGTTTCGGAGAAACGATGCCTCACAAGTCACACCCCGCTAAAAGAGAACAGGTTTCAAGGTCTAGTCCTAAATTCGGATTGACGTAGTGACGCTTACGTACAAACACTTCGGCACTTCGATGAACCGATAGTCAATCTAGGATCGTTGACTGCAGCACAGCCCAATTCTCGATCGAATCAAAGGTTTTCTCGTAGTCCACAAACGCTAAGAAGAGAGGCAGATTATACTCCTCGGTCTTCTGTATAACCTGCCGCAGCAAATGTATGTTTGGTCTACAGTGCTGAAACCTTTTCGGGAACTAGCTTGTTCGGGAAGCTGGAAGTCGTCGAACTTGTGCGTGAGACGATTTGTGATATCTCAGGAAAACAGCTTATAGATATGGCTCAGAAGTGAGATGAGCCTATAATTCTTAAGCTGGGTATTGTCGTCCTTCTTAAAGAAGAGTATCATCACACCATCCTCTGCTCCAAGCCCATGGCGATTTTCTCTCGAGTATGACGGAATCAAATAGCTTCTGAAGGGCTTAAGGATCAGTTTTCCACACGCCTTCAGTCTTTTAAAGGTAAGTAGATTAAATTTAGCGGATATGACTCCGCAAACTTCCATTTCGCATTTACCACTTCCATAGGCTGGCTCTGCCTAATAGACCGATCACTTGCAATCACCTTAGAGCCCTTATTGCGCTCTTTTTTACATATTCTTAAATAAATATATTTATAATAGAATATATGTTTTACCTGCATATAGGAAGCCCGTCATCATTGAAGCTACAGTTGCCTTGCATACAAAAGTTTTCACACACTGAAAATTGACATCTCTCCCCAGAATAACCAGCGTTACATCTGAAATAATAAAAATGTGAAACACTGTATTATAGCTTTTAAATTGTCATGGTGCCAATGAATTAGTTAAAAAGTGTTAGCTATTTTCTCTTTCTAAAACAAAAGTGTTTTGGAGAAGTACGATCATAATAATCCAAAGACACTTTACAAAATTAAAGTATTGCAAAATCCTACAAAATTGGGTCAATAGGAACCTCAAAGCTGAAGGAAATATGTTTTACCTGCACTCAGGACGTCCCTCATTGAAGCTACAGATGCCATGCATACAATAGTTGTCACAAACAGACACATCACATCTCTCGCCGGTGTACCCAGGTGTGCAGTTGCAAGCAGGGTGGTCATTAACTTTCGTTCCGTGAACACAAAACGGCACCTCAATAGCAAGTCTGACTTGACGCAGAGCCTCGCAATCTTGAATTTGATCTTTAATTTTATAGTTGGCAACCATACTGATAGGCATCTTTCTATCTGAATATACAGTTTTAGCTCGTATTCTATTATTTTCTATTATTGTATCAGTAAGGTAGGTTTCATTTGATTTGACCTTTGTAAATGAATAAACTGGAGGATCCCAATTTAAGTGTATATGGAAAATTAAATCTTTTGAAATAGTCAACGTATTTGACGGAATTTTAGTATACTTTGGGTTAGTATCACGAATGGTACTAAATGGTGCATGTTTTGTATTCAATAATCTTGTAAACAGCTTGCATTCCGTAGTATTAAACGGTTGCATCCAGTAAATACGTTGTTTATGTTGGTCAATAGCCAAACTGTTTGGCTCCAGATTATAGGTTGCATTGACGGGTATTGTAGGAAGAGTCTCAAAAACTTCTCTTTCAGTGCCATCAAGTCGAGCTCTCTCTATTGTAGGTGCCACGAGTCTTGGATTAAGCCAGTAAATATACCTGTAGAAGAGAAAATCTGTTGTGACTATATTGAACTTAACTAGACTTTGTTGAGTGATACTTATTAAATGAATATTGTTGACGTACCCTTTACAGCTGTCTACAACAATATCACGAGGGATTCCTTCAGACACCTTTATTAAAAGATTTACGCTGTTGTCCGATCCAGGTTTTAATGAAATCCAATTGATACTTTTGTCATTAGTATCGGTAAAGAACACCTGCTCTGTGGCTGGATTGTAGGCAAGTCCGTAAATATCTCTACCACTTCCTTCAGTGAAACATTTGTTTTCTATAGAGGTTAAGTCATAACCACATATACTGTCGTTGTCGTATTGTTTGTCAACGTACAGCATCGTGTTGTGGACTTCATCGAAAGTTAGCGCTGATATATTTCGGGATGCCAGATTTATCGTGCTTGTTAAGATATCGTTCGTATAGAAACTTAACAAATCATCTCCTGTGGTTGTAGCGATGTCTAAAACAAGAGAAAAAGACATAGAGATTAAGCCGCTGGATCAAGAAAAATGAAAGTTTGAAAATGTTGAAAAGGTGAGCACAACAAATATTTTATAAAATTCATCTTTTGTAAGGATTCCAAAATAGCTTGGGTTTTGCTTTAGAAAAATTTCATCAGGCTTAATAATAAATACGGGTTAAAGTATGAAATTGCCGTTTTATTGTAATAGGTACTTCGAATTGACATAGAACCTTCATAGTTTGAGATTTTTGAGTGAAACTTTTTTCACATGGAACCTATGAAGTTCTTCTTTTAAAAAATATGCAACATTCGATTATCGACTTTCAGTTGTTTTTGTTTATTCAGGAAAACAAGAAAGATGGATACTTCGAAAATTCGAGTGATTTTTGAATACGAGTTCCGACGCGGAACTAACGCGGCAGAAACAGCTTGCAATATCAATGTTGCGTTTGGAGAGGGGACTGCTAATGAACGCACCGTGCGATTTTGGTTTAAACGCTTTCGTGATGGAAACTTTGATTTGAAGAACGAACCACATGGAAGACCGAGCCAAACTCCCAAGAATTAGCGGCATGGTTTAACGTTACCTTACCAACAAGATTTGGCAACCGTTCTCCGAAGACCGATTCGTCATTGGATTGTTCGTCGACAGGACGATTCATTTATTTCCGTTTCCCCAGCAGAATCTTTCACCTAATGGACGTTTCGCCGACAGGAACTTTCATCTTCGACACTTTCGCTGACAGGCCTTTTCAGCTACCGAATGTTTGACCGACCCGACGATAAGCCACCAACTTACTCTTTTAACTACAGACCTTTTTATCTACAGAGAATTCGCCGTCAATCTTAAGACAAGAGATATTACAGAAAATACACATTTCTACAGATTACTAGCGTCTTAAAACATAATATCCGTTCTATTTTTAAGGCTGATATTTTGATAGTTTTAGTGTTTTTTTTGTGAAGTTGGTTATTTTTTTTTATAAAAAGTTTATTATTATTATTACTATTGTTATTTCGTAACTATAGCCTTTTCCATCGGGGAAACAAACGTTTTTGACTCACCCCAAGAGTGCACCATGCCGACGTAAAGGGCCACGGACATTAGTAAAAACTGCATCCTGCACATTGTATTATGACAATACCCGTAGATATACAAAGTTGTATCAATAGAAACAGAGGAACGTTCTTCCCTTCTGAATGCTCTTGGAATTGTGAAGCAATAGTCTAGATAAGAATGAAGTTTATACTCATTGTGATTAACGTGACCATAAAAAAAATATTTTATACGGGACATTTGCAAAATTACAAAAAAATATTATGAAAAAAGTCTTTTTTGGAATGGCTTCGAAACTTTACAAGAAAATACTCGATAGCATAAAAAGTTACCCTTATTAAAATTTAAGAAAAGTTTACTCACTATTACCGGAAAAATATTAATAATAATAATATATTTATTCAGAGATAAAATTTGGTAAAATAGTAACATAAAATCTTAGAAATAATTACAAAGGTATAACTATGTTAAATGCCTTTACTAGGATAAATCTGTATCACAGGCGGTAGAAGCTCTTACACTATGGTTTTGTAGGACAATAAAATTCGTAACAATATTTAACATCTAGTCTCTAAATAGGGAAAAATATAATTTAAAAATATAATGTTATATATCTAGTTTACTTAATCACTAAAAGTCACAATTATGGTATTTCGTATTTTTAAAACTGTTTCTTGCACTTTATTCTCTAGTTACACACACATGATTTTGCGTCAGCAGAATTGGTAATTGGGTTAAAGTCGAGGTTGCGTTAATACAAAAAAGTTTTGTTTACATTGGACAAATATGTTTAAATATAAAGAAAAACGATGGTGTGTAGGTCAGCGCATTAGAATTTTGAGTCAGCAGTAAGCGTTACATGGAAGTCTGGCCTTGAGTATGACGCTCTAGGCGCCCTCATAATCGATAGAGTTAATATATCGATATTCCGCCCTTTTCCTAGCAGGACACTTAGCGTCTCCTGTTTTATGGTTGGAGGGCTTTTTGAAGCGACAGCAAGTTGCACATTTCGGTGAGTCCGCTTTCTTTGAACACTTGGACATCGAGTGTCCTGTCTCGCCGCAGTGGCCACACGTCGAATTGATCTCTCTACAGGTTTTTGCTGCATGTCCATACTGCTGGCATCTCGCAACCAGGGTGAAGTCCTTGACTGGGCAGGAAGTCCAATTTATGAAAATCCTTGACTGGGAAATTAGAGCTCTTCGTATATTGGCTGGAACTTCATCCACGTAGTTACAAGTCTGCGAATCTTTTTTCCCGATCTATGGCTTAATTTAAACATGGTCAAAAAGGACTCCATGGAAATCGTTGGAAATTTTTCGGCTACATTTTGTTCGTAAATGCACCTGAAGACTTCAGTTTCAGTCAAAGAGGATGGCACTCCTACAACCACGATCCGGGGTTTGCTTGCTGGGTTCGTCGGCGGTAAGGCCGGATGTAGACTGCTGGACTGCGTACTTGATTTTATCCGCGTCATCCTTTGTCTCTGTACTGATTATAACGCCTCCGTTTTTAGTCTTACGGACACCACGTATATGCAGCTTGATTTGATCTGGTCGTATCATCTTTTGCACAAGGACTTTTGTTTCGTCACTGGCCTTTAATTTGTTGTTGGGATATATGGCCACGGAGTTTAAATTGGATGGTCGAACGAAATCATTTGACCCCTTCTTCACCATGTCGGCAAACGAAACAGTGCCAGAGTCCTTAATCGTTTTGTGAGGTCCAAGATGTGGTCCGTCAAGTTGCATTTTTCCATTAGGTCTTCATTGAGGATGCGCACTTGTACTGCTTTCTGCTTTAGCGATTGATATAGGACTGCCATCTGTGAGGTCCCAGATCCTATTTTACGGCACAAGGTTGAAATGTTCAATTTCTGCTCCGAGTTGAGTTTGCCATTCGAGGCAATAGAACAAACCTCGTTTAAATGCTGCTCAATGGTTGACATCCATCTTTGTATCTCGGGTGTTGAAACCGCTTCGATTGAGAGATCAGATTGGGCTGGATTTTGCGCCATCGTCTTTGCTGGAGATGCGGAGAGATTCACTCGATCTCTTGAGAAGGGGCTGTTGTCCATTTTATATAAAACTAGTTCACTTATTCTAGGTTTCCATTGTATTTACTAAACTACACACTAGGCAAAAATTACTGCAAAAAGAAGGTCACTGATATTATTTTATGAAATTAAATATTGCTACTGAGCACGTATGTATGCTACGAGTGCAGACTAATCAACTATACTATAGAAGATTATATTATTATATAGTATAGTAATAAAAAATAAACAAGTAATATTTTGCTCACAATCTTCGGGAGTTAATTATATAAATCCATCGCTAGCGTTCGGGATTAAAACTTAGCAACCTTCGCATCGTTCGGAATTGAACATGCCGCCCGCCACTTTAAGACACTGCTTTATCCTGTAGTCTATCTTTATGTGACTAGGGGATAAAGCAGTGTCTCAGTGTCGGGTAGAAAAGTCTACTCACTATCTAGTCATTTAATCTTAATAATATAGTATTAAAAGGGAAAAATACTAAGTGCATAAGATTTGCGCTACCGAATGTTAAAAGTAATTGTTTGGAAATAGTATTGAACAAAGAGAAACTTGAGTTCTTCGAAAAAACAGTTTTTCTGGGAATCACGCTCGAATCGCGGCTACAATGGGGTCCTCATTTAACATCTCTGGCAGGACGGCTTAGTTCAGCAGCCTATGCGGTCAGAAAAATCCGTCAATTTACTGATGTAGATACCGCGAGGCTGGTCTATTTTAGTTACTTTCACAGTATTAATGTCAATACATGTTATGAAAATATTATGTTCATGTTCGGAAAAATATTCATCTTTTTACAAATATAAGTGACAGGCGCAATTTTAATACTAGGAATAGGGACAAATTAGATCAACCTCGATTCAGATTGGATAAAGTACATAGTTCTTTTATGGGTTTTTTTTTAAATCTGGGAAATCATCAAAATGACTTCTCGCGCACTGGGTGGAGCGTGAGGGCGTGTCAGACTTTTACTGACTAAAACCACACCTGAATCTTTCCATTACCCTTTGCGTTCTAGGACTACGGGTTTCCCTTTCAGAAATTCTCCGCGGTCCTAGCTAGCGGGCATCGGCCCTGCTGGGCCCCTACGGTTTGCTGACATCTCTTTGAGGAGGAGGATTACTACGCGCTGTTGACGACTGGGCTCGGTCCGGTTAATTACCGAACAGCCGGACGGCGAGCTACCCAGTGCTCGACGTCCGCAAGCCCGCGTCTACCGTGGCTGGTAGTCGGGGTCGGAATTACGGCGGCTAGGGCGTGAGGACCTTCGTTCCCTCACGCGTGTTTTATGGGGTACTGTGTAAAATTGTATAAAAAATATCACTTGTGATTCTACAACTAAATGAGTCCAAAACATGCATTAAACGTACACTATGTAGACAAGCATATTATAAACTGGAAGATTATATCCTTAATAAAAATGGTTGACTAAATGCCGGTCCTGCTCCACAGCTACAGCCACTTTTGCCAACTAATTAGATTTTTTTTTGGTTTTATAAATATTGGAAGAAATGCTATTGCCCTTTTTGTATTCTTGTTTTTGTATTGTTTTTATTTTAATTTTATTTTTCTAATGTAGATTGTGATCATTTATTACCTTTTGTATTTGGAAAAAATAGCATTGTATAATGTAGAAGCACTTTCTTTTTTTCAAATTTATGAATGTGAAGTACCATGGAGCATTTTTATTAGGTTACATTTTTTTTGACATTACGAGCATAGCAGTTGAGAGTTTGTCATGCTCACCCAAATGTCTTGCTGATGGTGGCACGTGTTATTGGGTCATTCGGTTCCCTTCAAAATGTGTGAGCTGAGTGGGGCTGATGCACGCATCATGCTCGTGAACGGATGCCGTCAGTTGAAACTGGTCATCTCTTAGCTGCCAATGGCTTAATTCAATTTCTATCTTTTAATTAGTTTTATTTTTTATTACTTATCTACATTGTGCTCACATAATAGAAGCAACAAAAAATATGTAACCAATATTATATGTAACTCACAATATAATTTAAAAGAGTGTCCATGGAGTTTCTTACACGTTCTTCTCCATAGAGATCTACGCTTTGGAACGTGCAATTTAGCTTCACTTATTTTTTGTACTGACCTACATTTGACTATTCAAAAGCGCCTGTAAATGGTCTATTTGAAATAAATGCATTTGACTTTGACTTTTTTGACTTTATCACTGGAACAATATTACTATACTATAGAAGATTATACAAAATTATTTTTAGTATTATATGCGAAACCTGAATATAGTTTTTTCAGAATCAGTAACTGAATCGATTCCAAAATTTTTTACACCATGTTAACTACTAAATATTAGGTATAACTTAATAAATATATACACAAACTGAAAATAATATATGTACAAACGGGTAGAAATAAAACTCATAGGGCATCAATAAATTCGTCCACATCGATGTCAATGGGAGATGTGCCCAGAACGCTGGCAGCATTACCACGCTGGATGGCAATGCTGATTCGTTGACCGAAGAAAAGCCCAGCCCTCTGGTCACGTGAAGAGTCGACCAGCTGTTTGCTGATATCCCGAACAACTCGATGAGCGCTCGGACCCCATGGCCCTAGTGTTTCAACCCCAAACGGCTCAAATATATAACCTCCGATGAGGTTATTATATTTACGCCGTTTGAGGTTTTCTGCACCTGCAGCAGCCGCCCCAGCACAGCCCGCCGTACTCAGAAGATGGGATGGCGCAAGGGTGTCGACACATGTTGCATCCCACACCAAAGGCCTACCCACCATGTTATATTTTTTCCTAAAAATATTTACAAAAGGTCACAAGTTGGACACCACAGATACTAAGTACAACACGGGTCACGTCAGGTCATAGCGGGCATTAGGCGCCAGCGCACAGCTGGATGCGGGAGTAAAATAACCCCTCATTCGTCCGGATGGCCTGGTGATATTTGTGCGGAAAACCAGCTAACATAACAAGCTTATAACTTTGTGATTTTTCATGATACAGTTTTTTTTTTTTTTTAGGTGGGAAAATCGGAAAATCATCTTATGACAAATCCCGCTCTTGGGCGGAGCGCAAAATAGTGTCAGACTTTTACTGACTAAAAACCCACTCCTGTTCCTTCTTTGCCTTCGTCCCAGGGCCCCGGGTTTCACTTTCACACTACCCGTGGCCCCAGTAGGCTTCGACCCTGTTGGGCCCCTACGATTTGCTGACATCTGAGCTGCCCTGAGGCGCGCGTGGAGCAATACGCGCCGTCGACGACTTGGGCTCGGTCCGGACGGTTACCGGACGATCGGACGGCGAGCCACCCATTGCTCGCCGTCCGCAAGCCCTCGCCTACGGTGGCCGGAAATCGGGATCGGAATCCCGGCGGCGGTTGGGGCGTGAGGACCGTTGCCTCACGCGATCGGCCGCCTCCTTTGCTAGCATTACTGCTTCGCAGAAGGAGGCGACCGCCTGCCACTCCTCCTCGCCCCGGACCATGGGCTGTACCAAGGCCCGGCGCGAGAGATCGCCGCCGCCGATCGCCCCCACGAGGACACGGCGTTGCTCTGCCCAAGCAGGGCACACCTCCACCGTGTGCTCCACCGTGTCCTCCGGGCGGTCCACACAGTGGCGACACCCGGGCGTCGCTTCCGCACGAATCCGGTGCAGGAACTTCCCGAACTTACCGTGTTCGGTGAGAACCTGCGTCATGTGGAAGGTGAGGACGCCGTCAGGTCTTTCCAACCACGCCTCAAAGAGGGGACTTACCGCCATAATTGTGGCGTGCCCATTCATGATACAGTTACGAAATTTTGTACATATATTCTTTACATAAAAATACTAGACACATGTTTAGGGTTTCGCATACCTATACTAAAACTTATGTTGTATATTAATTAAAAAACAATATAATCTTCTATACTACTCCCCGCTCTGTTTCTGCTGCACCCGGATACAGCCCCGCTGACCTTTAAATCCATTTTCTTTGCGAAATATTGATTGATTAACATAATTATGCTATGCTATTCTGAAGAACATTTAACCAGCATTTTTTTGTGTAAACATATTTCTAAAGATTGTTGTATTTTTTTTTTGCCGTTTGGCAAAAAAAAATATAGATAAAAACAAGCGAAAAAATATCATGATAAATATTTTTTTTTAGACAAAAGTATTAATCACACGAAAAAATCATATGTTGATAATGTAGTACATGAATCATTCTATGATAAACATTTTTTTTTTCAAATCTTTTAACCCAGCCGTTACCGAGGAGTAGGCATCAGATAGTCACTGTTTTATGGCACTGCTCGGGTGCTAGGGCCTTAAATAGGTTACTTCTAGGCAAGCGTGCTCCATCGTCGGCCACATAGTTGCTTACCATCAGGTGAGGTAGTGGCCAAGGGAGGAAGTCTATCAACGATTAAAAAAAGTTCTCACGAAGATTTCCTCGAGGTCACCGGGACGGAGTTGTGAAAACCAAGTCAGACTGTCCTGTTCAAAACGGAATACATGGACCCGTATCTGTGGGAAAATCCACAATCAATCAATGATCAAAGGGTCATCAAGTTTGTAAATAAATATGATATAAGTGGATTTTCCCAACTGGTCATCACTCTGATAACTTGATGACCCTTTGTTTATGTCATGATAATATCAAAGATGTTTACAATTAAACAGTGTTTAATTAATCAGTAAGGCAAGCTATTTTTAAAAATAGTGAGTGTTTGACACTCACTATTTTTAAAAATATGGGTATGGACCTTTCCTCTTGAACGTCGTCATTATGTACATTATTTCTCGGCTTTCATAATTAAAAATATATACCTACTGTTTGTATTATATGCAATTTATTAGTTTATGTATTGTATATATGTAAATAGTACACCACGAATCAACTGCGTATCTTTTTTATCCTTCTCTGTCAAATCTAATTATAGGTTATCTGTAAAAAATCGCTTTTAGCGATAAGATAGATAGATTTAATGATACTATTTTTCATTTTATATTTATCTGTTATTTATTTATTATTTCTACCACAGTGTTGTCTCTTTTAACCCAAAGGTTGACTGGTTGAGAATGCCTTGTTGCATTAAGTCCGCCTATGTACCGCTACTGTACATGAAGTTTAAATAAATAAATAAGACCGCCTAATTTTAAGTTCCTAATATAATTTTTATTTTTGGTGTACAATAAAGAATATATCCTCGTATCCTACGAATAGTGCCCTAACGAACATAGGGGCTTTCTTTTTTTATTGCATAATCCAATTATTCTGCTCATCATACCACATAATAATATAACTAGTTCAACAAAACAATTAAAAACCGTACTGGTTATCAAATAATTAGGTTTTCTAAAAAACCACAATTTTAAGCACTACGTTTTCATCGAAGAAAAAAGCTACCATCGCCGTCGCGCCCTCTTTCTTCGCGAGTAGTGAGGGTGCGCGGGCGGGGAGAGAGCGTACTAGCGCCGGCCGCTAGGCCACTAGTCGGCGGAACGCGTTTTGTTAAATTGTAGTATTGAATACGTTCAAATATCATAACATCAACGAGTTTGTACTTAATTAAGTCATTCTAATCACATAATGCGAAGTAGTGCTGGACTTGAGCAATAAGTTACATTATGCCTTTTATCTGCGGAAGAATAAAAGACAAAAGCAAAATTTGAAACATAGAAGAAAGACACAAACGTAATTAGGGCTTCGTCTCGCAATATAGCCATTCCATAGAACACGGCCATAATCACCATTATGGTTTTTTTCTATATCCTCGATATTGAAAATTGATTAACACAACAGAGAATGAACCAAAACCTTGGACATCGCCGCCGAGTTGCTAGCCTGTCGGTTTTCTATCGTTTAAATCTCGGTAAAGGAAACATAGTACCATAATTTGTGATTTCCTTTAGAAAAATATAACGGTTTTTTTAATACACATTTCAACTAGTTAACTGCTGGGCCCAGAAGTCCCCTTCTCCTTTGGGTCATATTTTCATAAAACAATAAAAAGTCGATGAAAAAAATCCACAGGGCATGAGAAGTGTTTAGGGGTCTGAAAGGATAGCAGATGACCCTTCCCGTTGACCATTTCAATTTGGCACACGATGCACCAAACACCCTGTATTATGTTATCTTCCTTTACATAATAAGTGGTATCCTTTCGTAACTTTTTCTACTTGAATATCTCGATTTTTTTCTCCAGAGTAGTAAGTGTTAATACTCGTATAATTGGGCGAGGGTTTTCTGACTTTTTTCCGATTCGCCTAAGTTCTTAAATGTCGCTGTACGATATTTTGATTGATAATTGATTTGTTATAAAATCAATAATGGTATTTTCTAAGTTTGAATAGAGATTTTCCTGTTCACCATTACCAAATATCACTATATTTCTTCTTCTTGCTGTTTTTCCAGCAGACTCAATCTTTCAATTCTTAACCAATTCTTAATTCTTTATTGTACACAAAAACATAATATAATATATTGACATACAAACAGTTCATGTACAAAGGCGAGCTTAACTCAGCAATGAGTTTTCTCCCAGCAAACCTTCTAATCAATCAATCAATCAATCATACGAATCAAACCCAAACCAATCATCGAATTATTCAATCTTTGTTCTTGTTTATCTACTCTTTGTTTTAAGTAATCATACTTTTCCTCCCATTCGTTATGTTTAACATCAAGTAATTTACTTATGTTTTCTGTAACGTTTTCTGTAACCTGTGCGCCATTTTCCTTGGTTGTATTTTTTTGTTCGTCTAATTCTTTCTGGATTAAGCGTAGAGTAGCCAAAACTTCGTCAATATTTATTTATTTACGTTACTGCTTATTTCGTAATCAATAATAATGATTTATTCCTGTCGGTGAATTTATTAGCTATAATGTTTTTTCTGAACTTTTAGTTATTCTATTCGACACTAGATGGCGACTTTAATTCCTGTGCAGATAGATAGATATATATCGTCGTATCCTACGAATTGGGGCATAACTGCATAATAGCAACTTTTTAGGAGACACTTTTTTGTGTTTATTTAAATTAAATATTATCCAATATGTATTAGTGATTTCATATAATGTGTATTGATATATTCTTAAGATTCGGCTAGGATTATCTTCAATATAATAATCTTTATATTTTAAATACATTTTATCCCATAAATACTCATTCTCTGTTGTGTTAATCAATTTTCAATATCGAGGATATAGAGAAAAACCATAATGGTGATTATGGCCGTGTTCTATGGAATGGCTATATTGCGAGACGAAGCCCTAATTACGTTTGTGTCTTTCTTCTATGTTTCAAATTATGTTTGAATATTTAATAACAAAAAGATATGGATATGGACAAAGAAACGATAGAGGACAAAAATTGATAAACTTTGCTTTTGAAAACAAGCTAATGATTATTAACACTTTGTTCAAGAAAAAACTAAGTCGTAGATGGACATGGCGTTTTTCTAAACGGACAGCATAAAAATGAAATTGACTACAAAACTACCAATTAACCAAAAATATTTCAAAACAGAGATTTTAAACTTAAATCACTCATCAGATCACAGGTTAGTCAGAAGCACAATTATACTTTTAAAACCACAAAAAAGTAGAGCGACGTATTCAAATAATCAAAAAACACTAAAAAATTTAAAGGAATAATTTTTTACCAAAAACACCTAAAAAATCAACTGTCACACTGTCCCAATGAAGATTCCGTTCAAAATTGTTATGACTCACTAATACAAGCCATAAAACAAAGTCTGGAAACAGCAAAACAAACCAACCCGTCAACTACAAAACATAAAGTTTTATCAGGAAGAACACTATCGTTTATAAAGAGAAGACAATTACTCCAAAAGATCAAAAATAAATCCCGCACCCAAAAAAACAAACTGCCTACGAGGTTGTTATATTTTCGCCGCTTGAGGTTTTCCGCTAGTTAAGTGCTTTTGAAATAATCGTATAAAACTTATTGTCCATTGAAAAAATAAATAGGTAATATTTTTCTTTGTTTATATAGTGCAAAAAAATGTTGTCAAAACATGCTATTTTTTACAAGTGGTTGAAAGAAAGCTCAAGTACTTATATCATCATTTCAGCCGAAAGACGTCCACTGTTGCACATAGGCCTCCCCCAAAGGTCGCCATAATGACCGGTCCTGTGCGTCTCGCATCCTTCGTATTCCCGCGACACTCACCAGGTCATCGGTCCACCTTGTGGTCCCAACGCTGCGTCTTCCGGTACGTGGTCGCCATTCCAAAACCTTTCATCCCCATCGACCATCTGTTCTGCGAGCAATGTGCCCTGCCCTTAACTTAAGTTTGGCAATTCTTCGGGCTATGTCTGTAACCTTGGTTCTCCTGCGGATATCTTCATTTCTGACGCATAGCCCTTTCCATTGCCCTTTGAGTGACTTTAAGCCTTCTGATGAGGCCCATTGTAAGCGACCACGTTTCGGAGTCATATGTCATCACTGGTAACACGCACTGGTCATAAACTTTCGTCTTGAGACACTGTGGTATATTGGACGAGAAGACACTACGCAGCTTCCCGAACGCTGCCCAGCCGAGTCGGATTCGACGATTGACCTCTTTCTCGAAATTAGACCTACCCAACTGGACTGACTGTCCCAGGTAAACGTAGTCGTCCACAACTTCGAGTGTAGAGTCTCCGATCTTGATAGGAGTGGGTGCTACATGGATGTTTACCATGACTTTGGTTTTGTCCATGTTCATTTTAAGTCTCACTCTTTCGGAAGCTTTACTGAGGTCAACGAGCATTGTACTGAGCTCCTCCGTAGTCTCAGCCAGGACTACTATATCTTCGGCAAATCGAAGGTACTTATATCATTCATATTAATTTAAAAATAATAATTTAAGCCTTTTAATTCCCAAAAAATAGTACATTTTGTTTTTAAATATCTTTATTTATTTATGGTTTATTTATTGGGTACCCATTTAAGGGTGAAGGCCTCCTCCATCTTTCACCATTTCTCTCTATCTTGTGCCATGTGCCGTCTCTCTGTCTAGTCCAAGTGGGGTTGACTGCTGCCACGATGTCGTCGCACCTCCAGCGCCAGAGTCTGCTTTGGAGGCGTGATAAATCGCGAGGGTACCATTGAAAACTCTTTCACTCCAGCGACCATCTGTGACTCTGGCTACATGCCCTGCCCATTGCAATTTCACGCTAGTTCTACAGCATCTATTAATTTTGTGTGCAGTCTTATGTCTTTGCTCCTCATTCGGTCTCTTAGTTTAATTCCTAGCATCCTCCTCTCCATTGCTCATTGAAAAGCTTTAAGTTTATTTGTAACAGCTTTTGTTAGTGTCCAACTTTGACATCCGTATAGTAGAGTAGGTAGGTTCATTTTTATGTTACTATTGGACTTGTTTGACATAAATGAGCATGGTAGTTGAGAGTTTGTCATGCTCACTCAAATGTCTCACTGATGGTGGCGCATGTGTTGGATCATTCGGTTCCCTTCAAAATGGTTGAGCTGAGTGGTGCTAATATTAGCATCGTGTTCGTGAACGGGCGCTGTCAGTTGAGACTGGTCAACTCTTAGCTGCCAGTTGCTATTTTAATATCTATATTTAGTTTTTATTTTTACTTTATTTACATTGTTCTCACACGACAAGAAACATGTAACAGAGATATTTGTAATTACAAAACATGATTGAAAAGAGTGTCCATGGAGTTTCTTGCACATTCTTCTCCATAGAGATCTACGCTTTGGAATGTGCAATTAGCATCTTTTTTTTTTCTGACTGACTAACTTCATGACATTTCAAAAGTGCCTGTAAATGGTTTATTTGAAATAAAATACTTTGAATATTTGAATCTTTGTAGTATGATAGTATGCTTAGCTTACTTTTTCAGGCGGGTAGAAATACGTAACTTAAACCGGTTGGTTTAGAGAAACAAATGCTTTGCCTTTGATAAATATAGTTGTCTACGTATTATATTTGTGTTTCTTGTATCGTCGTTGGTACTCTTACGCTGTTATTCATTATGCACGTTTTTTCAGTGTTCATGTAAATACCACTTTTTCGGCTCTTTTCATCTAAGGTATGCTGAAGTAGCATCCGCTAAAGATCTGCGTGTGTTTCGCTTATGAGAACTATATCGTCTGCGAAGCGGAGGTGATTCATGAACTCGCCATTTATGTTTATTCCTCTATTCTGCTAATTAAGCTGTCGGAATATGTGCTAAATAAATTTGAATATGAATTAGAGAAAACTGCATCAGTTAAAAGAGCATACAAAAAATTGGATTCAAGTAAAAAATGGATTACACAACTGACAATCTAATAAACCAGATACCTGTAGACATCAGATGTTCAGATAATAACAAAAACATAAAGCGCAAGTTGAAGGAGTACTATATTCAATTAATTGGACCTTGACAGTTTATAGCGCGTTGACCAATTGTCAGGTTGTGGCACGCTGAGACAGTCCTCAGGGGTCTAATTGTGTGCCTTTTTCTAAATTTAAGGAAAACCCTCGTTTCTATAAACAAATAAAAAAAAAACAAAAAATAGATATCAAATAACAGACAGAAATCAAATATTAAAATTACCCACAGACTTTTAGACTAAATTATTTGAATATCCAGTTTCACACAAAACTCTGACCAGTAAAATAGAGCCTGTTGTAGAGTTCTGGAATTTTTGGAGAGTGAAATAAGTTACTGTATCCAAAAACTAAAAATAAACAAAACACTAACTAACAAAAAATAACGAATGCTATCATATATATTAATTTTTGCAATTATAACCTTGCTTTATAAAACCGAAGATCCAGGTAAAAAGGACAACAACAGACCATTGAGTATGCTACAGACGCTCTACAAACTATTTACCAGTTTACACAAAGGATTTCAAGGGCCTTGGACGAGAGTCAACCTAGAGGACAAGCAGAATTCAGATCAGGCTTCTCTACAAACGACCATTATATTCACAATCACACAGGTAATAGAAAGATATAACGAACACAAGAAAGACCTCTATGAAATATATCCATTTTTCTATTTCCCCATATTGCAACTACTGATATAGATAAGAATAGTTAATTCCAAAATCTACGAATTGCTGCAATTAAACTTGATAAGGCTTCATTATAAATGATTGATCGATTCTTGGAAAACTCATTCAATAGTTCACTTCAACACAAACTACAATGTCAGCCAAGGTGATCTTCGTCCTCTGCACTCAGGTGATCTTCATCCAGGTGAGAAACTGTTTACTTATTTCTTTCATTCATGTTTTAGGATGCTGAATGCATAATGTGGCCGCTCATGCCACAATTAGTAACCTGTATAAGAATGGCATGGATGTTTTATAATAAAATTATTATCTCCCCTGTAAACCTCAGATTATAATGCACTTACAATTCTTCCCAAGTTTCTTATTATCAATGGAATTGTAATTTTATCAAAAGCGATACAAACTCACATTACATTACGTGATCGATTAAACAATCAAATGTCATATTTTGCTGGTACAGACATACTCGTATTTACTAATACAATAATTTCTTATTCACAGACTGCGTTCATTTCATGTCTTGGTCGTGGAGCTATCGCCGCTCCTACTCTTATTGCTCCAGGATGTGCTGGTAACGGCTGGGCTGGTAATGGATTGATTAGTAATGGTCTGATCGGTAACGACTGGGCTGGTAAATGAGCCAACAATGGCTTGATTGGCGATGGTATCATTGGTAACGGTTAGGTTGGCAATGGATTGGCTGCTCTAGAGATCATTCCCACCAGTGGTGGTGCACTGCCTGTCTCCAGTGTTTCTACAATCGCTCCCAGTGGTCTCTCTGTAGCGTCAGAGAATATGTTTGAAGGTGAGCTCTCCGTGGCTGGTGAGCTACCGTTTGTGAGTGCTGTGGCTTTGTGTTTGTACTGCTATGGAGAGCATCGTTCCTTCTGCTGCTGCATATGCACATGGCGCAACGGATGATTATGGGCTCGGCGCTGGCTATGGTCATGGTGCTGCTGCCATCGCTCCTGGTGCTCTCGGACTCAGCTATGGAGGCCGTGGTTGTGGATGTAGATGTTACTAAGAATGAAAATAAAAAATATCTGTCTCCTAGTTAATTCGGTAAAATGATTCAATAAACTGATTTGCAATTTATTATGTTGTATGTGAATTTCTAAATACCCAAGGCCCTTGAATATGAAAATATGTATGCTAGTACTTAAATTTGATTCAGTTTCGTAGGAGGAGAAGTAAAACATGCTGTTTCTTGATAAATCATTTATTAGATTGTATAGAGAGCTACATGAAAAAAAAAGGAACGAAACAAAATATAATTCTATAACACACACCCAATGAAGAAACAAGTACTGACGTGCTAAATGGGTCCAGTTTTTTTTTAAATTGATATATACTAGTGGTTGACTGCGATCCCACCTTATGGTAAGCAGTGATGCAATCGTTGGTGGAGAAACGCACTAGTATATTAAGAGCCTATTCATTTTAACCTTGAAGACATTTAAATCAAAATCGAAGTGGAAGACCGCAGCAGGCCAATTATTCAGCTTAGCGTGATGCGGTCCGTACGTCATGATCATCATCATCATTTCAGCCGAAAGACGTCCACTGTTGGACATAGGCCTCCCTCAAATGTCGCCACAATGACCGGTCCGTACGTGTCAGCAACAAACTAAGGAGTGGAATTCCCTCCGGTGTCTTTGTTTCCTGATAACTACAACCTAGGGGTCATATCATCGCTTACCAGCAAGTGAGATAGTTGTCAAACCCTTTGTTCTGAATGACTCTCTGATGGATCAACGTACAGCCGATCGTATAGACCTGAAACTTGGAGAAGATATTCTTTGTATGACGTAAGCATTCAATAATAAAGGATTTTTCGAAAGTATAACCCTAAGGGGGTGAAAAAGAGAGGCAAAGTTCGTATGGGACAACGTGATTCCTTAGTCCAATCTACTTCAAATTTTGCATAAACATTCTTTAACAGAATTACTGGAAGACTAGTTACGTATTTTATTGAAATTCATCCCCTAAGAGGATAAAACGGGGGATCAAAGTTTGTATGAAGAAACCAAATTTCACGCGAGTGAAGCTGCTAGCAGAAGCTAGTGCATAATAAAATAAAAACGATTGAAAGTGAACTAAAACAAATACGCCAATATAGAACTAAAGATGGCTCTGCTAGACCTGAGGGGAAAGATTTGATTGAAATTAAGCATTGGAAGGGCGAGTGAATGAAAAGCTAAAGAGCATGTAGTACTGGAACCATAATATCTGAGTATTCCTGCGAAGACATACAGGGTGACAGTTGAAATTCTTCTAAACTGGATTATTTTTAGATTTTTTTTTGGCGACCGCGTACCATAAGATGCTGCGTTGGAAGATCTTCCACAAGGTGGACCGATGACCAGGGGCCCAAGTCTGCTATTTTTATAAATTCGTCATTCCAACACGATCCCATTGTCATTTTGCTAAAAGTTCGTAATCTGATAATTCATAATGGTCGATCATTGATCGGTCAATGGTCTCATAATAGAGTTGTGGTAGAACGACTATATTGAGCTTATTAAAAGCAATGACGTTCTAATGGTAGGTCACTGATCAAACATAACATAACATAACATAATCAGCCTTTTTTAATGTTCCCACTGCTGGGACTCAGGCCTCCTCTCTCTAGGAGAGGGAATGGGCTGTAATCCACCACGCGGGCCCAGTGCGGGTTGGTACTACACTGATCAAAAGAACTATCCAAATTTTAGCAGATTACCGCATACGTCAGATATTCATTTGCCATTATGTACGAGATTACCATTTCTTTCAATGGAGTGTCAGTGGTGGACCATTGGACAGTCATAATGATGCCATTATATTAGTAGATTACCAAACTTGTCAAAATCAACAAATTTGATATCAATGATAGACCATTCTGACACTATTGTAATAGCAGACTTGAGGCCCTGGTAAGGGTCGCGGGAAACCGATGGATGTGAGACGCTCAGGACCGTTCGTTGTGGTGATAGTTGGTGGGAGGCCTATGTCCAACAGTGAGTCTTTCAGCTAAAACGATGATGACTTTGTTTTTTATTACGGTAAAAGTCGTATTGTTTACCGTAGTGAAACCTAACGCTTGCACCATTTAACAACACTCTAAGAGTTTTCTAAACATATTTACAAGTTCCCGCAATTTACGGGAAAGGAGTAGGTAGATGACTTGCCAAGGTGGCTAACGAGAATGGTTAAAGTGTCATTCTTATTGCTTTCACATCTAGTACCCTCGTAACCTTCAGCACATTCACAGTAAGGCTCATCCTCCTCATTGAGGAAACATACGCCACTGTTCAGACAATATCCGAGACACGTGTTCACTTCACACCTCTCCCCGGTGTAACCAGCATTGCATCTGAAATAATGTGAAACAGTTTAATTTAACCAAGTGATTTTCATGTCGTGCCCATTCATCATCTTCCTGCCCTTGTCCCGTTTTATTTGGGGTCGGCGCAACACGTTTTTTTCTTCCATTCTATCCTGTCAACCGTCATGCTATCACTAACTTCCTTTTCTTTCATATCAATGTTCACACAATGCATCCATCTTTTCTTTGCCCTCCCTCTCCCTCTCCACCCATCCACAGTATACTCATAACTCATGTCGTGCCCATTAAATATTCAAATTTTTTCGCTTGTTGTTGTTGTTAATTGTTTGTTGAAGAGTCGGCCCTGGTATGAAAGGAACGAAGGAACAGGAGTGGGTTTTTAGTCAGTAAAATTCTGATACACCCTCTTGCTCCGGCCAAGGCGTGTGTCAGAATTTCGCGCCGATGATTTTCCCACCGAAAAAAAATACCACTGCTAGGCGAAGGTCTCCCGCCTTTCCTCCCATTATTCCTGGCTATGGGTCACTACTTGCCAGTTCCTTAGGAAGACTCCTAAGTCGTACATATATGGTAATTCAGTAATACATGCCCCAGTCGGTAACACACTTGCAAAACTAAGCAACGCATTTAAAATTTGGTGCTTATTTGAGCCGATCTGATTAGTTTTTAGGGTTCCGTTCCTCAAAAGGAAAAAACGGAACCCTGATAGGATTACTTTGTTGTTCGTCTGTCTGTCTGTCAAGACCCTTTATGTCGGGAACGCGTGGAGGTATCGAGTTGAAATTAAAATTATATACTTAAGTCTGCGGTCTCTTGAAGTTGTGAAAAAATTAAATGTCTAAGTTAACGAAAAAAAAAAGATACAGCCGTTTATGTCGCAAAAAACGTATACATCGACACTCTTGAGGGAAACACATTTCATAGCGTACTTCCCGTTGATCCAGAGTCCTGAAATTTGGCTTAAAGCAAGGTCTAATAGCACAGGTACATAAATAAATCTGAAACCTATAAATTTGTTGTTATATCACAACAAAAAAAAAAAAAAATACGATTCGGAAAAATCTTCGAGACTCCATTCGGGAATTTAACTGTTTACTTATGTAATTTTGCACGGAACCCTCAGGGCGCGAGTTTTTTAATAATGACGGCGATGTAAACTATAGAACGCAAGATTAACTTGCGTGAGCAATTTTAAATGCGTGTCTTTTTTTTAGGAGGGAAATCATCTAATTACACCTCCCGTCAGACTTTTATTGTCTAAAATCCACTCCTGTTCCTTCTTTGCCTTCGTTCCAGAGCCCCGGGTTCACTTTCGCACAATCCATGGCTCCAGTAGGCTTCGGCCCTACTGGGCCACTACGGTTTTCTGACATCTCCTTGAGGCGCGCGAGGAACACTACGCACCGTTGACGACTTGGTTACCGGACGGTCGCACGGCGAGCTAAAAGCGAGTCTTAGTTTTGCAAGTGGTGCACTTACCGACTAGGGCACGTATGCCTGGTTTACACTATTGTTATTTACTTTTCATGATTAAACTGTTATAAAAAGCCCAACAAGATAACTAAGCAGAAGTTATTTATTAGCTTGGATAGAAAATGTTTTACCTGCACTCAGGAAGCCCTTCATCATTGAAGCTACAGTTGCCTTGCATACAATGGTTTTCACAGTTTGACAGATGGCATCTTTCCCCGGAATAACCAGCGATACATCTGAAATAGTAAAAATGTGAAACATTGTTCTTTGTCAAAAACTTTCAAATATCAGTCATCATCATCATTTTAGGTCTCCCTCAAGTGTCACCACAATGAACGGTCCATCAGGTCTACCTTCTAGTGTCTTTGATTTTGATAGGAGTAGGTGTCACATGACTTTGGTTTTGTCCATTACTATTTTAAGATCCACTCATTCGGAAACGCTACTGAGGTCATGAAACATTGTGCTGAGTTCCTCCGTAGTCTCAATCTCATGACTACTATGTCATCGGCAAACTGAAGGTGAGTAATGTACTCACCCACATACACACATTAATGCCTAGCCCTTTCCATTCCAGAGCCTAAGCCAGAAGATATCCTCCATTGTGGTCGTGAACAGTTTCGGAGAAACGATGCCTCACAGTCACACCCCGCTAAAAGAGGATAGGTTTCAAGGTTTAGTCCTAAATTCGGACTGACGTTTACGTACAAACACTTCGGCACTTCGATGTACCGATAGTCAATCTGGGATCGTTGACTGTAGCACAGCCCAAGTCTTGATCGAATCAAAGGTTTTCTCGTAGTCCACAAACGCTAAGCAGAAAGGCAGATTATACACCTCGGTCTTCTGTATAACCTGCCGCACCGAATGCATGTTTGGTCTACAGTGCTAAAACCTTTTCTGGAACTAGCTTGTTCGGGAGGCTGGAAGTCGTCGAACTTGTGCGTGAGACGATTTGTGATATCTCAGGAAAACAGCTTACAGATATGGCTCGGAAGTGAGATGAGCCTGTAATTCTTAAGCTGGGTATTGTCGTCCTTCTTAAAGAAAAGTATCATCACATCATCCTCTGCTCCATGCCCGTGGCGATTTTCCCTCGAGTATGACGGAATCAAATAGCTCCTGAAAGGCCTAAGGATCAGTTTTTCACACGCCTTCAGGAGTTTGGCCGTAATTCCGTTGTTGGGGGCAGAGGATGTAAATAATTACACAACACAATGGTCACGCTTGAAAGGCCTCAGCCATTTATTTAACACGTATAAATAACAAGACTTCACATAACACGTGTAAATACTTTCACATAATCGAGTCCTTTACGTACATACGCGTGACGCTAACTCACAAATAGTTCACAGTTACTTTACAATACTTCACTGACTCTAATACGTTAGATAACTTAGGAAATCTGGAAATCTAGGGCCGCTCCAGGAGCGTAGGGTGCCAAGACAAACTGTCGTAGTGACGCTTCAAGTCGAACTGCAGAGAGAGAACGTCGTCTTCAAGGAAAGTGTAGCTTAAGTACCTTTTCAGCCGGTCTCAAGTCGTGGGAGAGAGTCCCTATCCCTCTCGTCCTGTTCCCTAATCCTGTTGAGGCCGGCTGACGTACACCTCCCGACCCCCGCATACAGCAAGCACACTATTGGTCATCAATAGTGGCGTGATTTTCTCCGTTGTAATCTACCAATAGAAATCCAGATTATTCTTAACGGTTTTTCTGCGCTATTTACTTCTAAGAACCGCATTATGTACTTCTAAGAACTCAGTAGATAGCCTTATATACTATCCCTGTAGCCGATTGGACAATAGTCTGGCCTCTGATTGGCTTGCCCTCATTATGTACAGCGCGTATGTACATACGTTACGCATCTATGAATGACGTAATGTTGATTATATTTAGTGATTCTAAATTACATGCTCGTGTTCGTAACAGCCTCCCCCCGGCATAGCAACGCGAGCCTAACTTCCATCGGCCAGGACAACGAGCCTTCTAACTGGGCGTCTGAAAACGCCTCCACGCGTCTGTACCTCAGCGCTGCGTATGACACCATCAGGTCCTTGTATGGTGCGAACTATCTTCCCATATGGCCATACATTTCGCGGCAGTTGACCATCCGCAATGACTACTATATTCCCCGGTGCGAGTTGCGTGCGTGAATGTCGGACGTCGCCGCGCGGTGTCAACGTTGGTAAGTATTCGTTTATCCAACGAGTCCAGAACTTGTCCGCTAGCGCCTGTGTTGCGCGCCATGTCTTTCGATCGGCGACGTCGCACTGCCCTGTGGTTGGTAGTCCAGTAGCCGAGTCTAATAAGAAGTGGTTCGGCGTGAGCGCCTCCTCGTCGCCAGGTTCGACACTTACGTGAGTGAGGGGTCGTGAATTGACGGTGTGCTCGTACTCGATTAGCAACGTGGAAAGTACCTCCTCCTCTGGTGCGCGTTCCTTCAACACGGCCGACAATGCCGACTTTACACTTCTTATCAGTCGTTCCCACGCGCCAACCTGATTTGGGGCCCCGGGGTCAATGAACCGCCATTCCATATCTTGCTTAATTGCGAATTCATTGAGGTCATTCGCCCACTGCTTATATGCCTGTTGGATTTCAACGTCGGCTCCTCGAAAATTAGTCCCGTTATCGGACATCATAGTTTTAGGCCATCCGCGCCTAGCCGCCATTCTTCTTAGCGCTAATATAGCTGAATCGATGTTCAAACTTGGCAACAACTCTATATGTATTGCTCGCGTGACAAGACAGGTGAACAACATACCCCATCGTTTTTCATGCCGTCTTCCTATTGTGACTGTCATTGGGCCGAAACAGTCTACTCCGCAACGGGTGAACGACCGCAGGTGGGTGTCCAATCGTTCAATAGGTAAGTTCCCTTTTACGGGCCGTATTGGCGGCTTCCTTCGTCGCTTACATATCACGCAATCTCTTATCAGTGCGCGCACTGTCGGTCGAACCTTTAAAATCCAAAAGCGTTCCCTCGCTTTGTTCACTATATATTCACGTCCCGCGTGATGATCCCGTTCGTGAATCTGACGTAAATATAGTGACGTCATCGGATGTTTGCCTTCCAAGATGGGTGGGCACTTCCTATCTTGAGAAACGTTCGCGGCATTTATGCGACCGTTTAAACGAATGACGTCGTCTTGAAAAATCGGGTCCAATCGGTAGAGTCGACTGGTCCTGTCTACTCTCCTACCTACAGCGAGTCGCGCTATTTCCGCTGGAAAACACTCCCTCTGAGCCTCCCTTATCAGTAGCAGTTCAGCCTCCTGTTTGTGACGCAACGTCAACCGAGTAGCGCGTTTGCGGCATTTGTCGACGAACAGCAGGACATACGCAGTCGTTCGTAGTAATCGTTCGTAGGACGAAAAACGAGTCGTGTCGACGAGGCTGGTGATGCGCGCTATGTGCGCGACGATCTCATCACCCCCCTCTCCCTGCGCGATCTCCGTTGGCTAGATGTGTTCTGGTCCGCCCAGGAAGAGGGGACCAGTGGACCATCTGCTGTCGCTTTCCAGTTGTATCATTTCGGACCGACTTGCGTCATCGGCTACTTTGTTCGTGTACCCTTTTTCCTTGAGGTCATTGACCTGTGACACGTGTGCTTTTTTGAAGTCAGCTGACTTATCCATTTTCCTTTCAATGGTGTCGAGTCTACGAAAGGTCATATCGTGACTCGGTGGTAGGTGTGGCTCATCACTCCGCCACGGCAATCCTACCTCATGGTGACCGTTGACCAGCCGAGCAGTCTTCGTGAAAATATCCTGCGCCCGTTCGTCTGCCAGCACTGTTCTCGGCTGGTAAACTATCCCCTGAGCGTCGATCGAGATATGCGATGTGGTGAGGTCCTTTAACTCTTCGCAATCCTTGGATATTTCCTGTGGGTGCACGTGCAATGCTATCCCGCTACTCGCCTCGAATTCAGTTACGCGCCGTGGTACCGTTCCGTGGACCACCCATCCTAGCTGCGTAAGTGAAGCGGCTGGCTCGTTCTGCCGTCCCGTGAGCAAAGTTCGCGACACTATCAAATGCCAATTATCGGCGCCTATCAATAGGCGTGGCTTCGCATTCTCGTAACACACGTCACGTGCAGGTATACGTTTCATGTGTTCGCAGCGTAGATAGCTCGCTTTCACGGTCTGACTGATTATATTTAAGCGTTTAACAGTACGCGCGCGTATGTTAAAACACTCTGAGCGTTTTCCCTTGATACCTATCTCCACGCAGCGACTGTCGTTCTCTTGCCGCGTGGCCGTAATCCCATGGACGCGTAACGCTCGTTTAGTTCCTTTCGCGCCCATTTCGTTAGCTATCTCTTCGTCGAGTAGCGTAACAGTGGAGCCCTCGTCCAGTAACGCATGCGTCTCTATTTCCTTGCCATTTGGCCCTCGCAACGTTACTGGGCATACTTTGAGTAACACCGCGCTCATTTCGCTGCCGGCATGGGCAGATGCGGTGGTCGCCGATTCTTCCCTCACGCTCCCGCTCCCACAGTTGGTGGAGGCGCTAGCCGCGTCCGACGTTCGGTCGGCGGTGTGGAGTAGCCTATGGTGCGATCTACGACATTCCTGCTCTCCGCACTTCCTCGCGGTACACTTGAATCGACGATGTTTACTCGCCAGACATTTGAAACATGCTCCAGTTTCCTTGGCCCATTCCCATCTTTGTTGGACCGTCATGTCACCAAGTTTCTTGCAGCTTGGCGTGGCATGTCCCTCGCCACAGCACAAGCACGTCTTCTTAGCCCTCTCTCTCTCGTCCTCGTCAGGTCGCTCGGCGGCGGCGTACGTTGCGGGTACGCGCGCTTTGTTCTTCCTATTGACCGCTTGTGCTCTGGCGGGAGCTTGCTGACGCGTCGCTTCCTTTGAAGTCGTAGTCACGGTCGACGAGTACGCGTATCTTACGGCCCGATCAGCTTCCCTCATTAGGTAGCGCGACAGCGTAACGATCTCTGCTTCCACGCGACTACCATGCTCTTGGGCGTAATCACACCAACGCGCGCGCATGTGTGGGCTGAGCTTCTCTACCACGTGTCTGGACAGCATTGGGTTCTGTAGGTACCCCCTATCATCCAGACACGATAGCACGCTGACGATGTTCTGCAGCTTTTTCGCGAACGCGTTGAGTTCAGCGGCCGTCGTACCGAGTCGCGGTAATTTTCTTAATTCGTCGAGCGACTTGTCGATTATAATCTCGGGACGTCCGTAACACTGTTCGAGTGTATGCATTATCACGGCGGGGTCAGCAGCGGTGCAAAGTAGCGCGGACACGGTCTCTCTCGCTTCACCTTTCAGGCTGTTGCGTAGGCGCGCTAAGTTCTCTCCTCGTGAGAATCCATACTCTCGTGTCGAGTCTCGCATTGCTGACTTGAACAGCAACCACTCGTGCGGCGCTCCCGTGAAAATGGGCAACTCCATCGCTTGACGCGGCGGCGGTCGATAACGTGTCATCCTATTTAACGCGTCGGCTAGCTTATCGATATCTCGGGATCGAGATCGAGATCGAGATCTATGTCGCGACCTAGGCGGTGACCGCGACCTAGGTTCGCGGGGCTCCTTGTTCTCTACGCGGGGCGGCTCCTCCCTTGGAAAGTACGTGCGTTCTCGCTCCTCATACTGTGGCGTACGCGGCCTCGTAAATTCCTGCCTACCCCGGGTGCGCTCGGCTTCCTCCCCCCGTATGTGAACCGGGGCGGGTGCGCGTATCGCTGACGACGTTTGATCTATCGGAGTCAGCGATGGTAATTCCTCGTCCCCCGTAGGCTGCGCGCATTGCAGCCAATTCGTGATTCGATTATCGGTGTCCGCGACGTCCTGGGCTATTATCACTATCTCGATCTGTTTCCTCGCGAATGGTAGCTACATCTATCGCTAATCTCTTCTTAACCAGCTCGGCTTCGATTCGCAATTCCTGGCGGCGTATCGCGGCGAGGCGCTCCTCAGCATCTAATTCTGCTTGCCTAATGCGCAGTACAGCACTAGCGGTGGATTGGCGCGATCGTACGGATTGGACGGGCGACCTACTATTTATCCTATCAACGGCGGGCGCGGGCGCTGGGATGGCGGTCGCGGCGGCGCGGCGGTTGACGTTATAGCATCCATCGTAGTGTTCTCGGCTGTCGGCGCGTTCGTAGGCATTGTTGCAGGAACTGGTACAGACGTGGGAATCGTAACGCGGGGGTTAGCGCGTGATAATATTGTCGCGCGGGACGACGGTGACGCGGGGGGTTCTTCAAACACGCGGGCTTGCGTATCTTCGTTCTTCTGGCTTCTTGTAGTCGGCATCCTTCCTCCTTGGTTGGCACCCTAGCTCTATCAATGCCCTAGCGGCCCTATCAGATCTACCGGAGGGCCCTATGAGAGGGATATGCTCCGGCAGGGATGGAAAATGTGCAGGAATGGAAAGGTGGGGACTACCCTGCAGAGAGCTACACGCGCTACGAGGTGCTCAGCAACCGGTGGGAACGACCGGTTGCCTCGGCAGTGCCTACAGTCCGGCCCTCGCAACGTGCGCAGCCTTACAGGCGCAGTAGTGCTATTCAACCACGTTTGGTTGGCGACACCGCACAATATGTCGCACCGCCTTGAAACGGCGTTAACTCAGGCACGCACCTTTGACACCGTTAGGTGGCACGTACCTGAGCCGCGGTCCACCCGCTTAAAAGGTTCTTGACGCGACGGCGTAAAGGACCCGTGGATCCTTCTCTGCAGCTCGACACGACGGCTTGACACGACGACTTGACACGACGGCTTGACACGACGTTGGCGGCTCGAAGTTCCCGACGTGACGACAATCCTAAGCACCTGCTGGGTCGGACTTGCTGCGTTCCTGTGTTCCTTTTCTTTCTTGAGAATAGGTATTCTTCGTAACGTGACTTGCTGCGTTCCTTTTCTTACTTGAAAGCGTTCCTTTTCTTTCTTGAAAGCGTTCCTTTTCTTTCTTGAAAATAGGTTTCTTCGAAACGTAACTTGCCGCGTTCCTATTCTTACTTGCAGCGTTCCTGTTCGAGCTTGAAGTGTTCCCTTCTTCAATCTTCGACACCCAACTGTGTTTCTTCACGTCTCTCCAAAGACGCACAATAAGCCGCTCGATATTCCTTTACCAAAGGACCAAATATCCGGCTCTCGAAGGACCAAAGTTCCTCTGTTGAGGGCAGAGGATGTAAATAATTACACAACACAATGGTCACGCTTGAAAGGCCTCAGCCATTTATTTAACACGTATAAATAACAAGACTTCACATAACACGTGTAAATACTTTCACATAATCGAGTCCTTTACGTACATACGCGTGACGCTAACTCACAAATAGTTCACAGTTACTTTACAATACTTCACTGACTCTAATACGTTAGATAACTTAGGAAATCTGGAAATCTAGGGCCGCTCCAGGAGCGTACGGTGCCAAGACAAACTGTCGTAGTGACGCTTCAAGTCGAACTGCAGAGAGAGAACGTCGTCTTCAAGGAAAGTGTAGCTTAAGTACCTTTTCAGCCGGTCGCAAGTCGTGGGAGAGAGTCCCTATCCCTCTCGTCCTGTTCCCTAATCCTGTTGAGGCCGGCTGACGTACACCTCCCGACCCCCGCATACAGCAAGCACACTATTGGTCATCAATAGTAGCGTGATTTTCTCCGTTGTAATCTACCAATAGAAATCCAGATTATTCTTAACGGTTTTTCTGCGCTATTTACTTCTAAGAACCGCATTATGTACTTCTAAGAACTCAGTACATAGCCTTATATACTATCCCTGTAGCCGATTGGACAATAGTCTGGCCTCTGATTGGCTTGCCCTCATTATGTACAGCGCGTATGTACATACGTTACGCATCTATGAATGACGTAATGTTGATTATATTTAGTGATTCTAAATTACATGCTCGTGTCCGTAACATCCGTCATCACCTGAAGCCTTGTTGTTTCAAGCTGCTTAAGAGCCATCCTAATCTCGTACAGGCTGCCATCCGGGATGTCTTCGGTATAGTGTGAGGTCTACCTGTCTTTCTTGGGTCGTTTGCTAGATTCACTGCGAATGTAATAATTGACGTGTACAATCCGTAGAATGTCTTTATCTCTCTTAGTAGCTCGAATTTAGCGGATATGACTCCGCCAACTTCCATTTCGCATCTACCACTTTCATAGGCTGGCTCTGTCTAATAGACCGATCACTTGCAAACACCTTGGAGCCCTTATTTCGCTCTTTTTTACAATCCATATAAATATATTTATAATAGAATATGTTTTACCTGCATATAGGAAGCCCGTCATCATTGAAACTACAGTTGCCTTGTATACAAAAGTTTTCACACACTGAAAATTGACATCTCTCCCCAGAATAACCAGCGTTACACCTGAAATAATAAAAATGTGAAACACTGTATATTAGCTTTTCAATTGTCAGAGTGCCAATCAATTAGTTAAAAAGTGTAAGCTATTTTCTCTTTCTAAAACAAAAGTGTTTTTGGAGAAGAACGATCATAAGATTCCATACACACTTCACAAAATTAAAGTATTGCAAAATCCTACATAATCACGCAATAGGAACCCTCAAAGCTGAAGGAAATATATTTTACCTGCACTCAGGACGTCCCTCATTGCAGCTACAGATGCCATGCATACAATAGTTGTCACAAACTGACACATCACATCTCTCGCCGGTGTACCCAGGTGTGCAGTTGCAAGCAGGGTGGTCATTAACTTTCGTTCCGTGAACACAAAACGGCGCTTCAATAGCAAGTTTGACTTGACGCAGAGCCTCGCAATCTTGAATTTGATCTTTAATTTTATAGTTGGCAACTATACTGATAGGCATCTTTCTATATACAGTGTGTGTTATTTTAGTATATTTCCGTACTGTTTTAGTAAGGGAGGTTTCATTTGATTTGACCTTTGTATATAAATAAAGTGGAGATTCCCAATTTGAGTGTATATGGAAAATGAAATCTTTTGAAATAGTCAACGTATTTGACGGAACTTTAGTATACTTTGGGTTAAATTCACAAATGGTACTAAATGGTGCATGTTTTTTATTCAATAACCTTGTAAACAGCTCGCATTGTGTAGTATTAATCGGTTGCATCCAGTAAATACGTTGTTTATGTTGGTCAATAGCCAAACTGTTTGGCTCAAGATTGTAGGTTGCATTGACGGGTATTGTAGGAAGAGTCTCAAAAACTTCTCTTTCAGTGCCATCAAGTCGAGCTCTCTCTATTGTAGGCGCCACGAGTCTTGTATTAAGCCAGTAAATATACCTGTAGAAGAGAAAATCTGTTGTGACTATATTGAACTTAACTAGACTTTGTTGAGTGATACTTATTAAATGATTATTGTTGACGTACCCTTTACAGCTGTCTACAACAATATCACGAGGGATTCCTTCAGACACCTTTATTAAAAGATTTACGCTGTTGTCCGATCCAGGTTTTAATGAAATCCAATTGATACTTTTGTCATTAGTATCGGTAAAGAACACCTGCTCTGTGGCTGGATCGTAGGCAAGTCCATAAATATCTCTGCCACTTCCTTCAGTGAAACATTTGTTTTCTATAGAGGTTAAGTCATAACCACATATACTGTCGTTGTGGTATTGTTTGTCAACGTACAGCATCGTGTTGTGGACTTCATCGAAAGTTAGCGCTGATATATTTCGGGATGCCAGATTTATCGTGCTTGTTAAGATATCGTTCGTATAGAAACTTAACAAATCATCTCCTGTGGTTGTAGCGATGTCTAAAACAAGAGAAAAAGACATAGAGATTAAGCCGCTGGATCAAGAAAAATGAAAGTTTGAAAATGTTGAAAAGGTGAGCACAACAAATATTTTATAAAATTCATCTTTTGTAAGGATTCCAAAATAGCTTGGGTTTTGCTTTAGAAAAATTTCATCAGGCTTAATAATAATACGGGTTAAAGTATGAAATTGCCGTTTTATTGTAATAGGTACTTCGAATTGACATAGAACCTTCATAGTTTGAGATTTTTGAGTGAAACTTTTTTCACATGGAACCTATGAAGTTCTTCTTTTAAAAAATATGCAACATTCGATTATCGACTTTCAGTTGTTTTTGTTTATTCAGGAAAACAAGAAAGATGGATACTTCGAAAATTCGAGTGATTTTTGAATACGAGTTCCGACGCGGAACTAACGCGGCAGAAACAGCTTGCAATATCAATGTTGCGTTTGGAGAGGGGACTGCTAATGAACGCACCGTGCGATTTTGGTTTAAACGCTTTCGTGATGGAAACTTTGATTTGAAGAACGAACCACATGGAAGACCGAGCCAAACTCCCAAGAATTAGCGGCATGGTTTAACGTTACCTTACCAACTAGATTTGGCAACCGTTCTCCGAAGACCGATTCGTCATTGGATTGTTCGTCGACAGGATGATTCATTTATTTCCGTTTCCCCAGCAGAATCTTTCACCTATGGACGTTTCGCCGACAGGAACTTTCATCTTCGACACTTTCGCCGACAGACCTTTTCAGCTACCGAATGTTTGACCGACCCGACGATAAGCCCCTAACTTACTCTTTTAACTACAGACCTTTTTATCTACAGAGAATTCGCCATCAATCTTAAGACAAGAGATATTACAAAAAATACACATTTCTACAGATTACTAGCGTCTTAAAACATAAAATGCGTTTTATTTTTTAATCTGATATTTGGATTTGTGAAGTTGGTTATTTTTTTTTTATAAAAAGTTTATTATTATTAACACTAGAAGAAAGAAAGAAAGAAAGAAAAACACTATTGTTATTTCGTAACTATAGCCTTTTCCATCGGGGAAACAAACGTTTTTGACTCACCCCAAGAGTGCACCATGCCGACGTAAAGGGCCACGGACATTAGTAAAAACTGCATCCTGCACATTGTATTAACAATACCCGTAGATCAAACTTGTATCAATAGAAACAGAGGAACGTTCTTCCCTTCTGAATGCTCTTGGAATTGTGAAGCAATAGTCTAGATAAGAGTGAAGTTTATACTCATTGTGATTAACGTGACCATAAAAAAAATATTTTATACGGGACATTTGCAAAACTACAAAAAAATATTATGAAAAAAGACTTTTTTGGCATGGCTTCGAAAATTTATAAGAAAATATTCGATAGCATAAAAAGTTAAATTTAAGAAAAGTTTACTCACTATTACTGGAAAAATTTTACTATAGAAGATGCGTGATCGCATAAAGAATGAAGAAGACCTTGTGTGATCGTACAAAGAATGAAGATATTCGCAGGAGAACCAAGGTCGCCGACATAGCCCGAAGAATCGCCAAACTAAAGTGGCAGTGGGCAGGGCACGTTGCTCGTAGAACGGATGGTGGATGGGGCCAAAAGGTTCTAGAGTGGCAACCGCGCACAGGAAGGTGCAGCGTTGGAAGGCCTCCCATAAGGTGGACCGACGACCTGGTGAGAGTCGCGGGAGTGCGGTCAATGCGAGACGCACAGGATCGGTCGTTGTGGAGACGCTTGGGGGAGGCCTATGTCCAGCAGTGGTCATCATCATCATTCATCATTTCAGCCGAAAGACGTCCACTGCTGGACATAGGCCTCCCCTAAGTGTCGCCACAATGAACGGTCCTGTGCGTCTCGCATCCATTGGACTTCCACAACTGTTACCAAGTCATCGGTCCACCTTGTAGGAGGCCTTCCAACGCTACGTCTACGCTACGTGGTCGCCATTCCAGAACTTTTCGGCTCCAACGGCCATCCGTTCTAAATACAAATACAAATACAAATATTTTATTTGTTAAACATAGGTGGGTTAGGTATAGATGTTCTAATTATTAAAGAACGCTATGTCTAGCCGTCAACGGCGTACAAATATTATATGCATGCATGCTAATTATAACAAAAAACGTTACTATCTCAATAAAATCAATATAAAAAATAATATTACATTTAAATCATTCAGAGTCAAAATGTCGATACACAAAACAAACAAAAAATAATATTACATTTAAATCATTCAAAGTCAAAATGTCGATACACAAAACAAACAAAAAAAAAATTACATTTAAATTATTCAAATTCTAAATTTCAATACACAAAACAAACACAAAAGATCTCCATTATAATATAAAATTAATAAATTCTAATGACAATAGTTAACAAACATAAAAAAGTGGTAGTCAAAGTGGGTCAGTTAAGTAGTCGTTCAGCGTATAATATGCTTTGTCATGTAATAACTCCAGGAATGCCTTTTTAAAATCGTGTATATTATTCATTTCTTTAATTTGTCTTGGGATCTTAGTATAAATCCTAGGTGCCATTCCTAAAAAAACTTTTTTTAAAAAGAGCCGTACTATGTGGTTTTGCGCATATCTCTGTATTGGGTCGCGTAGATCTCAATGTTTCAAACAAATGCAAGTTAGATCTGATAAATACTGCTGTCTCAAAAATGTACATAGAAGGTAATGTTAAGAGTTTAATTTTTTTGAAATAGGGAACATAACTTTCAGTTGATGTAAGCTTAAACACAGCACGCAAACATCTTTTTTGGGTCTTAAACGCAATTTCTTTGTCACTGGAATTTCCCCAATATATTATACCAAAACGTAACGCAGACGTAACATAGGCCTTATAAGAGATAAGGACAACGGACTCACTTACTATCTTTGCTAGATTATAGAGTGCATATGAGTACTGGTTTAGTTTTTTACAAACAGTTTCTACATGACATTTCCAGTTTAAGTGAGTGTCCAAGTGAAGTCCCAAAAATCTAACACAGCTTGTTTCGGTTATTGTTTAATCTGCATAAGTTATGTTTAAGTTAAGTTTTTTTGTTCTTTGATAAAATGTCATAAGCTTTGTTTTGTCTATATTTATTTAAAGTTTGTTTTTAAGTAACCAATTTATAATGCAAAGGATGGCCTTTTTTATGTCATCTTCGTAAGTTTCTATATTTTTACACGGAACAATAAGTGTACTGTCACAAAACTGTTTTGTTCTGCGAGCAATGTGCCCTGCGCATTGCCACTTAAGTTTGGCGATTCTTCGTGCTATGTCGGGGGCCTTGGTTCTCCTACGGATATACTCATTCCTGATTCGATCACGCAAGGAAACTCCAAGCATAGCCCTTTCCATTGCCCTTTGAGTGACTTTAACTCTTCTGATGAGGCCCATTGTAAGCGACCACGTTTCGGAGCAATATGTCATCACAGGTAACAGCACTGGTCATAGACATTCGTCTTGAGACACTGTGGTATATTGGACGAGAAGATACCGCGCAGCTTCCCGAACGCTGCCCAGCCGAGTCGGATTCGACGATTGATCTCTTTCTCGATTTTTACCTTCCCAACTGGACCGTCTGTCCCATGTTAACGTACTCGTCCACAACTTACACGAACAAACGAGTTTAGAGTCCCCGATCTTGATAGGAGTGGGTGCTACATGGCTGTTTACCATGAGTTTGGTTTTGTCCATGTTCACTTTAAGTCTCACAGCTTGGCAGACGGGTTGGCGATCGCAGTTGGGTTGTTGAAATGCACAGAGGATGATGCTGCCCATTCTCTGGTATGTCCCTTAGTCGCCTCTTACGACACCCTCGGGAAGAGATGGAATGGTGTTATTCTTTACGTCCGGACACCATACGGAACTCATAGATACTCACTATTACTGGAACAATATAACTAAATACAGACAGAGAGACAGGCAGAGAGGTTGTAGCTGTCGGGAATCACAGACGCGAAGAGAGTGAGAGAGAGCGGCAGAGAATTCCAATTCTTAGCTGTAGTACGCACAATGAATGTGTTCCTAAAAGGATTAATGCGTATGGATGGAATGTTCACCGATGATAGATAGGTTTGTAAATTTGTGTATCTATTGATACACAAATCTAGAAACTTTCGTCTTTATAATATCAGTGTGATGTGTCTTCTAAGTATAGTAAGCAGTGATCTTCTGTATATACAACATTATTTGTGTATCTATTGATACACAAATCTACAAACTTTCGCCTTTATAATATCAGTGTGATGTGTCTTCTAAGTATAGTAAGCAGTGATCTTCTGTATATACAACATTATTTGTGTATCTATTGATACACAAATCTACAAACTTTCGCCTTTATAATATCAGTGTGATGTGTCTTCTAAGTATAGTAAGCAGTGATCTTCTGTATATACAACATTATTTGTGTATCTATTGATACACAAATCTACAAACTTTCGCCTTTATAATATCAGTGTGATGTGTCTTCTAAGTATAGTAAGCAGTGATCTTCTGTATATACAACATTATTTATGTATCTATTGATACACAAATCTACAAACTTTCGCCTTTATAATATCAGTGTGATGTGTCTTCTAAGTATAGTAAGCAGTGATCTTCTGTATATACAACATTATTTGTGTATCTATTGATACACAAATCTACAAACTTTCGTCTTTATAATATCAGTGTGATGTGTCTTCTAAGTATAGTAAGCAGTGATCTTCTGTATATACAACATTATATTTAGTATATGCGAAACCTGAATATATTTTGTTCAGAATCAGTAACTGAATCGATTCCAATATTTTTTACACCATGTTATATTTTTTCCTGAAAATATTTACAAAAGGTCACAAGTTGGACACCACAGATACTAAGTACAACACAGGTCACGGCAGATCATAGCGGGCATTAGGCGCCAGCGTATAGCTGGATGCGGGAGTAAAACAACCCCTCAGTCGCCCGGATGGCCTGGTGATATTTGTGCGGACAACCAGCTAACATAACAAGCTTATAACTTTGTGATTTTTCATGATACAGTTACGAAATTTTGTACTTAGATTCTTTACATAAAAATACTAGACACGTGTTTAGGGTTTCGCATACCTATATTAAACTAATGTTATATATTAATAAAAAAATAATATCTACTATACTACAGTAATCATTAAAACAAATATGGTCTCTGCTGCACCCGGATAGAGCCCCGCTGACCTTTAAATCCATTTTCTTTTCGAAATATTGATTGATTTACATATGCTGTGTACATTCTGAAGAACACTTAACCAGCATTTTTTTTTGTGTAAACATATTCCTAAAGATAAAAGATGTTTGAATGGAGTAGGGAAAACCAGCGAAAAATATCCTGTTGTTAAATATTTTTTTTAGACAAAAGTATTTTTCGCACGAAAAAATCATATGTTGTAATAAAAGTCAAGGAAAGTAAAACCATTTGTAACAATTATATTCATTATGTTTAATTATGTTCTCATAAAATTACTTTACAAGTCTATACACTTCAACCATTCGACGACAACTGCCCTCACCAAGCGCTCGCACTACTCCCCACCACATGTTTATCACCCCGGAAACAGCATAGGTTTACAATATTAACAGAAAAATGGCGTTCAACCGGAAGTGGTGCGTGCGATTATACATTAATGTAATAATTATTGCGAACAGTTTTTAAATATTATTATTAAATTGAAATAATCAAACCAAAATATTCAAAATTAATTAATCAGTGCATAATGTTGATAATGTTGTACATAAATCATTCTATGATACACATTTTTTTTTTTTCAAATCTAACCCAGCCGTTACCGAGGATTAGGCATCAGGAAGTCGCTGTTTTATGGCACTGTTTGGGTGCTAGGGCCTTAAATAGGTTACTTCTAGGCAAGCGTGTTCCGTCGTCGGCCACATCGTTGCTTACCATCAGGTGAGGTAGTGGTCAAGGGAGGGAGCCTATCAACGATAAAATAGAAAGTACTCATGAAGATTTCCTCGAGGACACCGGGACGGAGTTGTGAAAACCAAGTCAGACTGTCCTGTTCAAAACGGAATACATGGACCCCTATCTGTGCTAACTTGAAAATAAACATGATAAACGTGGATTTTTGTAACTGGTCACTTTGATAACCCCTTGAAAGTGTAGGTTATCTATTTTTAACCGACTTCAAAAAAAAGGAGGAGGTTATCAATTCGGTTGTATTTTTTTTTTTTTTTTTTTTTTTTTATCATCATTTTTTTTTTTTTTATGTTTGTTACCTCAGAACTCCGTCGTTTATGGACCGATTTGCAAATTTTTTTTATCTCTTTATAGGATATGCTTCCAGATTGGTCCCATTTTTTTCAAAATCCAGTTCTGATGATGGATTCCATGAGGAATCGAGGGAACTCCTCAAAAATTATAGGCAACCCTATGGTAATTTTAGTATTTTCATCAAGAACTTAAGCACTTACAGTCAAAAAGTAACATTTGATGAAGTGGAACTGATGAAGAAGACCAGAAATGGTCAACGGAACTTCATACTCAAATAGATATCACAATGAAGATATAGTTAAGCGACTATGACAATACAAATAAATGAATGATTCTGAATAGTTACGTTGAAAATGGTATCATCGAAGTGATCTGATGATGATGATGGAGCCGGAAGGTAGGCACTGGAACTCCGTAATTAATCAATGTAACCTAGCCGTGTTTGGACTTATTAGAATTGTCATGAGATGCACTTTGGCTATAAGGTACTATCGAACTGATCTGATGATGGAGCCGGAAGGTAGGCACAGGAACTCCGTAATTAATCAATGTATCCTAGCCGTGTTTGGGCTTATTAGAATTGTCGTGAGATGCTCTTTGGCTATAAGGTACTATCGAACTGATCTGATGATGGAGCCGGAAGGAGGAAGGTAGACACAGGAACTTTATAATAAAACAATGTAACCTAGCAGTATTTGGGTTAATTGGAATTGTCATGAGAAATAGGCACTCTGTTTATAAGTGTATCGTAACTAAAAAGTGTGAAATAAAAACTTTTTAGAAAAAAAAAATAACCGACTTCACTAAAACAAAAACACTAAAAGGATCAAAATAACTTTTATTTCGGAAGTCGGTGTTAAATAAGAAACAAACAATACCGAGAAACACCGACATCCGAAATAAAAGTTATTTTGATCCTTTTAGTGTTTTTGTTTTAGTGAAGTCGGTTATTTTTTTTTTCTAAAAAGTTTTTTTTATTATCAGTATGTTAGAAGCGAAAAACTCGGTGCCAAAACATACTTTTAGGCGAACAGTATGTACATACATAGTTATCATTCAAAAGATACTTTCTAGATCGCATTATAATCTAGCAAGTATCTCTTCAACACTCTTGAGCAGTTCTTTATATTTATTGCCTTACTAATTTCCAGAGGTAAAACGTTCATATAACATGGTAGCATGCATTCTCACGTCCGTGATCCGTAAATATTATGAGATTTAGGTAGGTAAGATAAATGTGGGTAAGTAAGTTAAACTACGCAGCGACTGGTGCCTCTCGTGTTTACAAATATTATTTATGTTATGATAGTTTCAAAGATATTTACAATTTCATCATCATCATTTCAGCCGGTAGACGTCCACTGTTGGACATAGGCCTCCCCCAAATGTCGCCACAATGAACGGTCCTGTGCGTCTCGCATCCATCGGATTCCCGCAACCTTCACCAGGTCATCGGTCCACCTTGTAGGGGGCCTTCCAACACTGCGTCTTCCGGTACGCGGTTGCCACACCAGCACCTTTCGGCCCCAACAGCTATCTGTTCTGGGAGCAATGTGCCCTGCCCATTGCCACTTAAGTTTGGCGATTCTTCGATTTACAATTTGTCAGTGTTTAACTAATTCCGTGTCATTAAAAATTATTATTATTTTTTATTTGATATAAACCAGTGCTTGACTGCGATCCCACCTGATGGTAAGCAGTGATGCAATCATTGATGGTGAGGCGCACTAGTTTATTAAGAGCCTATTCACTCTAGCCTTGAAGGCACCTAAATTATAGTTTGACTGGAAGACCGCAGCAGGCAAATTGTTCCAGTCCTTCGATGTACGCGGTATAAACGACGAAGCGAAACGCTTAGTCCGGACCGTTGAAGTTTCATTTAAAGTGGTGTTTTATATATAGGTATATATTATTATTTTACATATAATGCTTATCTATTGTGTTTGATTAATTTGTTAGCAGTACACCACAGACTACCCCCTGTATTATTCTAAGTTCTTACGATCCATCCTAAGGTTGTCTGGTAGATATCGCTGTCAGCGATAAGACCGCCATTGTACCCATAGATTTAAGTTTATGTGTACTTCTTTGGTGTGCAATGAAGTTTGTTGTATTCTATTTTATAGACGGTTTTTTTTTTTTTTTTTTAGGTGGGAAAATCATCTTATGACAAATCCCGCTCTTGGGCGGAGCGGAAAGTAGTGTCAGACTTTTACTGACTAAAAACCCACTCCTGTTCCTTCTTTGCCTTCGTCCCAGGGCCCCGGGTTTCGCTTTCACACTACCCATGGCCCCAGTAGGCTTCGACCCTGTTGGGCCCCTACGATTTGCTGACATCTCCCTGAGGCGCGCGTGGAACAATACGCGCCGTCGACGACTTGGGCTCGGTCCGGACGGTTACCGGACGATCGAACGGCGAGCCACCCATTGCTCGCCGTCCGCAAGCCCTCGCCTACGGTGGCCGGAAATCGGGATCGGAATCCCGGCGGCGGTTGGGGCGTGAGGACCGTTGCCTCACGCGATCGGCCGCCTCCTTTACTAGCATTACTGCTTCGCAGAAGGAGGCGACCGCCTGCCACTCCTCCTCGCTCCGGAGCATGGCCTGTACCAAGGCCCGGCGCGAGAGATCGCCGCCGCCGATCGCCCCCACGAGGACACGGCGTTGCTCTGCCCAAGCGGGGCACACCTCCTCCGTGTGCTCCACCGTGTCCTCCGGGCGGTCCACACAGTGGCGACACCCGGGCGTCGCTTCCGCACTAATCCGGTGCAGGAACTTCCCGAACTTACCGTGTTCGGTGAGAACCTGCGTCATGCGGAAGGTGAGGACGCCGTGAGGTCTTTCCAACCACGCCTCAAAGAGGGGACTTACCGCCATAATTGTGGCGTGCCCAATTTTATAGACGGTGCCAATTATTTGTCTCACAAAGAGCTGTGTTTTTAGGGTTCCGTAGCCTAATGGCAAAAAACGGAACCCTTATAGATTCGTCGTCTGTCTGTCTGTCCGTCCGTATGTCACAGTCACTTTTTCCGAAACTATAAAAACTGTACTGTTGAAACTTGGCAAGCAAGATGTATTCTGTGAACCGCATTAAGATTTTTATACAAAAAAAAAAAAACAATACATTTTGGTTCCCCATACTTAGAACTGAAATTCAAAATTTTTTTTTTCATCAAACCCATACGCGTGAGGGATCTATGGATAGGTCTTTAAAAATGATATTGAGGTTTCTAATATCATTTTTTTCTGAACTGAATAGTTTGCGCGAGACCCACTTCCAAAGTGGTAAAATGTGTGTCCCCTCCCCTGTAACTTCTAAAATAAGAGAATGATAAAACTAAAAAAAATATATAATGTACATTACCATGCAAACTTCCACCGAAAATTGGTTTGAACGAGATCTAGTACGTAGTTTTTTTTTAATACGTCATAAATCGTAAACCGCAATTTACCTCTCAAGTTTTTATGGAACCCTCAATGCGCGAGTCCGACTCGCACTTGCCCAGTTTTTTTTAATTATAACACTAGTTTACACGGTTTTAAAGGACTTTTTATTTCGGAATGAAATTACCTAAAGTTACCCAGAAAAAATAACAAGAAAATCTGGCACATCTGTTAAAGATTTTGAACACCTTTTTTATTTTGTTTGACATTCGAGAAATTAACTTTGACATGTATTATTACTTTTATTTTATGTGGATTTATTCCTCTATTCAATCATTTTAATGTTCGTCTTGCAGTTTCAGTACTTTATAAATGAATGTCCAATAAATGTCTTTTCTTTCTTATTGTTCGACGAGCTGTTAAGTTCGTTGAGCTAAACGAACACTGACAAATGCTTGTGTTAACTAGATAGGCCCACTCAAATCTGTGTGGTTCTTTCTACAAAAGACCATCTGAGACACTAATCCACATGATTATTTTGATTTTTTGTTTTTATTTATTTTTTATTGATTTTTGATTTTAGCCATTAGGTACATGTTTACTTTATGAAGTTTAAAAGAGAATTTGACCTCTATTTTGGTGTTTCCTCTCAATTAGAAAAACCGGTCTTATTGAAAAAATTACGTATTACAAGTGTTACTTCTAACCTAGTTCTGTCGACACGTTTGCGCCATCCCATGTTCCTAATTCGGCGGGCTGTGCCGGCGTTCTCAAACGTCGCAAATACTGTAACCTTATTGGTAATTACAATTTTGAGCTGTTTGGGGTCAAAACGATTGGGTCATGGGGTCCGAGTGCGCATCTCCGTTTCAAAGAAATTTCACACCGACTGATCTTTGCATGATCAGATGTTGGTTCGTTCTTCGCCCAAAAAATTAGCATGGCCATTCAACGTGGCAATGCTACATTGCCTTCACCAGTGCCGTCATAAGCAACTCCAGGAGCCTTAGCACCTCCGTATGCAGCAGAAGGAGCAAGTGCACTACCATAAGTAGATCCGATGGCACCACCGCAAGCACCAAGACCGAGGGCACCACCACATGCAGCAGCAGAAGCTATGGTGGCTACTGGAGCTCCACAGCCGCACCCTATAACGAAGTCATTCAGTGGAAACAAAATTATATTTCCATAAAGTAAAGGGAATACATACATATATGAAAACTCAAAACAGAAAATAAATTCGTGGATTACACACCTGGACCAAGCAAGCTTGGACGCTGAGCAACAGAACAGCGAAGGTAGACATGTTTGGTATTTATTGGTGATCAACGAGAAGCTGAAGACTGAATGATATTCCTAATTCTAAACCATGTTTCTAAAGTGCAAAAAAATCTAATCAAATCATGCTATGTTTTTACGAGTGGTTGAAAGAAAGCTCAAGTACTTACGAGTATATCATTCATAATAATTTAGAAATAATAATTTAAGCGTTTTAATTCCCAAAAAAAACTTTTTAGAAAAAAAAAAATAACCGACTTCACTAAAAAAAACACTAAAAGGATCAAAATAACTTTAATTTCGGAAGTCGGTGTTTCTCGGTATTGTTTGTTTCTTATTTAACACCGACTTCCGAAATTAAAGTTATTTTGATCCTTTTAGTGTTTTTTTTAGTGAAGTCGGTTATTTTTTTTTTCTAAAAAGTTTTTATTTCACACTTTTTAGTTGCGATACACTTATAAACAGAGTGCCTATTTCTCATGACAATTCCAATTAACCCAAAAACTGCTAGGTTACATTGTTTTATTATAAAGTTCCTGTGTCTACCTTCCTACTTCCAGCTCCATCATCAGATCAGTTCGATAGTACCTTATAGCCAAAGAGCATCTCACGACAATTCTAAAAAGCCCAAACACGGCTAGGATACATTGATTAATTACGGAGTTCCTGTGCCTACCTTCCGGCTCCATCATCAGATCAGTTCGATAGTACCTTATAGCCAAAGTGCTAACCATGACAATTCTAATAAGTCCAAACACGGCTAGGTTACATTGATTAATTACGGAGTTCCAGTGCCTACCTTCCGGCTCCATCATCATCATCAGATCACTTCGATGATACCATTTTCAACGTAACTATTCAGAATCATTCATTTATTTGTATTGTCATAGTCGCTTAACTATATCTTCATTGTGATATCTATTTGAGTATGAAGTTCCGTTGACCATTTCTGGTCTTCTTCATCAGTTCCACTTCATCAAATGTTACTTTTTGACTGTAAATGCTTAAGTTCTTGATGAAAATACTAAAATTACCATAGGGTTGCCTATAATTTTTGAGGAGTTCCCTCGATTCCTCATGGATTCCATCATCAGAACTGGATTTTGAAAAAAATGGGACCAATCTGGAAGCATATCCTATAAAGGGAAAAAAAAATTTTGCAAATCGGTCCATAAACGACGGAGTTCTGAGGTAACAAACGTAAAAAAAAAAAAAAATAATGATGATAAAAAAAAAAAAAAAAAAACAACCGAATTGATAACCTCCTCCTTTTTTTTGAAGTCGGTTAAAAATAGTACATTTCATTAAATTTTTCTTAATAAACGTAACATTCATATAATAAAAATAGCAATTAATTAAGGTGGGTGGACCATGAAAGGCCATGCTCCTTTTTAGGCGAACTATTAAAAAGTCTTAGTTGTTGTCATGTGATGACAATTTCCTTCTACTTGCATAAAGATCCATCACACTCAAGGATATAGACGCGGAGGCGCGCGGCGAGTCGCTCGCGTCGCTATTTTGCTAGTAGAGGTGCCTTCGGTTTGTAGACTTCAGTCCACGATGTTCAAATCGCAATTCGCGCGCACAGCAAAACGGTAAGTTTTAAAGTAAATAACCTTATATTATCTTATTTTTGTACTGTGAATTGTTATATTTAAGGATTTGTTATAGTACTGCATCGGAGCCGTGGTGGCCGAGTGGTAACGGCCCCAACTTACGAATTGTTGGTCGCGGGTTCAAATCCAGCCTGGCGCATTACTTTGTGTAATTTATTTCATCACCACTGCTCTCAAAACGGTGAAGGAAAACATCGTGAGGAAACCGGCATGTCCTAGAACCAAAAATTCGAAGACATGTGACGTCCACCAACCCGAACTGGGTCCGCGTGGTGGATTACGGCCCATTCCCTCTCCTAGAGAGAGGAGGCCTGAGTCCCAGCAGTGGGAACATTAAAAAGGCTGAATATGTATGTATATGTATGTTATAGTACTAAAGGAAAAATATATTAGAGAAGACGCCGTAAATTCCTACTTTGTCTCGTTCAACTGCGGCGATCGCGCCGCACTTTGTCGAAGAAAACGCGTAAGTGCCGTGATTTACATGGCGCTTAAGACCTTTTTGCCGAGAATAAATACACTTCCGCAGCAAATCTAGCGCTGTGGTAAATTAGTTACGGTATAGACGAATTGTTATTATTTTAGCGCTGCAGCGAACTAAAGATTCAAATTACGAAAATAGGACAATTCAGTTATTTGACGTAGCCTCTCTAGTACGTTAGTACTTATATCTCGATGATTTTGCCTCGATTTCAGTTAAAATATCGGTAGTGTTCCTAGGAAAGCCGTTGGTTCCTTATAAGGCCAATCAAAAATCGACTGATGAATGACGGTTGGCCTTGCTAGGGTACATAGACTTTACTAGGGAGTGTATGGGTATTATTAAGTTAGTTTTTTATAGTTAAGTATAATTAGGGTACTTAGTCTGTAGTGTCTATTATTTTATTAAATATAAGGAACATTTTGGCCTTTCAAAGAACAGACCCATAAGAAAGCCATTATAGGTCATTTTTTTTTAATAATTTCATTCTAAAACGCATTGGCAACTTATTTAATATCAATAGAATACTCATTACTATTATTTTTAAATCGTTTCCATTAATATATTCTTAGTTATACGATGGTGTTCAAGGAATGTTCGTTGAGTTTTTACAGATGAATATAATTATTAAGTATTTAATGTTTCGTTTAAATGAAAGAGCTTTATATGTAGTTTTAGTAAAACGAGATATTTAGATTGCTTTGTAGCAATCTAAAGTGTGCCAATATTAGAAATCAGCTGAACGACTGATTTCTAATATTGGCCTTGTATGGAGCCCTGTTCCTTGCAAGGCCATTTGAAAGAGCTTCATGAAACTTAAGTTAATTAAATAGTGATTACATTTAGAATTTAAAAAAGTAATTTATAAATGTTACACAATAAAACAAAGTGTTACTTAATAATTCGTTTCTTTCATCTATCCAGTAAAAAAACTAGTAAGAGCTGTTTATTCTATGAATAAATTATAAAATAAATTAAATTCATTTTCAGATCTTAATAATAATAATAATATGAATCTGTGGCTCGGCTGTCAAACTGACTGTCAGCAAATATTTTCTCGCCAAAATTTTTCATTTAATTTTATTCAATAATACACAATAATAATGTACAACCACCGGAAAACCCTCAAGAAAAAATAAAAAAAACCATCACATCACCATCCAACTATATATAATGCCTCCAACAAAAGCAATATACAATAAAATGGCGATGAACTGAATTGAAAAAATGCTGACAAGAAGCCGAGCACAAAAACTACACACACACCCAACATCTTCGGGTTCGTCGCTCAGCTCCGCCTCGCAGCCGCCGGGACCAGCGCCAACCGTGAGTCCAGAGATTCCGGTCGCTGCAGTTGCGTCGAGCTCGAGCGACGAATACTTCTCGCCGCCGACGACACCACCACCTGCGCGTCGACGGGGAAGAGGCCGACCTCCGGCCAGCTTGGGACCTCGAGGCCCGCCGGCCTCTGATAGGGTCCCCGCTGCCGGTGGAAGTGTGCAGCGCATGCGATGGACATCATCCATTAATGAAAACGTCATGCGCTCATACTTTGGGGCTACAGAGGGGGGAATTAACCTGACTGCGTATCGTGGTCGGATGCTCTCTCTGTTTCAGGTGCTTGAGCCAGCTGTCAATGTTTCGGTCCAACGACTATCGGATCAGGTGCGGGTCATTCAGCGTAATCGTATGTTGGATGACGCCGTACTTGATAGACTGCGCCTGGAATCACAGAGTAGGCGTGTTTCACCTGCTACAACACCGGCCGCGGTGCAACGTCTACCCACTGCTTCACCGCGACCCGTCCAGGTTGGTGACGCCGATGATGACGCGGCTATATCTGTGAGTACCCAATGTAATGATCGATTGAGGGGCGCTTTGGAGGACGCATTTCGAGAGTACCGTTCCACACCGCCGGGGCTTAGACCTCGTCTACCTCGTTTGCCCATGCACAAGAGAAATAGGGCGCTGGTGTGTGCTCTAGATTCGCAGCTATCAAATTGCTTTGATAGCAGCAAAGACCTCACTGATACCCACTCAATCTTGTACTGTGCGGCTGTAGCGGCATGTCGTGTAGCTCATGTTAAATTTCCTAATTGTGACAGAGCTACACGACCAGCTGTGCCAGCTTGGCAGTGCAGGATAGAGCACCGTATCGGTGAGGCTAGAGCACTCATCGGTAAGCTTATCTGCTTCAGGGAGGGCAACACTCGCCCTAGGGTGATGCGCTTTGTGAGGCGGGCATTCTCGGGGACTGATATTAGTCCTCGAGATTATCTGCCCTGCGTCACAGAGCGTATCGACTTCCTGAAGCAGAAAATCTATGCATGGGCAAACCGTATTCGTCGGTACAAGCGGCGAGTGGAGCGGTACACTCGGAATCGTACATTCCAAAGCAACGAAAGGTGGGTTTACAGGGATTGGGAGCGATCGGACCAAGGTGTGACTGATACGCGCCTGCCGGATGATGACGCCATGTGTTCATTTTGGCGCAGCATTTGGTCGGCGCCTGTCAGTCACACCGAGGGTGATTGGATTCGAGAGGTCGAGCGCGCATGCGATCTTTTACCAGAAATGGGGGCAATTACCATCAGCCCCCAAGATGTAGCCCGTGCAGTCCGTCCATTGCCTAACTGGAAATCTCCTGGGCCGGACGGGCTGCACAATTTCTGGGTTAAATGGTTCCAAAGGTCGCACGCTCGCTTGGCATCTCAGTTCCAGTCTGCCTTAGAGTCAGGGTCGCTGCCCCAGTTTCTAACGACAGGAATAACCCACCTGCTCCATAAATCAGGTAGTACTGCGGAACCCAAAAATTATAGACCGATCACGTGTTTGCCGACGGTCTATAAAGTTCTTACATCCATTCTGAGAGCTAAAATCAATAGTCATATTGAGACAAATTCTATCATGTCTGCCTCTCAGAATGGATGTAGGAACGGGTCCCGCGGTACTAAGGAGCTGCTCCTCATCGATATTGCCATTAGCCAACAGGTTCGACGTTCTCGGAAGAATCTGTCGGCATGTTGGATAGATTATAAGAAGGCATATGACTCTGTTCCTCATACATGGCTCATGAGGGTGCTAGAACTGTATAAAGTTGATGCAACTCTGCGCACCTTCCTGATGTCATGTATGGGGCAGTGGAGAACAGTCCTTCACTATCCGGGATGTCGACAGATTCAGGAGAACAACGAACCGATAAGGATTGAGCGTGGCATATTCCAGGGTGATAGTCTGAGTCCACTGTGGTTTTGCCTAGCCTTGAACCCGCTCAGCACACTGCTGGAGGGTTCTGGCTTAGGTTACCGGTTGAAAAGAGGCGGTCAGGTCATATCTCACCTTCTTTACATGGACGATCTGAAACTCTTTGCCCCCAACAACTTGCAGCTGGTGGAGCTACTGAAGGTAACTGAAACCTTTAGTAGTGCCATCAGGATGGAATTTGGTGTGGACAAATGTGCAATCATACATGTAAAGAGAGGTGAGATTATGGAATCTGTGGGAATTCAACTCTCGGATTCCATACACCTTAGATCCCTCTGCTCAACCGAAACTTACAAGTATTTGGGTATGTCGGAATCGTTAGGCATCAATACTGATGACGTGAAACAATCGTTGAAAGAGCGCTTCTTTGGACGCCTGAATAAAGTACTCAATAGTCTTTTATCAGGCGGAAACAAGGTGCGCGCTTTCAACGGTTGGGTCATGCCGGTATTGATGTATTCTTTCGGCATACTCAAATGGACTCAGACAGAACTTGACGCCCTGGATAGGAGGGTCCGCACACTACTTACCGCAAATCGGATGCATCACCCACGGTCATCGGTGATGAGACTGTATATCCCGCGGAAGTGCGGGGGTCGTGGCTTCTTAAATGCTAAGACCCTGCACAACCGCGAGGTATGCAGTCTCAGGGAATACTTCCTAAAAACCGACGTGGGTATGCACCGAGATGTGGTAGCGGTGGACAAAGGCCTTACTCCGCTCTCCTTGGCTAACGAGAACTGGCGCAAACCTATAGTACTGGATACTAATGACCGCAGGGAAGTATGGCAGAGCAAGGAGCTTCACGGACGCTTTTACCGGGCCTTACATGGGCCCGATGTAGACCTGTTAGCGTCCGTATCTTGGCTGCGTTTCGGTGACCTCTTCGGGGAAACTGAAGGTTTTGTCTTTGCGATTATGGACGAAGTTATGATGACAAACAACTACCGGAAATATATTGTGAAGGACGGTACGGTTGACATCTGTCGGGCATGCCACCGACCCGGGGAATCAATCCGACACATTATTTCTGGGTGTTCTCATCTAGCTAACGGAGACTATTTGCATAGACACAACCTCGTAGCCAGGATTATCCACCAGCAACTTGCTCTTAAATACAATCTTGTGGAATCAGAGGTACCGTACTATAGGTATGTGCCCGACCCAGTTCTCGACAATGGCAATATCACGTTATATTGGGATCGATCTATCATCACTGACAGGACTATTGTTGCCAATAAACCTGATATAGTGGTAATAGATCGACTAGAGCGTCGCACAATGATTGTTGACATAGCGGTCCCTCATGACGAGAACCTCGTGAAAGCTGAGAAAGATAAGCAAACTAAATATCTTGACTTGGCTCGCGAGGTTGTCGACATGTGGGAAGTGGATAGAGCAATCATTGTGCCGATAGTCGTAACGGCCAATGGCTTAATAGCCAAGAGCCTCGAACAACATCTGAGGAGGCTCTCGTTAGGCAGCTGGATCAAGGGCCTGATCCAGAAAGCAGTACTCCTAGACACGGCGCGTATCGTTAGGAGATTCCTCTCTCAGGAGCCCTGATCGCCGGCAGTTTGGACTCTGTTCCCGATGCCGGTGGGCTACTATTTTTTATATTTTTAAATGTTTTTTTTTAATATGTTTTTTTTTAAGGAAATATTTAAAAATATAATAAGTATGTAATATAATAAATAAATGGAATAATAATATTTTTTTTATTATGATCTGAAATTTTTTTCAATTGTAATTTATTTGTGTTTATAATAAATAAAGGAAATAATATAGGTAATAAAGTAAATCATAATTAATAAATTACTTATTATAATTAATTAATTAACAAATTCATTTTTTTTTTGAATTTGTAATTGTCCGGTTCTCATTATGGGTATACAAATAAACAAAATAATAATAATGCATAGTTATTTGTTTTATGGAGTGTTGTCCATTGATTCGAACAAGTCGTAATGCTGATCTTGCATTTGCTGGTTTCTGGTTCTACTTGACACAATTTTTCATCATTCTTGAGATGATAAATCGGCTTCTCTATGTGGCATAGATATGTATCGTCATTGTCACGTAGACAAGTCTGAACATCGTATATAGACATCGGTAAATACGAGTCCTTTTAAATTTATTGCAACATACTCAGCAATCGGAGTTACAATAGCCATGTTTGAGTTACCTACAAGCTGAGGTATTGGATTGATTTTCATGATCGAAAATAAATCTCTGGACACCAAAGGCAATTTTAATTCAAAGATCAAATATTTTTCAGTCATTCTTGCTTTGACTGACAATAAACGATAAATGTTTTTGAAGTTATCTTGTAAGTTATTGATCGGCAAAGAAAGATCCTTTGAAAGATGACCCGATATTGTATTTAGAGTGTCCTTTAGTTGTTCTGGTGATATTAAATGAAAATGGAGTCTCCCGTGATAAACATCAGTTATGGTATCCAATAAACTTGTCTGAATTGTTTTCAGGTGTCTTAAAACATTGCTCGTAGCAATTGCACCCGTACTGAAATCATTCATGATTCGATTTCTCTCTGATTCGTCCAACAAAACGTTCTCCATCTTATCTAACTTGATCGATAGTGAATTAAGCATCTTGTGTTGCTTATTAATTGATTGTTCATTCCTTTTCAAAACGTTGTATTCTGCCTCAATGACCGTTGTTTGTTGTTTCATGAGTGAAAGCAAATGATTTTCATTGTCCTGAATTGATTGAATATCTTGTTTATATTGGTCGGCAAATCTCTCATCAAGTACACCGAATAAACTGTTTGCAAGATACCCTACACCGTTGATAAGGCCTCGCTTGCGCCGGCGCAGGTGTCGTGCGCGGCGCGTGCTGGAATACTGACTCAGCAACAGGTGGTTATATACTAGTCAAAACAAAATGAGGGCCACTTGTTATTTTTAACAGCGGTAGCGATAATTTATTTTTTATGCGTTCTCAAGTAGCTGAACGTTTAAAATAGTGTTATCTTATTTGTTTACAAATATTTTTTGATTGTCCTACCTGCATAATTGTGTAAAGTGGCTAGTTTTTGATAATTTATTGTGGCCACTTGATTCTACCCAATTTTAAGATGGATTTTAACTCAGTCAAACTGACGATTCTGTCAAGAACAGCTTAAGTATTGTTTAAGTAGTGTCTGAATTAGCATTTTAAAAAAGTTATGCCGAGAATCCGACGACATATAGACTTACCAACCGTAACTAGGGCAGTAACATTGCTTGAAGAAGGCCATTCGCAGCGTTCTGTTGCGTTGCAGCTGGTTTTTTCCCGGCAAGCGATTCAGAATGCTTGGAATCGATTTCAAGAGACTGGGAGACTAACTAGGAGACGGGGATCTGGCAGAGTTCGAACAACTACCGCACAGGAGGACAGCTACGTGCGTTTGACTGCGTGCAGAGAACGCTGCATCACAGCCCGCTCCTTACAAAACCGTTTGCGGCAGGCGACAGGTACACGTGTTAGTGATCAAACCATTCGAAATCGGATACACGAGGACCAGCAGTTCTCCAGGAGACGCGTAGTGCGGATACTATTGACAAGTGCTCATCGTGCAAACTGATTATCGTTCGCAAGGCAGCATCTGGCATGGCATATGAGTGATCGGAGCACAGTATTGTTTACGGATGAGTGCAAAGTAAAATTTTTTAGTGATGACCGTCGCATTAGGGTCTGGAGGCGTGAAGGTGAGCGGTTTTCGGATGCTTGTATCCATGGAAGTGACAGATTTGGGGGCCCCAATGTTATGGTGTGGGGAGGAATCTCTATATCTGGTAGAACCGAGTTGGTAATTCTCAACGAAGGCACAATTACAGCTCAACGTTATATCGAGGAGGTCATAAGACCCGTTGTGGTCCCATATGCACCGAGAATCGGCGCAAGATTCCGTCTAATGCACGATAAATCTCGCGCTCATACAGCTAGGACAATCAGAGAAGCCCTAGAGGAGGCTGGTATACTGACGTTGCCCTGGCCTGCAATCAGTCCGGATCTCAATCCCATTGAACTCATGTGGGATTTACTAAAACGCAGTGTTCGGAGCACAAACCAACCCGTACACAATGAAAGACAGCTAATAAACGTTCTAAAATCAAGCTGGGAACAAATTCCTCAAGAAGCACCACACACCTGGTGGAGAGTGTACCATCCAGGTTTCAAGAGTGCATTAGAAAACGAGGAGGGCACACAAAATATTGAGGAAAGTCACAAATCAACCAATACCTAATTTGTTTCTTTTTTCACTTAATTTTTATTCCTTACTTTTTGTTTGCACAAATGTTAGTTTTTAGAAAAAGTGGTGTAATTTTTTTTTTGGAATAAACCTTCATCATTGTGTGCTGTTTACAATAAAAATCAGTTAATTTATCCAATCTTATCATTAATCAACCCTTGAACCTTAAGAATTCATGAGAATACTATAAAAACGTTGTGGCCCTTATTTTGTTTTGACTAGTATAGTACAGGAGTTCCGAGAATTCATGCTGCAATTGAACTTGTGTGATGTCACAGTGTGACGTTTCTTTAAACTTGTTGCACATCTGATCCAAGTAGGTTAGGTATTTACTGCATGCTTCTGTACCTTGCCAAAATGAGTTCATGTCATAGTATGTTACTATTTTCCAATCATCTCTGATTAATTGCATGTTTGCAATTTTATCAAAATAAAGACCTTGATTGTCTTTTAATTGTATATAACATTGTAAGAACAGTGAGCTGTGGTCAAGATGCTCATGAAAGACAAAAGTAACATTACCAGCGATGAGAAACTATAATTTACTTTTTTATTTGTTTTGCCATCCTTCACTTCCTTGGGACGTGACTCTTGTTTTGTCGATTCTTCCATTGACAGGGAGAGTAGACAGCTTGAGAACAGGCCTCTTGATAAACCCATTCTTTGTTTTCAATATAACTACCCTGGTGTGCCATCGCCTCCGGTATGCTGCTGGACGACTCGGCCAGCTGCCCACTTCCCAGGAGGAAACTTGTTTTTTGATGATAGTGGCTTGTTTTCTTGTAAATTATGCACTTCTTGTGCAAATTCTCTCTGCTGTACATATAAAATTAATTTATGCTTAGCATTAATTAATTCATGTAATGTAAAATAACCTTCTACACGGTTTTTCTTGTTTCTTGCTTGCTTGATAAATCTCAATATCCATGCTAAAACTCTTGTTAGTTTAGCAAGTGAACTGTATCTTGTTAATAATTCACCCAAAATGTTATCGCTATCTTGCTGCGATATGTGATTAATATGCTTGATTTTTCTTGCCTCTTCGTCTGTGGTAAATACTGCTTGTTCAGTTTCTTGGTCGGGGTCGTAGTTTCGCAGCCACGACGGTCCTTCCCACCACAGCGGATAGTTTTTTAATTGATCGACACCCAATCCACGGCTTGCACAGTCCGCTGGATTTTCTGCTGACTTGACGTAACGCCAGCTGTTTTTAGGTATGATGCTTGATATTTGTCGCACCCTGTTGGCGACAAAGGGCTTCCATTTACCTGGCTCTCCTTGTAACCACGCTAGGACTACCATTGAATCTGTCCAACTGTATAATTATATTGATATTACGATTGCTAAAACATTGTTGAATTTTAGATAGCAACTTTGCCAGTAACAGAGCGCTACTTAGCTCTAATTTTGGTACCTAATGAAATTGACTTGTTAACCGGAGTTAGTCTCGCTTTTCCTGCTACTAACGAGATCTTTGTTTCTGCGTTGTTTTTTGTCTTGCAATAAACGATGCATGCGTAAGCTTTATTAGAAGAATCGCAGAATCCATGCAGCTCCAGCGTGTTGTTTTCTCCTGTTCCCAACCAGCACTCCAACTTGAATTGATTAATTTTGTGCATGTCACCTTTAATGTTTAGCCATTCCTTGCTAGTTTGATCGGGTAACTTGTCATCCCATTGAATACTTGACATCCAAACTTGCTGGAATAGCAGTTTTAATTTGGTTGATACAGGTGACAGCCAACCAAGAGGGTCAAACAACTTTGATATGTCTGATAACATGGATCTCTTAGTTGGTGTTTTGGTAGATGGTTCAATTTTGGATTGAAATGTAAATATGTCTGCTTTGGAATTCCATCGTAATCCCAAGGTTTTTGATGTCTCCATTTCCTTGAAATCGAAATTACCTTGCTGGTTACTTGCCCCGATTGTATCGTCATGTAAAGATGATGCGTTGGAAGACCACTTCCTTAAATTGAACCCTCCTGATTTTAACAATTTGATAAAATCTTGCTTCAATTTTATTGCTGACTCGACAGAATAAGTCCCGTGTAGAATATCATCCATGTAGAATGATTGCTCCAATGCCTTTATTGCAATATCTACTGCCAAAATTTTGTCTCTCATCTTCAGCCAATTGTTTTAAAGTCATCATGGCTAAACATGGTGCGGCCTTGGTTCCGTATGTAACAGTGCATAGCTGGTATACCTGATTATGCATGTCTGGAGAAATCTTTGATCCTGCTCATTTAACGAAATAAAACGAAACATTTTTTCAATATCTGCCGTAAAAGCTATGCGATATTGTCTCCACCTTAAGAGTAAAGATTGGAGATCTTGCTGTAGATTTGGACCTTTTAACATAACGTCATTCAAACTGTGTCCTGATGTTGTTTTTGAAGATGCGTTAAAAACTACACGAAGTGCTGTCGTAGTTGAATCATTTCGCAATACACAATGGTGCGGTAAATAATAATCGGGTTGCTTGTTACCGGACGCTAGTTTCATATGTCCTAACGTTTTATATTCTTGAATAAATAACTTATATTGGTTTGCTAATTCTTCATTATTGTGAAATTTCCGTTCCAACTGTTGAAATTGCGCCATAGTTTTATTTTTTGACAATCCTGTGTGTCAAAGTTTTCTTGAAATGATAATCTTACTTCATACATGCCATTTTCACGTCTTGTTGTTGTTTTCTTGTAGTATTCAATGCATTGTAGATCCTCTGTGGATAAATTGGGTGATTCTGTGATGTCTTTGATCTCCCAAAATCGTTGTAATTCGTCCACTTGATTAAGGACCACGTTACAATGAAAAGTCTTGAAATTGCCGCATATGATCCATCCCAGTCGTGTCTGTTGCGCAACCGGTAATGATTGATCAGCCCTGATAATGCCTTCTAAAATGATATTTGAATACACATCGGCTCCCAATAAAATGTCGATGGGACGACTGATATTGTATTCTGGATCGGCTAGCTGAATGCCGGCCAGGTGTGCCCATGTTGGCTTGGTAAATGTGCGTCTTGGTAATTGATTAATCAGCGTGTCCATGATTATCACGTCTGTTTGTAATGTAAAGTCATCAAAATGCGAACAATATGTTATGCTCGTAACGCCCTTGCTACTGCTCTCCTTCTCTCCAATGCCGGAGATGACGGCTCTGCAATACTTTCTTGATAAAGCTAGCTGTTGTGCCGCTCTGGCTGAGATAAGGGAGGCTTGAGAGCCTTGATTTATTAGCGCACGCAATTTATGGTATGATCCGTCACTTGCTTGAACTTTGATCATCGCGGTGGCTAATAAGGTTTCGATCACGTTGTTGCCTTGTTGCACAACGTGATTTTCTTGCGATTCCTGTTTTTGTGTCCTGGTTGCAAAAACTGCAGGTGTGTTATTCTCTGTAATTGGGTTACATGAAGACTTATTGTTAAACGCTTCATGTAGAAGTGTGTTATGTTTGCCACGACATTCACGGCAGCGATTTTCTGATGTACATTCTTTATCCCCATGTGAATAAAGACAGTTTTTGCACAAATGCAATCGTGTAACAGTTTGTCGCTTTGCACTTGGTGTCATATTTAAAAACTTACTGCAATAAAATATTCCGTGTGACTCTTTACACAACGGGCATGTTTTGTCGACATAATTCCCCGAAATCTTACTTGCTGAATATTTTTTCTTGAGATTTGACGCTGATGAATTTTGTTGCTTGCTTGGTTTGGAATTTTCGTTTTTCTTGCGCGAAGATTCCAATGCAGTGAATCTGCTCTCTAAGAAGCTTAGAAACTCCGACAATTTTGGCAGATCTCTCGGCATGTTCCGAGTTGAAAAATAATGGTCATGAGTATCCGCATCTAATTTTAGTAATAAAAAACGCACTATGAATGGATCCCAGCTGTCTACATCAACGCCTAGGTTCCTTATCGAGTTTAAACACTCTAATGTAGTATCATGCATATTCTTTAACTGATGGACGTTTGGTTGTTGAACTACTGGAAGATTTAGTATGAGGTCTAAGTGAGATTTAAAAATCTGCCACGTGTTGTTGTACCTGTTGTTCAATATCTCCCAGCATACAATGTAGTTGTCGGAACTGATTTGTAGATGCTGTATCAAACGCTCAGCTTCTCCCCGTACCTTGCTTTTAAGAAACTGCATCTTATGGGCGTTTGATAAGGAGACATTACTGTGGATAGCTTCAACAAACAAATCCTTAAAAGACACCCAATTTTGATAATTGCCATTAAAGAACGGGATGTAAATTTTTGGTGTCCAGTTTTCCTTGTGAACTACGTACCCTAATTTCCTGTTAATTGCATTGTTCAATTTATTGTAAATAGTTTCTTGCTTTGTATAAGACACCTCATATTCTTGATTTGTACCTTCCAATTCGCTGTCTAATTCCCAATGTAAGGAATCTATGATAGACCATCGAGCCTGTAGAGTACTAAGGCATCTTTCAACTCCCACTTTTCGGACATAATATCCAAATTTATCCCTGCCACAGTGCGTTGCAGGGCTCTGAAATTGCTTGCTTGCTTCTTCAATAGTTCATTAAGCTAGCTAGATGTACCTCTGGAGCATACCTCGACGAGCGGCGATTGACGTCCTACAAGATCTTCTTGCGCTGACCATGCAGGACCTTGTGCTTCCTGAGTGGCTCCCCCTTGTTGTGGTTCCTTCGTCTTTGTCAACAATATTTGATATTGCTGATTAATGAGTGCCTTGGTCGAGATATACAGCTCTTCTGTTCGTTCGTATTTACGGCCACTAAAATACTAATGTATCTAAACGTCGTTTGAAATAGTCGGCAGTTTTTCGATCTACTGAATCCTTTTTGACATTTGTAGCCAACTTTTGGATGGCTATGTAAAGCTCATCCTGGTTTGCATGTATGGCCTCCATGATGAAGACTTAGTGAAGTAAGAAATAATTGGAAAGATCTTACTTGAATGTCCTTGATGACTGCTTACTGGTTCTTGGTGATTGCCTGAGACACCTGCTAGTCTCACCTCCTGACGACACAACAAGCCTTGAGACACCTGTTAGTCCCAAAGTCTAATATGCCTTCACTGAACACTGATAGTTTATGGGTCCTTGTTGACCCTGAGACACCTGTTAGTCTCTAACCACACTTAGCTCCTGATGGTTTGTGGGCCCTTGTTGACCCTGAGACACTTGTTTGTCTCGAAGTTTGATAGTCACTGAGCACAACACACTTTAAGAGTCACTGGATAGCTTCCCGCTATGTCCACGCGCGCGAAATGGACTATATAGCGTGCGAAGCTTAGGCTCGAAGGACCAAAAAGAATGTATGATCTCTTGCTAGATCACACACTACTTTTACATGATGTGGGCGGTATAGAATAAAAGATGGTTGGATAATTTAATGTATTGTTCCAAAGGTTTTGGTAAAATGAGCTAATGAACTGATGTGTGTGAAATGAGTGACACGTGGCCCTTGTTGGCCGTGATGAGATCGCCCGGCTTGATGGCTCGACGCGAACTGAACTTTATTATAAAGTAAAGTGAATGTGAGGCGTAAATGCTGACTTGCAGTATGTGCGGTTGTACCGTACACATACAATATGAAAATGAAAAAGGATAAATAAAAAAGTTTCGCATAAAACAGAAACTAAGTATGACAACTATTTTAACTATATATATAGACTATATTAACCTATGTGCGTTTGACAGGACACTTTTAATTAATAAATAAAAACACTAACAACACAACAACATGTGACAAAATTTAACATGCGTCACTGTGATACTAAGCTAAATAAACCCCTGAGTTTGTTTCGGTGTTTCTTCTCAGGGTAGTCAGCTAGGAAACACCGGCCTCATCTAGTTTAAACTGACGAAGAAAAAATTAAGAAAAACCTATTTGTAAAATAAATATAATTTATCAATAACTAGCGACCCGCCCCGGCTTCGCACAGTGCAATACTGATACTAAATATACTACAGAATGTCTGTAAATACAATGTTCACAGCTTTTGTCATTAGACAATACAAACATGATTTCTTTAGATGTTACTCTTGAAAGAGCGACATATAATTGGTCATGTGAAAAACACTCAACGCTCAAATCTAAGCCTGAAACGTCTAAACCGCTATTTATAGGCACGCGCCGCCGGCCCCCGTTGAAAATATTCATTTAAATTACATGCTGTAAAGAACCGTATTGATTTACATTTTATGCACAATGTATTTAAGGTTCCATTCTCTCCGAGAGGCTGAGCGCTTGAACTTGTCCTTGGAGGCAGTCTCTGAATGGGGTGATGCCAATTTGGTCAGGTTTAATGCTGCAAAAAACCCAGGCGTGTCTATTTTCCGCTAAAAGGAGGCAATTCAGCCCTGCTCCAACTTTCCGGGGTGTAACCGTGCCGATAGCCGACCATCTTGATCTTCTTGGTGTTACGTTGACGTCAACTCTCAACTTTCGGCCATACATCGAAGCAAAGGCTCAACTGGCTGCAAAAAATCCTCACAAAGGTCAGACAGTACTTCACGCCGGAACAGCTACTCAAACTTTATCAAGCGCAAGTTCGATCGTGTATCAAGTACTGCTCTCATCTTTGGAACGGATCTGTCCGATACCAGTTTGATGCACTTGAGGCAATTGAGAGGCGAGCCAGGAGGATCATTGGCAATGATGCACTCGTCGAGTCGAGGCTTCAAAGGCTTGAGCATCGACGCCGAGTTGCTAGCCTGTCAGTTTTCTACCGGTTGCATTTCGGGGAGTGTGCTTCGGAATTGCGTAACCTAATTCCGCCTAGCCCATTCCATCATGGGAACACATTCATTGTGCGTACAGCTAAGAAGTGGAATTCCTTGCAAGAATCTGTTTCCTGATGGCTACAACCCGGGAGTCTTTAAGTCAAGAGTGAATAGGTTACTTCTAGGTAAGCGCGCTCCATCGTCGACCGCATCGTCGTTTTCAATCAACTGCATTTTAAATCTGTATATAATATCTTCGAAAATATTCATTTAAATTACACGCTGTAAAGGGCTATATTGATTTTATGATTATTAAATGCTATTGCTTAAAATCGTTTCGTAAATAAGCCATTATTTCTCGTAAAAGTAAATAATAAAAAATTGTTATTGTGGGTATCCCTAAGAGATAGACATATATCATCATGGACATTTTTGTTGACCTTTTTAGGTGTACGATACTGTAGTACATTATTTTGATCTATCTCGTAGGGTTCAGCCAGCGTTTGCAATGTAAGCGCAAAAAATGTGTTTATTTACGACATCACATAAGAAACCTCTAAAATTATCAGTGTTTCTCTACTATATTATGTATGTATTATACATATAAACCTTCCTCTTGAATCATTCTATCTATTAAATAAAAACTTTTTAGAAAAAAAAAATAACCGACTTCACTAAAAAAAACACTAAAAGGATCAAAATAACTTTAATTTCGGAAGTCGGTGTTTCTAGGTATTGTTTGTTTCTTATTTAACACCGACTTCCGAAATTAAAGTTATTTTGATCCTTTTAGTGTTTTTTTTTAGTGAAGTCGGTTATTTTTTTTTTTCTAAAAAGTTTTTATTTCGCACTTTTTAGTTGCGATACACTTATAAACAGAGTGCCTATTTCTCATGACAATTCCAATTAACCCAAATACTGCTAGGTTACATTGTTTTATTATAAAGTTCCTGTGTCTACCTTCCTCCTTCCGGCTCCATCATCAGATCAGTTCGATAGTACCTTATAGCCAAAGAGCATCTCACGACAATTCTCATAAGCCCAAACACGGCTAGGATACATTGATTAATGACGGAGTTCCTGTGCCTACCTTCCGGCTCCATCATCAGATCAGTTCGATAGTACCTTATAGCCAAAGTGCTAACCATGACAATTCTAATAAGTCCAAACACGGCTAGGTTACATTGATTAATTACGGAGTTCCAGTGCCTACCTTCCGGCTCCATCATCATCATCAGATCACTTTGATGCTGCCATTTTCAACGTAACTATTCAGAACCATTTATTTATTTGTATTGTCATAGTCGCTTAACTATATCTTCATTGTGATACCTATTTGAGTTTGAAGTTCCGTTGACCATTTCTGGTCTTCTTCATCAGTTCCACTTCATCAAATGTTACTTTTTGACTGTAAATGCTTAAGTTCTTGATGAAAATACTAAAATTACCATAGGGTTGCCTATAATTTTTGAGGAGTTCCCTCGATTCCTCATGGATTCCATCATCAGAACTGGATTTTGAAAAAAATGGGACCAATCTGGAAGCATATCCTATAAAGGGAAAAAAAATTTTTGCAAATCGGTCCATAAACGACGGAGTTCTGAGGTAACAAACATAAAAAAAAAAAAAAAAAATTATGATAAAAAAAAAAAAAAAATACAACCGAATTGATAACCTCCTCCTTTTTTTTGAAGTCGGTTAAAAAAACCGCATCGAAATTCGTTGCGGAGTTTTAAAGTTCTAAGCATACATAGGGACAGACAGCGGGAATCGACTTTGTTTTATACTATGTAGTGATGATATAATATGCCGTTGTACATAATAATTAGGATCGAGTGGTAATCATAGAATATTGTTTCGGGTTATCCTTATTACTTACCGCAAAGTTTTATAATGATCGACATTGATGTACCGTTCATTTCGTGTTGCTTACAATATTGTCAAAACGCTAACTGTGAAAGTATCTAGAAAATAAATAAAGTCTAGTTAACTAATTAAACAGAATCGGTTTTTAATAGCATTATTCGCTACTAAAATTACATTCAGGGGGGGATCGCAGTCAAGCATTGGTTTATATCAATTAAAAAAAAAAAACTTTCTAAATTACTAAGTCAATCACAATTAAGAGCATTCATCCGTTAAAACTACGCAGAAGCCAAAATCAATGATTTCCGACGGACAATATAACAATAATGTGTTTAATTTCTAGATAAGATATTGACGTCATATTATTGGGAATTTCATAATCTAGTGTATGTTCCAAAAACATTTTCAAATGATCGTATAGTTTTCCCATTAGAACAGTTCTTATCCAAGCCGTTTTTAAAACTAGCGGTCGACGGTCTACGCAGATGCGAGATAGTAGTTAAACCGTGTATGGTAAACTTACAACATTTTACTTAAAAAAAAAATGATAACATTGACTAGTTCATGGCCCAAAAAAAACACGATTGCTGTAAGTTTTCATTCAAGAAAAGTAATCTCAAAACTGTCATTTTTAGCCATTTTTGGAGATATTAAACGTGTTAGTTTAGGATAATATATGAGGCATTTTTGTTTTTTTTTAGACTTATTAATTGAACGCATTTACGATCTATGATATGGTACAATAATTTTTTTAATAACTTATTTGTTTACACTACAATTAATTATTTAATATCACTATATAATAGACGCGAAATCGCGTCAGCGCTTTGTACCGGCCGAGGTCTTTCAGATTTTTAGTCTTTCTATTCTACAGTGATACTAAATAATTAATTGTATTGTAGTGTACATTATTGTTATATTTTCCGTCGGAAACCATTGATTTTGGCTTCTGCGTGGTTTTAACGGATGAATGCTCTTAACGAGTGTCTGAACGACACTATCTTAGCCACTAGTTATTTTTTTATGTAAGCCACTTTCTGGGTGGTTATAAAAAAAATACCACGAAGGCCGCTTTAGCCTTCAAACCTCACCTGCCCGTGTCGGAGTGCCCTATAATTTCGAGTTCGCTTCGCTCGCTCTTGCACTAAGAATGTTTAGTTGGCGCTGTAAAAAAGGCGAATTAGTTTATCAGAAATTATCTCATTTTCCCGGAGCATTGATCGATGTTCGTAAGCCTACGCCTACGGTGGCTGGAAATCGGGATCCCGGCTGGGGCGTGAGGACCGTTCCCTCAAGCGTGCGGCCGCTTCTTTCGCTAGCATTACTGCTTTGCAGTTCCATGGTCCTCGCTCCGGACCATGGCTTGTACCAGGGACCGGCGCGAGAGGTCGTCGCCACCGATCGCCCCCACGAGGACACGGCGGTACTCTGCCCAAGCGGGGCACACCTCTACCGTATGCTTTACCGTGTCCTCCGAGCGGTCCACGCATTGGTGACACCCAAGCGTTTCTTCCTGTCCGGTGAGGACCTGCGTTATACGGAAGGTAAGGACGCCGTGTTGTCTTTCCAGCCACTCCTCAAAAAGGGAGTTTACCACCACAATTATTTAGGGCGCCTAGCACAAGGTGTCGACAAATGCTGTCGCCATTCCACTATGAGATCTCATCGGAACCCTGTCCGCCACGCCACAAATTGGCGCGGCAGTAGTTTCGCCTCGGCGTTGAATCTCCACGCGCAAATCGTGCATGCGTGCAAGGATTATTACCTCCAGATACCATAGTGGCAGGCCAGCAAGGAGACTCGGTATCCCCGCACCATTTGGAGGGGTAGGTACCTAAGACACACACATCTGGATGGAAAAGTCAGTCCGCGAGTAAAGCGGCTCGGCTTATGCTTAGCTCGGGCTCCTCTAGCATAGATCCAGCTTAGGACACCGCGTTATGGGTTTCGCTATCCACGCCTACTTAAAAATTAAGCTTGTATAAAGATTACAGATAGAGTTAAAAAAAAAATACAATGCTTAGACGTTTTCACCATTATATTACCACATATTCTGTATAATGTCTGGATTATATGTTTTGCCGGTAACATAAACGAGTATTATAAATAAAAGGAAATTATGTTCATAAGGAAACAGTTGATTTTGTATTTGATAAATGTACAGTCAATTCTAATAACTAGTTCCAATAACTGTTTCAAAATAATTATTTACTTACAATAATAGTTCAGTGTTATTAATAATATACGTATCGTAAAAATAAATTAAAATTTATAAGGTGATATTCAATTTGAGTATTTGAGTGAAAATGCAGCGTGTAGTTTATATTGTTACTGTATTTGCGATGAGCTTCGCAATGGATGTGTCCATTTACAATAATTTTGATTTTTGTAAGTAAATACATATTTACAATGTTATTAAAATAATAACCTAAGAGCTCTTGCTTCCCAGACTTTCGTCATTTAATAAAAGCTGGTAGTTTGTCAGTCCAGGCTCTAAACAAGAAGTTTCAGTGATGGTGTTTAATCTACCATAACTGAAACTAAAGTCTGGCAACCATGGGCTCTCACTCTATAAGATTAAAAACGCTAAAGATCTCTATCCGTTTATCCGTTAAATGTAACTTGAAAAGGAAGGTGGGTATGCCTCTGGTGTGGGACGCAACCTGTGTTGACACCCTTGCGCCATCCCATGTTCCAAGTACGGTGGGCTGTGCTGGCGCTGCCGTTGCGGCTGCTGAGAGCCTTAAACGGCGCAAATACTGTACTGTATTACCTTACTGGTAATTACAGTTTTGAGCCGTTTGTGGTCGAAACGCTTGGTTCATGGGGTCCGAGTGCGCGTCTCCTTTTCAAGGAAATTTCACGCTGACTGATCGACACTTTGCGTGACCAGAGAGCTGGCTCATTCTTCGCCCAAAGACTTAGCATTACCATTCAAAGTGGCAATGCTGCCAGTCTTCTGGGCACATTTCCGGATGATAGCGATGTGGAGGAGTACTTCGACGCCTGAGCATACTTTTTTTTTGTGTTTTTGTATTATATTTATGTACATAGTTTTAGTTAATATTTTAGTATAGTTTAGTTAATATTTAAGTTTTTTATGTAAGAGAGTGTATACAGATTAGATATACCTATAATAATACAAAAGATATATGATAGCAATTACTAAAAAAAAAATTGAAAAGTACGGTTTGCAAAGATTTTTTTTAACGCCTGAAAACTCAGTTAGCATTGGGTAATTCCGTAATTAACTCGAATATTTTACAAAACTTATTCGAGAAAATACGTGTTTTTTTTTTAAACTCATAATTGATTTTGAAAAAAATTGTCGTTATTTAGAATCTTGATTTAAGTGACATAAACTAGAGGTTGACTGTGATCCCACCTGAGGTAGGTAGTGAAGAAATCGTTGATGGTGAATCACACTAGTTTAGTACTAGCCTATATACTCTAGCCTTGAAGACAGCTAAACCTGACGGGAAGACAGCTGCAGGCAATTGTGTCAATACTTCGATTAACGCGGTATAAACGACGAGGCGAAACGCTTCCATAAAAGTGTGTGATTTGCGTATCAATAAATAACAAAATCTTGTTGAAGAAAAAAGTTATTCTTTAATTTAAATTCATCATCATCATCATCATCATTTCAGCCGAAAGACGTCCACTGCTGGACATAGGCCTCCCCCAAGTGTCACACAATGAACGGTCCTGTGCGTCTCGCATTCATCGGACTCCCGCAACCGTTACCAAGTCATCGGTCCACCTTGTAGGAGGCCTTCCAACGCTACGTCTTCCGGTACGTGGTCGCCATTCCAGAACCTTCCGGCCCCAACGGCCATCCGTTCTGCGAGCAATGTACCCAGCCCATTGCCACTTATGTTTGGTGATTCTTCGTGCTATGTCGGTAACCTTGGTTCTCCTGCGGATATCCTTATTCCTGATTCAGGCAAGATTTATTCGATCACGCAAGGAAACTCCGAGCATAGCCCTTTCCATTGCCCTTTGGGTGACTTTAAGTTTTCTGATGAGGCCCATTGAAAGCGACCACGTTTCTGAGCCATATGTCATCACTGGCAACAGGCACTGGTCATAGACTTTCGTCTTCACGAGAGACTATGGTAAACTGCAGATCACTTCATAGTATAAAACAAAGTTGCTTACCGCTATCTGTCCCTATGTGCGCTTAGATCTTTAAAACTACGCAATGGATTTTGATGCAGTTTGGTCCAGCATTGCACCAGGGCGGGTCGCTAGTACTAAATATACTGCAGAATTTCTTTATACACAATGTTCACAGATTTTTTGCCTTTAGACAATACAAACATATTTTCTTTTGAAGTTACTTTTGAAAGAGTGACATAAAATTGGCCATGTGAAAAACATTCAATGCTCAAATCTAAGCCTGTACGTTGAAAGTTTGACCCTGCGATTTATTGATGGTCATTGCAAAAGATATCTTTATCGGAAATTGTAGGCTTTTTTTTATTTTTTTATTATTAATGATAGGCTCACGTTTGACCACCATCTCACCTGGGGCCCAAGTCTGCTATTTTTATAAATTTGTCATTCCAACACGATTCCATTGTCATTTTGCTAAAAGTTCGTAATCTACTAATTCATAATGATCGATCATGTACGGGTCAACCACCGTACAGTACGTTTGCCTGGGTCATCATTATTGCGCCACCCGCTCGGTACATTTCCATCATTTATATTATTGCGTTTACACCGCAATAGTTTTTAGTACGTAATTCGGAGACATACCGTGCGCGTGGCTCATAATCCCATATCTTTCACCATTTATCCTAGTATAAATTAATATTAATCCTATATTTGTGGAAACAGATAATATAGTGAATTTATTGATCTTAAACTGTCTTTCATCTTTTATCTCTATCTCAATCCAACCCCGAACATTGGTCCTTCGAGCACGTTAGCGGGACCGAAACGCGTGTGCAAAACTTAGTGCTTTGTGCGTTGATTTTTTGTGTGCGTTTTACCGGTTTCGTTATAAGCGATTAGAAACCTTGGAAAATACAGTGCGTGTTATCTCTTGATCCTGTTCAATCCCGGTGCCTAGGAAGGCGCCAATTTGTTTCATCTCGTGATCCCGGTGCCTTGGAGGGCGCCACTTTATCTCATCTCGTGATCCTGGTCAATCCCGGTGCCTGGATGGGCGCCACTTTATCTCATCTCACGACTTTATTCGATCCCAGTGCCTAGGAGGGCGCTATTCATCTCATCTTGCGATCCTGTTCGACCCCGAAGAAACCCTATAAGTAAGGTATCTTTCTTCTCACTTTTACTATGGCTACAATGGAAGATATTTTAGCTACACAACAACAAATCATTGAAGGCATAGATAGACTTTACTCCAACTTTAAGAAAGATGGAGCAGAGCGGTAGACCCCCGACTACCTGCGTCGACGATTAGAAAGCCTAGAGCAATATTTTACGGAGTTTCATAACAATCATATGAATTTGTTATCTTTTGGAGATCGATCTCATGCGTATTTTACTACCGATCAGTATGATCAAATGAAGGTAAAATATAGCAATATTAAAACAGCCATTCAGAATTATAAACCTTCCACAGACAGACCTCAAACCCCTGTTTTGAAACCTCCTACTTTTCAACCATCTTCAATATCTCAAACCTCGAATCTCTCATCTCAAAATAATCCTCCTAAGGATAGCGTAAATATAGAACACCTCTTGAAGAAACAAGCTACTAATTTTAGGGCATTTTCAAGAGAAGCTGCTGACATCGACCTCAATCTTATCTCTGAAAAGTGGGAGTTTGAAGACATCCTAAAAACCTTGAAAACTCGTTGGTCAGCTATAGACACCCTACACTGGGAGTTGGACAATGAGCTCAACGGCTCCAACGCCCAGTACGACGAGCAATTCTCAAACTACGAGAAATATTATAAAACCCTGAAAAGAGATATTAACCGAAAGATGTGGTCGGTAGCTCATATTGAGAAATCGACCCCACAAATGGAAATAGCTACCTTTGAAGGAAGCTATACGTCCTGGATCTCTTTCAAAGATCTTTTTACAGAAACTGTACACAATAATCCATCTTTATCAAACGCCCAAAAAATGCAGTTTCTGAAAAGTAAGGTCAAGGGCGAGCCGGAAAAATTAATCCAACATCTTCAAATAAGTTCAGACAACTACCCCGTTTGTTGGAATATCCTTACGCATCGCTATGACAATAAGCGTCGTATATTTATATCTCATCTCAAAAACCTCTTAAATATCCCGACAGCTCAACAAAAATCAGCGAGTCACCTCAAACGGATCCACGATACAACGTACGAAAGCGTGAACGCTATAAAAAATCTCGGAATCGATGTATCTACTTGGGATCCCTTCCTCGTATGTATCCTAGCAGAGAAATTAGACCCGGAAACCAACGATGACTATATAGACTCATTGAAATCTCCAAAGGAGTTGCCAGTATTGGAAGAATTTCTTCGATTTTTGGAGAATAAGTTTACGTCACTAGAAACTTCGCGGAAGAAACAAGAACCCTTCATTCAAAAGTCATCTCAATCCCAACACGCATCTTCATCATCTAAAAGTTATCTTAATAACCAGCAATCTTATTCAAAAGGATTTAACTCTCGTTTTAAACAAAATAACAGCACCTCAAATCATACCTATTCGACAAACCAGGTCATTTCGCAATCGTCAAAGTCCAATTGGAAAAATAACGAAAGACGTAAACAGTGTGGTATTTGCAATGCAAGCGATCATCGCATACAAAATTGCCAAAAGCTGGCAAAAATGCATCCATCGGCTCGTAGAAACGCAATTGCAAATTTGAACCTTTGTATCAACTGTTTGCACTATCACGAAGGTAAAAATTGCCTTTCGGAAATAAAGTGTAAAGAGTGCAATAAAGACCATAATACGATGCTACATGAATGTTTTACGTCAAGAAATGCTACATCGGATGCGTCGCGACCGGGGCCGAGCACGGCCACTATTACGAAATCTCCACCTCAGCATGATATGAACACCTTAGTATCTATGCAAAATGATCCTACAGAAATATTCCTCGCGACAGCAATTATCAAGGTCCAAGCAGCTGACGGATCTTACGAAAGAATGAGAGCTCTTCTAGATCAGGGATCTCAGACCTCAATCATTACTGAAAGAGCTGCACAGCTTCTAAACCTGCGTCGGCAAAAATGTACTGGACTTATATCTGGAATCGGAAACAAGGAAAATAGCTGTAAGGGCATGATCTCTATTAAGTGCATGTCGTTAATTAATGACTTCACTTTCGAATCCGACGTACTTATAATGAAAAGACTAGTCAAGAATTTGCCTAGTCATACCTTCACTAAACCCAACTGGCCAACCCTTAACCAAATAACCCTAGCTGATCCTGAATTTTACAAAAGTAGGCCAGTTGATATCTTATTCGGCGCTGACGTCTGTTCCCAAATCCTATTGGATGGTATCTGCCGTTCCGAGGGAATGTTACCTATTGCCCAGCAGACACAGCTGGGATGGATCCTAAGCGGTAACTGTAAAACATTTCAGTGCAATGTGATCCTTAACAGCCTCACCGATATCCAACAGTTCTGGGAAATGGAGGACATTCGCGAACCCTTATCAATATCTCAAGAAGATCAAGCTTGCATTGACTTCTTTCAATCCTCAACCTCAAGACGCGAAGACGGCAGCTATGTCGTGAAAATGCCTTTTAAAGAAAATTTTGAAGAAAAATTGGGTGAATCTAAAACCAAATCCATTGCACAATTCTTTCAAATCGAAAGGAAATTAATTAAGCAACCCGACCTGGCACGTGATTATAAATTGTTTATGTCCGAGTACTTAGAGCTCGGACATATGATCCCCGTTGCGACACAGGTCAACGTAACTCCAGATTGCTACCTTTCGCATCATGGCGTACTTCGAGCTGAGTCATTAATTACCTACAAAATTACGAGTTGTTTTTAATGCCTCTGCAAAAACCTCAACAGGTCACAGCCTCAACGATCTTATGTGGAGGGGGCCGAACTTGCAGCAGGATCTCTTAAGTCTTATCCTAAAATGGAGACAGTTTAAATACGCATTTACGGCAGATATTGAAAAGATGTTCCGTAACATTTGGCTACATCCTAGTCATCAAAAGTACCAGAAAATTATTTGGAGAAGTCTTCAATCCCAACCTTTGCAAGAATATAAGCTAGCGACTGTCACCTACGGTACAAAGGCTGCACCTTTCCTGGCCATGATGACATTGAAACAACTTGCCAACGATGAAAGGCCAAATTATCTCAATAGCTGCGCTCCTGATATCCTAGAGACCTCCTTTTACATGGACGATCTCATGCATGGAGCTCATACCGCGACAGCCGCTAAACATCTCAAAGCAGAGATGACAAACCTTCTGAAGTCAGGCGGCCTCAATCTTAGAAAATGGCGCTCGAACTTGCCGGAACTTTTAGACGATCATCTTAATCCTCAAGAAGAAGAATTTCATTTTAAACAGCCAGAATCTACAAAGGCTTTAGGTCTTCGTTGGAAACCGAAAGAAGACTATTTTATCTTTCATCCAATAGAAATTACCTCAGAAGATATCCCAACAAAACGACAATTCTTGTCTGAAATCTCAAAAATCTTTAACCCCTTGGGCTGGGTGTCACCAGTCACAATCAAACTCAAAATCTTATTTCAAGAAACATGGAAAACGGAATTAGGTCGGGATCAACCGATTCCTCATAATATTGCCCTGGAATGGAATAAAATAAAGGCCGACTTACCTCATATATCCCAATTTAAAATACCTCGATGGATACAAACCATGGATAATGATATAATTGAGCTTCATGGGTTTTGTGATGCCAGCACAAAGGCCTACGCTTGTGTTGTTTATTGTAAAATTACAAGAAACCACAAGACATAAGTTGTACCTCTCAAAAAATCTCAATCTATACCTCGCTCGGAACTTAGTGGAGCTCTTTTATTATCAAAACTTATGGCCAAAATAATCTCATCCCTATCTGATCTCAAAATCCAAGCTTATGGCTGGGTAGATTCCATGGCAGTTCTAGGATGGATAAATGGTGAACCAGAAAAATGGAAACCCTTTGTTGCCAATCGAGTAAAAACGATTTGCGAAATTATCCCAAAAAATAGGTGGCGGTATGTGAAATCCCAAGAAAATCCCTCAGATTGCGCTAGCCGTAGTCTGACTGCATCCCATTTAGCAAATCATTCACTTTGGTGGCACGGACCCAATTGGTTACCTCAATACAATCCTGAAAATAATCGTGAACCTATATTATATAAAACAACTGAAGATCTCAGAAAGAAAAAGTTAGTAAACACTATTATTGCTGACGCTAGCAATTCAGTTATAAAACAATTATTAGAGAAATACAGCAGCAAGAAAATCATTCGAGTTTTAGCCTATGTAAACAAATTTAACGACATCTTGATTTACAAGAAGAAGCGTGAAAACTACCTTACCCTGCATGACCTCAAACGAGCGACGGAAATGTTAATAAAACATGTAAAACAAGAATACACAGAAATCTCAGAAATCTTATCAAGTCAAGAAACATTATCTAACGTCGCAGAAATGAACATTGAGTGGCATTTTAATGCTCCGTCATGGCCTTCTGCTGGCGGACTTTGGGAAGCTGCGGTGAAAAGCTTAAAACATCATCTTAGGCGTGTTGTAGGTGAGCAGAAACACACCTACGAAGAATATAGCACCCTCCTATCTCAACTTGAGAGTTGTTTAAACTCTCGACCACTTTTTCCTTTGAAGGAGGATCCCGAGGACATAGACTTTTTAACCCCGGCACACTTTCTTGCAAGTGGGCCTATCTTAACGATCTTTGAAACCGAAAATGATCTCAGGACTCGGTGGCACTTGGTACAAAAAATCTATAGAGATATTTGGGTCCAGTGGAAAAATGACTATCTCTCACAGTTATCCATTAGAGCTAAATGGAGACAATCTCAAAGGAATCTCAGTCTCAACGATATTGTTATCATTAAAGATGAAAACCTCCCGCCTGGGAAGTGGGCTCTAGGGCGTGTAGTAGAACTGCATCCTGGTTCGGACGGACACGTCAGAGTCGTTACCCTTAAAACCAAAAATGGTTTCCTAAAACGGCCTGTTGTTAAGCTATCTCTATTACCAGCGGACAGAGACAATAATCCTCCTAGTGACACGAACATTAAGGATGAAGCACCAAGGAAGAAAAATCCCAAACGTATCTCATTCTCGACTATAACTCTGTCATTAACGCTATTCCTATTGTCACTAATAAACTTATCTCAAGCATCTTATAGTTTTACCCCTCTGAGCAACAGCGTTTATTTCGATAAAATCTCCAACATGCATCTTATTAGAGACGATTGGCGTTTAATTGTTTATTATGACACATATCCCTACAAAGAAGGCACGTCCGCACTCGAGAAGTATATCAATTATCTTGAAACATTATGCTCCACTATTAAAGAACACACACCTTGCGACGGTATCATCTTACAACTCGGGCACGAGTTCGAAGAAATGAAACATTATGATAGTATGTTGACAATAAATGAATCATTTGTAACTGGAGACGAGCGGCGGCGCCGGCGTCGTGGTCTAATAGACGGAGTAGGCTACGTCGCAAACAGCTTGTTTGGTGTGCTGGATCAGCGTTTTGCGGAGAAATACGCACAAGACATCGACCTTTTGAAAGAAAATGACAAACATTTGTATAACCTCTGGAAAAACCAAACCTCAATCGTGGAAGCCGAATTTAATCTCATGAAAAGAATGGAGAAAGCTGCGAACAAACACCATAAATCGATAAATCAAAAGTTTAATTATCTCAAAGAATCCTATCAAGATCTTCAACGCCATGTCCAGAACATGACTCTAGTTACCGATTTCTTAGCATCTGCTATGACGGCGAATAACTTAATATATAGCCTCAGGAAAATACAAGACTCCATTCTTGATACGGTAACTAATATTTACAACGGAAAATTGGACTTCCATCTGATATCTCCTCAACAGCTGAGAACGGAATTAAGTTCTATATCAGCACATATCCCCAAAGACATGGTACTTCCTGTCAACCATTTGAATCTCAAGGATCTCTACAACTTGATAAAAGTGCGGACTAAGTACTATAGTAAGTACTTGATTATTGAAATAATGATACCCCTCATCGAAAGAGACCTTTATGAAATCTTTAACCTCATTCCAGTCCCACGAATATTGAACCACGACATGATACATGTGAAAGTTATCTCAAGTTTTGCTGCCATTAACCTCAGAAAAAACTCATACGTAACCGTTACTGATGCTGATCTTCAGTCTTGTATAAGACAAAATCCTGGGATGATTTTATGTCATACCAAAAACCCTATAAATATCTTAAAAGATGATCACAGCTTGTGTGAAACGATCCCACACACAAGAACCTGCGAAACTATTGGAACCCCTTGTAAAAACATTTGGAAGGAATTAACAGCGGATAATAAATATTATTATTTTTGTTGCAATGAATGCAACTTTAAACTTCTGTGTAATGGCGAAATTACTGCCGTTAAATTGATGAATGCAGGTCTGTTGAATGTGGAAGAAGGCTGTATGATAAAGACGGACAATTTCGTTGTCCATTCAAATAAAAGGCTGTCTAGCTAAATGAGTATAGGTGCAAAAATTATTGCTCCACAAATATCACCTATCAATCATATATTCAATATATCTATCCCTGAAACTCCAGAAATAAATCCTAATAATTCTGAAATATTGCGACAATTTGAAGATATACAGAAACAAATTGAGAGCATGAAACGAACTGAATCATTAAGTGATAAAATATCCTATCACGACGTACATCTTTATAGCGTCTTGTATGCTCTAATCTTTGGAATCCTGATAACTGCGGTGGTATACTGTTGGCGGCGACATAGGCGGTCAACACGTCGAGAATCCTCGGTGCCTGCTAGAGAGGCATCTACTGCGATCTCTTCACATCCCGGAAATGAGAGTGTCATAAGTGAGTGTAGTGCGGTTAGGGAAAAAAGGCAATCTGTAGTCAAAGTGAAAAGTGCAGTGAGTGAGTGTTGTGATCTTAGGGAAAAAGGTCAATTTAGTCAATCCGTGAAAAGTGATCCCAAAAATCTTATTAAATCCAGCGAGTGTTTACAAACAAAAGATAGGGCCTCGTCCCCTGTTTTTCGCGTATTTTCCCTTCCCGATCTAAGCTCTAGCAACTACGGGTAATTGTTAAAAATATTGTTAATCACTCACTATTAATCCATATCCCTGTCATATAGTTGATAAGTTGAATATTGTTTATCATCTTGTAAATCTCATTTCAATCTTTACCTTACCTACTAACCCCTATCTTTGCCCCCGGGAGCATGTACGGGTCAACCACCGTACAGTACGTTTGCCTGGGTCATCATTATTGCGCCACCCGCTCGGTACATTTCCATCATTTATATTATTGCGTTTACACCGCAATAGTTTTTAGTACGTAATTCGGAGACATACCGTGCGCGTGGCTCATAATCCCATATCTTTCACCATTTATCCTAGTATAAATTAATATTAATCCTTTAATTGTGGAAACAGATAATATAGTGAATTTATTGATCTTAAACTGTCTTTCATCTTTTATCTCTATCTCAATCCAACCCCGAACACATTGATCTGTCAATGGTCTCGTAATAGAGTTGTGGTAGAATGACAATATCGAGCTTATTAAAAGCAATGACTGCAAAATGACGTTCTAATGGTAAGTCACTGATCAAAGGAACTGTCAAAATTTTAGCAGATTACCGCATACGTCAGACATTCATTTGTCATTATTTACGAGATTACCATTCTATGCCACTTCTTTTAATGGAGTGTCAGTGGTTGACCATTGGAAAGTCATAATGACGCCATTATATTAGTAGATTACCAAACTTGTCAAAATCAACAATTATGAAATCAATGATAGACCATTCTGACACTATTGTAATAGCAGACTTGAGGCCCTGATGGTAAGCGATGATGTGGTCGACGATGGAACACGCTTGCCTAGAAGTAGCCCATTCACTCTTGACTTAAAGACCCCTAAGTTGTAGCTATCAGGAAACACAGACTCCGGATAGGAATTCCACTCCTTGGCTGTACGCATAATAAATGTGTTCCCAAAACGTTTTGTGCGTATGGGTGGGATGTCTACCATGTGCCGGTGGCGCAACGCCGTACGTCTAGTGGTCCGATGATGGAACGGACTTGGCGGAATTAGATTGTGCAATTCCAGGCGTTTATATTGTGCCCCACTTGGGCAGAGTAACGTCGTGTTCTCGTGGGGACGATCGGCGGCGGCGATCTCTCGCGCCGGGCCTTGGCACAGGCCATGGTCCGGAGCGAGGAGGAGTGGGAGGCGTGAAGCAACGGTCCTCACGCCCTAACCGCCGCCGGGATTCCGATCCCGATTTCCGGCTACCGTAGTCGCGGGCTTGCGGACGGCGAACAATGGGTGGCTCACCGTCCGACCGCGACGGCGCGTATTGTTCCACACGAGCCTCAGGGAGATGTCAGGAAATTGTAGGGGCCCAGTAGGGTCAAAGCCACGCACCAGCACGGGTAGTGTGAAAACGAAACCCGGAGCCCTGGGACGAAGGCAACGAAGGAACAGGAGTGGGTTTTTATTCAGTAAAAGTCTGACACTATCTCCCGCTCCGCCCAAGAGCGCGATTTGTCATTAGATGATTTTCCCACCTAAAAAAAAGGCGTTTATATTGGAACGGTAAATTCGATGGTATTAGAATTCAATTTCAATTAACCCAAACACTGCTAGGTTACATTGTTTTATTATGACTTTCCTGTGTCTACGTTCCACCTTCCTCCATCATCAGATCAGTTCGATAGTACCTTATAGCCAAAGCCTATTACAGGGTTCCGGTGTCTATCTTCCGCCTGCATCATCACCCTCAGATAACTTCGATGATACCATTTTCAATATTACTATTTAGAACCATTTATTTATTTATATTGTCATAGTTACTTAACTATCTTCATTGTCATATCTATGTGAAGGTGAAGTTCCGTTGGCCATTTCTGGTCTTCTTCATCAGTTCCACTTCATCAAATGTTACTTTTTGACTGTAAATGCTTTTTTTTGGTATTCTCGATGAAAATACCAAAATCACTATATAGTGCCTAGAATATTTGAGGAGTTCCCTCGATTCCTTATGGATTCCATTATCAGAACTGTATTTGAAAAAAATGGGACCAATCTGGAAGTAGCCGAGCAGTATATTTGCGTCGGCGCATCAATCTTTGAAAGAATCAAATTATTTACCACAACCGCTATGTCCCTGCATTTTAAATCTGTAATATCTTCGAAAATATTCACTTAAATTACACGCTGTAAAGGGCTATATTGATCTATATAAAAGCACAATTTATTTAAGGCACTTAATTGGATAAAGATTAATGCTGTATTGCTTAAAATCGTTTCGTAAATAAGCCATTATTTCTCGTAAAAAGTAAAGGATAAAAAATGGTTATTGTGGGTTATACCTAAAAGATAGACATAATTATACCATCGCGGACTTTTTTGTACATCTTTTTAAGGTGTACAATACTGTAGTACATTATTTTGATCTAACTCTTAGGGTTCAGCCAGCGTTTGCAATGTAAGCGCAAAAAAAATGTGTTTATTTACGACATCACATCAGAAACTTCTAAAATCATCAGTGTTCCTCTACTATATTGTGCGTGTATTATACGAGTATACGTAAACCTTCCTCTTGAATTACTCTATCTATTAAACGAAATATCTATCTATAATAATAATACTCTATCTATTAAAATTCGTTGCGTAGTTTTAAAGATCTAAGCATACATAGGGACAGACAGACACGAAAAGCGACTTTGTTTTATACTATGTAGTGAAGAGCGATCGACTCGGGCGCGTCAACATGGCTACCAACTTATCGTTTTCTAAAATCGCTTGCGCGCCGATGCGTACCGATTGTAGAGAGAGAAACGGTTGTATCTCAGAGAGATGCGACCTCTGGCGGGAGAAGTTTAAACCTCCGGATGATTTTGTCGAACCGTCGGAGAGCCTCTCTCCTAGATACGAGTTGCCTTGGCCCACCTGGAAAACTCCGCACCCAAGTTGGGCGCAGCAAAGACAATCTCCACAGATGGGGGTCCTCGGACGGTTCCGATCTTCAGTGTTTGTGCGACGTCTCACCGCAGACCATGTCCCACCTTCGATCCTGCATCACGTGCCCTGTTACCTGTTCACGTAGGGACCTAATGACAGCATCAGCGGACGGCACTGCCGTGGCTGAATACTGGGCCAGGCAAGGAATTTAACTAGTTTTGCCATCGATACGCTAAGAAGAAGAACGGTTGTAAGTTGGCTAGGCATGCTGGAGCCCAGTCCGAGTTCATGATTCAACAATGTCCACGCATTTACAGATAACAGCGTGGATATAATGAAATGAATAAACAAATGAACGTTTGTATACACCATTTGAAGTAAGATTAAATATTTAAAACAAACGTTTTTGGCTGTGTAAACAGTTGATATTATTTTCACTTTTTTAGGGTCCCGTATCCAAATGGCAAAAAACGGAACCCTTATGGATTCGTCATGTCTGTCTGTCTGTCCATCCGTATGTCACAGCCACTTTTTTCCGAAACTTTAAGTACTATACTGTTGAAACTTGGTAAGTAGATGTATTCTGTGAACCGCATAAAGATTTGCACACAAAAATAGAAAAAATAAACCATAAATTCCCCATACTTAGAACTGAAACTCAATTTTTTTTTTTGCATCAAACCCATACGTGCGGGGTATCTATGGATAGGTCTTCAAAAATGATATTGAGGCTTCTAATATCATTTTTTTCTAAACTGAATAGTTTGCGCGAGAGACATTTCCAAAGCGGTAAAATGTGTGTCTTGTAACTTCTAAAATAAGAGAATGATAAAACTAAAAAAAAATATATGATGTACTAATTACCATACAAACTTGCACCGAAAATTGGTTTGTACAAGATCTAGTAAGTAGTTTTTTTTTTAATACGTCATAAATCGTATACCGCAATTTATCTTTCATTCAATCAACTCAAATATAAAAATAAAAAAAATAATTTCATAAACATAAACCTTATGCATAAACCGTGAACCATAAGTAAGTTTGTACGGAACTCTAAGGGCACGAGTCCGACTCGCACTTGCCCAGTTTTTTTACTTTTAATGCTATCTTTATACTTACGTAATAAAAGTTGGGTTACTGGGTCAATGACAAACTTAAGAATGATAAGAGTAAAATAATAACACTTGAAAGAGCGCAAAGAATGATACTAAAGGTTTGCTTGTTCAAACGGCGATTGTACCCTACGTCAAAACTTTATGAGGAAACTCAGATTCTGACTGTTCGCCAACTGTATATAGGGTGACTGGCAATTAGTGTACGATACTTAAACACGTGATTGTGCTCATGATAACAAAAAAAAAATATTATGGGAGCAAAGCCGAAATCGCGAAAAAAATATCAGCTGTTCAGTACATTAGGCAAACATAAATGTACTGAACAGCTGATTTTTTTTCGCGATTTCAGGTTTGTTCCCATAGTAAAAGTTGTTGGTTATCATGAGCACAATCATGTGTTAAGTATCGTACACTAATTACCAGTCACCCTATATATTGCACACTGTACTTCATATACACTCTGTTGTACCCGGGGATAGTAGAAAACGAGTGGCTACCTCTAGAAGAAACTATGCTGTATGTGAGTCGACTGCTGTAAATACTGTTTTTGCGCAGAGACTAATCCGATTCCGAAGAAGCATACTCATCATCTTCCTGCCCTTGTCCCATCTTATTTGGGGTCGGCACAACATGTTTTTTTCTTCCATTCTATCCTGTCAACCGTCATGCTATCACTAACTTCCTTTTCTTTCATATCACTGTTCACACAATCCATCCATCATACTATATAACAAAATAAATAAAATAATTTCTATAACCAATTGTTGCAAAAAATAATGCAAAAGCAAGGTTACAAAGTGGTTGCTTACCTTAAGCTACTCGAAAACTGAAAAATTCTTTGACGTGTTAAAATAATTTCTTCCGACATTTATAACTACACATAAATTTATACACATATAAGTATACAAACATTCAAGCACATTATATTAACTTTATAAATGTATATTAAAATATTCTGTCATATTTATATAAATATATATGTATATTATATATATCTACACACCTCCACTTACATAATACACACGTCCATATGCCCTAATGCACAAAGCATTGTCAAATATTTAAGTTTTTTGATGATGGGGGGCCTGGAGTTTTAAGATACAGGCTTAGTTTAGACTCCAGATCTCCAACAAATTACAAATTCAGATATTTAAGTTTTTATGTTTTTCCTGCTAAATAACATATTGGATGTTTGAAGTGTAATTTGTGGAGATTAATAAACACTTTTTTTGATTTTTATTTTGACATGGACATGAGTAGGGAGCGCAGAGCATTGGCGGTAAGAGGTAATATGCTTTCTCGCAGGTTTGCGCGTTGCTCACGTGACGTTAAAATCACGCTATTTAAAATTTTTTGCCAAACATTGTACACGTGCAACCTGTGGAGCAATTACACTAAAAAAGCCTACAGTGCTCTTCGCGTCCAGTATAACAACGCGTTCAGGGGTCTGTTAGGGCTTCCATGGCGGTGCAGCGCCTCCGGTATGTTCGTCAATCACAGCACGGATGGCTTCCACGCTGTACTTCGCAAGAGAACGGCCTCCTCGGATATCGGATAAAGAGGAGCACCAACACGCTTCAGGGCGTGGTGTCGGACAGAGTGGACAGCCAAATCCTGAGGCAGTGGTCGCTCATGCACGTCCAAAATAATAATAATTCTGTTGGGGTTAATAGGTGGACACCAAAGCAAACACGGTTTTAAGGATTTGAATAATAACTATTTATTAATCCTTTACTTTATATTGGAAGGTTTTTTTTTTTTTTTAGGTGGGAAAATCATCTAATGACAAATCCCGCTCTTGGGCGGAGCGAGAGATAGTGTCAGACTTTTACTGACTAAAAACCCACTGTTCCTTCTTTGCCTTCATCCCGGTGCCCCGGGCTTCGCTTTCACACTACCCGTGGCCCCAGTAGGCTTCGGCCCTGCTGGGCCCCTACGATTTGCTGACATCTCCCTGAGGCGCGCGTGGAACAATACGCGCCGTCGACGACTTGGGCTCGGTCCGGACAGTTACGGGATGGTCGGACGGCGCGCCACCCATTATTCGCCGTCCGCAAGCCCGCGCCTACGGTGGCCGAAAATCGGGATCGGAATCCCGGCGGCGGTTAGGGCGTGAGGACCGTTGCCTCACGCGATCGGCCGCCTCCTTTGCTAGCATTACTGCTTCGCAGAAGGAGGCGACCGCCTGCCACTCCTCCTCACTCCGGACCATGGGCTGTACCAAGGCCCGGCGCGAGAGATCACTGCCGCCGATCGCCCCCACGAGGACACGGCGTTGCTCTGCCCAGGCGGGGCACACCTCTACCGTATGCTCCACCGTGTCCTCCGGACGGTCCACACAATGGCGGCACCCAGGCGTTTCTTCCGCACGAATTCGGTGCAGGAACCTCCTGAACTTACCATGTCCGGTGAGGACCTGCGTCATGCGGTAGGTAAGGACGCCATGTGGTCTTTCCAGCCACTCCTCAAAAAGGGGACTTACCGCCATAATTGTGGCGTGTCCAGCACTGGGTTGCGACAGTCGCTGTCGCTATTCCACCATGAGATCCCGTCGGAGTTCTTCCCGCCATGCCGCGACTTGGCGTGGCAGCGGAGTTTCACCCCGGCGTTAATTAATATAATATTACGTGAGACGTGTGCTTCTAAGCAAAGCTAAAGGAATACCGTAACTGTAACTAAACTAGGGATTTCAGTCAAGTGTTGACAAGGGGCTCAGACCAATATTTATTGGTTAGAAAGAGAAAGATATGCATAGTGTTGAAGTAGGATGGATTTGTTTTTATTATACACTAACATAGTCATAAGTTTGTACTAAGATAATATGGATATGTGTCATTACTGTGTCTAAAATAAATATTTTCAATTTCAATTTCAATAAAATCGGTTGAACGAACAGTACAAAAGCTTTATTAGTAAATTACACCTTTTTACCCGACTGCGCGACGCAAAGGAGGGTAATGTGTTTATCAGTCTATGTATGTATGTATGTATGTATGTATGTATGTATGTATGTATGTTTGTTTCTATGTGGCGTTCTAGAGACCAAATGCGTAGGCCGATTTTGATAATTCTTACGTCAATCGATTCGTCTTAACCTTGCGAGTGTCACTAAAGACATGACAGTAATCAAAATTCACCACAGCTACAACCAGACGCCATATTGTCAAAATGAAAAAAAAAAAAGTCGATGAACTATGTCAAGTGGGGTGTCGTTGAATAGGTATTTTAAAATCATCTTTAGGTTCCTTTTATCATTTTTCATTTTAAATAATAGTTTAGGATATATAACGATTTAAAGTTGTTTAACAAAACAATCATTCTCGCTAATTTTCTTACTTATTGATTTAAGTTTTCATTTCAAGTATAAACGATACACAAATAAAAAAAAACAGTGAAAAAGCATGAAGAAAAAATATTTTTGGTAAAAAAAAGTTTACACCAAACTCGATAGATGGCGTTGTTCATTTGATGCACGTTTGTAAATCAAATCATTCGAGTTTTCCCATCTACTAGACAGGTCGATGAACATAAGAAAAAGATGACAACTATATTGGCAAAAACTACTAGGTTGTATAAATTACATGCAGTTGATATATCAGTAGAATCAAAAACATATGGTTAAAAACCGAAAGATGTAGGTATATGTTTCTGATGATCCTAACAAAACTGGAGGAATCGTAAATATTTAACAATCGGTTTAGGATCACGAGTTATGTTACGAAGAAATTTGAATGTTACCCATGGTCTTGTTAACGGAGCAATGGGTGTTATAAGGACAATTGAGTGGCCAGCTCTTCGGAGAGACCAATTGGAACCCGGAGAATTGCCACAAGCTGTTTTAGAATTTGACGACAAAGCAATTAAAAACAATGTTCCTGGAGTAGGAGTCAGAATCGAACCATCGACGCCAAAATTCGATGCACTTCGCGGACAGGGTAAAATAGAGCGAAAAATGTTGCCATTGATATTGTGCTGGGGTGTAACTGTACACAAGCTCCAAGGAACTACTTTGGACTTTTGGACCGAGCTGTGGTTGACTTAAGTTCACGCATTTTTGCTAAAGGTCAAGCATATGTAGCTTTGAGCCGAGTTAGGTCTCTAGAGGGACTAATTATCAGTAGTTTAGACCACCGTAAGTTACTTAATAATCCCCACGATATTAACTCCCTCAATGAAATGACTAGATTGCGAAATTTACCATCTTATAACGAAGTCAATGAATCGTAACTAAAAAGTATAAAATAAAATAAAAATATTTAAAGAAAAACAAAAAACCCGACTGCGTCGAAACTATATTTAAAAAATACGTAAAAAAATTAACTTAAATAAAAACTACAAAAAATACGTGAAAAAAATAACTTAAATAAAAACTAAAAAGAAACAAACAAGCCCAGTAGTTTAGAATTCTAACTACACAATTGAAATAGTTTTATAATCGATACACACATAAAAAAATTCTAATGCAGAACAGAACGACTCACAGTCGGGGCCCATTCAAATTTTACCAATCAAATCCTCCCTAGGGGCCCCGACTGTGAGTTGTTGACTGTGTTTAATTAATTACAAATTTATAAAACCTATTAAAACCAAAAGGAAAATTTAATTCAATAACCTGCACTTAAAATTTTAACAAGAATTTCGATTTCTTAAATAAATAAATTGAAACAGTACCAATTTAGCTACAGCTAAATTGAATTATAATTTTCAAAATAGCATTCCAATAAAAATTCTAAATATCTTAAAGACTACGGTAAAAAATAAAATCTAAACCAATAAAACTTCAAAAATAAAATAAATAACTTGACAATAAAAAAAGAGAGGGTTACATTTCTCCCGTGACTTAACTATGGTTAGCAAAAAAACATTCACAAAAACTCAAGTATTTAGGGCTATGTTCACCGAAACAAATTTAAACGTTGATTTCGTAATCGGCCTGTTAATATTTAAACAATGGTTAAACAAAGAGCGGTTGTTTACTGTTCACCATCACCTTTCGGCGTTCGGTTACTTAACCGAGACATAACGGAGCGTTTTTGAATAAATGAGCGAGCAATGCAACACTGCCAAATAAAATGTAAGGTTACATCTTGAAATCTCGTTCACGCTTACAACTTTTTAATATGGCCGGATAATAGTCTATGCCATAAAATGTGAAAGTTGCTGTTCATTGTTTCTTTGGCTTTACGAGAAACACATTTTGCGTTGGAAGGTTTATTGGCGCGCGCTTTCTTGTCTGTCAGTGTAATTCATTTTGATTCTCTCGTGAAGTTTCGTGGTATTTTTGTTGTAATTATAATCAAAATTGTTAAGTGATCGACATGGAAGATAAGAAACAGCGTACTGCAAATTTTACCAATTATGAGAAAACTCTATTAGCAGAGCTTGTCATGAAGTACAAGGATATGGTCGAAAACAAACGGACTGACGCCACATCAAATGTTCAAAAAACAGCAGGTTGGACCCGGCTAGCCCAAGAATTTAATAGTATGTCATCGAATAGAAATCGAACTCCACATAATTTAAAAACATGTTGGGAAAATATAAAAAGGAACACAAAAAAGCAAGTTTCCAATCGCAAGAAAGAAATATTTATGACAGGTAAGTTGTTCAATATCATCAAAATTGTACATAAATTAGTTATAAAAACTATATATTACATATTAAGTATTTCCTAAAATAAGTTCCTAGAACACTGACACATGTGAACTATAATATAATAAGTACGAACTTTATATTAACCCTCTATATTCACTTCATCATTTCATCATATTATAAAAATACCATAATTATTGCCTTGTATAAATAATTACTTTATGTAATTTATTTCATCACCACTACTCTCAAAACGATGAGAGAAAACATCGTCAGGAAACCGGCATGTCCTGGAACCAAATAATCGAAGACATGTGACATTCACCAACCCGCACTGGGTCCACGTGGTGGATTACGACCCATTCCCTCTCCTAGAGAAGAGGCCTGAGTCCCAGCAGTGGGAACATTAGGAAGCTGATTATGCTATGCGCTATGTAAATATTCAACTTTATTTTATAAAATTCTTGTCACTTTACAGGTGGGGGAAAACCACAGCCACCCAATGGAAATAATAGTACCAATGTTATTGTGGAAGCCGTACTAGGCCCTGCGCTGGAAGGTCTATCTAACATTTATGATTGTGATGAACCCGAGCACACTGTAAGTCAACTATATGATAAGAAAAAATGTTTTTATTATTGGTATATTTTTATAATTTAAGTAAAATATGTCATTATTATTACAGTCAAGCAGTACAGCTCAGTCAGTAATAACAAAAACTGATGCGGTAAGTTGGAGTCCGGTGCAGACTGGTTGTGATGAACAGTGGAGTAGCGATGCTATAGTTATTAGTGTCACAGAAGATGATAAGGTACCTACCTACATTATTATAATGCATTTTATAAAAATAATCTATACCTTATAAAATAGTTTTGTTTCATATATTGACTAATAAGTAATAGGCAACGGAGGAGATAGAGATTTGGTTGAAGTATTCTTTGATTGGTATATAAACCTAAGAAGAGATTCGATTTCTGAAAGATCATTAAATCCCAAGCGAACGCCGGCGTTCGCTCTCTCATTGTCTTTCTATTGTGTCTCTAATTACGGTATTCGTTAAGATAGGGTAGCAAAGTGAAGATAATTATGTATAGAATCGTGCAGAAAATTACTTGTTCCTGTTTTATAAAAATTAAATAATTACATTTTTTTTAGGAGAATCAGCATCAGCATGATGATGACAAGGGACCTAGTACATCTACAACTGAGGAACCAGAAAAAACACATCTATATAAGAACAAGGTATGCTTACTAAGTTAAATTGTCCTTTTAGATCCTTTATTTTAATTTTTTTTTGTTTCTTTCTAGTGTGTGTAAATTATAAATAAGTAATAATTATGTATTTACTTTTCCTCTTTCAGGAATTATGGGAAAGTTGGACACCCAAAACACTGAAAATGCCTCTCGCTGAACCTTTGCGATCCAACAACGAGAAAGGAGAGGAGTGGATTAGACGGAGAAGGCCGAAGACTGATTGTTCCTCAGATGTTCTTATGAAAGAGAAAATTGATTTAGTAAAAATTTTAAAGAAAAACGCAGAGGAAGAAGGAAATCTTAGAATTTTAATATTAAAAGAACAATTAAAACAGGAGCAAATAAAAACTGAAAAATTATATAAAATAACTCCTGATTAAACTTTTTTGATTTTATTTAGCTTTTCATTTATTTAATGTTACATGAAAAATGAGTGTGTGTACACTCATTTTTCTCTTTTAATGTTTCATAATAGTTAACAAAAATATTACCAAAAATAAAGTATGCTACCATGATAAGCGATTTATTTATTTTATTGTAACGTACATACTGAAGAATATTAAGATATATTTGTATTTTTATTGCTATTTCTATGATAAGCTACATCTTACAAAAATTAATTTTGTTGAAGGCTTTGAAAATAATTATTAATTAGAGCTCGCCTCACAGGATTTAAATCCCTTCTATTAATAAAAGGAGTAGTATGTTGTACTCGTTGTTGTCGTATTCTCCCACTTTCAATAAGGTCTTCCCAAGGTGCTGGTAGCTGTAAATCTGGGTCATCTGTTGGTATTCCGTCTCCCCTTGTTTGCAATACGTTGTGAAGAACTGCAGTGGCCACTATTATGGGCAAACAATTTTTTAGGCTTACCCGAATGCCTAATGCTAGAACTGGAAAGCGTCTTTTCCAAATCCCGAAAAGTCTTTCCACAGGATTTCTTGTTCTAATTTGAGACTCATTGTACAAGCTTTCTACTGAGGTTGAGACTCTATCTAATGGCATCATTATATAATTTCTGTTCATGTACCCACTGTCAGCTACAAGTACAGCGTCACGATAATGTCCCATTTCTAGCACAGCATTTCTACGTGAGCTACTAAAAATACGTTCATCATGGGCACTACCAGGCCACCTTGCTACTATGTCTGTTATTATTAAATCTGCATCGCATATTACTTGAACATTGATAGACATGTAGCCTTTTCTATTCCTAAATGTCTCTGCATATTGTCCTCCCGGAGAAATTATTTTGATGTGGGTGCAATCGAGAGCTCCAATCACCTTCGGAAATTTTACTATATTATAAAATTTTATCTGTGTTCTTCTGATATCCGTTTCATTTTGTGGGAATTTTATAAAATTTTTGCTCAAAGATGCAATTGCAGCGGTTACTCTGTGGATTGTTCTGTTTGCAGTTGATCTACTGACACCACAAAAATCACCCATTGTAAGCTGGTGACATCCTGTTGCATAAAACCTTAATGTTAACAGTAACTGGTTTATGGGAGATAGTGAATTATTCCTGAAAACAAATCAAAGAAATTAATTTATCTTTCAGGTGAATGTGAATAATGAAAAAGAGTCAGCGAGTAGTATTGTAGGTAGAGGCACTTACTTATCAGTGTTAAATTCTAATTTATCTTCAATTAATCCCAAAATATGTATAGCACTGCACTTGGATAATCGAAATCTGGCCTTAAATGAAATTTCGTCGTATTCTTCATAAAAGTTATGACGATTTTGAAAAATCCTAGGTCTTCTCGTCATCGTTTCTAACTCATCCAAATAATCTAACATATTGAGATTGTATTCACCATCCATTATAAAATTAATAGCCATTATTTTTCACTCATAAATAGATACTTCGTTGGCAAATCGAACAATATAACCTACAAAAGTTCTGTCAAATTATTGTAACCAACGTTTAAACAATGTCTTGAAGCTCGGTTAAGATAATCATCTGATTAACGTCAATAACCGACGTTTTGGCTGTGGTGAACAGGAAATATTCCTTAAACAGCCGTTTTAATATTTAAACAGTCGATTTAGTGTTGGTGAACACCGGCCTTAGACAACAGTTTGTGTCATGTTAACCGAACGGTAATGGGCTTAACGTTAACCGATACGGTTAGGAGCGATAGCACGATAAAACATCAGTAAAAAAAACTTTTGTAAAAACTTGACATAAATTCTGTCGAACAGGAGCATTCATTACATTGACGTATTTCAATATTAAAATGGCATATGTGACTACGGGATCTTGTGGAAATCTACTGAATCTTATGATTATTTCATCACCACTGCTCTCAAAACGGTGAAGGAAAACATCGCGAGGAAACCGGCACGTCCTAGAACTAAAAATTCGAAGACATGTGACATCCACCAACCCGCACTGGGCCCGCGGGGTGGATTACGGCCCATTCCCTCTCCTAGAGAGGAGGCCTGAGTCCCAGCAATGGGAACATTATAAGGCCGACTATGCTATGCTATGCTATGATGACGAGAAATGCGGTAGTTAGATTTCTTGATTTTTCATCACATTGTTATTTAACAAAAAGAGTGTAGATTATGTCATTATGGGCCGTTAAGGTAACGGGAGATTTCTGAAAAGGAATGTTCATGGTCCTGGAACGTAAAGGGCAACTGAAAGAACACATGTGGGTTTTAGTCAGCTAAACTCTGAGACATCCTCTCGCTCCATCCATAGTGCAAGGAGCTATTTGTTGGTTTCCCACCTCAATAAAAAGAGTAAGTTTGCTCTACTACTTTGAAGTTCGACCACTACCTACTAATGCTTTTTTTTCAAGCAATGTCTCCAGTGGCCTATGTCCAGCAGTGGACGTCTATCGGCTGAAAGGATGATGATGACGATGATGAATGTCTCCAAGTTAATTTTTTCTTTAAGTTATCAAATTTTGTTAGTAAGTTAATTATAGAACAATTTATACATCTATATAGGGTGACTGGTAATTAGTGTACGATACTTAAACACGTGATTGTGCTCATGATAACCAACAACTTTTACTATGGGAACAAACCTGAAATCGCAAAAAAAAAAACAGCTGTTCAGTAGATTTATGTTTGCCTAATGTACTGAACAGCTGATATTATTTTCGCGATTTCTGCTTTGTTCCCATAATAAAAATTGTTTGTTATCATGAGCACAATCACGTGTTTAAGTATCGTATACTAATTGCCAGTCACCCTATATACACTAATTACCCACACATTTATAAAATACTTAACGAACTATTATTATACATATAAGTACTCTAAAAAAAAAAACTAATTAAACAATCTAAAATATGGCGTCGAAAACTCCTCCGCTTCGCTGTCGACTGGTAATGTGCCCCGAAGCCTAGCGGCATTGCCACGCTGTATAGCAATGCTTATCCTCTATCCAAGGTAAAAGCCAGCCCTTGGGTCAAACGCAGTGTCAGCAAGGCATTTACTAATTAATTAATTTCTAGTTTCCTTTAAGAATGTGAAAAAAAGCCAATGAGTCCAGAAAGCTTAAAAAAATCGATGTTCCAGCCACCGTGCGACTACCATTTAACAATAATTCATACGTTTGTTTTTTGTTTCTTTGTTACAAAAACTCAAGTGGTTTAGGCCTGTTTGTGTCATGTTAAACCTACGGTTATTGGTTGAAAGATAACTGATTGAGTTAGTAGCGACAGAAAAAAAGTTGCATCAATATTATCTTACATTTATTTTTTTATTTTTGTTGTTTTATTCTCTGCTACTGGATAATGGAATCCTCTTTTTACATTTCGCGAGCCTGTTTCCAGTTCTGAAGAAATCTATACAGTTCATCCCCCTATCTTCTTCGTGGTCTACCGCAACTTCGTATCAGGGTATTTGATACCCATCACATTGTGACGTCAACGTGTAACATTTTAGTTGGGCAGCCTTTTGAGACACATTAGTTATCTTGATTTTGAAGCAGAATATCGAACCATTGTTAGCGATGATAAAACCTGCATTAATAAAATATGTACCAATATACACACACACACACACACACACATACACACACACACACACACAAAACACAAACACACACACACATATTTCATAAATACTTTTATGTATACGGCTAACAGTTAAGTTAGAGAGTCGTATCTTGTAAAAAGCAAAACTTCTAAGTAACTTAGTTTTAATCATCTCTGGCTAACCCTTCATTAAATAAAAATATTTAAAGAAAAACAAAAAACCCGACTGCGTCGAAACTAATTTTAAAAAATACGTAAAAAAACTCACAGTCGGGGCCCATTCAAATTTTACCAATCAAATCTTCCCAAGGGGCCCCGACTGTGAGTCGTTCTGTTCTGCATTAGAATGTATGATTAATTTGTTTTATGTGTGTATCGATTATAAAACTATTTAAATTGTGTAATTATTTAGTATTACATAACAGAATTCTAAACTACTGGGCTTGTTTGTTTCTTTTTAGTTTTTATTTAAGTTAATTTTTTTACGTGTTTTTTAAAATTAGTTTCGACGCAGTCGGGTTTTTTGTTTTTCTTTAAATATTTTTATTTTATTCCTGGTTTTGTAAAGCAGGTAAAAGTCCCATGAAGATAAGTTTTTTCCTGTTTTTGTAAAACAGGAAAAAGTCCCATGAAGATAGGTAATAATTTACACAGTATGGCTTGTACATAAAACTGCGATGCGACGACGCATCGCACGAACCTGCGAGCTCCCACGTCGCGTCGCAAGAAATTGCGAATTGATTCGCATCGCGCATTCCTGCGATGTTACGTCACACTTGTTGACAACACTTCAGTCGGCCTTGAGACAGCGTGTGGGCAAGATCCATGTCACGAACTAGTTTTCAAAATACGTCCAGTACGGTTGACGGCACGGATATCGAGGGATATGCCTTGGGGGCGTGGCACGTGCCGCCTCGATAGAACCAAATTGGTTGTATGATCGAACGGCGGCTGTACGCGTCATTCAGTCGCTTTGCAATTGCGTACAGTGCATTATTGATGCATAAAAAAACCAAAATGCCGAGTTGTGCAGTATTTATATGTAAAAATAGGCCAAATACCATCAACCTGAAGACAACTGGCGTGTCCTACCACCGGTAAATAATCAATTAAGTCACTGTTTTATATTTTAAATCAATTTTTAAATATTTTACTAACTTACGTTCAGAGCGACACGAACTAGCCCGAACTAGCCCGAATTTTCCCGAACGCAACCACCGTTTAAGATTTAGAGATGTGCCATCGAGTGTGTGTGGTCGATTTTATCGATATACGTATTATTGCAGTTCGATATTTTTTTTTGCATTTCAATGGATATTGTCGTATTACATGTTAAATTAGTTATTAATTTAATGTTGTTTGAACCAAATTAAGACATTGTTATTTCAATACAATTATCCGTGAAGTGTAAAAACTTAAATTGACATTATATCTAAAGATTGAGATGATCAAAGTATTTTTTTAATTTATAGTGCAATAAGATAAGTAGCATGATAAACAAATATAATTTCATACAGTTTTCTTTTTAAATTTTGGCCTCAAGTTACATTAATTTGTGTTCGCTATGTAAAAATATTCAATTATTATTTTTTTAAATCTGGCTTTTGGGCGGTTTTGTAAGCTAGGCCCTAAAAGATTAATAATATTGCTCAATATTATTGACCGAGTAGGCAAGCCCACCTTAGTCAATCATAAGGCCGAGCAGCCGTCAATGTTCGAAGTTTGAATTAGAAAATTCGCGATCCATCGCTATTTTATTAAATCTTCATTTATGAGGGTTTCACATTTTATTTCTTCGTAAATGTGGTAAAAATGTCGTATAACTGGTGAGAACATTGTATTATTACGCTTTTGGCTCTAATCCGGCCTCAGACATAGAAACAAACTTTTACAAAGTCATTACTGATACCAAAAGCTCTTAACCACTATATCGGATCAAATGTGTTTAAATCCATTGATTTTCATCAATTCGTCCAGGAACCACTAGGCAATCATATCATCATATCGCGGGTGAAACCGCGGGGCACAGCTAGTTTGAAATAAAGTTTCTGATTTCCAATTTTATTTGATTTTAATTTTACATTCCCATATTTATATTATTACAGTTCCCTTTGCAAAGACTCAAGCCTACTCTCTATTATAACCGCTCCATTCTCACGAACGACGCGACGTAAAGAAATTTCATTTGGCATAAAGCAAAATCTTATAGCACAGGTATAGGAATAAATCTGAGAACAGTCACAAAAAAAAAGTTTTTTGCTATTCGGGAAAATCTTTGAGAATCGATTCGGAAATTGAACTATGTATTTACATAAGTAAGTTTGTACGGAACTCTCAGAGCGAGAGTAGGACACACACTTGCCCAGTTTTATTTTGTTAGAAGTATTTATATTGAGTGGTTAGTGTGAGTTATTTCATCTTATGAATTCGATCCTGTCAGCATCAACTACCTACAATTTGTATAATTTATCTAAAATTGTAACTAGTTTGCTAGATGACGCTATTTATTCTGCAGTTAACGCGTGTTAACGCTATCGAGTTTGAATATGAGTATAAAACTATATGAGTATTATTTACCTAACTGTTTAAACCAACCCTGAATGTAGGTAGGCTTTTATGTATTTTTTTTTTTTAAGAATAAGTAATATGTTATATTATAATAATACAGCATGATATTTAACAGAGATCGTTCTGTTATATATTAAATAACATTAACAAGAATATAATAATAAACAGCTGACGCTGCAATACGTGTATCCCACGTTTTTCCATTGACTCAGCATATTGCAATAACTTAGAAATATACCTTTTATAGTCAGTGTGGAATTGAACGTCGTCGCGGACAATAGGCTTTCTTTGTAAACCTTTTTATTCATTAAAAGTTCTTCTAGTTCTATTAAAAGTTTTTTTTTAAAAAGCCTATTTTGACCCACCCCGTAACAGTGGTGTCAGAAGTGGGATACCAGTAGCGATTGTGCTGGTATTCCATTGCGTGTTACGCGAGTGATAGTTTGAACTCTGTGTCTACTACAAATTCTGTGTCTACAGACTCTGTGTCTACAAACTCTTTTGTGTGAAGTGATTATATTGACACCGCAAGTCCCTGAACTCTCGATGTCCCTGATCACTGTGCCGTGATCTCACCTGAAAGTGTCTGAACTCTGACTCGAACAGTGTCGTGATTCCTTCACATCGAACTCTGGTGTCTTGAACTTACCCGACCTGGAAGTTGAGTCTCGTCAGCTCATCATTGCTGACCTACCACGTCGCCGACGCTTCTCCTGCTCTCGCTGGCGTGCTGCGGCGTGTCCTGTCTCGGAGCTACTTACCATACGAGCTGATCTCGCTAACCCGCGTATGTCGCTATCTGGTGTTGCTGCCGTCACTGGTCCGGTGCCTGGTGTGTTCAACTTACCTGGTCATCTCTACGAAGTCTGCGATGTACGCCACACTCCTACTCGCCGTGCTGCTGTGAGTAGAATATCTTATCGCTTGTTATTGCTAAACCTATTTCTATTTCAGATAATTCCAAACCCTACGATTCCAAAGTCTTTATTTTAATTCAAATCTGTAAAACAAACTTACCAAATCTTATTCTTTTAGAGTTCGATATATATTACAACTCCTATTGTGATTTAATTTCTATCTAAGCCTAAATCTAACTATCTTTCAAAATGTCCAAGACCGAAGTGTCTCTCAGTGAACAATATCCTCTTCAAATTTTATGTTATGTGATTTTATCGATATATACCGAGGAGACCGTGAAACCTTACCGGCATTCTTAACAAACTGCCAAAATGCGCTAAACCTTGCTTCAGAGAGCCAAAAAAAGTTAATCTTAAAATACATTTTGTCTAAATTACGCGACAAGGCTCAAATAGCTTGTTCAAATAAAATCTTTGAAGATTTCGAATCATTGCAATCATTCCTGCGTCAGAATTTTGGAGAAACGAAACACTTTAGTCACCTATTCTTTGAGCTGCAGTCATGTAAACAGCAGCCCAACGAATCAGTATCGCAATTCGCGTTACGTTTAGAGACATGCTTAACAGACATGCAAACAGAGATACATAACTCTGTTACTACTAAGAAAGATTTGCCAGGAAGGATTGCTATGACAGAGGATCTGGCCCTTTACACTTTCAACTTTGGTCTAAATCCGGGGCTTAGCAACATGGTGAGGTGTCGTAACCCTAAAAATCTTAACGAGGCTATAAATATAGCCATCGAGGAAGAAAAGATACGAAACTTTACCCTTAACGTTTCTGCGAAAATGAATAAACATTGCAAATTCTGTAAAAAATCAGGCCACTTAGAGAGTGAATGTCTAAATAAAAAGCGCGTTTCATAGGCTCAATCTCAATCTCTAAAAAATGAACCCCACCAAGTTAGTATGCCACCGGGCGTCTTAATATGCAGATATTGCAAAAACCCGGGGCATGATATTTCACAATGTTACAAACGAAAGCATAACAATTTAAAGAAACAATCCAATTTCAATAGCCTTGCAACTCAACATAACGTTGCGATGTTACCCGATTCCGTTGAATCGTGGGACGAAACGGAAAATGCTGATTTAAACTAAGAAGTCGGGTGTCGTTTTCGTGTCGCACTACGCCCGACCGTGAGAAAGGCACATTACAATTTCGCAATACAAAATCATTAATTACTAACTCTACCAATTCTTTTACCAAATCTACTAATTCTTTTACTAAATCTGCAAAATCGAATTTACATCCGATCATGCAACAGGGTAACCAGCCTCAAACTGAAGGCCGCTCAAAACATCGTGTTGTCATGCAACAGGGTAATCAGTCCCAAACTGAAGGCACACACATCTCAAATAAAATTCAACATATTCCGTCGGGAATCTCTGTTTCGTTGAATGCTAAGGTCCCACAAAACCAAGAGTCTGCCATTCCAATTCACGAAATTAAATTTCGCAAAGTCTGTCTGCCCCACGTATTTCTCGATGCCGTTTATTCAGATAAACCTCTATGCTTCCTTATCGACATGGGAGCTAGTGTTAGTATTGTCAAACTTCAAAATTTTTGTTCTACACCATCCTTATCTAGCGATAAAATCAAACTCAAGGGTTTGAGTGAGGACGACTCCTGTTACGAAACTTTAGGGTCGTTCACCATAGACTTCAAATATACTTGCCCTCCAAACTCTAAACTCTGTTTTAGTCACACTTTCCACGCCGTCAGTGATAAAGTACGGCTTGATTATGACGGTATTTTAGGTAATGATTTCCTACAAAAACTCGAGTGTGATGTTAAGTATTCTCAAAACGCGCTGTTCATTGGAGGTCATCTCATACCGCTAAATTTTAGACGAATTGTCTACACCATTCCGCCTCGCTCTGAGGCAATCGTCGAATGTCCTATTTCAAACTCCTTAGAGGAGCTAAAGCACATGAAAGATGCTCTAGTCCTTGATCATATATACTCAGAGAGAGTCTACTTAGCAAACTATATTGTTACAGTTAAACCTAACCACTGTATCAATATTTCGGTGCTCAATACTACCGAGTCAGAAATCGTATTTAAAGATTACTACGTTCATTTACTCCCATATGAGCAAGAAGTTATTTCATCCGCGTCTCTTAGTAATAACGATTACCAAAACATAAATAATCTTTTCAACATTTCAAATGATAGATCGCGACAAGTCCTAGACCTCATTCGTACTGAACAACTCAACCCTGAAGAGACAAAAATGCTCCTAGAGTGTTGTTCAGATTATACCGATATTTTCTATCTCGAGGGCGAGCCTTTGACACATACCAATGCTATTGAGCATTCAATAAACACCGGTAACGCTGCTCCGATTCATGTAAAATCCTATCGTTTTCCCGAGTGCCACAAAGGTACAGTCGAATCCCAAATCAAAAGTATGCTAGACCAAAATATCATCCGTCCTTCCAAGTCACCCTGGAGCGCCCCAATTTGGGTAGTGCCTAAGAAAGTAGACTCAACGGGTAAACCGAAGTGGAGGTTAGTCATTGACTATAGGAAATTAAATGACGTGACAGTCACCGAAGTTTATCCTATACCTTTGATCACAGATATCCTAGACCAGCTGGGCCACTCAAAATACTTTAGCACTTTGGACCTCGTAAGTGGCTTCCATCAAATAAAATTAAATCCCAAGGACGCATCCAAAACCGGCTTCACCGTGGTAGGTAACGAAATATCCGGGCATTATGAATTCACAAGAATGTCTTTCGGATTAAAAAATGGTCCAGCTACGTTCCAAAAACTTATGAATACTGTGCTCTTCTGGCCTTCAAGGGCTTCACTGTTATATCTATTTAGATGACTGCATTATCTATAGCCAAAATCTCCAATCCCATATCGATAAGCTCAAACTAATCTTCGATAGATTTCGTGAATACAATCTCAAATTACAGCTCGCAAAATGCGAGTTCCTACGACGCGAAGTAGCCTATTTTATTAGGTCACATAATTACCGATAAAGGTGTTTGTCCCAATCCAGATAAAATCAAGGCCGTCACTCAATTTCCAACTCCTAAAAATCCATTATGGCGGTAAGTCCCCTCTTTGAGGCGTGGTTGGAAAGACCTCACGGCGTCCTCACCTTTCGCATGACGCAGGTTCTCACCGAACACGGTAAGTTCGGTAAGTTCCTGCACCGGATTCGTACGGAAGCGACGCCCGGGTGTCGCCACTGTGTGGACCGCCCGGAGGACACGGTGGAACACACGGTGGAGGTGTGCCCCGCTTGGGCAGAGCAACGCCGTGTCCTCGTGGGAGCGATCGGCGGCGGCGATCTCTCGCGCCGGGCTTTGGTACAGGCCATGGTCCGGAGCGAGGAGGAGTGGCAGGCGGTCGCCTCCTTCTGCGAAGCAGTAATGCTAGCAAAGGAGGCGGCCGATCGCGTGAGGCAACGGTCCTCACGCCCCAATCGCCGCCGGGATTCCGATCCCGATTTCCAGCCACCGTAGGCGCAGGCTTGCGGACGGCGAGCAATGGGTAGCCCGCCGTCCGACCGTCCGGTAACCGTCCGGACCGAGCCCAAGTCGTCGACGGCGCGTATTGTTCCACGCGTGCCTCAGGGAGACGTCAGCAAATCGTAGGGGCCCAGCAGGGTCGAAGCCTACTGGGGCCATGGGTAGTGTGAAAACGAAACCCGGGGCCCTGGGACGAAGGCAACGAAGGAACAGGAGTGGGTTTTTAGTCAGTAAAAGTCTGACACTATCTCCTGCTCCACCCAAGAGCGGGATTTGTCATTAGATGATTTTCCCACCTAAAAAAAAAAACTAAAAATCCGAAGGATATAAAATCTTTCCTAGGCCTAGTCGGTTATTATAGGCGATTCATTGAAAACTTTTCCAAGATTACAAAACCCTTAACTTCCCTTTTAAAAAAGGACGTTTCTTTTATATGGTCAGCAGAGCAAGAAAATGCTTTTAATATACTGAAACATAAACTAACAACGGCGCCCCTATTACAGTATCCAGATTTTTCTCAGCCGTTTCTACTGACTACCGACGCTTCTAACTACGCCGTAGGCGCTATACTATCTCGGGGCGAAATAGGCAAGGATAAGCCTATCGCATACGCATCACGAACATTAAACAAAGCTGAGGGCAACTACTCAACAACTGAGAAAGAGCTCTTGGCCATCCTTTTCGGCGTTAAAACGTTTCGCCCCTATCTGTTCGGCTATAGGTTCAAAATCGTCACTGATCACAAGCCCTTAGTTTGGCTATTCAACGTCAAAGACCCTGGTTCTAGACTAATACGTTGGCGCCTAAAATTAGAAGAGTATAACTACGAAATAGTTCATAAACAAGGCAAGCTAAATTGCAACGCAGACGCTCTGTCGCGTTTCCCATTACAAAACCCCGATAATAATTTAAATTGCCCGGTATGCGCTATCGAGGATGAGTCACCGAACTCAAATATTCCGAATCCTCCGGACTTTCATTCTCCAAGCTCACCCTACGATAATCCTTCGCCATGCTCGTCAGATACTTATGAAAAGTACCTAAAACAATCTAAACAGCCTAATTTTTGTTTTGATACTACCATTCAAGAATACAATGAATCATTGTTAAAGGCCAAGTGCAAGTTAATTGCATATCCTACCTCAATCGATTTGGACGACTCTGTTCCTTATTGCAAAGATATTATAGGCTTATCTACAAGTCAACCTAGCGTTCGTGACATTGAACGTGAACTTTATACCTTATACAGCACTTCTAATGATAAGCATTTGTTCACCCATCTATTCTTGCGCGTTAATCACTACGATGAAATGTCATATAAGGATATTTTTAGACTATTAGTTGAATATAGAGATATGGTTAAATATTGGTATTTAGAGGAGAAGGAAGTTGCGATTTCAGACTTCTCCGACCCATTCACCAAACTTTCTTATACAAAAATCTACAATATTATAGGCTACGTATTTCATGATACTGGCATTAAAGTAAATATTTATAGAAACTCCATTCTATTTCCCACACCTGAGGAAGTCAGAAAGATACTTCGTGACAATCACGATCTACCGACGGCTGGTCACCCTGGCGTATCACGTATGTTCGAAAGGATAAAGTCCATATACTGGTGGAAAAATATGCGGCAGAACATCGAAGATTACATCAAAAACTGCAAATCCTGCCACATTAATAAACCCCTACGTCAAATTCATCGTGCGCGTATGATTATTACGTCCACTGCAACAAAACCGCTCGAAAAAATATTCCTTGATGTTGTTGGCCCTCTTCCAGAAACCTACAAATTTAAATATAAATTTATTCTCACCATTCAGGATGATCTTACGAAATATTCGCAAGCCTATCCCTTGTTAACCTGCTCATCGGAGGAAACCGCTAAAAAATTAGTTCACTTTATATCTCATCTCGGAATTCCTAAAATGATCATCACTGACCAAGGCACTAATTCTACTTCCGAGATCATTAAACAACTTACAAAATTATTCAGAATAAAACTCATTCTAGCCTCGCCTTATCATCCTCAAACTTGTGGCGCTCTAGAGAGGAGTCATGCAACCCTTAAAGAATATTTAAGGCCATTTGTGAACGAAAATGCCCATACTTGGGACTTATATCTCAATACAGCTATGTTTTCTTACAACTCAAATGTTCACTCAACTACCAATTATTCGCCATTCGAATTATTGGCTATTCGGCTTTAAGCCACATATTCCTAAATCTATAGATACTTTAAATAATAACACTTACACAGATTACGTCAGATTACTAACTCATAGATTATATATTATTATAGTAGGCAAAAAGCACTACAAAATATTCAGTTATCTAAAGAAAGGTCTAAACGCCTTTACGATTCTCATGCTAAGCCTGGTATAACATTGGTGACTCAGTCTATCTCAAATGTCACCACTAACAAAACAAAGCCTTATCCCCTGTATGGAAAGGACCTTTTGAAATAGTTAAAATAAACGGTAATCACACCGTCACCTTATTAATAAATCGTAGACACGTACGTCATCATTATGATGAAATAAAGCTGGCTATGATGCTATAACTTGACCTTATCCTTGCAGGCACTTTGGTTCATCAACTTCGTGTCATCGGATCGTTACGCCTATAACTACGAGTCCAGGCCTATATTTTGACAAGGTTAACAATCTAAAATTCACCAACGATAACTGGAACGTCATAACCTACCTAGATATTAGTAGAATACATTCTCACTTTACTATTGTAGAATCGTTATTTTCTAGAGTCAACACTTATTGCAAAGATTATAGCTCTTCTAAAATCCAACAGGATTGTTTAAATGCATTATCAGCCCTACAAAACCAACACGATAATAACGTTAAAAAATATTCCTCTGTCTCGTATCTGGTTAATAGTAATAAAATATACAAACGCGGCCTCATAGACGCTGGCGGATCCTTATTAAAAAAACTTTTTTCGGCACTTTGGATGCAGAGGATGCTCTCAAATTTTCCGATGCGATCGATCAAGTACAAACAGATGAAAAACGATTAGCTCATTTAATGAGAGATAATATCCATGTCATTAAGTCAACTATTACTACATTCAATAATTCTATCTCTAAGTTAAACGAAAATGAGAGACGTCTAAATAAAAATCTCGAGGTCATTGATAGAGGACTTCAACTCATTTCCAACTTCAATGATAAGTTAGAAATCAAGTCAAACATTAATTCATTATTAAGTGCTCTTGAAAGTATCATCATCTCATTATCGTTTGATATAGAAGATATCAATAATGCGATCTTATTCAGCAAGATGAATGTATTGCATCCGACTATACTTAGTCCACATTAATTATATAACGAACTTGAACAAAATAGGAATAATATGCCAAGGTATTACGAACTCCCGGTATCCTTGTCGTTACAAAACATTCATGAACTAATCGATATTTCTAGAATCATTTCTTATTTTCATAATAACAAAATAATTATCGTCATTAAAATCCCGCTCGTATTTCCGCAGACATATACCCTGTACCACGTGATTCCAATGCCTGTCCCTTACGACGTATCGCAACCTGATACGTTTGCACTTATAGCTCCCGCTCATCCTTACCTAGTAATAACAGTCGATCATATGTTCTATTCATTGTTGCGTAGTGTAAATCAGTGCAAAGTGATTCCGGATAAATTCCATGTGTGTGAGTTAGAAAATGTTTTTTCAAGTGTCGTTAACCCAATTTGTGAGACTACCTTAATTACAGAAGTAATAAATAAGTTACCTAGTTTTTGTGAAATTAAGCTACTAAAAGGCTCAGTACAAGTATTTCATAAAATAAATAATAATAATTGGATTTTCGTTCTGTCTGAGCCAGGCAAGTGTCATATTTCCTGCGAGAATGATGGAAATAATTTCGATGAAACTTTGTTCGGCACGGGCATACTGTCTATACCTAAAACCTGTAAAGCCTACTACAAAACTCTACAATTCGTGCCGCAATCAAATACCGTTCTCAATGTAAGTTCACAGATTATTTCTAACTTTAATCTTGTAGACGATGATTGTTGTGATAAAAGTAGAGTCAACAAAACGCTTATCAAATTGCCTTATTTAAAATTAAACGATGCAAATAATCTGGATTCTCTATTACAAGCTAGTTTACATTTAGATTCATTCGAAAAGGATTTAGATAGCCTTGAAAGTCCTAATCATTTTCAAAAATATGGCATTCATTACATGTCTCTTTCTTATGTACTTTTCATTGTATTCTTTGTATATTTACTTTATAGAATTAGGAGATATTTTTGTCCAAAATCGAAAGATCACTGTTGTATACAGATATTCAATCAATGTAATACTAAGAGAGTTACTGAAGTTCGTCAACCTGCTGTTAAATTATCTGTCTTGAATGAAAACGGCGTGGCTGATGAGACTTACGCATCAATGTCAGGGCCAACGCCAATTAAGCGTAACCTTTTAGTATCTAAGATGAATTAGAATTTAAACTTAATGATAATAATAATGTAACTAATGATTATTTGGGGTAATTATTTGTGTTAGGATTATATGTATTACTATTTCAATTTTTAACTATGTGCTATCGCTATATTTACTATTGTTTGTAAGTCTGAAACGACGTTCAAGTCATCTCGTAAATTTTAATGTCAAATTCGCATCTTTTCCTCCCAGATGCTCCATTTTATCCGGGGGGCTGTTATATATTAAATAACATTAACAAGAATATAATAATAAATAGCTGACGCTGCAATACGTGTATCCCACGTTTTTCCATTGACTCAGCATATTGCAATAACTTAGAAATATACCTTTTATAGTCAGTGTGGAATTGAACGTCGTCGCGGAGAATAGGCTTTCTTTGTAAACCTTTTTATTCATTAAAAGTTCTTCTAGTTCTATTAAAAGTTTTTTTTTTAAAAAGCCTATTTTGACCCACCCCGTAAAAGTTCCCTTTAAACAGTAATACAATACTAAAAAAAATATTTTACTTTATTAAAAGTAAACTCTCTTTTCGGATAGGTACCTATATAAAAATAAATTATTTAAAGAAAATCAAACGAAGTAATTATATTACAAGAATATGCTGAAATTCAATATCGATAAATATCATCGACCATCGCGTTCGACTCCCTAATTGCGTGCGTGTTCATTGAATGTTTCCAAATAACAAGTGTTTACAAGTGCATGCCCCGCCCATTCTATTTATGTGTGCTATTAGAAATTGATTTAGTGTAGCTGCTTTCTTCTTAGTGTGCGTGTGCAAATTTTAAATGTGTGTCGTAAATACACTATTTGTGAATGTTGTAATTATTTTGGTGGGAGATAAGCGGCATCACTAGGACTCCTTACTAATCGGCAATGAAGGCATATCTCCGGATATCTATGGTTGACGGTCGTCGAAGGAATGGTATGGGAATGGTCTGAACTGTATTGGATGAAAAGCTACCCATCGCTTGCCGTCGACATGTACGCGCGTCTCTTGATACCAAAAGCATCTCTTGCTGGGGATGGGAGGTAAGAATTGCCTGTCTCTCGCACATTCCGCTGCCTCTTTCACTAGCATAAATGCTTTGCAGAAGAAAGTGATGGCTCGAGAGGTAGCCGCACCCATCGCCTCCACGAGGTCACGGCGGTGTTTCGCCCAAGCGGGGCAAGCCTCCACCATATGATTCATTGTGTCCTCCAGGCAATCCACACAATGTAAGTGACACCCGGGAGTGTCCTCCCGCCGGATTCTCTCAAAACAACCGTGTCCGGTGAGAACCTGTATCAGGCGGAAGATGAAGCGCCATAGCCCCTCTTTGACTACATCTCAAAGAGGGGACTAATCGCCACGATCTTGGCGTGCCCTTTCTGCATCACTTTTAAGTTAAACATAATTCTTCTGATACTGAGTTGGAGGTACGCCAAGAAGGTAAAGCTATCCCTAACCAAAATCTTAACCAGGAGTCTTCTGCGATTCACAGATTGCGCCTGGTGGCGGGGAACGTTACCGGATATTGCTCGCTAAATAAACACTTCCCCACAATAGGCCTCAAAGATAGTTCTTAGTGCAGAGCATGCATTGAGATGGACCAAACAGTTGTGCGCATGCTCCGTGAGTGTACGGCCTACACCGATATACCCATACAAAACTTAGAATCTCCAAATTCCTCTTAGACTCCCTTTATAATTTATACTGGGTGGCCTAATCTGCTTCTGGAGAGATATTGGCTGGATAGAATGAAGGCCGCTGCGACTCTCGTACAATGGTGGGGGAATGAGACAGAGCGTCAGACTTTTTTTGTCAAAAATCCACTCGGGTAACGCTTTCGAACAATCCCGTAGTTCCAGCAGGTATTCTAGCTGGAACCGTCACTCATGCTGAAATCTTTGATACCTAAAACCGTTTACGCACGAACTAACAAAACATGAACATCAATCACTCACCATATGGTTCGTACATGGGGACGTAAATATTAGCAAAGCGAACTCGAACTCTTTGCAAACACAGTTCTGCTTGGGTTCGCCCTCAACCCCTCAATAACTACGGATTAGCCGTTGGAAGTTGACGAATTGACGGTGAAGTAACCAAAAGTTTTTTTGCTATTCGTTGTGATATATGAAATATTGTTTTCCTAAGTGGTGGGCAACAGTTGTGTACAAAAAACGAAAACAAAATAGGTACATTTTAGAATTCAAAGTCAAAACGAAAACTATGTTGCATCAAATTTCTTCCACACAGAACAACCATATTAGATCGTCATAAACATTTTTGATGAACAGTGTTTGATGTTGAGACCCACTCTCCCCCAAAATATTTGTAGCTGTGTTAGAATAAATATTCAGAGCAATAAACTGGGAAAACAAAAGCCTAAATCTATATGGAAAATACTTGTCACACTTAAGATTAGCCGACGATATAGTGCTGATGTCGGAAGACCCAAACGAAATGCAATCAATGATAGAGTCGCTATTCGAAGAGAGCAAAAAAGTAGGTTCAGAAGTCAATAAAACAAAAACTAAACTGATGAGAAATAGACATAAAACACCAATAATCATTTCATCTGCCAACCTAGAATACGTTGAGGATTATATTTATCTGGGACACCTAATCACTTTCAAAGATTGCATGGAGAGAGAAATAGAAAGAAGAATTAAATGCACCTGGAATAAATACTGGACACTCAAAGAAATATTTAAGAGTAAGATGCCGACCAAAATATAAACCAAAACCATGGAAACATGTTTACTTCCCACCCTCACGTAAGCTTGTCAAACTTGGCCCCTGACAAAACGTAATTTAGAAAGACTTAAAGTATGACAAGAGGAATGGAAAGGAGTTATATGAACTATAAACTGAAGGACAAAATGAAGAACGCTATCATACGAAGTCAAACCAAGGCAAAGGATGTGGTCAAAAAGTGCTTGGCTTGAAATGGAAATGGGCCGGACATATCCAACGAGCATCAGACGAAAGGTGGACCAAAATCACTACTAACTGGTACTCTATGGGCAGAAAGCGCAGGCAAGGCAGACCACAAAAGAGATGGAGTGACGATATTATAAAAACAGCAGGAAAAACATAGAGCAGAGTGGCCCGAGAAAGGTCAACGTGGAAACGACTGGAGGAGGCTTTGACCGCTGTCTAGCGATCCTTGTACAGACCAAATATGTTGTTATTATCTATTAAAAAAAAGAGTTTTTTTCTCTTTTTTTTAATAGTTTAGTTAGAAAAAAAAATTGTAGAAGGAAAATAAAGCAATTTTTATTTATTTACTAGCTGTTGCCCGTGACTTCGTCTGCGTTAAGTTCGTAAAACTGTACAATCATTCTGTGCTTGCAGTTCATTCTGAAAGCATCGTAATTATTTATTGTACTTTCACATAAAACTGTTAATGGTAAAAACGCAAATTACCTGCAGGATACATGTTATGTACTCGTCCAGATCCAGATGTATGAACGTCAATGAATAGAAAGAGTATGTAAGGGTCGTAGCAGTTGGCATTTCTGCCTACCCCAAGGGAAAAGGCACTAGTTTATGTATGTTTCTGGTTTATGTTCTGGTAAAACAACATTGTCACAGTGAGCACGTCACAATCGCAGCGTCATAATGCCTGTCTTTGAGGAGTGGCTACAGAGGCGTCACGGCATCCTCTCTTTGTGCAGGACTCACCGGATGTGGGTGTTTCGGGAGGTATCTGTATCGAATTCAGCGAAAAGAAACACTCGAGTCTCACCATTGTGCGGATCGCCCGGAGAATACGACGGAACTTAAGGTGGAAGTCAGTCCCGCTTGGTAGGAGCGCCGGCGCCGCCGTGTCCTCATGGAGGCGATTAGTGGAAAAAATGCCAACCAGTAGCCTCCTTCAGTGAAGCACTACGATCGAAGAAGGTGGCTGAAACTATGAAGGATGATGAGGGAAGTGATGCTCCAGGTGTTGAAAGCCGCAGGGCGATTGCGGTGGAGCCGTCCGGTCTTCTGGTCAAAGCAATCCTGAATCGACGGCGCGTAGTAATCTACGCGCGACTCACAATGATGTCAGCAAATGGATAGGGCCCTCTAGGGCCAATGTCTGCTAAGGCTGCGAGATTGTTCGAAAGAGTTACCTCCTGTAAAATTTTCGCCTAAATAATGTTTCACTGAAGAGTTTAAGCCGTCAAACAGCTTTGGTAGAGGTAAACGAAGGAACATAATCGGGACACCGACCTTCAGCTGGATAACGTTTGCACTGATGGTGCAAAGCCAAAAAGCCAGTGAATCCAAAAACTACCATCATCATCATCAACTATCTTCCTCCACAACAGTACTTATGAAGAATTTGCGAGAGCATGCTTGCATTGATTGTTGCAGCTTGATCATTTTGGGCGTAAAAATTACTTGTTCATTTACCTAGGATTTTTTGGTGTGTATTTAACTGACGTCCCCGTTGAATGAATTTCGGCGAAAACTTGAGCGCGTGTATCCCCGCCCAATCAAACTCACATATTGATGGCCAAACCGAGAAGTCACTGTCACCGATTGCCTCTATGAGGACACGGCGGTTCACCCTAATGTGATAGACTTCCACCGCATGTTACACCGGGTCCTCCGGGCGATTCACAAAATGGTAATATCAGGATACTTCCAACCGAATCCGGAACAGAAACCGCTCAACAGTCCTGAGCTTGTGTATCCATAAAACAATAAAATTCCGGTAAACAAATGTAGCAGCCGATTAGTGTTATCCCTGACTGGCCTCCCTCAGAGGGTGGTTCCAGTGTTGGTCACCACTCACTGCAAGGAGGTAACGTACGGATGTCGACGTAAGGCTGCAAGGAATCTGAGATACATCATACGTTGTCGAACTGTGATCAGGAACGCAAACCTTTCGACCCAGTTTTATATGAAGCAGTGACTGCTAATAATAAAACACACCATTATTAGGCCGCAAGGTGCCATCATCCCGGAGGACACAGTGGAGCACACAGAGGTGTGTATTGTCCTCGTGGAGGCAATCGGCGTCAGTCACCTCTCGCGCCGGGCCTTGTGACTTTGGGCTATGGTCCAGAGCGAGGAGGAATGGCAGGCGGTCGCCTCCTTCTGCAAAGCCGTAATGCTAGTGAAGGAGGAGGCCGCACGCGTGAGGGAACGAACGTCCTCACGCCGAGCCGAGATTCTGACCCCGACGACCAGCCACGGTAGACGCGGGCTCGCGGAAATCCAGCAATGGGTCGTCCACAGCTGTCCGGCCGTCCGGTAATTGACCGGACCGAGCCCAGTCGTCAACAGCGCGTAGTGATCCACGCGCTCCTCAAAGAGATGTCGCAAAGGGCAACTGAAGGACACAGATGTGGTTTTAGTCAGTAAAAGTTTGACACGCCTTCCCGCTCCAACCAGAGTGGGAGAAGTCATTGGATGACTTCCACCCTTAAAAAAAGAAAAATAAAGGTGGCATCATTATCATTATCATTATCATTTCAGCCAAAAGACGTCCACTGTTTGACATAGGCCTCCCCAAGTGTCACCATAATTACCGGTCCTGTGCGTCTCGCATCCATCGGATTCCCGCGACCCTCACCAGGTCATCGGTCCACCTGGGGGCCTTCCAACGCAAGGTGCCATGCTACCCCTTCCGAAAATTTGGCCGTGCTATTTTAAAGTCAATAATTAAATACATATATGTAAGTATTTACTTTTATCGCCTTTGGTTGGTATCCCTTGAATAATCACGGTCAATTAGCTTGTTACAACCACGGGGAAAAAAAGCAGTAGGATTAAAAATGTCTCCGTCTAACTCCAGTTTAACCATAACGGTTTTCGTCCAATTTTAAACAATAAAACTGTCTGCAAACTTGGGCGATGGTCATTCTTCCGCCACTCAGAAAATTACGTAAAATACACAATGCCATCTATCAAATATGACGTTCAACTATCATTGTCATCATTATTTCTACTTTCAGTCTTTAGATAGCGTTGCGAGTATCTGAATTGCGTGTGGTGCCATATTTACAACATTTTAGTACGTGATTTTACTCGCCGCTTTGATTTTATTATGTGTTTTGATTAGTTTTTACAAAATATTTAGAAGATATCGAATAGAAATGTCAATTTTATTTTGAAAAAATGGTAAAAGTTATTTTATTACAAAAAAGAAGATAAAATAATGACAAAATTTTTAACTGTAGCTGGGGATCGAACTCGTGGCAAATGTCGTTTAATGTCGACATTTTGGATTATTGCTCACCCCCCATAGTAAATAGCGTGATAATATGTAGCCTAACAGTTGACCCGGCCTATATGGATTATGTATGCAAAATTTGAACAGGATTGGTTCAGTAGTTTTTTCGCCAACTAATACCAACGCTCCACCATTTTACTGTTTTATTATATGTATAGATTACTGATTGATGTTTGTGCTTTTATTCATTCGTGCGTACATGGCTCAATAATATTTTTATTTTTAGATAACTCAATTGATCCTCTTGGACCTGTAAGAGACTCCGACTTTCCATGGCATTTCGGATTTAAGAGGGGTGAGCACCTAAATGCGGAAATACATTATAGTAACAAATCTTCTAATGTGACAGCGATCAGTGTAGAAGTCGTATTAACTGGAACAGGTAAGCTTCTGATTTGTTAAAGTGAAAGTTACTGGCCTTTACAAAACAAACTAGATCCCACGACACAGGGGGTTCTAGTGTGGGATCTAGGGCTACTTTATTGCACTAAATGTTGTTTAGTTTTATTTTTAAAATATTGGGATGATTTTATTTGTTGTGCTTAAAGTGTAATATGCAGTGTCTTAATAAAATTTATTATTCCATTTATTTTCTATATATACTTATTATTAACATTTTTAAATATGTCTTAAAAAAGTCATTTAAAAAAAACATTTAAAAATATAATAAATAGTAGTAAGTAGCCCACCGGCATCGGGAACAGGGTCCATGCTGTCGGTGGTCAGGACTCTCCTAACCACCGATAGCATGGACCCTGTTCCGCATTGTTAGGAGATTCCTCCAGAGAGGAATCTCCTAACAATGCGTGCCGTGTCCAGGAGTACTGCTTTCTGGATCAGGCCCTTGATCCAGCTGCCTAATAATAGCCTCCTCAAATGTTTTTCGAAGCTCTTAGCTATTAAGCCATTGGCCGGTACGACTATCGGCACAATGATTGCTCTATCCACTTCCCACATGCCGACAATCTCGCGAGCTGAGTCAAGATACTCAATTTTATTATTATCGTTTATTAATTACTTTAAACATATAAATTATATTTTTAAATATTTCAATAAAAATAAAACATTTGTTTGTCTTTCTCGGCTTTCACGAGGTTCTCGTCATGCGGAACGGATATGTCAACAATCATTGCACGCCACCACCACTATATCAGGCTTATTGGCTACAATAGTCCTGTCAGTGATGATGGACCGATCCCAGTACAGCGTGATATCGCCATTATCGAGAACTGGGTCGGGCACATACCTGTAGTATGGCACCTCCTATTCCACAAGAGAGTACTTCAGAGCAAGTTGCTGATGGATAATCCTGGCTACAAGGTTGTGTCTATGCAATTATTATTATTATAACGCACTGTTGGATGGTGGGCCCAGATTTCATAGAATCAGATTTCAGATTCCATGGCATCATTCTTTAACTGAGACATAACTGACACCCCGTGCCTCGGAAGGCACGTAAAGCTGTTGGTCCCGAATGTCATTCGTATCTCTTTGACAGTCGTTACAGTTAGTCAGACGCCAGAAAGTCTGTCCATTAGTCTATCCAAGGAGTATCATGTTGCCCAATCACAGACAGGCTTGACAGATCTGACAGACAGTTGTTCCTTATAAAACACGGGTATTCAGCTCCATCCGGTTAGACTGGGACCCGTCCCAAAGCTAGTTGGGAAGGGCTAGGGATGCATATATGGGAGCACTAGTTCTATTACCCACCACGCTATCACTAACTCCTTTTTCTTTCATATCACTCCTCACATAATCCATCTATCTTTTCTTTGGCCTCTCTTTCCCTCTCTGTCCATCCACATGTGTTCTCACAACTCTTAAAATAACATAACGCATGTTATTTTAAGAATGCGAGAACAAAATTGAGTCTACATCAGCTGCAGATCCCCACAGTAAAATGCCATAAGACATAATACTGTGGAAATAAGCATAGTAAACTAACCTAGCTGTGGCTACATCTGTCTATTGCCTTATTTTTCTTACTGCATATGCAACTGAGCTTAATCTACCTAAAAGAGTTCTATTATGAGCGCCCCACTGCAGTTTAGAATCGATAGTTATACCTAAGAACACAGTTTCCGTAATAACATCAGATTTGTTGCCGTCAAGAATTAGATTTACGTCAACTTGATCTCTTCTAATGACCACACCAAGACTACAAACGATTCTCTTTCAACTTTTCAGTCACTGGCGTCACTTTCAAAATTTCTGTAATATACTCATAATTATCTCACTTTATTTATTCTCGTCACACCATATATCCCTCTCAACAAGTTACTAACTAATTTACTAACTACCATATAAATGTGCACATTAAAGGCCGACTATGATGTATTATGCTAAAGTGGTGACCAGACGGTTGCAAACTATCGTCCCAACCAAGGAGACCTTGGTTTATGTGGTTTGTGTTGCGTCTACATGGATGTAAACCACGCGCCAACACGTTCGGTGGTTAGGAAAACGCGCCTCCCAACAAAGGGCGTTGAAGGTCATGGATTACAACTGATTACTACACGGATTAAAACTAGCAAGGTCACCTTGGTTGGGACGTTGGTTTGCAACCATCTGGTCACCCCTTAAATGGCAGAAGTCATACTTCATGAAATAATTATTATCATAGTTTCGTCACGTGAACCCTGAGGGACCCCGTTTCATAAAATTGATGGTTTTATCTAGGACATGGCTTGAGTGATATCTAGCGTTTTTTTGGTGGTAAATCATCCAGCTAGCTCTTCTGCTCTGGGAGCATGAGAGAGTATCACATTTTTCAGACTAAATATTTTATCCCAATGAATTGTTTTTACTATAAATCATTTTAATGCTATTTAACAATTTTATTATACAATTAATTCTTAATTTTAATCAATTGTATGTAAATTAATTTTATTTTAATCAATTCAGATAATTATCATTATTATACTATTCCATTTTAATCAATTGAAATTATTTTTTTATTTTTATCAATTGATATAGTACTAATTAATATTTTTAATTTTTTATTGAATGTGATCTGTATGATTTAAGTTATTCTAATTGTTAATCTATATTTTTATTATTGTTATGTCAAAATTGTGTGGAATGAATAAAGCTTTATTACTATCTATTATTAATATATTTCAGATCCTGCAGAAACGATCAAATTGCCGATGGTCAACGATAGCTTTTCAATTAATCACACTTTAAGCGCCCCCGAAGTAAGAATAAAACTACAGTTATTTAAGTCAAATAGCCAGTGTGCATCAAAAACTGTGGTAATAGCACGGCTGGTCGACAATACAAGTTCCGAGGAAACTAAGAATAAATATATATGTAAGATAATGATATATTTATTTGCGTGATCACATCAGAAATGAAGATATCTGAAGGAGAACCAAGGTTACCGATATAGTCTGAAGAATCGCCAAACCGTCCCTTAGCTTAAAACACCGCTCAAGTCGAAAATAGGCCTTTGGATGGAGCTGCTCATTGCGCGTCTAACTATTGGTCACATGATATAGATTTCAGCCAATCAGAAGCCATAATTCGAAAAGTAGTGATAGCGTGCAAGTCGGCTGGCCTCTCAACACCGCACAGTTTTTTTCGTTTCCTGTAAAGTCGAAAATTGGCGGTTTTCATATTTCAATGCCTTTAAATGGAGCTGCTCATTGCGCGTCTAAGCATTGGTCACATGATATAGATTTCAGCCAATCAGAAGCCATAATTCGAAAAGTAGTGATAGCGTGCAAGTCGGCTGGCCTCTCAACACCGCACAGTTTCTTTCGTTTCCTGTAAAGTCGAAAATTGGCGGTTTTCATATTTGAATGCCTTTAGATGGAGCTGCTCATTGCGCGTCTAACCATAGGTCACATGATATAGATTTCAGCCAATCAGAAGCCATAATTCGAAAAGTAGTATAGCGTGCAAGTCGACTGGCCTCTCAACACCGCACAGTTTTTTTCGTTTCCTGTAAAGTCGAAAATTGGCGGTTTTCATATTTGGCAGTTGGCAGTTTTTTTTTATTAAGGTGGGAAATCATCTTATAACTTCTCCCGCTTTAGGGCGGAGCGAGAGGGCGTGTCAAACTTTTACTGACTAAAACCACGCCTATGTTCTCCAGGTTTCCCTTTCCTTCACCGTTTTGAGAGTAATGGTGAAGAAATAAATTACACAAAGTAATGCGCCTCGCTGAGTTTGAACCAACTACCTACAACTCGTAAGTCGGGGCCATTACCACTCGGCCACCACTGCTCTATACTGAATTAAAGAAAGATCATAGTTAAGAGTAATCAATATTTTTTATTGCAGATAATGATATTTGTTTGAAAGTAAATAAGATACCCTGCGTCATAATGGTGGACTTAAAGGATGTCGTATGTATAGGTAAGTCTACATCTCTTCCTTTTTCTCTAACCGTATTAAGATTTTTTTTTAATTTATATAAACCTGTGCTTGACTGCGATCCCACCTGATGGTAAGCAGTGATGCAATCATTGATGGTGAGGCGCACTAGTTTATTAAGAGCCTATTCATAGCCTTGAAGACACCTAAATTATAGTTGGACGGGAAGACCGCAGCAGGCAAATTGTTCCAGTCCTTCGATGAACGCGGTATAAACGACGAAGCGAAACGCTTATTCCGGACCGTTGAAGTTTCAACAACGTAAGAGTGGATACTCGCCGTACGTCGGGTTGTCCGATGGTAGAAAGGAGATGGCGGAATCAAGTCATGCAATTCCCGCGCACACTCTCCAAAATGCAACCTGTAGAATACCGATAGGTTGGCTACCCTGCGCCTGAGATCGAGGCTGATTTCTACAATCTACACTAATATTATAAAGAGGTAACGTTCTTTTTTTGTTTGTAGGAGGTAATCTCTGAAAGTACTACCCCCCTAGCCAAGTTACAACCGTTTCGTTTCGATTCTCTTTTCATCGATCAAATCGAGTAGGCCACGCCTCCGATTCCTTTATTCTAACGTCATCTCAAAGCTCAGTCACGTGGTCACAACAAAGGAATAAGAAGCGTGGCCGACTCGAGGCGATCGACGAAAAGGGAACCGAAACGAAACGGTTGTAACTTGGCTAGGGGGGCAGGTCCGATTGCTAAAATTTTTTTACCGATAGAAAGCTGCTTTATTCCTGAGTAACATAGACTATATTTTATGTACGCGGGCGAAGCCACGGGCAAAAGCTATTTCGTGGTTAGATCCGAGAAAATTCTTGGCCACGGCAAGGATTTTGCCTAATCTAGCCACGAAATTTTATCGTAGCACCACCTCACCCCTTACCCCACCGTAGTAACTTCGTGCGTCGGATCTAGCACAGACAAGATTTTTTTCTTGGTCAGCACCGAAGCAATGTAAGTACTCAGTTCGTGTGTATGGTAGAAGCCATTGAATTCTTGCATAGGTCCATCAACTTTTCTTAACGTGCACAAAATGCTTTATAAAGTTGCCGCGTACTGCGTCGTAAGATTGTGAAAGGCAGCCATAGCGTGCGCGGTGGAATAGCGTTGAACAGACGTGTAAGTTGAATTAACGTATGCGTACGCATCTTCACACAAGACGAAGAAGGTATTTTCTATGGATAAAAACTGAATTGAGCTGAATAAGGGTGGTTAAGTCCTTTAAACGTCTCCAGAATTTCTCGCCATTCGTTTTTTTTTTTTTTTTTTTCCGGTGGGAAAATCATCTTATGACATCCCCCGCTCTTGGGCGAGGCGGGAGATAGTGTCAGACTTTTACTGACTAAAAACCCACTCCTGTTCCTTCTTTGCCTTTTGTACCAGGGCCGAGTCTTCCTTTCAGAATCAGACCCTTGGCCCCGGTAGGCTTCGACCCTGCTGGGCCCCTACAGTTGCTGACAACTCCTTGAGGCGCGCGTGGAACAACACGCGCCGTCGACGACTTGGGCTCGGTCCAGACGGTTACCGGACGGTCGGACGGCGAGCCACCCATTGCTTGCCGTCCGCAAGCCCGCGCCTACGGTGGCCGGAAATCGGGATCGGAATCCCGGCGGCGGTTGGGGCGTGAGGACCGTTGCCTCACGCGATCGGCCGCCTCCTTCGCTAGCATTACTGCTTCGCAGAAGGAGGCGACCGCCTGCCACTTCTCCTTGCTCCGGACCATGGCCTGTACCAAGGCCCGGCGCGAGAGATCGCCGCTGCCGATCGCCCCCACGAGGACACGGCGTTGCTCTGCCCAAGCGGGGCACACCTCCACCGTATGCTCCACCGTGTCCTCCGGGCGGTCCACACAGTGGCGACACCCGGGCGTCGCTTCCGCACGAATCCGGTGCAGGAACTTCCCGAACTTACCGTTTGTACTCATTAGCTATTATTCACGCTAAATCCATAGAGCATAAGCTATGTGGTAGGTAAAGATATTTTAGACTGGCCTGCTGGTCTGGTGGTTAGTGGCCCTGACTGCTATGCCGGAGGTCATGGGTTCGATTCCCACCCAGGGACAAATGTTTGTGTGATGAGCCCGATTATTTGTTCTGTGTCTGGGTGTAATTTATCAATAATATGTATGTATTTAGAAATATTTAATTATGTTTATCAGTTGTCTAGTACTCATAACACAAGCTCTGCTTAGCTTGGGATTAAATGGCGTTGTGTGATAGTTAAAAAATAATAATAATAATAAATCAGATGTTCTTTGATTAGCAATACCTAAAGACAGTCAGAACATTAAAGTAAATTTGGAAATACCTAATAAATGATATTAATTGAATTACATGAATCAAAATGAATTAAATTACAATAAACTAGCTTTTGCCCGCGGTTTCGCCCGCGTTCATAAAATATAGCCTATGCCACTCAAGAATAAAACAGCTTTCTAACAGTGAAAAAATTTTAGCAATCGGATCAGTAGTTTCAGAGATTACGTCTTACAAACAAAAAAACAAACTTGACCTCTTTATAATAATAGTGTAGAATAAATGGTAACACAAGAAACGAACATTAAAATAAAATTAAAGAAAGAAACAAACTAAATAAAGTAAAATTACAAGAAACAACAAAGTGAACAATAAAGTTTCGTCGGCTTACTGCAAGATATCATTAACTGACAAATACAACACTTTGAATACAGTCACTTTTAGTAACTAAAAGTTTCTTTATTCAAGATTTCACGTATATATCGTCGGCTGCCAGTTACTTACTCACTAACTGACAATTATAAAACTTTGTGTAAATCCACTTTTAGTAACTATTTTGAAAGAGATAATGCCGATAATATTATCTGACAAAATAATGATATTATTATATCTTGTATTGTTGCAGTTACACCAACGAACCAAAAACCAGAGATAACAACAACTACAGTTACACCTGTTACTACTTCAGAAAACTATAACATTACCACAACATCGCCACATACAAACATACAACAAGAAACAACAAAAACACCAACGATAAATATAACAAGAAATGCAAAGATGAAGAAAGAAGGAGGTAAGAAATTTTATATTAATTACTTAAGATTCGATGTACAAATAAGAACAAGCTGTTTGATTCCGTCATATGAGAGGGAAAAACGCCACAGGCATGGAGCAGAGGTGTGGTCTCTCTTCTTTAAGAAGAAGACGAAGGCAACGAAGGAACAGGAGTGGGTTTTTAGTCAGTAAAAGTCTGACACTATCTCCTGCTCCACCCAAGGGCGGGATTTGTCATTAGATGATTTTCCCACGTAAAAAAAAAAACAGGCATGGAACAGAGGTTCAACACCCTGCTTAAGAATTACATTAATTACACATCTTACTTCTGATCAATGTCTACAAGCTGTTTTCCAGAGTCATCAAAAACCGTCTAGCGTGCAGGTTTGGTGATTTCCAGCCTCCCAAACAATTCGGATTCCGAAAAGGTTTTCGCACCGTAGACCACATAAATAAAATGTGGCAGGTTATATAGAAGACCGAGAAGTATCATATATCTGCCTCTCTGCTTAGAAAAAAAAGAAAGAAAGAAAACATGTTTATTCTTAGCATTTGTGGACTGAAAGAAATCCATTAATTCGATCGAAATTCGGGCTGTACTGCAGGTACCAGCTAGACTATCGGCACATCGAGGTGCTGAAGCGTTTGTACGAAAACAGCGCCATGTCAATTCGATTTCAGGACTATGATCCTGAAGTCGAATTGACATGGCGCCATCCGCGTCATTTCTCCGAAAATTTTCACGTCCGCAATGGGTGGTGTCTTCAAGTTTCTGGACTGGAACGGGCCTTCGATCTAATAATCGATGATCTCAGTAGAGCTTTTGAAACAGTGAGTCTTAAGATGAATATGGACTTAACCAAATAGAATAGAATAAATATTTATTTCACTGGTTAGTAAAAAAAAAGGTTGCACGTCGGAATGCACTTGCATGTATTTTATTTGGTGCAGTTTGTCCGGAAGGGGATCTTGTACAACCTATTGTGTCATTCTTTTCACACACGGTTAAATAAACTGGTTAGATAAAAAATATGTATTTCATGCATAGTCCTGAGGTTATTTATTATTTAAACATAGATATAAAAAGAAAAATAAAAACACTTATTGAATTAAAACTACACACAATAACTCCTACCTAAAATGTGTGCATCACTTTCGACTGTCGGTTGAATTGTATAAAGCAAGTGTGAGAAGTTTTGTATTAATTTGAGATCCTATCAGGTCCTCCTGAAGTTATTTATAAACTAGAAGCAACTATACGAGTCAAAGCCTATGCTGATGGAGTAGAGCTGTTCTGATGGTAATAAAATAATTAATTATGACATAAAAAGTGAAGGTTTCGCTTCCCTATACAATGTGCCAAACATATTGGTGTTGGCTGAGCGTTGTCTGTCAGTGTGAGTATCAATTTGAGCATTTTATTAAGTAGACTGTGTAATATTGCAGGTCCATCAAAAGTAACACCAGCGAAAAAGAATCCAAAGAAAACCACTTTACCTGTTTCAAAAAACAAGAATAATAGATTTGTAACATCATCAATGCCTAAAAATGTTAAGAAAACGACTAAGAGCCCTGCAAATAATACTGGTATGTACATACATATAATTAACTAGCTTTTGCCCGTGGCTTCGCTCCCGTCAACTGACTACTCTATTCTGATGTATCCAACACTACCCTACTCCACCCTACTCTACCCTACTTTACCATATTCTACCCTACTCTACCCTATTATATTTGATCTAATTTATTAGCATTAATTTTTATGGGTCTAATGTCCCTCAAATTGACTTAAAAGCTAGGAACAATAATGGACCTACAAATGCAAAGGTAGGTTAGGTTAGGATATATCGAGGTTGGCTTCCAATATACCAAGATGCAGCTGAATACCACTATAAAATACCTACACAATCCTGATACTGGGCTCAACAATAGTCTCTTTAACCGCCACAGTCATGTATACATGACCAAGCTAAATGTGGTGGTCACAAACACTAACAAATATTATTTTTTCAAAAAGTTTGAATATAAGTAGTTTTAAATACAATGTGACGCAACATAGGAACTTGGAAACAGCGACTAATAATATGACTGCTGGTAAGTATTAAAATTTATATGTCATACAAATCAAAAAGCTACTTATGCATGAGGTTGCAGGCTCTAAACTGGGCAAGTATCAATTTGAATTTTTTAATGCAATTCAGAAAGTCTGTCTACCCAAGAAGTATCTTGATGCTCAATAAATAGGTTGTGGAGGTCTGATAGGAAGTCACTCTGTGTAAAACATGAGTATTCAGCCACATTTGGATAAGCTGGAAGCCGACCCCAAGCTAGTAAGGAAAAGGCTAGGTAAAGTCATAATAAAAAACCATGTAGCACTCACTCCTATGAAGATTGGAGACTTTATACTCGAAATTGTGGACGATTACGTTTACCTTGGACAGACATTCCAGTTGGGTAGATCTAATTTCGAGAAAGAGGTCAACCGTCGAATCCGACTCGGCTGGGCAGCGTTCGGGAAGCTGCGCGGTATCTTCTCATCCAATATACCACAGTGGCTCAAGACGAAAGTCTATGACCAGTGCGTGTTGCCAGTGATGACATATGGTTCTGAAACGTGGCCGCTCACAATGGGCCTTATCAGAAGGCTCAAAGTCATTCAAAGGGCAATGGAAAGGGCTATGCTTGGCCTAAGATATCCGCAAGAGAACCAAGGTTGCCGACATAGTACGAAGAATCGCCAAACTTGCGCAATGGGCAAGGCACATTGCTCGCAGAACAAATGACCATTGGGGCCGAAAAGTTCTGGAGTGGCGACCGCGTACCGGAAGACATAGTGTTGGAAGGCCCCCTACAAGGTGGACCAATGACCCGGCGAAGGTTGCGGGAATTCGATGGACGCGAGACGCACAGGACCGTTCATTGTGGTGACATTTGGGGAGGCCTATGTCCAGCAGTGGACGTCTATCGGCTGAAATGATAATGATGAATGATAGGTAGAGGATGACATACATAAAGAGTCACTAATTGGACCTTATTAAGGGCCGGTTGTAGTCACAGAGTATTTTGTAGAGGGTTCTGTCCTGTTCTATGTCGATTTCGCAGCACCGTAACAGTGATTTTATTTTTATAAAAAAAAACATAGTAACTAATCAAGATTTTTATTTTTAGATAAAAGGGTCTGCTTTTACAAAAATGTTTTATTATTTTATGTAACTTTCAAATATTTATGTGACGTAATCTCGTAGATATACACGTTTGAAATCGTAAGTTAGGGTCTGATTCACGTTTTTTTTTTATCGAGCCAACTCATTTATATTATGTTTTGATTTTTGCCCAGCGGTTGGTCATATGGTCAATTTTAATAAAATATTTTTTTATGGTGATTTCTTTAATATTTGTGGATACAAAAAAGAACAAAATTAGTTGAACCTGACCTTAAATGCTAGGCGATATTGCGGCAGCGTTAAAACGAATGCGGAGAGAGGAACTTGACATTTACCGGAGGGACGAGCATGCAAGAACGCAGATGGGTGTGGAAAAAGGAGAGAACTTCACATCACCATAACTAAATATTTAGCTAAAGATATTATAAAATATGTTTAATGGTTTGACTTTCAGGAAGAACGGACCAACAGCCGCTTTATCGAACCAATGTTTTAATATACGTGATACCATCCGTGGTAGTGATGTGTGTTATAGTATTGGCAATTTATTTAAGTGTAAAGAAATATCGTCATAGGAATTTGTGCCCAGAAGAAACATTGGAGCTGAATACTTATGTAAGTCTTTGGTCGAACGATTACCTTTAATTTATACTAAGTCAATGCATAGCAAAGTTTAAATATCTAGAACACTTTTGTAACAGAAAATTTGAAAAAAGAAATGGATTCTGTTTTCATGGAAAGTTTGTTGGAAAGTGTAAAATTGATGACATTAATTGGAAAAAATTATATCGTTCAATTACATTAAGCTACATTCCGAGCTATTGCACAATGCTCCCTTTATGGCATTTTGAATTGTTGCCTGCAAAACATCTCTCTCCAATTTGGTGATTTCTTCTTCAATGTTAGCTTTCAAGACTTGCAAGGTCCGTGGTTTGCTGTGGTTAACTTACACGAGCTTTGAAAAAGCTCCAAAGGAAGTCTAGCACCGTTATATCTGACGATCTGGACGGTCAGTTCAAATCTCAAAACTAAAAATTTATCAAATTAGCAGTAACAGCTTTCTGGGCGCTTCCCTTTCCTTCCCATCAGTCGCCAAAATGCCACAGGACGAAGCGCACGCGTCGCACTCTCGTCCCAGTTGCAGTTTTTTGACTTTTGTTGTTAATTTTGTAGGTACTTACCAATTATCGGATGAAAAAAAACTATCATGTAATTGAGTAGGGAGTGATTAGTAAGACATTGTAAATAGTGAGTGAGTTAATTATTGTAAGTAGGGATGATTAACATTTTTAAACATGCCAAAATGGTCAAGTTTAGGTAAATATTATTACGTACTTTATTTGTAAAATCCGCCTAAGTGATAAAATGTAGTGTGACCAAAGCCTGCAAGTGTGATGGAAAATGTTATCACTAGTTAATTACAATACAAACTTGAAAATTATTATCAATGAGCGCTAGACGGCGCGTGCGCGACTCGTAGTGATCATGTATTTCTACGGACAGTCCGGTAACATAACAAGCTTTTAACTTTGTGATTTTTCATGATGTATCATGAAAAATCACAATGTAGTTTTGAAATTTTGTACATAGATTCTTTACATAAAAATACTAAACAAGTGTTTCAGGTTTCGCTTAAACTAAAATTAGTGTTGTTTGAATTGAAATATTTTTTTTCAGGTCACTCGAGATGAAGTTGTATATGCGGATCTCAGCTTGATGCCTAGTGACCGACAACCACCAAAACATGATGACGAATCGCCATATGCCCAAATAATTGGAGTGATGAAACCTGTTAATGAAGTTAAGGAAAAGAAATAAATCGTATTTGTTGACAATGTTCTTATTTCATACCAGTCTACCTCTATTAGGGCAGTGGTGGCCCAGTGGTGATGACTCCGACTAACGAGTCGTGGTCGTGGTGGTGGTGGTCGGGTCGTGGGTTCAAACCCGGTCAGGCGCATTACTTTGTGATATTTATTTCATCACGGTTCTAGAGTGGCGACCGCGCACCGGAAAACGCAGCGTTGGAAGGCCTCCCACAAGGTGGACTGACAACCTGGTGAGAGTCGCGGGAGTGCGGTGGATGCGAGACGCACAGGATCGGTCGTTGTGGAGACGCTTGGGGGAGGCCTATGTCCAACAGTGGACGTCTTTCGGCTGAAATGATGATGATGATGATGATTTCATCATCACTGCTAACAAAATGGTGAAGGAAAACATCGTGAGGAAACGGACATGTCCTAAAACTTACAATTGGAAGATATGTTACATCCACTACACTAACCCGCACTGGGCCCACGTGGTAGATTACGGCCTATTACCTCACCTAGAGAGTAAGCCTTAATCGCAGATGTGGGAACATTGGGAGGCTGTGCTGCCTCTGTCTGTATGTCTGCATAATTCTTCTAAACCAAACAACAGATTTTGATACGATTTGCATTAATTGAAAGAGCGGTAAACAATTATATTACAAACATTAGCTTCTACCAGTGGCTTCACCCACGTCGTTATGTCGCTCGGTAATAAAGTACCATTATATTGGTGAAATAATTTTTAAAATCGCTTAGTAAGTTACTTTTTGAGTTTATTAATTACAAACAAAAATATAAACATATAAATGTTTTCTCTTTATAATATAGAAGAAGAAGATATAATTATAATATAGATAGAAGAAGGCAAAAGACAAATACATGCGCAACAGGATTGCGCTCTACTACTAGTACCTACATTGCCCTTTCCCGAGGTCAGACTATCAGATGATAGATCGTGCCTACTTTGTATGCGTGCGTTTCTTGATATTTTCTAGCTAGCTAAAAAAAAAAAAAAAAGCTATGCGGTCATACTTTGCATCTTAAAAGTATAGGTACTGTCGCACTCTCTATGTAATTTGGTCCACACGGGAATTCATTTTTCATGTGCTCACATAGGTTTTTGAAAGACATCTCCTCAATATATATATATATTTGAAATAAGCTATGTGAGCACATGAAAAATGAATTCCCGTGTGGAACAAATTACATAGAGAGTGCGACATAGTGGCGGAGGCGCCGGATAGAAGGCACTACTCTACTGGAATAAAGCTAAGTGAAAATTTTATAAATTATAAAATTATATTTATTATTATTTAAATTGATTATTGGAGATTATAAAATTACTTGTCCCGCTCTGACTTCCCTCTTCGAAGTCAGAGCGGGACAAGTAATTTTATAATCTCCACTCTCAAACAAAAAACAAGGACAACCTGTAGCATGGCTGTGGTGGTAGCTGAGACGTAAATGTGCGCTCCTTGTGCATTATTTTTTGCTGTTTAATGGTAAAATCGACAACCCTGCGGTTCTGTTGCGCTGTGGTCTAGCCGCGACGCCTCAATACACGCGAATGTGCTCGCGCCCTCTGCTAGCGACTCCCAGGGTTCGGACTCGTACCGCACAGTATGCGGCAACAAATCAGGTGGTATCATTGCTCAACACACTGACTGCTCAGCATCCGGATGTAGACTTGTTCCACTCTAGTCTGCAATTGTTTTTGGAGAGGTGCAGAAAATGTTTTGGCAGTTGCTGTTTTTATCTATATTTTATCTTTTTTTTTTTCAACAACTATCACACAACGCCGTCTAGTCCCATGCTAAGCAGAGCTTGTGTTATGGGTACTAGACAACTGATAAACATACTTATATATTTCTAAATACATACATGTATAGCTAAATTACACCCAGACACAGAACAAATGATTGTGCCCATCACACAAACATTTGTCCTGGATGGGAATCGAACCCACGACCTCCGGCATAATAGTCAGGGCCACTAACCACTAGACCAACAGGCCAGTCAAAATAATGATAATGATAATGATTTGTATTATTTTTTATTGAAATATTATTATTGTAATAATAATAATGATTCTCTGCACGTGTTGGTTTCGACTGTTAGTGCAGAGAGTACCTGTCATAAAATAAATAAATAAAAATGGTGTAAGCTATGGCACGCAGCGTTGTGAATACGTAATGAAGTGATATATTCGACCTACATATGTAAATGTATGTTTTTTTAAGGTGGATTATCAGCTAATGACTTCCCTCGCTCTAGGGGCTGTCCAACTTTTATTGACTGTTGGCGATTGCTGTGCCAGCAAGGCTAAGGGTGATCGACGGCGTCGGAATGCTGAGTGACGTCACGGGATCGGCATCTACGTTCGAGTGCACGCGCTTACCCCTAGCCAGACGAAAAAAAAAACATCCGTTAACCTCTTGACTCAATGGGCATGAGAACTTTAACAAGCCTAGTGTTGTGTCAAATATGGAGACATTATTAGTGTAGTGTTCATGACTAAAACCACATCTATGTTCCATATTTGCCTTTGCGTTCCAGGACTATGGGTTTCGCTTTCAGAAGTCAACCCATGGCCCCAGTAGGCCATGCTGCATGCATGCCAGCACATGCAGCATGCTGCTGCATGTAGGCCATGTGCATGGGGGGCTCTGCTGGGTCCCTATGGTTTTGCTAACATCGCTTTGTACCGCGCGTAGAACACTACGCGTCGTTGACGACTCGGGCTCAGTGGTTATCGGACGGTCGGAGGGAGAGCTGCCCAATGTTCATCGTCCACAAGCCCACGCTTACGGTTAAAAACATACGTAACAACGACTTAGCTTATCGTCATTTGATATGATTAGTTACTGTTCGTAAAAATATAAACAAACGGACTCGACCGACGGCGCCGTAATGGCGCGCAAAATGTAAACAATGGTTGTTGAGATAATGATGTTTGTTCAAAATCTTAATCGAATATACAATTTATGATTCAAAAACTGTTTATTACTTACCTATTCATGATTTGTTTCAATATTTTCCTTGTATTCTTTCGTTTCTTTGCACAAAACGATAAATAAATCACGGAGGTACACAATTGTTCACATCTGTGGCGGCCATACTGACAGGCGACATTTCAAACTTCAAAATCATTACCTTATAACGAATAAAAAAACTTTTTACAAAAAAAAATACAACCGACTTCAAAGTAAAGAAAAACACTGAAAAGTGCAAAATAACTTTAATTTCGGAAGTCGGTGTTTCTATAATAGTTTTGTCTCTTCGTTATTTAACACCGACTTCCGAAATTAAAGTTATTTTGCACTTTTCAGTGTTTTTCTTTACTTTGAAGTCGGTTGTATTTTTTTTTTGTAAAAAGTTTTTTTATTTTACACTTTTTAGTTATGGTACCACCACTAAAAAGTACCCCTCAGCCAAACTTAAATACCTTATAGCCAGAGTGCATCTCATGACAATACTAATAATCCCAAACACGGTTAGATTACATTAATTTATTACAGAGTTCCGGTGCCTAACTTCAGGCTTCATCATCAGATCAGTTCGATATATTCCCCCTCTACTTTCAGTCAGTCATCGACTACACGTATAAACAAAGCAATTTTGCTTGTTACGACGGTTCTGCTGTGATCCTATGAGGAGTTCTGTTCCATATCTTCGAAGTTCATGATCAGATCATAACAATATTTCTATGGGACCAATTCGGAAGCATAACTATTCAATCAAAAAAAAAATTTTCAAAATCGGTCCACCATTGACCGAGAAATCGGTGAACATACATAAAAAAAAATAATAAAAAACATACATTCAACCGAACATATAACCTCCTCCTTTTTGAAGTCGGTTAAAAACCATTACCATCACAAATAAAAACTTCAGCGACCTATATCTCGGACATTAGACTTTTGAGTGCGTAATTCGAGACACAATAGTAAGACAATGGCGCGTGAACGCCGGCGTTAATGCGGGGATCAACAGCTTAATCGATGCAATTCGAAAATATTTACACATTATAAGATAATTAATTATAGATTTTCAAAATCTAAAATATCTCTCATTTTTCTCAAATCGGACCGAAATCAGAGACGTAGAGGGACAAAACAAAATTCAATTGAGACAACAATCACATTAATACATAATCAGGTAATAATAATAATTTATTTATTGACACACTTTGAAAGAAAAATGAGAAATATACAATTATGAAGAGACTAAACAGATAGCACATTAGAAGTGGCTGTGGGTACCAAATTAGCCACAGCCTGTATCTTGGTCGCCCAGGACTAATTAAAGCTGATTGACGATAATTAAAAATTCCATGTGATGCAGTACAATGTACAAAGAAATACGTAAATCGTAAAAGGTAAATTAATAGACTGGTTTTGAAGAAAAGCATATTTACTACATCATATCAGAGTTCACAACAACTCTGCAAAACAACAACAACTCAACTCTAAATTTCACTCTATTAGCTAAACAAAATATACTTCAAGACAGGCACATAGTCGACAGCGATGCGGAGGAATTTTATGACGCCATATTTTAGTTAGTAGTTATTGATTTTAGTGTATACAGTTTTAATTAGTTACGTGTTTATATTTTTCTGGTTTTAGTACTTGATAACAGACAAGTACATCAGTCGTTTTGGGTATTTATAAATTCATACATACAATCAAATAATTGCCAGTGAGTTTAATAAATCATTGTCGGGTAAACAGTTGAGTTTCATTTTTATGGATTAGTGACGTCCGCATCCACAACCACGGCTTCTATAGCCGAGTCCAAGAGTGGCAGGAGTGATGGCAGCAGCGCCAGGTCCATAGCCAGTATTGAGACCATAGGCACCCGCGGCTCCACGTGCACCCGCAGCACCATAAGCAGCAGCAGAAGGAGCGATGCTCTCAATTGCAGTAACACCGTTACCGCAGCTGTAGCTGACGGCACCAGCACCAGCGCTGGGCAACACGCCCTCCAAATCCACAGCACTCACGAACGGCAGCTCACCAGCCACGGACAGAGCACCCTCAAACGCATTCTCAGATGCTATAGAGAGGCCACTGGGAGCGATAGCAGAGAAGCTGGAAACAGGCAGTCCACCGCCGCTGGTGGGGATGATCTCTAGAGCAGCCAAGCCATTACCGGCCCAACGGTTACCATCACCAATCAAGCCGTTGTTGGCCCATTTACCAGCCCAGGCGTTACCAGCACATCCTGGGGCAATACGAGGAGCAGCGACAACTTTACGACCAAGACATGAACTGAATGCAGTCTGTGAACAAGAAGTTATTGTATTAGTAATTATGTCTTTATCAGTGGATGATGCCACATTTTTTTTTTTGACTGAAACGATTATTTAGTGATTGTAAACTGCTAAATGTTAAAAAGTAAGTTAGATCGAATCTAAAACCGTTAACCCTCTAGTTAGTAAGTTGGGAAAGGGCATAACATTTGTAAATACGTAACTTTGTACGAAGGAACAGGAGTGGGTTTTTAGTCAGTAAAAGTCTGACACTATCTCCCGCCTCGCCCAAGTGCGGGGGATGTCATAAGATGATTTTCCCACCGGGAAAAAAAAAAAAAAAAAAAAAAAAAAAACTTTGTAGGCGTGAGCACAGAATACAACCATTGGAAATAATCTAACTAAGAAAAGATCACATTTTAAATTACAGGCATACACAATAAGGAAACAGTTTCTCACCTGGATGAACAGCGCCTGAGCGCAAAAGACGAGGATCACCTTGGCTGACATTGTTGGTTGTTTTGAAGTGAACTTCAGAATGAGTTTTCCAAAAATCGATCGACTATTTATACAAAAACGTAGTCCTTATCAAGCTTTGTTGCAGCAATTTATAGATTTTGAAATGAACCTTATGTACCTAGGTATATCAGCAGTTGCAATATGGGAAAACAAAACAATGCTTCATTTCGTAAGTGACCTTGATATATTTAGTATGAAGGGCTTTGTGTCAACTAAACATAGAAAATGTCACGTTTTGATAAGAAGCTCTAGCACTATAATAGTACATTATGATACAAGTGTATAATGTTGGTGATTACCGCTGAGGCGGTATTTAGATCCGAGCCGAAGGCGAGGATCTTAAGAGAGCCGAGGACGGTAATCGCCAATATTCACGTGTATCATACGACGTTTTTCGGCACACTTGAGAAGAAAAAAAAATGAAAAATCAGTTTTATTTAGTATAAAGAAGGAACAATCATTAAATAAGTTTTTTATCACACAACATAGACTGGAGTCGCGTACTTTAAACAGAGTATACCGAAAACGAATTTAACTAACCTTAGTAGCCAAATATTGGTTATCTGGAGCATCATTTATGAATTTTTCAATGTCATCAGGTGTTAAAACCTTAGATTTTTTACTTCGAAATCCATCGGACAGTCTCTTTAGATAAACTGTTAAATTGCAGTATGTTTTTAAGTCCACTCCATTTTTTGTTCGCACTGTACTTTTTAACATTGAGTTAATACACCATAAAGAGCTAGGTTTGTACCTGGACGATAATTCTTTAAAGTACGCCATGAATACATTTTCGGAAAAAGACTGTGTAAGTATTTTTATTGATTTTCCATTGTATGAAATTTTGGTATGCCAACAGATATTTTTGCTTTGAGTATTCTGGTAGTAAACTTTCCATAACGTTAAGGGCTTCACATCTTATATCGGGAGGTGTACAGCATAAATCACTTTCCTCATAAATAGTAGTTGTAGACATTTTTATAAAATAATAATTAACTATTGTATTTTTTTTTGTAATATGGCGGCAAAAAAATTGTTCTGTTTTCTTATGCGCGCGCATTCATAATGGCGGCCATAGACTAGCTACTCTAGCTAGAGTGTTTAAAAATAAGAATGAGGTTGCTTAAATAAAAAATAATTTTTGGAATGAAATATTTATTTATTAAACATGTAAAAGTTAAAATAGTTTATTTAAACACAAAATTGCATAAAATAAGCAAGACACTAATATTTACTATTGAACGCAATACTTACCTAATGTGTTTTTTTTTTTTTCAAATTAAAAATTTGTTTTGAGAACAGAGGCTTGACTTAAAGCTCCAAGTGACCAGGTCATTAAAATCCAAAAAAAAAATGGGAACAGAGGTTTAACAAAAAGGTTTTAACTACATTATCACACTAGTGCATAATGGTAATCAAAAAGTCACAGTTTGGTTATAAGCGTGATTATATACCTAAGTGTAGTGCAATAATAGTCACTTTCTGAGCAAGTGTGTCGAAAATAACTATATATAAACGTGGTCTAGAAGTAGGAACATCATTCAGTCTTCAGAATTTTGTTGAACGCAAACGCACATCAAACATGTCTACCTTCGCTGTTCTGTTGCTCTGCATCCAAGCTTGCTTGGTCCAGGTGAGTGATCTACGAATTCATAATTATTCTACTTTGAGTTTTTAGATGTGCTTTGTAATTTAGTTTGTTGATATAATTTATGTTCTCTCAGAATGTGTTCGGGTATGCATGCGGATCTCCAGTGGTCGCCAAAGCTCCTGCAGCTGCATGTGGTGGTGCCCTTAGTCTTGGTGCTTACGGTGGTGCTATCGGATCTGCTTATGGTGGCGCCCTAGCTCCTGCTGCCGCATACGAAAGTGCTCTCGCTCCTGGAGCTGCTTACGGCGGCGCTGGTGAAGGCAACGTGGCAGTTTTTGGTGAACTGCCAGTTTCCGGTAACACCGCTCTTGCTGGTCAGGTTCCCATCATGGGTGCTGTGAGATTCTGCGGCGGAGTGCCGGCTTGTGGTGCCGTGTCCATCTCTGGTAAATGCGCGTGCGGCTGCTATTAAACACTGAAGCGTTTACTATTCTCGGAAGAATTTGAATAAATGATCATGAATATTAAAAAAATATCTTACTCTAACATTGTTTTTATCTTTGATGCATAATCTTGATTTCTTCAGCGTAGTCTAAGAACATTACGCCTCGAATTACACTAATTTTACAATTATTCGTAACTATGACTTCTTGGGTTGAACTTGTAGTTCAAGTTCATTATTTTTTAACCTGATTTCTGATATATTTACCTGTAAAATAGTATTTAAGGATACAAACAACCTATGACACAATCTCGACTGTGTCTATTGACACAGTCTCGTTTGTATCAACGCAGACCAGAGCGTATTGTTCATAGTTATGACTAAGAACAGTGTCGTAAACAAGGAAGGGAGATTAGAGGATAGTCCTCGTATCTCCTCCTCCTTCTTGGACCTTATATGTTAAGAGAAATCTAGAAAAAGCGAAGCACCGATCAACAACTGAATCGGTCCAGAGGAAATACGTATCGGCAGTCAACAGCATAGCATAGTATGATCAGCCTTATTATGTTTCTACTGCTGGCACTCAGGCCCTTTTCTAGGACAGAGAATAAACCGTTAGGAACTACTCACACTTATTTAGCTCTATTCAGCTGTCCATAGAAAACAACGATTTTGTATGGAATCGCATACGCACCGTTCAGCTTTCCGCGTCTATTCTGCTTTCGTGGCAAACAAGTATAAAATGAGGACAAATTAATGTGTTTTTATCATGTGGAACACACTATTTCGGAATAGCGTTGTACACACAAATGTACACTTGCGTGTACAATGCTATTAACAATGCTATGCGGTTATCGACTTTCAGTCGACAAGTTGCGACCTGCATAGTTCCTGCATATATTATATTATTATTATATGTATTTTCAATATTTATCTCAGGACCCTGAGGTCCTGGACCATTGGAAGGCGTACGAGGAGCCGAAGCCAACTCGCAGAGGCCCTTTAGATAATTATAATAGAACATGATACCAACCGACGATTATCCCTGTACGCGCTATGCTAGTGCACCCAAGGACAACCCCCGGTTGTTGAAAAACTATTGCGACATATGGAGAACAAAGATAATAGGGCTATGGTTTTTGGAGTCTTAAATGGACTGGTAACATGGAACTATGTTAAGACTATGGCCCCTGCCTGAACAACGTTATTAATATCCATCGAAAAAAGGCAGGGGGTGACTTGCACACTCAATAAATGGGCCCCCAAAAAACGGCCGCTAGCACGAAGTGACGTAGCAACAAGAGGGCAACATATTCTGAGGTGCTTGAGGAGTGGAGAGGTATACCACGGCTATCAGGACAATCCCGGAAGTACGGTCAAGATCCCTACCAGCACCTTACTGGATTATACATCCTTCTCCCGAGCACGTTTGCTCTTGCGAATCTCCACTCAAGCCAGCCAATAAAGGCAAGAGAGAGGTGGGAGCTCAGTTCCTCGTCAGTGTTCACTACGGCCGGCCAATAAAGGCAAGCCGGAGATGAAGAACAAGAATTCTCCCGGGAGATCGGGTCCATGGGGTCGCTAATGCCCAACAGTTCGCCACAAAACTGCACTGCGGATTGTATCTCTCTTAGTCTGGCCCCTCACCCTAGGCATATTACGGCAAAGCAAACTTCACCGATACAGACCTAGGGTATATTGGAGCACGCAAGCCCCACCACGACGTCAACGTAGAGATACGGCGATGGGGATATATATTATTATTTCCTTTATTTACTTTATATACATATTTTGTACATTTTTAAATATTTCTTAAAACATAAATAAAAAAAAAAACATTTAAAAATATAAAAAATAGTACCCCACCGGTATCGGGAACAGGGTCCAAGCTACCGGCGGTCAGGGCTCCAGAGAAAGGAACCTCCTAACGATACGAGCCGTGTCCAGGAGTACCGCTTTCTGAATCAAGGCCTTGATCCAGCCGCCTAACGCGAGCCTCCTAAGGTGTTGGTCGAGGCTCTTGGCTATTAAGCCATTGGCTGACACGACTATCGGTACAATGATCGCTGAGTCCACATCCCACATGTCGACAACCTCGCGAGCCAAGTCAATATACTTGATTTGTTTATCTTTCTCGGCTTTCACGAGGTTCTCGTCATGCGGAACGGATATGTCAACAATCATTGCACGCCTCTCGCTTCGGTCCACCACCACTATATCAGGCTTATTGGCTACAATAGTCCTGTCAGTGATGATGGACCGATCCCAGTACAAAGTGATATGACCATTATCAAGAACTGGGTCGGGCTCATACCTGTAGTACGGCACTTCCGATTCCACAAGAGAGTATTTCAGAGCAAGTTGCTGATGGATAATCCTGGCTACAAGGTTGTGTCTATGCAAGTACTCTCCGTTAGCTAGACGAGAACAACCAGAGATAATGTGACGAATTGATTCTCCCGGACGGTGACATGCCCGACAGATGTCAACCGTGCCGTCCTTCACAATAAATCTCCGGTAGTTATTCGTCATGATAACTTCGTCCATAATTGCACAGCCAAAACCTTCGGTTTCCCCAAAGAGGTCACCGAAACGCAGCCAGGCTACGGACGCCAATTGGTCTACATCGGGCCCGTGAAAGGCCCGGAAAAAGCGTCCGTGAAGTTCCTTGCTCTGCCATACTTCCCTGCGATCGTTAGTGTCAAGCACTACCGGTTTACGCCAGTTCTCGTTAGCCAGAGAGAGCGGGGTGAGTCCCTTGTCCACTGCCACTACATCTCGATGCATACCCACGTCGGTAGCTAGGAAATATTCCCTGAGACTGCATACCTCGCGGTTGTGTAGGGTCTTAGCATTTAAAAAACCTCGACCTCCACACTTCCGCGGGATATACAGTCTCATCACCGACGATCGTGGGTGATGCATTCGGTATGCAGTCAGCAGTGTGCGGACCCTCCTATCCAGGGCGTCAAGTTCCGTTTGAGTCCATTTGAGTACGCCGAAAGAGTACATCAATACCGGCATGACCCAACCGTTGAAGGCACGCACCTTGTTTCCGCCTGAAAGAAGACTATTGAATACCTTCTTCAGGCGTCCAAAGAAACGTTCCTTCAACGATTGCTTCATGTCAGTGATATTGATGCCTAGAGCTTCCGACATACCCAAATACTTATAGGTTTCGGTTGGAGAGAGGGATCTCAGGTTTATGGAATCCGTGAGTTGAGTGCCCACGGATTCCACAACCTCCCCTCGTTTTACATGCATGACCGCACATTTGTCCACACCAAACTCCATCCTGATGGCACTACTGAAGGTTTCAGTTACCTTCAGTAGCTCCATCAGTTGCAGATTGTTGGGGGCAAAAAGTTTCAGGTCATCCATGTAAAGTAGGTGAGATATTACCTGACCACCTCTCTTCAACCGATAGCCTAGACCTGAATTCTCCAGCAGTGTGCTTAGAGGATTCAAGGCTAGGCAAAACCAAAGTGGACTCAAACTATCACCCTGGAATATACCTCGCTCGATCCTTACAGGTTCGCTATTCCTCTGGATATGTCGACATCCTGGATAGCGGAGGACCGTACTCCATTGCCTCATACACGACATCAGGAAGGTGCGTAGTGTTGTATCAATTTTATACAATTCCAGCACCCTCATGAGCCATGTATGAGGAACAGAGTCATAGGCCTTCTTATAATCTATCCAACACGTCGACAGATCCTTTCGGAAACGTCGAACCTGTTGGCTAATGGTCATATCAATGAGGAGCAGCTCCTTAGTACCGCGGGACCCGTTCCTACATCCATTCTGAGAAGGTGACATGATCAGATTTTTGTCGATATGACTATTAATTTTGCTTCTCAGTATGGATGTAAGAACTTTATAGACCGTTGGCAAACAGGTGATCGGTCTATAATTTTTAGGCTCCGCAGTACTACCTGACTTATGGAGCAGGTGGGTTATTCCTGTTGTTAGGAACTGGGGTAGCGACCCTGACTCTAAGGCAGACTGAAACTGATATGCCAAGCGAGCGTGCGATCTTGTAAACCACTTAATCCAGAAATTGTGCAGCCCATCCGGCCCTGGAGATTTCCAGTTTGGCAACGGACGGACTGCACGAGCTACATCTTGGGGGCTGATGTCAATTGCCCCCATTTGTGGTATTGGATCGCACGCACGCTCGACCTCTCGAGTCCAGTCACCCTCGGTGTGACTGACAGGCACCGACCAGATGCTGCGCCAGAATGAACTCATGGCGTCATCATCCGGGAGGCGCGTATCAGTCACACCTTGGTCCGGTCTCTCCCAAGCTCTATAAACCCACCTTTCATTACTCCGGAATGTGCGATTCTGGGTGTATCGCTCCACCCGCCGCTTATACCTGCGGATACGGTTTGCCCATGCATACACCTTCTGCTTCAGGAAGTCGATGCGCTCTGTGACACGGGACATATAGTCTCGGGGGCTGATGTCAGTCCCCGAAAACGCCCGCCTCACAAAGCGCATCACTCTTGGGCGAGTGTTGCCCTCCCTGAAGCAGATTAGTTTGCCGATGAGTGCTCTGGCCCCACCAATACGACGCTCGATCCTGCACTGCCAAGCCGGCACGGCTGGTTTCGGTCGTGTAGATACGTCACAGCTTGGAAACTTGACGTGAGCTACACGACATGCCGCAACAGCTGCGCAGTACATTATCGAGTGTGTATCAGTGAGATCTTCGCAGTCGTCAAAATAGTTTGACAACTGCAAATCCAGAGCAGCCACCAGCGCCTTATTCTTATTATGCATGGGCAAACGAGGTAAGCGCGGCCTAAGTTCGAGCGGCATGTTGCGATACTCCCGAATAGCACACTCCAAAGCACTCCTCAATTCATTGTTGCACTGGGTACTTACATGTGTAACCATGTCAGTAATCTCTTCGTCAGCATGGTCGGAAAGATGGTAGGACGGTGGTACCATCACTGGTACCACAGGCTGCGACGAAGGAGCAATGGCATGGTTACTCATTTCCGTACGGAGGCGATCAAGTACAGTATCGTCCAACATATGATTACGCTGGATAACCCGCACCTGATCCGACAGTCGTTGGGCCGAAACGTTGACGGCTGGCTCAAGCACCTGAAACAAAGAGAGCATCCGAACACGGTACGCGGTCAGGTTGTTTCCTCCCTCTGTAGCCCCATAGTATGCGCGCATGACATTCTCATTGATGGATTGCGTCCATCGCATGCGCTGCACACTTCCGCCGGGAGCTGGGACCCTATCAGAGGCCGGTGGGCCTCGAGGTCCTAAGCCACTCGGCGGCCGGCGTCCTCTCCGTCGACGCGCAGGTGGTGGTGACGTGGGCGGAGAAAAGTACTCGTCGCTGGAGCTCGACGCAACTGCCACGGCCGGTGTCACAGCACTCACGGTGGGGCTGGATTCCGGCGGCGGCGAGGCGGAGCTGAGCGACGAGGCCGGAGGTGGTAGGCGTGTACGGCGAGCTGCGGCTCTGGTCAACATTTTTGCGGTCTTTTCACTTTTCAGCTTCAATTTTCCATAGTTTCTATTATTGATGATTTCATCTTTGTATGTGTTTGTTTTGGTGTAATTTTTTCTTCTCTCATATTTATTATTTCTGAAGTTATCTATTTCTTTTTAATTTCATGATTTTAGGGTGTTTTGGGATTTATTAGGTAAATTTGTTATAAAAAAATTGTGCAGAGAAAATTTTAGCTTGTCACTTGGTTGACAGCCGAGCCACAGATATTATTATTATTATTATTTTATTATTTTTATATATTTTATTTATCTCAGGACCCTGAGGTCCTGGACCTTTGGGAGGCGTACGAGGAGCCGAAGCCAACTCGCAGAGGCCCTTTAGATAATTATAATGGAACATGATACCAACCGACGATTATCCCTGTACGCGCTATGCTAGTGCACCCAAGGACAACCCCCGGTTATTGAAAAACTGTTGCGACATATGGAGAACAAAGATAATAGGGCTATGGTTTTTGGAGTCTTAAGTGGACTGGTAACATGGAACTATGTCAAGACTATGGCCCCTGCCTGAACAACGTTATTAATATGCATCGAAAAAAGGCAGGGGGTGACTTGCACACTCAATAAATGGGCCCCCAAAAACGGCCGCTAGCACGAAGTGACGTAGCAACAAGAGGGCAACATATCCTGAGGTGCTTGAGGAGTGGAGAGGTATACCACGGCTATCAGGACAATCCCGGAAGTACGGTCAAGATCCCTACCAGCACCTTACTGGATTATACATCCTTCTCCCGAGCACGTTTGCTCTTGCGAATCTCCACTCAAGCCAGCCAATAAAGGCAAGAGAGAGGTGGGAGCTCAGTTCCTCGTCAGTGTTCACTACGGCCGGCCAATAAAGGCAAGCCGGAGATGAAGAACAAGAATTCTCCCGGGAGATCGGGTCCATGGGGTCGCTAATGCCCAACAGTTCGCCACAAAACTGCACTGCGGATTGTATCTCTCTTAGTCTGGCCCCTCACCTTAGGCATATTACGGCAAAGCAAACTTCACCGATACAGACCTAGGGTATATTGGAGCACGCAAGCCCCACCACGACGTCAACGTAGAGATACGGCGATGGGGATTATTATTATTATTATTTTTTATTATTTTTTAATTTTTTTTTAATTGATATAAACTAGTGCTTGACTGCGATCCCACCTGATGGTAAGTAGTAATGCAATCGTAGATGGTGAGGCGCACTAATTTATTAAGAGCCTATTCACTCTAGCCTTGAAGAGACCCAAATTATAATCGGACGGGAAAACCGCAGCAGGCAAATTATACCAGTCCCTCGATGTACGCGGTATAAACGACGAGGCGAAACGCTTAGTCCGGACCGTAGAGGTTTCAACAACGTAAGGGTGGATACTCGCCGTTCGTCGGCTTGTCCGATGGTAGAAATGAGATGGTGGAATCAAGTCATGCAATTCCTGCGCACACTCTCCAAAATGCATCCTGTAAAACACCGAAAGGCTGGCTACCCTACGCCTGTGCTCAAGACTTTGTAGACTGGAATTAACCAGATCTGGATCACCAATTAGTCTCTTTGCACGCCTTTCCACCGAGTCCAAAGCTGCCAGGTGGCATTTTGCAGCACCAGCCCATATGTGGCTGCAGTACTCCACACACGAATGGACCTGTGCTTTGTACAACATTAGAAGCTGTCCTGGTGTGAAGTACCGCCGGACCTTTGCAAGTACGCCGAGTTTCCTAGCAGCTACCTTGGCTTTGGACTCAATGAACCGCCCAAAGTTAAGGTCTGAGGAAATTTCAACTCCCAAGAGCTGAAGGCAGTCAGTGTACTCCAGGGATACGTTCCGAAAAACAGGAGCCAAGGTGAACGGGTTCCTTTTAGCGGTGAATAGACACGCTTGTGTTTTGGCGGCGTTGAATCCCACCAGATTGCCCCCACCACCACCACCACCACCAGATTGATTGATTATTCCCTTTATTTATTGTATGTACATGTAAATTATATTTTTAAATAAGTTTTTTTTAAACAAAATCACAAAAAACATTTAAAAATATAAAAAAATGTAGCCTGCCGGTATCGAAAACAGGGTCCAAGCCACCGGCGACGGCGGTCAGGGTTCCAGAGAAAGGAACATCCTAACTATACGAGTCGTGTCCAGAAGTACTGCTTTCTGAATCAAACCCTTGATCCAGTCGCCTAACGAGAGCCTCCGAAGGTGTTGGTCGAGGCTCTTGGCTATAAAGCTATTGGCTAACACGATTATCGTTACAATGATCGCCGAATCAACATCCCCCATGTCGACAACCTCGCAAGTCAAGTCAATATACTTAATTTGTTTATCTTTCTCGGCTTTCGCGAGGGTCTCGTCATGGGGGACCGATATATAAACAATCATGGTCCACCACCACTATAATAGGCTTATTCAGTCAGAGATGATGGATCGATCCCATTTCAATGTGATTTCGCCATTATCGAGAACTACATCGGGCACATACCTGTAATATGGTACTTCCGATCCTACAAGAGTGTGTTTCAGAACAAGTTGCTGATGGATAATCCTGGCTTTGTAGCCAGGATTATCCATCAGCAACTACTTGCATAGGCACAACCTTGTAGTTCTGCCTAAGCAAGTATTCCCCGTAAGTTAGATGAGAACAATCGGATATAATGTGACGGATTGATTCATTTGGTCGGTGATATGCCCGACAGATGTCAACCGTGTCGTCTTCTAGATATTCGTCATGACAACTTCGTCCATAATTGCCGGTTTTCCTAAAGAGGTCGCCGACACGTAGCCAGGCTACTGACGCTAAATGGTCTACATCGGGCCCATGAAGGGCCCGAAAATAGCGCCAGTTCTCGTTAGTTAAGGAGAGCGGGATGAGTCCCTTGTCCACTGCCACTACATCTATGATGCACACCCACGCCGGCAGCCTAAAAATATTCCCTGACACTGCATACCTCGCGGTTGTGCAGGGTATTAGCATTTAAAAACCTCGGCCCCCACACTTCCGCGGGATATACAGTCTCATCACCAACGTCCGTGGATGATGCATTCGGTATGCAGTAAACAGTGCACAAACTCTCCTATCCAGGGCGTCAAGTTCCGTTTGAGTCCATTTAAGTACACCGAGAGAGTACATCAATACCGGCATGACCCAACCGTAGAAGGCGCACTCCTTATTTCTACCTGACAGAAGGCTATTAAGTACCTTCTTCAAGTGGCCAAAAAAGCGTTCCTTCAATGATTGCTTTATGTCAGTAGCATTGATACTTAACGCTTCTAACATACCCAAATATTTATAGGTTTCGGTTGGAGAGAGGGATCTCAAGATTATGGAATGCAAGCGTATGGTATCCACGGATTCCACAACCTTCCCTCGCTATACATGATGGAGTTTGGTGTGGAAAAATGTGCGGCATGACCGCACATTTTTCCACACCAAACTCCATCCTGATGGCACTACTGAAGGTTTCAGTTACCATCAGTAGTTCCATCATTTTGTACAATTTTAGCACCCTCATGAGCCATGTATGAGGAACCGAGTCATAGGCCTTCTTATAGTCTATCCAACATGTCTACAGATCCTTTCAGGAACGCCAACCTGTTGGCTAATGGCCATATCGATGAGGAGCAGCTCCTTAGTACCGCGGGACCCATTCCTACATCCATTTTGAGAGGCAGACATGATAGCGTTATTGTCTACATGGTAGTTCATCTTTGCTCTCAAAATGGATGTAAGAACCTTATAGACCGTCGGCAAACACATAATCGGCCGATGGTTTTTGGATTTGTGGAGCAGCTGGGTAACTCCTGTTGTAAGAAACTTGGGTAGCGAACCAGACTCGACGGCCTGATACTGAGATGCCAAACGAGCGTACGACCTTTGAAGCCACTTTAACCAAAAGTTGTGCAGTCCGTCCGGCCCTGGAGATTTGCAATTAGGGAACGGGTGAACTGCGCCGGCTACATCTTGGGGGCTGATTGTGATTGCCCTCATTTCTGGTTTTGATTCGCAGATCGCTCGACCTCTCCAGTTCAACCACTTTCGGTATGACTAACAGGCACCGACCAGATGTTTCGCCAGAACATGAAAAACAAAGACATGGCGTCATCAAAGAAAGCGTGAAAGTGGAAGCTCAACCCGCTGCTTCTACCCTTGGAAACGGTTTGCCCATGCGTAGACTGACATGCATAAATATATTTTTAAATATTTCTTAAAAAAATAATAATAAAAAAAACATTTAAAAAATTGCAAATCAGTTTATAAATGATAGAATCCGCATGAGCAGTAATGGCCCAGTGGTAACGGCCACGACTTAAGAGTTGTAGGTCGCGGGTTCAAACCCAGCCAAGCGCATTACTTTGTGTAATCTATTTGATTACCACTGCTCTCAAAACGGTGAAGGAAAACATCGTGAGGAAACGCCGGTTTCCTCACGATGTTTTCCTTCACCGTTTTGTCCTAGAACCAAAAAATTCTAAGACATGTGACATTTACCAACCCGCACTGGGCCCGCGTGGTGGATTACGGCCCATTCCCTCTCCTAGAGAGGAGGCCTGAGTCCCAGCGGTGGGAACATTAAAAGGCTGATTATGCTATGTTTGTCCTTAAAACTTATATACATTTTTAAATATTTTCTATTTTATTAAAAAATTATAATAAAAAAACATTAAAAAAATTGCAAATCGGTTCATAAATGATATAATTCGGAAAAATAAATAAACCTTCAACGGAATTGAGAACCCATTAATTTTTTTAAATCGGTTGAAAAAGTACATTTAATAGATTATATCGAACAAGACGCTCATAATTACTATAAAGATTTCTCCTTTTCAATACAAGACGGCTTTGAAAACAAGCACAACAGGCGTTTTGGGTATTTATAAATTCAAACAACTTATTAGATTGCTAATGAGTTTATTGAATCATTGGTGGGTAACCAGGTGAGTTACAATTTATATGTCTTAGTGACATCCGCATCCGCAGCCGCGGCCTCCATAACCGAGTTCGGGACCGGCAGGAGCGATGGCAGCAGCGCCATGTCCATAGCCAGCACCGAGACCATAGGCACCCGCGGCTCCACGTGCACCCGCAGCACCATAACCATAAGCAGCAGCAGAAGGAGCGATGCTCTCAATAGCAGTAACACCGTTACCGCAGCTGTAGCTGACGGCACCAGCACCAGCACTGGGCAACATACCGTCCAAAGCCACAGCACTCACGAACGGCAGCTCTCCAGCCACGAACAGAGCACCCTCAAACGCATTCTCAGACGCTATAGAGAGGCCACTGGGAGCGACAGCAGAGAAGCTGGAAACAGGCAGTCCACCGCCACTGGTGGGGATGATCTCTAGAGCCGCCAAGCCATTGCCGGCCCAACCGTTACCAATCATACCATTGTTGGCCCATTTACCAGCCCAGTCATTACCAGCACATCCTGGGGCAATAAGCTTAGGAGTAGCAATAGCTCCACGACCAAGACATGAAGTGAATGCAGTCTGTAAACAAGCATTATTGTATTAGTAAATATGTCTTTATCAGAAAACGTTAACACTGATAGTAAAAAACTTATCGTTATGGATGGTGTATGATTGAAACTATAAAGTTTACTCTCTAGTAACATAGTTCGGAAAACCAAGGTTTCAGACATTTTTACCAATGCCAACCGAATCGACTAACTGAAATAGGGCTAGATTGGTCAATGCAAGACTAAAAAATAGTTCAAGCTAGTGACCCTACCCCATCTCTTTATAGTACACATGGGATGGCGGCAGAAAACAGGATAGCATAACGAGAAAATTGAAAGACGACATACGCCTGACCTTGGCTCCAGAGTGCATAGAGGAGGCAGTGGACAAAGCCCAAAGGAAGCAGTTAGTAAATAAAAAATTTCTCACCTGGATGAAGAGCGCCTGAGCGCAGAGGACGAGGATCACCTTGGCTGACATTGTTAGTTGTTTAGAAGTGAACTTCAGAATAAATTTTCCCAGAATTTATCGACTATTTATACAAAAACGTACTTTAGTCCTTATCAAGTTTCGTGCAGCAATACGTGGATTTAGAAATTAACATTTTGTACCTTTATCAGTGGTTGCAATATGAGGAAATAGAAAAATGCTTGATTTTGTAAATGCGTAACCTTGAAATATTTAGAATGAAGGTCTTTGTGTCAACCAAACATTAAAAACATCACGTTTTGATAAGAAGCTCTAGCACTATAATTATAAACGTGGTCTGAAAGTAGGAACATCATTCAGTCTTCAGCTTCACGTTGAATACCAACAAACATCAAACATGTCTACCTTCGCTGTTCTGTTGCTCTGCATCCAAGCTTTCTTGGTCCAGGTGAGTGATCTACGAATTCATATTCTACTTTGAGTTTTTACATATATGCTCTGTACTTTTGTTTATTGAAACAAATTTTTCTTCTCCCAGAATGTGTTCGGGTGTGGATGCGGAGCTCCAATAGCAGCCATAGCTCCTGCTGCTGCATGTGGTAGTGCCCTCGGTCTTGGTGGTTACAGAGGTGCCATCGGATCTACTTATGGTGGCGCTTTTGCTCCTGCTGTTGCATACGAAGGCGCTATTGCTCCTGGAGCTACTTACGGTGGCACCGGTGAAGGAAACGTGGCAGTTTTTGGTGAGCTGCCAGTTTCCGGAAACACCGCTCTTGCTGGTCAGGTCCCCATCATGGGTGCTGTAAAATTCTGCGGTGGTGTGCCGGCTGCTGGTGCCGTGTCTATCTCCGGTAAATGCGCATGCGGCTGCTATTAAACGCTGATGCAAATGCTATTCTCGGAAGAATTTGAATAAATGATCATGAATATTAAAATATGTCTTTACCAGCTAACTGCATCTCGTTTTTATCTTTAATGCATAATGATTATCTTTAATTTCTTTCATGTTTTTATTCAACATAGTCTAGGAGAATTATAACTCAAATCACTCTGACTTTATATCATTCTTAACTATGATTTCGGGTGTGTAACTTGTAGTTCATGTTATCACTTCTTCTTCATAAGAAGAAGGCCTTTAACAGGGCTGCTAAGTCTTGCTAGAAAGTGTTGCGGAGGTCTCGGTTTGACCACATTAGCCAGCCGAATCGGGAACAAACTTGCTTCATATCCCGCAAGTAGTAAAGCGATTTGGTCCCTGGCTAAGTCGGTGCAATCAAACTTCTGCCGCCACTGCTGAAACCCGTTTGGTCGCTGCCCCATACCGCTGAGGAAAAAGTAACTTTATTTGCCTTTCTTTTTGCGGAATCTTCTTGTTTGTATACTAGTGACGCGCAGCCTCCTGTTTCTCCTGAGGATTGATTGATTTTTCAAGTTCTTTATTTGATATGTTTACAATAACTGTTTACTAATGATCTGACTCTAATTGTAGACAAATCGTAATTCATTTTGTTACACAGGCTAACTATCGCCTTTAAAAACATTAAAACATTCTGTTACTAAGTATTCATTTTAAACTTGCATTTGGATATAATTGAGTTAGTGGTATGTAGGTATTAGCATAGACCCAAATAATATTTAAAATGTTTGGGTTACAATACTATTGTTAAATTATTAATATCTGCTAGTACTATTATAATATAAGGTAAGTAGCGGGTAGTTCTGCAATAAAAACTTTTTAGAAAAAAAAAATAACCGACTTCACTAAAACAAAAACACTAAAAGGATCAAAATAACATTAATTTCGGATGTCGGTGTTTCTCGGTATTGTTTGTTTCTTATTTAACACCGACTTCCGAAATTAATGTTATTTTGATCCTTTTAGTGTTTTTGTTTTAGTGAAGTCGGTTATTTGTTTTTCTAAAAAGTTTTTATTTCACACTTTTTAGTTACGATACACTTTTAAACAGAGTGCCTATTTCTCATTACAATTCCAATTAACCCAAATACTGCTAGGTTACATTGTTTTATTATAAAGTTCCTGTGTCTACCTTCCTCCTTCCAGCATCTCACGACAATTCTAATAAGCCCAAACACGGCTAGGATACATTGATTAATTACGGAGTTCCTGTGCCTACCTTCCGGCTCCATCATCAGATCAGTTCGATAGTACCTTATAGCCAAAGTGCATCTCACGACAATTCTAATAAGCCCAAACACGGCTAGGTTACATTGATTAATTACGGAGTTCCAGTGCCTACCTTCCGGCTCCATCATCATCATCAGATCACTTCGATGATACCATTTTCAACGTAACCATTCAGAATCATTCATTTATTTGTATTGTCATAGTCGCTTAACTATATCTTCATTGTGATATCTATTTGAGTATGAAGTTCCGTTGACCATTTCTGGTCTTCTTCATCAGTTCCACTTCATCAAATGTTACTTTTTGACTGTAAATGCTTAAGTTCTTTATGAAAATACTAAAATTACTATAGGGTTGCCTATAATTTTTGAGGAGTTCCCTCGATTCCTCATGGAATCCATCATCAGAACTGGATTTTGAAAAAAATGGGACCAATCTGGAAGCATATCCTATAAAGGGAAAAAAAAAAATTGCAAATCGGTCCATAAACGACGGAGTTCTGAGGTAACAAACATAAAAAAAAAAAAAAAAAAAATACAACCGAATTGATAACCTCCTCCTTTTTTTTTGAAGTCGGTTAAAAATATCACGTATAAACCGACCGCGCGAGCGGCGTCGTCCAGCACACAAAATATCACGTATAAACCGACCGCGCTAGCGGCGTCGTCCAGTACACAAAATATCCCGTATAAACCGAAGCGTCGTCCAGTAAGCGAGCGGTCGTCATGAAACGACCTAGTCTGTGACTAGTGCGCATTGCTAGTGATGATATATGGTTCCGAAACGTGGTCGCTCATAATGGGCCTCATCAGAAGGCTTAAAGTCACCCAAGGGGCAATTGAAAGGGCTATGCTCGGTTAGTTTCCTTGCGTGATCGAATCAGAAATGAAGATATCCGCAGGAGAACCAAGGTTGCCGACATAGCACGAAGAATCGCCAAACTTAAGTGGCAATGGGTAGGGCACATTGCTCGCAGAACAGATGGCCGTTGAGGCTGAAAGGTTCTGGAGTGGCGACCGCGTACCGGAAGACGCAGCGTTGGAAGGTCTCCTACAAGGTGGACCAATAACCTGATAAAGGTTGCGGGAATCCAATGGATGCGAGACGCACAGGACCGTTCATTGTGGCGAAACTTGGGGGAGGCCTATGTCTAACAGTGGACGTCTATCGGCTGAAATGATGATGATGATGATGATATTAAGTTATTTCTGTGTGATAGGTTTTTGTGTAAATAAAATTTACGCGAGGTTTTTAAAATCAAGTCTTTTATGAGAGGATACTTCAGTTGGTTGTGTAATTTTTTAAGGTTAGTACGAAAAGGTGTGTTAAATGAAATTTTTAGGGCTTTATTTTGGATAGTTTGAAGTTTATTATACTTAGTGTCTGTTATACTAGACCAAACAGGAGCAGCGTAAGTTAAGCAAGGTCTAATCAATGTAGAATAAATACGTAACTTGGTTGAGGGACTGAGAATATATTTTCGATTTAAAATAGGTTTTAGTGAGTTGATGGCTTTTGTACCTTTCCTTATAATAAGTTCTGTGTTTTGTTCCAGTTAAGTGTTTTGTCATATATTATACCTAGGTATTTAACTGAAGCATGCCATATTATCTGGAAGCCATCGATAGTTACAACTTTCGTAGGAACTGTGCGTTTTCTGTTAAACAGAATACCTTCGGTTTTTGTTGAATTTAGTTTAAGTTTCCAGGTTTAAAAGTAAGAGCTGAGCAGTTCCAGTGAATATTGTAGCCGTCCAGTAATAACATCAATGTCTTTATCTGTTGTGAATGTTGCCGTATCGGCAGCATAAAATATAGCAAGTTGTGAATGGGCTTGTTTAGGTATATCATCCAGGTACAATACGAAGCCGTATGGACCTACAAGCGAGCCCTGTGGAATACCGGCTGGGATTATCTTAGGAGCAGAGTAGTCATTACCAACATATACGGAGAAAGATCGATCGCGCAAGTAATTCTGGACGAGTTTTACAGACAGAGAGGTACTTTAAATGAGGTTAATTTGTGCAGTGGGCCATCGTGCCAAACAGAGTCAAAAGCTTTTTCTATGTATAATAAAAGCATTCCAGTGGAGAGGTCGTGGTTTAACCCATACGCTATGTGTTCTGCTACTCTACGGCTTATTGTTGTGTAGTCGAATGTGAACTACGGAAACCAAATTGCTCAGGGATCAACAAATTGCGCAGTTGCTTTCTGAGGTGGGATAAGATGAGAGCTTCAAGAAGCATCCTTAAAGTTGGCAATAATTGGAGGATAGTTAGTTGGCATAGACTCCCCATTCCCAGGCTTTTTTTGTAAAAAGTTTTTTATTTTACATTTTTTAGTTATGGAACCACCCCGACAAGCGTCGTGTGCTAAGTTAATATAGGCACGTCGTGAGTTGACCATACATTCGCAACTCTACACTCGCTACGCTCACGCATTGAATAGATAGCGCGAGCTAACAGTTCGGTGCATGTACACTGAGCGATATTACTCAGTACAATGTCACTCACACACATACACAATCGTCCCTACGGTCTGATCCGTTACCGGCTCGCTCTAGAAGCGGGTTAGACGGGGGTCACATTTCCTACTGTAGGTCCGTAACAAGCCGGCACACTCGTCGCAGGTCTAGGGGTCTCATCTGGCGGGGAATGACCGCCGGTGTGTCATGAAGAGTCGGCGCTATAAGAAATAGCGCCGTGACACACGTACGGTATACTCACACACACAACAACATAATTATGGAATATGTGGGTGAAACACTCACGCAGCAAGTCACGCCAAAGTGGCAACCCAATGACGGGTCCATATTTATGGATCACGGCTGGACTCCGCGGTCAGAAGGCGAAGCCCTGAAGCCGCTTGCCACGCCCCTGACGGCCCTGACGGGGTCCTAGCGAAAGCCATGAGAGAGACATGAGACGAATCAAATTACAGTAGCTGGCACTTCCATACCAGAAAACCTGCTCTCACAAGTTTCTCAACATGAAAATATACCAAAAAATACCACGGAATGGTCACTACTATGTCACCCAATAAGTATACTCGCTAAATCAAATCACAGTAGCTGAAACATACACGCAAGATAATATACTTTCACAAGCTGCAAAAAATATCGTCTAACAAGTCATACACATGAGCGGCAAGTTGCCAACGGCAGAGGTAACTGTAGCCATCAACACGGTGCAGCGGCAGCCGTCGACCCACTGACACTTGACACACACGAAGTCTGCCGCTGATCTTCATTTGTTGGAATGTCGACGACCGGCGTCGACGCGTCAACAGCTGCCACTGACGTGTCGACGGCTGCAGTTACCTCTGCCGTTGGCAACATGCCACTCCTGTATCCAGTTGAATGTTGGACTTGTACATTTGTATTATAGTAAGTCGTAGATTATTGTATTTCGCGGTATTCGGTATAGATACTCTAAAGTTCCAGCAGAATTTCCAGTAGCAAAGTATCTCAATTACAATTTTAATATTGTGCATCAAAAATAAAAGGTTTTAAATAAAACTGTTTTTAATATTCATGATCTTTTATTCATTTTTTTTTTTCTGAAAATAGTAAATACTTCAGTTTAATAACAGCCGCACGCGCATTTACCGGAGATGGACACGGCACCACAAGCCGGGACAGCACCGCCGAATTTCACAGCACCCATGATGGGGACCTGACCAGCAAGAGCGGTGTTACCAGAAACTGGCAGCTCACCAAAAACTGCCACGTTGCCCTCACCGGTGCCGCCGTAAGCAGCTTCATGAGCCATAGCGCCTCCATATGCATCAGCAGGAGCAAGAGCGCCACCATAAGCAGATCCAATGGCGCCACCGTAAGCACCGAGACCGAAGGCACTACCACATGCAGCAGCAGGAGCTTTGGCGGCCAAAGGAGCTCCACAGCCGTACCCGAACACATTCTTAGAGAACAAAATCGTAGAAATAACTTAAAGGTATTTATAAACTCAAAATAGAATATGAATTCGCAGAACACTCACCTGGACCAAGCAAGCTTGGATACAGAGCAACAGAACAGCGAAGGTAGACATGTTTGATGTATTTTGGTGTTCAACGTGAAACTGAAGACTGAATGATGTTCCTATTTTCAGACCACGTTTATATAGTTTTAGAGCTTCTTATCAAAACGTGATGTTTTTAATGTTTGGTTGACACAAAGACCTTCATTTCAAATATTTCAAGGTTACTCACTTATGAAATAAAGTATTTTTCTATTTCCTCATGTTGCAACCACTGATAAAACAAACAAAGGTACATGCCAAAATCCTATCCACAAATTGCTGCAACAAAGCTTGATAAGGACTACGTGTCTGTATAAATAGTCGATTAATTCTCGGAAAACTCATTCTGAAGTTCACTTCAAAACAACCAACAATGTCAGCCAAGGTGGTCCTCGTCCTCTGCGCTCAGGCGCTCTTCATCCAGGTGAGAACTGTTTACTTATTAAATGTTCCTGTAATTTAAATCGACACAATCTTGTTCTTATTTAGAATAGTTCCAAAGGTTTAATTCTGTGCTCACGCCGGTCACGTTAAGTGAATAAAAATATTTTGTTTTTTTTTTCAACTTTTTTACTCTCAGCAAAATTTTCATAATATCATTAAAAAACTGATACACTGACGTTAGATAGTCGTTTAAATAAAAATGTTCTATCTAAAGACATATTACTAATACAATAATTTCTTGTTCACAGACTGCATTCAGTTCATGTCTTGGTCGTAAAGCTGTCGCTGCTCCTCGTATTGCCCCAGGATGTGCTGGTAACGCCTGGGCTGGTAAATGGGCCAACAACGGCTTGATTGGTGATGGTAACCGTTGGGCCGGTAATGGCTTGGCTGCTCTAGAGATCATCCCCACCACTGGCGGTGGACTGCCTGTTTCCAGCTTCTCTGCTATCGCTCCCAGTGGTCTCTCTATAGCGTCAGAGAATGCATTTGAGGGTGCTCTGTCCGTTGCTGGTGAGCTGCCATTTGTGAGTGCAGTGGCCTTGGACGCCGTGTTGCCCAGTGCTGGTGCTGGTGCTGTCAGCTACAGCTGTGGTAACGGTGCTACTGCTATTAAGAGCATTGCTCCTTCTGCTGGTGCGCATGGCGCTGCGGGTGCCTATGGACTAGATGCTGGTTATAGACCTGGTGCTGCTGTGATCGCTCCTGCCTCTCTTGGACTCGGCTATGGAGGCCGCGGCTGCGGATGCGGACATTACTAAAACTTATAAATTGTAACTGACAGGGTTACCCGTCAATGATTTAATAAACTCATTTGCAATTTATTCGGTTGTATGAATTTATAAATACCCAAAACAAATCAATAATAATAAAAAACTTAAATTAAAAACAAAAATATCAAAAACTTAAAAAAAAAAACCACAAAAGCAACAAAACTATAAATAAAACTAAAAATCGAAAAGAGATTTTTTTTATTCATAATGTTTAACTTTTTTTTTTGTTGTTAACCTTTTCTCGCCTGAAACACAGGATGACCTAGTTCAGGCATTCAACACGTTGAGAACTTGTTATAGATTTAAGAACAACTTTCACTGAATTACTGTATAATTTTAATAAATTTTAATATTAATTTTATTATTGTATCTGACTATAATTTGTACACTTAAGTAACACAGCAATAAAGTGTTTCAACGAACTCACGCGTTTCATTGGATACTTGAGTAACGAATGGGAAAGTGCGGTTGACCATATTTTTAACCGACTTCAAAAAGGAGGAGGTTCTATGTTCGGCTGAATGTATGTTTATTATTATTGTTATTTTTTATGTATGTTTACCGATTTCTCGGTCAATTGAAGACCGATTTTGAAAAAAAAATTTTATTGATTGTTTAAGCTTCCGATTTGGTCCAATAGAAATATTGTTATGATCTGATCATGAACTTCAAAGATATGGAACAGAAGTCCTCATAGGATCACAGCAGAACCGTCGTAACAAGTAAAATTGCTTTGTTTAAACGTGTAGTCGATGACTGACTAAAAGGGGAGTGGAATAAATCGAGCTGATCTGATGATGAAGCCTGAAGTGAGGCACCGGAAATCTGTAATAAATTAACGTCGAAAATAACTTTAATTTTGGAAGTCGGTGTTAAATAACGAAGAGACAAAAGTATTATAAAAACACCGACTTCCGAAATTAAAGTTATTTTGCACTTTTCAGTGTTTTTTTTTTTACTTTGAAGTTGGTTGTATTTTTTTTGTAAATGTTTTTTATTTTACATTTTTTAGTTATGGTACCACCACTAAAAAGTACCCCTCAGCCAAACTTAAATACCTTATAGCCAGAGTGCATCTCATGAAAATTCTAATAAACCCAAACACGGTTAGATTACGTTAATTTATTACAGAGTTCCGGTGCCTAACTTCAGGCTTCATCATCAGATCAGCTCGATTTATTCCACTCCCTTTTCAGACAGTCATCGACTACATGTATAAACAAAGCAATTTTACGACGGTTTTGCTGTGATCCTATGAGGAGTTCTGTTCCATATCTTCGAAGTTCATGACCCGATCATAACAATATTTCTATTGGACCAAATCGGAAGCATATACAATCAGTAAAAAAATTTTTCAAAATCGGTCTTCAATTGACCGAGAAATCGGTAAAAATATATAAAAAATAATAATAATAATAAACATACATTCAGCCGAACATAGAACCTCCTCCTTTTTGAAGTCGGTTAAAAATATGGTCAACCGCACTTTCCCATTCGTTACTCAAGTATCCAATGCCCAAGTATCCCCTTGGATACTCAAGTATCCTGCACAGTCTTAAACAGTACATTTTGCTGACGCTGGGTCTTACACCCGACGTGCGTCACTTCATTACTATAAATAAACATACATTACAATAAATCGATGAGTGCAATTACTGCTACGCGGTGACTAACATTAGAGAAAGGAATCGTCAACAGTTTTCTTTGTAAACAGTGTTCTTACGTAATAAACCTTACAGAAACCAAGTGATCTTTTCTCTACGCACTCCAACCTCTACAACCGTCCGGCTGTTCGGTAATAAACCGGACCGAGCCCAGCTGTCAACAGCGCGTGGTGATCCTCGCGCTCCTCAAAGAGATGTCAGCAAACCGTAGGGGCCCAGCAGGGCCGATGCCCGCTAGCTAGGACCGCGGAGAATTTCTGAAAGGGAAACCCGTAGTCCTAGAACGCAAAGGGTAATTGAAGGATACAGGTGTGGTTTTAGTCAGTAAAAGTCTGACACGCCTTCCCGCTCCATCCAGAGCGTGAGAAGTCATTTTGATGATTTCCCACCTAAAAAAAAAAGAACCTCTACAACAACAACTCTTGCAAGTGTACGAACCTTACATATCCAATGAAACGCGTGAATTCGTTGAAACACTTTATTGCTGTGTTACATAGGTGTACAAATTATAGTCAGATATAATAATAAAATTATTATTAAAATTTATTAAAATTATACAGTAATTCAGTGAAAGTTGTTCTTAAATCTATAACAAGTTCTCAACGTGTTGTATGCCTGAACTAGGTCATCCTGTGTTTCAGGCGAGAAAAGGTAAAACATTATGATTAAAAAAAAAAGAGTACAAAGGTCCTGCTTATTTCTAACGAAATTTCTTCCAGCAAACCTGCGACAGGAGAGTTGGATGAGAAATGTAGACGCAGTGTGTATAAATAATATAGAGAAGAATTGAATAGATTAAATTATCTAAATTAAACCTTATAATACAATAATATAATACATATATCATTATCAGTAAATAAATGTACGCATAAATAGAAACAAATATAGATTAAATTATAAAAATACATACAAATATAATATATAACTTACGAGAGTTTTGTTGTTTTTTGTTTTTTTTTTTTAGTTTTTAGATATATTTTTTTCAATTTAAGTTTTTTTTTTATTATTGATTTGTTTTGGGTATTTATAAATTCATACAACCGAATAAATTGCAAATGAGTTTATTGAATCATTGACGGGTATCCAGGTGAGTTACAATTTATAATGTTTTAGTAATGTCCGCATCCGCAGCCGCGGCCTCCATAGCCATGTCCGAGAGAGGCAGGAGCGATCATAGCAGCGCCAGATCTATAACCAGCACCTAGACCATAGGCACCCGCAGCGCCATGTGCACCAGTAGCACCATAGGCACCAGCAGAAGGAGCGATGCTCTTAATAGCAGTAGCACCGTTACCACAGCTGTAGCTGACAGCGCCAGCACCAGCACTGGGCAACACGCCCTCCAAAGCCACTGCACTCACGAAGGGCAGCTCACCAGCCACGGACAAAGCACCCTCAAACACATTATCAGACGCTATAGAGAGGCCACTGGGAGCGATAGCAGAGAAGCTGGAAACAGGCAGTCCACCGCCGCTGGTGGGGATGATCTCTAGAGCAGCTAAGCCATTACCAGCCCAGCGGTTACCATCACCAACCAAGGCGTTGTTGTCCCATTTACCAGCCCAGGCGTTACCAGCACATCCTGGGGCAATACGAGGAGCAGCGGCAGCTTTACGACCAAAACATGAACTGAATGCAGTCTGTGAACAAGAAATACTATGTGTACCAGTTTTTTAATGATATTATAAAAATTTTGCTGAGAGTAAAAAAGTTGGGAAAAAAAATAATATTCACTTAACGTGGCTCGCGTGAGCACAGAATTAAACCTTTGGAAATATTCTAAATAAGAACAAGATTGTGACGATTTAAATTACAGGAACACTTAATAAGTAAACAGTTTCTCACCTGGATGAAGAGTGCCTGAGCGCAGAGGATTTAGGATTTAGGATTTAGGATTTTTGGGGGATGAACTGCTCGCGTCCGTAGGATCTACTTGTTTTGACCACCCTACACGTGTCCCCTGGGTAGTGCCAAACGAGCAGTAAAATACGGTGGTAGGCCATAGTATCGGCTGCCGGCTTAGGAGTTACCACCCACCAGACAAAGCCATGCCGCCAAGCGACTTGTCGTGTTTCGGCGTGATGTCTGGTGAAGCCATATGGTGGAAGATGGGTCTGAGCAGTTGTGTTGCGATGTGTACTGTACCGGGTATGATGCGACAGCTGTTGTTGTGTCGGACGTTTGATCGCGGAGGGTAGCGGGATCCGAAGCACGGTTATCCGCTGGCCGACCGCAGATAGTTGGGGGCCCAAGTAGTGTGCCAGCCACGCACAAAAGGCTGCCCCGCCAACTGCGAAAAATCCCAGGGTGGCCCCATCGTGCCGGTTGGCGACCGGGCGAGAGGACCCGATGGCGATCCCTGGGGGGGTTCGGGCGTCCCCGCAGTCTCCAGATCAGACCTCCATTGGCGCAGCAACTCTGGTCGCGTTGTTGGATTTACATCGCATCACCTCGCTCAACTGCCATCTTCCACCTACCCTATTCACTCAAAATAATAAAAAATAAAATGAAAGGTAAAAAGAAAAGTAAGTGTGTACAGCGGATGCACGTCCTCTTATTCCAAGTGCACCTCTCTAACATTCGAGGACTGCACTCCAATATCTATGCGGTCCACCATCACCTTGAGACTGACAAGCCCCACTTACTTTTCCTGACGGAGACGCAGATCAGATGTCCGTCAGATGCGGCGTATCTCGACTACCCGGGATACTCATTGGAGCACCATTTCCTGCAGCGTGCCGGGGTCTGTGTGTACGTCCGCAATGACATCTGTTGTCAGCGTCTCCGTCACCTTGAGGACCCTAATTTCTCAACGTTGTGGTTGTTGGTGGACACCGGTGTGGACAAAATTGTCTATACTTGTGTCTACCGATCGCACAGCGGTGACCAGGAGACGACTCAACTGTTTGGCCACCTCAGTGAGGCCGCCGATAAGGCTCTGCATCGGCACCCTGATGCGCAGTTTGTCGCTCTGGGGGACTTTAACGCCGTCAACAAAGACTGGCTTTTCCCGTACCAGAGGACCGACCACGCTGGGAGAGAAGCGCGAAACTTTGCAGTATCGATGGGCCTCTCCCAGTTGGTAAAGCAAGCGACAAGGGTGCCTGATGTAGTTGGTCATACTGCCAATTGTCTGGACCTTTTACTGACCACCGATCCGGACAGATGTATCGTAACAGTTTCCTCACCACTAGGAACTTCAGATCACTGTCTGGTGAAGTCTGTATCGTCCTTCTCCCCACCTGACTGCGACTCACGCGGTGAACGGCGAATGTGGCGTTACAAGTCAGCAGATTGGGATGAGATGCGGCACTTCTTTGCATCTTATCCTTGGCAGCAGGTCTGCTTCTCTTCTAAAAATCCGTCGAGCTGTGCAGATGCTATATCCGATGTGATACGTCAAGCTATGGAGTATTTCATTCCCTATCGCGACGTACCCATCGGTGGCTCAGCTCACCCATGGTTCAACGCCGATTGCGTTCAAGCTGAACAACGTAAGCATTCGGCGTTTCTCGCCTGGGTTGACGCTCGTGACCACAAAGCTCCGGATCTGAGTTCAAAGAAGAGAGCCTTCAACCATGCTGCCAAGTCCTACAAAAAGGCACTAAGGAAGGCTCGCTTCGACCGCATTAACCATATTGGTACAAAGCTCTCTGCGCAGCCGTCCGGTAGCAGAGCATTCTGGTCCCTTGCCAAGTCGGTCGAAGCGAACTTCTGTCGGCCCTCATTGCCTCCGCTGGTTAAACCTGATGGAACACTGGCTCATACAGCGAGAGAGAAAGCGGGTCTCTTTGCATCTCTCTTCGCCCATAATTCTCGTCTTGACACTGGTAGTGCTACTCCACCGATTCTACCTCACTGCGATACTTCGATGCCCGAGGTCCGCATAAGGAACAAAGAGGTTCTGAGAGCACTGTGTCGTCTTGACGTGAATAAAGCTAGTGGACCAGATGGTATACCAGCGATTGTTCTCAAGGCTTGTGCACCCGAGTTGTCTCCTGTACTGACGCGTTTGTATCGCCTCTCATTTGGGACTGGTATAGTGCCCAAGTCCTGGAAGCTTGCCAACGTGCAACCCGTGCCCAAAAAGGGCAGTCGTACCGATCCTACCAACTATCGGCCGATTTCAATAACCTCCATACTCTGCAAGATTATGGAGCGTGTATTGAACTCGCGCCTCTTGGCATACCTGGAAGGTAACGATCTCCTCAGTGATCGACAGTACGGGTTTCGCCACAATCGATCTACTGGGGACCTTCTAGTTTATGCCACCCACTTGTGGGGCGAGACCCTCGAGAAGAATGGGGAAGCGATTGCTGTTTCCTTGGACGTCTCGAAGGCCTTCGACAGGGTATGGCACGCTAGTCTATTGAGTAAGCTTTCAGCGTACGGCGTTTCCCCTGGTCTGATTAACTGGGTAAAAGACTTCCTGAGTGAACGGTCTCTCCGAGTTGTTATCGATGGATGCTCATCAGAGCCCATGACGACTAATGCCGGAGTTCCTCAGGGGTCTGTTCTCTCTGCAACTCTCTTCCTGCTGCATATCAACGATCTGCTGATGCCCGGTATCTATGGGTATGCAGATGATAGCACAGTTGTAGAGAGATACCTGCCAGGTGCTCGAGCTAGTAGGGAGCTAATCCGGTCCGAAAGAGAGGCTATGGTAGAGCGTGCGAATGTCTCACTTCAGGCAGTCTCCAAGTGGGGTGAAGCCAATCTGGTGGGATTCAACGCCGCCAAAACACAAGCGTGTCTATTCACCGCTAAAAGGAGCCCGTTCACCTTGGCTCCTGTTTTTCAGAATGTATCCCTGGAGTACACCGACCGCCTTCAGCTCTTGGGAGTTGAAATTTCTTCAGACCTTAACTTTGGGCGGTTCATTGAGTCCAAAGCCAAGGTAGCTGCTAGGAAACTCGGCGTACTTGCAAAGGTCCGGCGGTACTTCACACCAGGGCAGCTTTTAATGTTATACAAAGCACAGGTCCGTTCGTGTGTGGAGTACTGCAGCCACATATGGGCTGGTGCTGCAAAATGCCACCTGGCAGCTTTGGACTCGGTGGAAAGGCGTGCAAAGAGGCTAATTGGTGATCCAGATCTGGTTAATTCCAATCTACAAAGTCTTGAGCACAGGCGTAGGGTAGCCAGCCTTTCGGTGTTTTACAGAATTCATTTTGGAGAGTGTGCGCAGGAATTGCATGACTTGATTCCACCATATCATTTCTACCATCGGACAAGCCGACGAACGGCGAGTATCCACCCTTACGTTGTTGAAACCTCTACGGTCCGGACCAAGCGTTTTGCCTCGTCGTTTATACCGCGTACATCGAGGGACTGGAATAATTTGCCTGCTGCGATTTTCCCGTCCGATTATAATTTGGGTCTCTTCAAGGCTAGAGTGAATAGGCTCTCAATAAATTAGTGCGCCTCACCATCAACGATTGCATTACCACTTACCATCAGGTGGAATCGCAGTCAAGCACTAGTTTATAACAATTAAAAAAAAAAAAAAAAAAAAAGAGGACAAGGAGCACCTTGGCTGACATTGTTGGTTGTTTTGAAATGAACTTCAGAATGAGTTTTCCGTGAATTAATCGACTATTTATACAGAAACGTAGTCCTTATCAAGCTTTGTTGCAGCAATTTGTGGATTGGATTTTGGCATGTACCTTTGTACCTTTATCAGTGGTTGCAACATGAGGAAATAGAAAAATACTTTATTTCATAAGTGAAGTAACCTTGAAACATTTAGAATGAAGGTCTTTGTGTCAACCAAACATTAAAAACATCACGTTTTGATAAGAAGCTCTAGCACTATATAAACGTGGTCTGAAAGTAGGAACATCATTCAGTCTTCAGCTTCACGTTGAACACCAACAACCATCAAACATGTCTACCTTCGCTGTTCTGTTGCTCTGCATCCAAGCTTGCTTGGTCCAGGTGAGTGATCTGCGAATTCATATCCTATTTTGAGTTCGTAAATAAATACCTTTATGTTATTTCTACGATTTTGTTCTCCAAGAATGTGTTCGGGTACGGCTGTGGAGCTCCTTTGGCCGCCAAAGCTCCTGCTGCTGCATGTGGTAGTGCCTTCGGTCTTGGTGCTTACGGTGGCGCCATCGGATCTGCTTATGGTGGCGCTCTCGCTCCTGCTGCTGCATACGGAGGCGCTATGGCTCCTGAAGCTGCTTATGGCGGCAACGGTGAAGGCAACGTGGCAGTTTTTGGTGAGCTTCCAGTTTCTGGTAACACCGCTCTTGCTGGTCAGGTCCCCATCATGGGTGCTGTGAAATTCGGCGGTGCTGTCCCGGCTTGTGGTGCCGTGTCCATCTCCGGTAAATGCGCGTGCGGCTGTTATTAAACTGAAGTATTTAATATTCTCAGAAAAAAACGAATAAAGGATCATGAATATTAAAAACAATTTTATTTAGAACCTTTTATTTTTGATGCACAATACTAAAAATTTATTGAGATACTTTGCTACTGAAAATTCTGCTGGAACTTTAGAGTATCTATACCGAATACCGCGAAATACAATACTAGAGTATTGTACTTACTATAATACACATGTACAAGTCCGACATTCAACCAGATACAGGAGTGGCATGTTGCCAACAGCAGAGGTAACTGCAGCTGTCGACACGTCAGCGGCAGCTGTTGACGTGTTGACGCCGGTCGTCGACATTCCAACAAATGAAGATCAGTGGCAAACTTCGTGTGTGTCAAGTGTCAGTGGGTCGACGGCTGCCGCTGCCCCATGTTGTCGGCTGCAGTTACCTCTGCCGTTGGCAACTTTCCGCTCGTATGTATGAGCTTTTCGACGATATGTTTTGCAGCTTGTGAGAGTACAATATATTACCTTGCGTGTATGTTTCAACTACTGCGATTTGATTCGGAGAGTATACTTATTGGGTGACATAGTAGTGATCATTCTGTGGTATGATATTTTCATGTTGAAAAACTTGTGAGAGCAGGTTTTCTGGTATGGAAGTACCAGCTACTGTAATTTGATTTGTCTCTTGTCTCTCTCGTGGCTTTCGCTACGTCCCCGTTAGAGGACGTGGCAAGCGGCTTCAGGCCTTCTGACCGCGGAGTCCAGCTGTGGTCCATAAATATGGACACATCATTGAGTTGCCTCTTTGGCGTGACTTGCTGGGTGAGTGCTTCACCCGTATGTGTTTGTGTGTGTGAGTATACTGTACGTGCGTCACGGCGCTATTTCTCATAGCCTCTACTCTTCACGACACACCGACGATCAGTCCCCGCCATGTGAGATCTCTAGAGGAAGCCTGGCGGGCGAAGACCTGCGACAAGTGTGCCGGTTTGTTACGGACCTAAAGTAGGAAATGTGACCCCCGTCTAACCCGCTTCCAGAGCGAGCTGGTTACGGTTTAGACCGTAGGGACGATTGCGTATGTGTGTGTGCGGCATTGTACTGTGTAACATCGCTCAGTGCACGTACACCGAATAGTTAGCTTGCGCTATCTATTCAGTGCGTGAGTCTAGCGAGTGTAGAGTTGCGAATGTATGGGCAACTCGCGTCGTGCCCATATTAACTTAGCACACGACGCCTGTCGGTGTGAGAGTAGATGTAGAGTCTTTTTGCTTGAGTAGGCCGCATGTAGACTGGTACGGCCTACTCAGGCGTCAATCCGGTGGGGGGGGAGTCGCTATCGACAAGAAGGTCGCGTGGCAGGGGTCTCGCGTCATGTGGGCGCGCGTGCTAGGGCGCCAGATGCTCGACGTGAGGCCAAGATGAGACGTCGGCACGCGCAAACATTCCTTTCGCGAGGCGCCGCACAAACTCATCCAGGCTCTCAATCCCGAGGTCACACTAGATGACGTCATTCCTCACATAGCGAGGGGCGTCCACTATGCTTCGCAGTGCCAGATGTTGTTGTGCGCGGAGAGTCTTTCGGTTCCCCTCGTTTGTGAGGGCGAACCAAGCAGGTGCGACGTAGATCAAGATAGGGCGCACGTATTCACGATTACACGACACATTCGTCTCTTGTGGAGAGTTCATGGGTATATATACAATTGGTGAGTGAACTTGTGGGGTGACATAATAGGTGTCATGTTGAGGTGACTGGTTGATCGAAAATGAAGATAGCGTGCTTGAATCCAAGTAAATTGATTCAGATATTGATTGTATCACCTGTGTGAGACGTTCCTGTGTCATCAGTAATTTAAGTGTTAGCTGACATATTAATGCCCTGTCCAGGAACGTTTTCTTGGGCTGTACTACTAAAATAATATAAAAAAAAAGTCAATCTCTTCTTCAATTTTGGTTATAAAATAGGGTTTGATCTAAACCTTTCAAAATGTGGACTACTTTTATCCGACAGTACCGACAGACAACAGACTCTTTCCAAATTGAACACAATAGCCCCAGAAATTAAAATTATTGAAATAAGCTCTCTTCGTCTCCTTGGGTCTCCTATTTTCGAGGATTCCCTTTCCAATTTGTTGAGGAAAAAATTCCAAAGTTTAATATTATTTCCAAAAGATTACTCTAAATTAACATGCAGGCCACCACCATAATTCATTTCTGCTGTTTCGGTGTCTTCAAGGCTGGAGTGAATAAGCTCTTAATAAACTAGTGCACCTCACCATCAATGATTGCATCTCTGCTTACCATCAGATGGGATCGCAGTCAAGCACTGGTTTATATCAATTTAAAAAAAGTATTAGTTTACCAGCCATTATGTCCTCTAGAGGATAGGAATGTTCGCAAAGTCGATTAAATTTTATTGTTGGGATTCCAACGCTTGTAAATGGAGGCTGTTACTATTGGGCCTGCTCTGCTTCAAATGACTTGTTTGATGGAACACGTACACAATCAAAACGTGTTGATGAGCATTTAGCGAAATTTTGCTTAACCATTTTGAAAGCAACTAAATGACTTAAATATTGTAAATTAGCTCTAGTTTAAGTATACTATACATGTGCATCGAATTGTAAATCATCCTGCATTAGCTGGCCTTGGGTTCTATTTAAACATGATGCTACGCTATACCTGCTTGAGGTCAAAGTCGTGAAGCTTTCTGTACGTGCAGGGACAGAACTGAATTCAGTTTAGACCACGAACATACTATTCACCTGATTAGTAAATTAATAGTCAGGTAAGGACTAGATCATTTTTGTCATGACTAGAGCAATATTTGGAAGTAAAAAGCACATTTGCGAAATCATATCAGAACAAGCTGTCACAAATACTCAAAACGTCTTTCTCTTAGTACATAGAACAAGACAACTTTCAAAACAAACACTACAGGTGTTGGTATTTATAAATTCATACAACCGATTAAATTGCAAATGAGTTTATTGAATCATTGACGGGTAACCATGTGAGTTACACTTTATATTTCTTAAAAACGTCCGCATCCGCAGCCGCGGCTTCCAAAGCCGTGACGGAGAGAGGCCGGAGCGATCGCAGTAGCGCCAGATCCACAACCAGCACCTAGACCATAGGCACCCGCAGCGCCATGCGCACCAGCAGCACCATAGGCACCAGCAGAAGGAGCAATGCTCTTAATAGCAGTAGCACCGTTGCCACAGCTGTAGCTGACAGCGCCAGAACCAGCACTGGGCAACACGGCGTCCAAAGCCACTGCACTCACGAACGGCAGCTCACCAGCCACGGACAGAGCACCCTCAAACTCATTCTCAGACGCTATAGAGAGACCACTGGGGGCGATAGCAGAGAAGCTGGAAACAGGCAGTCCACCGCCGCTGGTCGGGATGATCTCTAGAGCAGCCAAGCCATTACCGGCCCAACCGTTACCATCACCAATCAAGCCGTTGTTGGCCCATTTACCAGCCCAGGCGTTACCAGCACATCCTGGGGCAATACGAGGAGCAGCGGCAGCTTTACGACCAAAACATGAACTGAATGCATTCTGTGAACAAGAAATACTGTGTGTACCAGTTTTTTAATGATATTATGAAAATTTTGCTGAGAGTAAAAAAGTTGGGAAAAAAAATAATATTCACTTAACGTGGCCGGCGTGAGCACAGAATTAAACCTTTGGAAATATTCTAAATAAGAACAAGATTGTGTCGATTTAAATTACAGGAACACTTAATAAGTAAACAGTTTCTCACCTGGATGAAGAGCGCCTGAGCGCAGAGGGCAAGGACCACCTTGGCTGACATTGTTGGTTGTTTTGAAGTGAACTTCAGAATGAGTTTTCCGAGGATTAATCGACTATATATATACAGAAACGTAGTCCTTATCAAGTTTTGTTGCAGCAATTTGTGGATTGGATTTTGGCATGTATCTTTGTACCTTTATCAGTGGTTGCAACATGAGGAAATAGAAAAATGCTTTATTTCATAAGTGAAGTAACCTTGAAATATTTAGAATAAAGGTCTTTTTGTCAACCAAACATTAAAAACATCACGTTTTGATAAGAAGCTCTAGCACTATATAAATGTGGTCTGAAAGTAGGAACATCATTCAGTCTTCAGCTTCACATTGAACACTAACAAACATCAAACATGTCTACCTTCGCTGTTCTGTTGCTCTGTATCCAAGCTTGCTTGGTCCAGGAGAGTTATCTGCGAATTAATATTCTTTTTTGAGTTTCATAAATTCCTTTATATTATTTCTACGATTTTATTCTCTAAGAATGTGTTCGGGTACGGCTGTGGAGCTCCTTTGGCCGCCAAAGCTCCTGCTGCTGCATGTGGTAGTGCCTTCGGACTTGGCGCTTACGGTGGCGCCATCGGATCTGCTTATGGTGGCGCTCTCGCTCCTGCTGCTGCATATGGAGGCGCTATGGCTCATGAAGCTGCTTACGGCGGCACCGGTGAGGCCAACGTGGCAGTTTTTGGTGAGCTGCCAGTTTCTGGTAACACTGCTCTTGCTGGTCAGGTCCCCATCATGGGTGCTGTGAAATTCGGCGGTGCTGTCCCGGCTTGTGGTGCCGTGTCCATCTCCGGTAAATGCGCGTGCGGCTGTTATTAAACTGAAGTATTTACTATTCTCAGAAAAAATTGAATAATAAATCATGAATATTAAAAACAGTTTTATTTAGAACCTTTTATTTTTGATACATAATAATAAATCATTTATTTTCAGGCATCTTTGCCCATAGATACATACCTTACAGACTAACATTTATGTAGAGTAAATACAAGTAATCGTTAGTAAATAAGACTTAGGACTACGTTAATAACACTTCACATTGCACTGAGTTCACTTCGTGCTGCTCTGTGGTACCTGTCCGCGGAAGCGACGGAACACCACGCCCTGCGGCCAAAAGTCTTCCTTCAACATGAGGGGCAGAAAAGTGTTCGGGACACGCACCACGAACGCCCTGAAATAGACGTTACGTTGCGACTCCAGAAGCTGCACTCTCAGTGTGTACTTCGTCTTTTGGCGCACGTACTCCACGATGTCTTCCACCCTTGTGGTGTAATGCAGGCGGGAGATATACACTGGAGTGTTCGGCTGGGCGACACGCAGACTCACGGTAGGAGTTGCAGGTGCTATACCGCAGCGGTTCTTGTTGGTTTGCGTTCGACGCTTCCTCCTTTGCACCGTAACAAAACCATCGTCATTTTTAACCTTGTTCTTTGCATTGTTAAGCACAGGTTTCAGATGAGGAACGCCAGGGGCACTCGCGGTGATGCTAGCGAAATCCCTATGGACTGGATTCGCTGGAGCTGCAAGAACAGGCAGCGGGACGGGGCGAGGGGCTCGTGCGGCGCTGCTTGGAGGAACTGCGGTGACCAGCACGGAGTTGCGGGGCGCACGAGTGTGGCACTCTGCAACCTTAGCAAACATTACTAAAAAAATACTAAATGTTTTATTGAGATACTTTGCTACTGGAAATTCTGCTGGATCTTTACAGTATCTATACCGCGAAATACAATACTCTACGACTGACTATAATACACATGTACAAGTCCGACATTAAACCACGCAGGAGCGGCATGTTGCCAACGGCAGATGTAACTGCAGCCATCGACACGTCAGTGGCAGCTGTTGACGCGTCGACGCCGGTTGTCGACATTCCAGCAAATTAAGATCAGCGGCAGACTTCGTGTATGTCAAGTGTCAGCGGGTCGACGGCTGCCGCTGCCCCGTGTTGTCGGCTGCAGTTACCTCTGCCGTTAGCAACTTGCCGGTCGTGTGTATGAGCTCTTAGACAATATTTCTTGCAGCTTGTGAGAGTATATTATCTTGCGTGCATGTTTCAGCTACTGTGATTTTATTCGGCGAGTATATTTATTGGGTGACATAGTAGTGATCGTTCCGTGGTATGATATTTTCATGTTGAGAAACTTGTGAGAGCAGGTTTTCTGGAATGGAAGTACCAGCTACTGTAATTTGATTCGTCTCTTGTCTCTCTCGTGGCTTTCGTTACGTCCCCGTCAGGGGGCGTGGCAAGCGGCTTCAGGTCTTTGCCTTCTGACCGCGGAGTCCAGCCGTGGTCCATAAATATGGACTCATCATTGGGTTGCCTCTTTGGCGTGACTTGCTGGGTGAGTGCTTCACCCATATGTTGTTGTGTATGTGAGTATACTGTACTTGCGTCACGGCGCTATTTCTAATAGCGTCGACTCTTCACGACACACCGGCGGTCAATCCCCGTCAGGTGAGACCCCTAAAGGAAGTCCGGCGGGTGACGACCTGCGACGCTTCTAGAGCGAGCCGGTTACGGTTCAGACCGTAGGGACGATTGTGTATGTGTATGAGTGGCATTGTACTGTGTAACATCGCACAGCGCACTGCGAGTGAGTCTAGCGAATGTATGGTCAACTCGCGTCGTACCCATTTTAACTTAGCACACGACACTTGTCGGGGTGAGAGTAGATGTAAAGTCTTTTTGTTTGAGTAGGCTGCGTGTAGACTGGTACGGCCTACTCCGGCGTCATTCCGAGGGGGGGGCTGTCGACAATAAGGTCACGTGGCTGGGGTCTCGCGTCAGGGGGGCGCGCGTGGCAGGGCACCAGATGCTTAACATGAGGCCAAGCTGAGCTAACTGACACATTCGTCTCTTGTGGAGAGTTCATGGGTATATATACAATTGGTGAGTGAACTTGTGGGGTGATATAATAGGTGTCATGTTGAGGTGATTGGTTGATAGAAAATGAGGATAGCGTGCTTGAGTTCAAGTAAATTGATTCAGATATTGATTGAGTTCCTATGTCATCAGTAATTTAAGTGTTAGCTGACATATTTATGCCCTGCCTAGGAACATTTTCTTGAGCTGTACTGCTAGACTTTTACAAAAAAAAATCAAACTCTTCTTCAATTTTGGTTTTAATAGGACTTGATCTAAACCTTTAGAAATGTGAACTATTCTAATCCGACAGTACCGACTGACAACTGACTCTTTCCAAATTGAACACAATGGCGCCGGAAATAAAAATTATTAAAAAAAGCTCTCTTCGTCTCCTTGGGTCTCCTATTTTCGAGAATTCATTTCTTTGAGGGATAGGACATTCTGACTCCTTAACTGTCGCTGTAAGTGATGCTCCGGGTGTTGAAAGCCGCAGGGCGATTACCAGCCATCGCAAACCGGGATTGCGATGGTGCCGTCCGGCCGCCTGGTCAAAGCAATCCTGAATCGACGGCGCGTTGTATTCTACACCGGACTCAAAGAGATGTCAGCAAATGGATAGGGCCCTCTAGGGCCGATGTCTGCGAGATTGTTCGAAAGAGTTACCTGCCGTAAAATTTTCGCCTCAATAATTTTTCACTGAAAAGTTTAAGCCGTTAGACAGCCTTGGTAGAGGTAAATGAAGGAGCATAATCGGGACACCGACCTTCAGCTGAATAACTTGCACTGATAGTGCAAAGCCAAAAAGCCAATGAATCCAAAAACTACCATCATCATCATCAACTATCTTCCTCCACAACAGTATTTATGAAGAATTTGCGAGAGCATGCTTGCATTGATTGTTGCAGCTTGATCATTTTGGGCGTAAAAATTACTTGTTCATTTACCTAGAATTTTTTGATGTGTAACTGACGTCCCCGTTGAATGAATTTCGGCGAAATCTTGAGCGCGTGTATCCCCGCCCAATTAAACACGCATATTGATGGTCAAACCGAGAGGTCACTGTCACCGATTGCCTCTATGAGGACACGGCGGTTCACCCAAATGTGATAGATCTCCACCGCATATTACACCGGGTCCTCCGGGCGATTCGCAAAATGGTAATATCAGGATACTTTCAACCGAATCCGGAACAGAAACCGCTCGAAACACCCTCAACAGTCTTGTGTATCCATAAAACAATGAAATTACGGTAAACAAATGTAGCAGCCGATTAGTGTTATCGCTGAGACTGGTCTCCCTCAGAGGGTTGTTCCAGTGTTGGTCACCACTCACTGCAAGGAGGTAACGTCCAGATGTCGACGTAAGGCTGCCAGGAATCTGAGATACATCAGTGATCAGGAACGTAAACCACTTTCGACCCCGTTTTATATGGAGCAGAAACTGCAAACAATAAATCACGCCATTATTAGGCCTCAAGGTGCCATCCCGGAGGACATAGTGGAGCATACAGAGGTGTGTCCCGCAAGGGCGGATCACCGCCGTGCACTCGTGGAGGCAATCGGCTTCAGTCACCTCTCGCGCCGGGGCCTGGTTTGGGCTATAGTCCAGAGCGAGGAGGAATGGTAGGCGGTCGCCTCCTTCTGCAAAGCCGCAATGCTAGCGAAGGAGGAGGCCGCATGCATAGGGAACGAACGTCCTCACGCCGAGCCGAGATTCCGACCCCGACGACCAGCCACGGTAGACGCAGGCTTGCAGACATCGAACAATGAGTAGCTAGCCGTCCGGCCGTCCGGTAATTAACCGAACCGAGCCCAGTCGTCAACAGCACGTAGTGATCCACGCGCTCCTCAAAGAGATGTTTCAAAGCGGAACTCAAGGACACAAGTGTGGTTTTAGTCAGTAAAAGTTTGACACATCCTCTCGCTCCAACCAGAGAAGTCATTGGATGATTTTCACTCTTAAAAAAGAAAAAAAAAGGACCATCATTATCATTATCATGGACATAGGCCTCCCCAAGTGTCGCCATAATGACTGGTCCTGTGTGTCTCGCATCGACCGCATTTCCGCGACCCTCACCAGGTCATCGGTCTACCTGGGGGCCTTCCAACACAAGGTGCCATGCAACCCCTTCCGAAAATTTGGCCGTGTTATTTTAAAATCAATAATTAAATACATATACTTGTTTACTTTTATCGCCTTTTTTGGTTGGTATCCCTTGAATAATCATGGTCAATTATCTTGTTACAATCATGGGAAAAAAAAGCAGTAGGATTGCTAAAAATGCCTCCGTCTAACACCAGTTTAACCATAACTCTTTTCCTCCAATTTTGAACAATAGAACTGTCTGCAAATGTGGGCGATGGTCATTCTTCCGCCATTCAGAAAATTACGTAAACTACACAATGCCATCTATCAAATATGAAGTTCAACTGTCATTGTCATCATTATTTCTACTTTGAGTCTTTAGATGGCGTTGCGAGTATCTGAATTGCGTGTGGTGCCATATTTTACTAATTCGATTTTATTATGTGTTTTGATTAGTTTTTACAATATATTTAGAAGATATCAAATAGAAATGTCAATTTTATTTTGAAAAAATGATAAAAGTTATTTTGTTACAAAAAAGAAGATAAAATAATGACAAAAATTTTAACTGTAGCTGGGGATCGAACTTGCGGCAAATGTCGTTCAACACCGACGTTTTGGATTATTGCTCACCCCCCATAGCAAATAGCGTGATAATTTATAGCCTAACAGATGCACTGACCTATAAGGATTATGTATGCAAAATTTGAACAGGATCGGTTCAGTAGTTTTTGCGCCAATTAATACCATCGCAAAATAATTTTACTGTTTTAGTATATGTATAGATGAAGGTCTTTGTGTCAACCAAACATTAAAAACATCACGTTTTGATAAGAAGCTCTAGCACTATATGTATAAACGTGGTCTGAAAGTAGGAAAATCATTCAGTCTTCAGCTTCACGTTGAACACCAACAAACATCAAACATGTCTACCTTCGCTGTTCTGTTGCTCTGCATCCAAGCTTGCTTGATCCAGGTGAGTTATCTGCGAATTCATATTCTATTTTGAGTTCAAAAATAAATACCTTTATGTTATTTCTACTGTTTTGTTCTCTAAGAATGTGTTCGGGTACAGCTGTGGAGCTCCTTTGGCCGCCAAAGCTCCTGCTGCTGCATGTGGTAGTGCCTTCGGTCTTGGTGCTTACGGTGGCGCCATCGGATCTGCTTATGGTGGAGCTCTCGCTCCTGCTGCTGCATACGGAGGCGCTATGGCTTCTGGAGCTGCTTACGGCGGCACCGGTGAGGGCACCGTGGCAGTTTTTGGTGAGCTGCCAGTTTCTGGTAACACCGCTCTTGCTGGTCAGGTCCCCATCATGGGTGCTGTGAAATTCGTCGGCGCTGTCCCGGCTTGTGGTGCCGTGTCCATCTCCGGTAAATGCGCGTGCGGCTGTTATTAAACTGAAGTATTTACTATTCTCAGAAAAAAATGAATAAAGGATCATGAATATTAAAAACAGTTTTATGTACAACCTTTTATTTTTGATGCACAATACTAAAAATTTATTGAGATACTTTGATAGTGGAAATTCTGCTGGAACTTTAGAGTATCTATACCGAATACCGCGAAATACAATACACTACGACTTACTTTAATACACATGTACAAGTCCGACATTCAACCACACAGGAGCGGCATGTTGCCAACGGCAGAGGTAACTGCAGCCGTCGACACGTCAGTGGCAGCTGTTGACGCGTCGACGCCGGTTGTCGACATTCCAGCAAATGAAGATCAGTTTCAGACTTCGTGTATGTCAAGTGTCAGTAGGTCGACGGCTGCCGCTGCCCTGTGTTGACGGCTACAGTTACATCTGCCGATGGCAACTTGCCGATCGTGTGTATGTTTTTAGACGATATTTTTTGCAGCTTGTGAGAGTATATTATCTTGCGTGCATGTTTCAGCTACTGTGATTTGGTTCGGCGAGTGTACTTATTGGGTGACATAGTAGTGATTATTCCGTGGTATGATATTTTCATGTTGAGAAACTTGTGAGAGCAGGTTTTCTGGTATGGAAGTACCAGCTACTGTAATTTGATTCATCTCTTGTGGAGAGTTTATGGGTATATATACAATTCGTGAGTGAATTTGTAGGGTGATACATTAGGTGTCACATTGAGGTGACTGGTTGATAGAAAATGAGGATAGCGTGCTTGAGTTCAAGTAAATTGATTCAGATATTTATTGTATCACCTGTGTGAGACGTTCCAGTGACGTGTTAGCTGACATATTAATGCCCTATCCAGGGACATTTTCTTGGACTGTACTACTAAAATTTTACAAAACAAAATCAAACTCTTCTTCAATTTTAAAATAGGACTTGATCTAAACCTTTCAAAGTGTGAACTATTCTTATCTGACAGTACCGACAGACAACTGATTCTTTCCAAATCGAACACAATAGGCCCAGAAATTAAAGTTATTGAAAAAAGCTCTCTTCGTCTCCTTGGGTCTCCTATTTTGGATGATTCCCTTCCCAATGTTGGTGTGGAAAAAAAATCGAAATTTTAATGATATTTCGGAAAGATTGCTCCAAATTAACATGCATTCGGCCATTACCATTATTTCGTTTCTGCTGTTTCGGCCCTAAATTAACATATTTCCTTCGCGCTTCTCATTTATGGAAACACCCCCATCTTTTGGAAATAATGGACGAATGGATGGATGGATTGTCTTTTGGATTGTCGTTTCGGTCGATCGGTGTCTTCAAGGCTAGATTGAATAAGCTCATAATAAACTAGTGCACCTCACCATCAATGATTGCATCTCTGCTTACCATCAGGTGGGATCGCAGTCAAGCACTGCAAAAAAAAAAGTATCAATAAAAAAAAAGTATTAGTTTACCAGCCATTATGTCCTCTAGAGGATAGGAATGTTCGCAAACTCGATTGAATTTTATTGTTAGGATTCCAATGCTTGTAAATCGAGGCCGTTACTATTGAGCCTACTTTGCTTCAAATGACTTATCTGATGGAACGCGGACACAATCAAAACGTATAGATGAGCAATTTTTGCTTAACTATTTTGAAGGCAACTAAATGACTTAAGTATTGTAAATTAGCACTGGTTTAAGTATAATAAACATGGGCATCGAATTGTAAGTCACCCTGTATGAGCTGGCCTTGGGTTCTTTTTAAACATGATGCTACGCTATACCTGCCTGAGGTCAAAGTCGTGAAGCTTTCTGTACGTGCAGGGACAGAACTGAATTCAGTTTAGACCACGAACATACTATTTACCTGATTTGTAAATTAATAGTCGGGTAAGGACTAGATCATTTTGTCATGACTAGAGCAATATTTGGAAGTCGACGCCCCCCGCGAATAATCCGGTAATCGAAAAAGTGTAAATGTTCAGGAAAAATAAAAAACCATTTTTCCTTAATAACTCCATTAAACAACAAGTATCAGAGACTTTTTATATCGCATATGGAAGCTAATTTTTTCAGCTATCTGGTTATTTCTACAAAATTTAAGTAGTCCCAAGGGCTTCATTAAAATTTAGCTGGATGCATTTAACCATATTAGTGTAGGTCAAGCTCTGGTCAGTAATGTCACTTACGATATTGTTCGTGTAAATTCATATTTTCGACTGAAACAGTAAAATCTTGTTGCGATATTATTCGTGTAAATTTATATGTTCGACGGCAACGGTAAAATCGTGTTACGCTATTATTCGTGTAATTTGTTTTGTATACTGAACATTTGTAAAAAGCAATTATTAGATTATTCGATTGTTTAACAGTAACGTACATTTTATTGTTATGACTATTACTGTTTATTCAAATAGTTTACTTAAGTATTATTTGATGATTATTATAGTATATTTAATGAAGTAAAGGACATTCTAGTAAATGAAACAACTTTGGTTAGTTTGACAAAACACGATAGTTATTATTATCATAAAAAATAGACACTGCACTGAAGACACGACTCGTGTCTGTGTCGCGACGGTCCTATTACAGTTAAAAATCTTAATCAGAATCCTTATCGTGACTTGATTCAGTATCACAAAAGCTTAAGTTCCTATAAAATGGTTGATAATGTTTTTTTTTTTCGGTGGGAATATCATCTTATGACATCCCCCGCTCTTGGGCGGAGCGGGAGATAGTGTCAGACTTTTACTGACTAAAAACCCACTCCTGTTCCTTCGTTGCCTTTCGTACCAGGGCCGAGTCTTCCTTTCAGAATTAGACCCTTGGCCCCAGTAGGCTTCGACCCTGCTGGGCCCCTACGGTTTGCTGACATCTCCTTGAGGCGCGCGTAGAACAGTACGCGCCGTCGACGACTTGGGCTCGGTCCGGACGGTCGGACGGCGAGCTACCCATTGCTCGCAGTCCGCAAGCCCGCGCCTACGGTGGCCGAAAATCGGGATCGGAATCCCGGCGGCGGTTGGGGCGTGAGGACCGTTGCCTCACGCGATCGGCCGCCTCCTTTGCTAGCATTACTGCTTCGCAGAAGGAGGCGACCGCCTGCCACTCCTCCTCGCTCCGGACCATGGCCTGTACCAAGACCCTGAGCGAGAGATCGCCGCCGCCGATCGCCCCCACGAGGACACGGCGTTGCTCTTCCCAAGCAGGGCACACCTCCACTGTGTGCTCCACCGTGTCCTCCGGGCGGTCCACGCAATGGTGACACCCGGGCGTTTCTTGCGCACAGATCCCGTGCAGGAACCTCCCGAACTTTCCATGTCCGGTGAGGACCTGCTTCATGCGGAAGGTAAGGACGCCGTGTTGCCTTTCCAGCCACTCCTCAAAGAGGAGACTTACCGCCATAATTATGGCGTGCCCAGCACTGGGTTGCGATAGTCGCTGTCGCCATTCCGCCATGAGATGGTTGATAATGGTGGGGAATTGCTTGGGAGTTACACAGGCTTAGGAGATCATTATACAAAGCTTTTTTTTAATAGGAAGAGGCTGGTCGTATACTGGCTTTAATTCAATACTTTCAATTGTTTTGGACTCCTGTTTCTGCCGACGCTGTCTACTTCTGCCTGCATCGTAATCCAATTCAATATAATCCTGATCAAAATCGTATTTGGAAGGAAAACAGTTAGGTTTACTGTATGACACACTAACCTCCATCACATAGGACCATCGTACTTTTTCTCCTGTCTTATCTTGAATCATCTTTTGGGTTCAACAAGTTCTTTTATGTTGAGGATTTCAGATTAAGATTAAGAATAAGTCCAAACACGGCTAGGTTACATTGATTAATTACAGAGTACCAATGCCTACCGTTCATGATGATATACTTGGTCCGGTGTGTGCAAAACTTTGTTTTTCAGAGCTCTTTCAATACATGCGTGCATGGAGTCGCCTTCATTTTGGCTATGCCCACCAACAAAAAACTGATGGGTATGTCAATTTGAAGAGTCATTGCAATGTAAAGATACAATGCAAAAATGTATCTGTTTTTATTCTGGCCATAACAACCAATGATATTATATTAAATAGAATATCATTGATAACAACCATCAGAGTAAAATATAATTTTGCGTATATCTTTTCCGTGTTCGGTCTTGACAAATTGAAACAAGCAACTCCCTATTTCGATGCACCCTTTTTTTCCGATTTGAGCTTGCCAAACGTTACAGTTAACCCTAGTTTGTTTAGAACGTCAAAAACTGTAAAATTATAAACCGGGTATTTACGTTTGTAGTGGAAAATTGACACTTCAGACTGTGTGGTGCATTCAAAACTTTTTCTAAATCAAAAATGGCCACAACGGTGTCATCTTTATTTAGTGTTTCTTTTTCTTCTTTTTTAATTTCAGGAACTCTTTCTTTCATACTCAAATGTTTCCTGTAATTTTGTTCTAAAGACGCCTTTTCGACGGAGTCAGCTTGCTGATATTGTGAACATAAAGTACACTCTGATCCTTTTTAGGCTTAAATAAGGAATAGTTGTAGTTAGTATTAAACACTCTTTCATACTGTCGTTTTAAAGCCATCTCAACAATATCTGGATAGTTCTGATTTGCAAACCATGACTTGTAAAGTCATGGTTTGCATACCCGAATAATATCGTAACAATGTTTACTATCAAATCATATTGATATTTTTTTTCGTAAAGATCTAAAACCATATTATTCGTTAAAAATACATTTTATTGAATTTTTATGGAATATACGCGTACTTTTTCATATCTTCGTAAATAAAGATAGAAAAATTCTGAAAAAAATGTATATGGTGTATTTTAACTTCTAGATGCCGAAAAACGCATAACATGAAAAACCCCGTAATAGGTCATTACCGGATTATTCGCGGGGGACGTCGAAGTAATAAAAACTTTTTACACAAAAAAAATACAACCGACTTCAAAGTAAAAAAAAACACTGAAAAGTGCAAAATAACTTTAATTTCGGAAGTCGGTGATTCTATAATAGTTTTGTCTCTTCGTATTTAACACCGACTTCCGAAATTAAAGTTATTTTGCACTTTTCAGTGTTTTTTTTTACTTTGAAGTCGGTTGTATTTTTTTTGTGTAAAAAGTTTTTATTTTACACTTTTTAGTTATGGTACCACCACTAAAAAGTACCCCTCAGCCAAATTTAAATATACCTTATAGCCAGAGTGCATCTCATGACAATTCTAATAATCCCAAACACGGTAAGATTACATTAATTTATTACAGAGTTCCGGTGCCTAACTTCAGGCTTCATCATCAGATCAGTTCGATATATTCCCCTCTTCAAACAAAGCAATTTTACTTGTTACGACGGTTCTGCTGTGATCCTATGAGGAGTTCTGTTCCATATCTTCGAAGTTCATGATCAGATCATAACAATATTTCTATGGTACCAATTCGGAAGCATAACCATTCAATCAAAAAAAAAATTTTCAAAATCGGTCCACAATTGACCGAGAAATCGGTGAACATACATAAAAAAAAAAAAAAAAAAACATACATTCAACCGAACATATAACCTCCTCCTTTTTGAAGTCGGTTAAAAAGCACATTTGCGAAATCAAATCAGAACAAGCTGTCACAAATACTCAAAATTTCTCTCTCGTAGTATGTACTAAGAGAGAGAAATTTTGAGTAGTTGAATAAGACAACTTTTACCCGCCCAAGGGCGGGGGATGTCATCAGATGATTTTCCCACCGATAAAAAAAAAACAGTTGTTTTACATATATATATATAAATTCAGTTCCGTATGGTGTTCGGACGTTAAGAATAACACCATCCCATCTCTTCCCGAGGGTGTCGTAAGAGGCGACTAAGGGACATACCAGAGAATGGGCAGCAGCATCCTCTGTGCATTACAACAACCAAACTGCGATCGCCAACCCGTCTGCCAAGCGTGGCGATTATGGCAACCCCCCCCAACATGAAAAACAGAAAGAAAAAATGGCCCCTAGTGCCCGGCAGCCCGTCTACCCTTGACTCCAGTAGCGGTCAAGGCCACGACGAGGCAAGGGGTGCGAAGAATCTCCGGATGAGATTTGGCTACCTATCTATTAAACGACTCGACCTGGCAACTTTTAACACGCGTACACTGAGGACTGACGAGAAGATCACCGAACTGGAGGAGGAATTGAGCAGGTTACGATGGAGTATTGTGGGATGCTTATTGTATCCGCGCCATGGAGAGAGGGCGCCTCTGTGCCACTGTTTACATCGGCTCCCAACTTTTATCGTGTTAATTAATCAATTAAAGCGAATATATCCACAAATCATAGTTCAAAGTTTAGTAATTAACTCAATATACATGGACTAGTCAAAGTGCTGTGAAAATAAACGTTATAAAGTGCAATACTCAACCAAAACAGTTCTCATCAAACAACGACAGTTGTCATAAAAATCGCCTTATTACACGCAATGCTGATGGAAGAAACCGCGATTTAAAGAGTGTAGAAACCTTTTTCAAGATAAAGAAACACCATACAGGTCAAATCTAAATGTTTTTTCTATTTCAATAAGAACATAACCTATAACGAAAATTTTCAAAAAAAAAAACTCATCATCATTGTGCTTGCGCAATAGCAATCAGCGCCATCTAGTGTCGAATGGAAAAACCAACATAAGAACAGTAAAATATTCAGCGCAAAGAAGCATTAAACAAGTGATTCGGAATTGTTTTTTATCATACCAAGAACACTCGTAAATAAAGAAAAAATATCCCAAAATCTGATGTCATTGCAACTGCACAGGTACTAGTGGCGCCATCTAGTGTCGAATAGAATAACTAAAAGTTCAGAAAAGTCATTATAGCTAATAAATCATTATTATCGATTACGAAATAAGCTGCAACGCAAATAAATAAATATGGACGAAGTTTTGGCTACTCTACGCTTAATCCAGAAAGAATTGGATGAACAAAAAAACACAATCAAGGAAAGTGGCGCATAGGTTACAGAAAACGTTACAGAAAACATAAATAAAATACTTGATGTTAAATTTAACGTCTGGGAGGAAAAGTACGAGTACTTGAAACAAACAGTAGATAAACAAGAACAAAGATTGAGCCTACTGGAAAAACAGTCAAGAAGAAGAAATGTGGTGATATTTGGTATTGGTGAACAGGAAACGGACTATTCGGACTTAGAAAATACCATTATTGAATTCATAACTAATCACTTATCAATCAAAATATCGTACAACGACATCCTAGAACTTAGGCGAATCGGAAAAAAGTCAGAAAACCCTCGCCCAATTATATTAACACTTACAACTCTGGGGAAAAAAATCGAGATCTTCAAGCAGAAAAAGTTACTAAAGGATACCAATTATTATATAAAGGAAGATTACCCGCAACATATTTTAGAAAAAAGAAGAGGGCTACAAGAACAACTAAAATCAGAAAAAGAGAAAGGAAATAGAGCAATAATCAAATACGATAAATTGGTAATATTTAATAAACCAGAACATGTTCCTAACCCGGAAAAAAACAAAAAAAGGTTCCTTTCCGCTTCTCCTCAAGAAAAGCAGATCGGTCAGAATCAGTCATCCCTCACAACACAAGCTAACAAGAAAAACCAAACAACCCCTTTGAGTACTCCATCCCCTCTGAATTCTAATCGTTCTGAGGGCATAGTGAAGCCGGGCCTTCTGAATTATTTAATAAATAAAACTCCTACAACCAACCAACCAAACCAGAACAAAAATTATACTAACTAGCAATCAGGCCCCCCTCTCAAAAAAACACAATCAGCAAGAAAAGAAAGAGACAACAGTAAACATCTTCCAACCCGGTTGGTCACCGTGGAAGATTATGACCACCACCCTCCAAGGAATACATGTACGAAACCAGAGAACCCAACGTATACTATGAATCCTACGTTTACTACGAATTCTACGAACACTACGAACACTTTGGATACTATAAATACTACGAATCCTACAAATACTCAAGAAAAGAATAGTCTTAAAAGAAAACTCTATGTGGCAACGTACAATGTTAGGTCTCTATCCTCATATGAGCGATTGATTGAGCTGCAGGAAGCCTTAAATGGGGTTAAGTACGACATTATTGGCATATCAGAAGTCAGACGCCTTGGCAGTAAAATAGAAGAATATGAGGACTTCATTCTATGCCATATGGGAAAAACTCCAGGAAAACACGGCGTTGGCTTCCTCATAAATATATCTTTAAAACCGAACATAGAGAGCTTCACTGGAATCACAGAAAGAGTTGCATTATTGAATCTCAATATACAAGGATACAACATAAGCATCATAAAAGTATACGCGCCGACAGAGTCAGCGGATGAGGAGGAGTTAGTTGAATTTTACGATTCCATAGAAAAAGCAATACAGTTCGCACACAACAACTTAATTATAATGGGAGATTTCAATGCTAAGATTGGTCAACCCCTAAAAGACGAATATTTAATAACAAAAAGATATGGGTATGGACAAAGAAACGATAGAGGACAGAAATTGATAAACTTCGCTTTTGAAAACAAGCTAACGATTATTAACACTTTTTTCAAGAAAAAACTAAGTCGTAGATGGACATGGCGATCTCCAAACGGACAGTATAAAAACGAAATTGACTATATAACTACCAATCAACCAAAAATATTTCAAAACATAGAGATTTTAAACTTAAATTACTCATCAGATCACAGATTAGTCAGAGGCACAATTATACTTTCAAAACCACAAAAAAGTAGAGCGACGTATTCAAATAATCAAAAAAAAACATTAAAAAATGTTGAGGAAATAATTGTTTACCAAAATAACCTAAAAAATCAACTGTCACACTGTCCCAAAGAAGATTCTGTTCAAAGTTGTTATGATTCAATAATACAAGCCATAAAACAAAGTCTGGAAACAACAAAACAAACCAACCCATCCACTACAAAACATAAAGTTTTATCAGAAAGAACACTATCACTTATAAAAAGAAGACAACTACTCCAAAAGATCAAAAATAAATCCCGCACCCAAAAAAAACGAACTTAGCGCCCTATACAAATTAACGAATAGATATATCAAACTTGATTACAAAAACCACAGGGCTACTACTATAGAAAAACACCTCGAGCAAGATGGAAGCCTGAAAAAAGCCTTCAAGTTGCTTCGAACTAATAAAACCTGGATCGAAGGTCTGAATCGGCTGGGAAAAACATTACACAAACGCAAAGACATAATCGATATTGCAACAAACTTTTACCGTGAGTTATACAGCGCCAAATCAAATGCACAGCTTTCTACCAGTGATAAAAATCAGGTTAATGTAATGATAACACAGAGAAGCATACAACAAGAAATTCAACCAATTGATGACATAGAAATTGTTCAAGCGATAATGAGATTGAAATCGGATAAGGGCCCAGGCCCAGATAAAATCACCAACGAGGCTATAAGGTACGGTGGAGCTCCACTAGCCACATTTTTGACGCACCTATTTAATCTCATTTTAGAAACTGCAATTATACCTTCGCAATGGTCCGAATCACACATAACTCTTCTCTACAAAAAATGTGACTCACATGACATAAGTAATTATAGACCTATTAGCCTTTTACCGACTATATACAAACTATTCTCTTCAATCATTAATAATAGAATAAGCAAAACGCTAGACACATTTCAACCCGTGGAACAAGCAGGCTTTCGCAAAGGTTTTTCTACAATAGACCACATTCACTCATTAGAATTACTTATTGAAAAGTACCAGGAAAAACAAAGTCCGCTCTACGTCGCCTTTGTCGACTATCAAAAAGCATTTGACACAATTTCTCATGCAAGTATCTGGGAAACCTTGAAAGCTCAAAAAGTAGAGAACAAGTACATAGAAGTGATTAGAAACATTTACAGTAACAGCACTAGCAAAGTGAAATTGGAAACAGTTGGCCGAAGCTTTCCTGTAATGAGAGGAGTAAGGCAGGGTGATCCATTATCGCCAAAACTTTTTACAGCTGTTCTGGAAACGATAATGTGCAAGCTAGACTGGAAAAAGTGCGGGTTGAACATTAATGGCAAATACTTAAATCACCTAAGATTCGCAGATGATATCGTGTTGTTATCAGAAACTAGCTGTGGCCTGTAATATATGCTAGAGACACTTCACGAGAACAGCAAACGAGTGGGGTTGGAGATGAACCTGTCAAAGACAAAAGCCATGACAAACAGTATCAAGCATTGTATTAGGATGGGGAACGAGCCACTTGAATACGTGAGCCAGTACATCTATCTTGGTAAGCAAATAAGCTTCGAAACCAACAATAATGATATAGAGGTAGAACGTAGAATTAAAAACGCGTGGAACAAGTATTGGAGTTTAAAGGAAGTATTCAAAAGTAACATGCCAATAAAACTAAAAAAGAAAACAATGGACTCTTGCATTCTGCCTTCTCTAACTTACGGTTGCCAGACATGGAAATTTACAAGAAAAATTAAAAACAAAATTGGTTCGTGCCAGAAAGGTATGGAACGTAGCATGTTGAATATAAAGAAAATACACAAAGTACGACATACAAAGATAAGAAATTATAATAATAATAATAATAATAATAATATTTATTTCCAAAAATAAAATGGTGACAAAAACAAGTAGGTACATAATTATTGGTACATAAATGAGGACATAGTAAATAACTACTGGCTCCCAAACTAGGTTTATAGCCTGTGACTTGGGAGTCAGTTATACGTTCATTAAGATTAGGTAGGTACTCAACAATAACTTTGTGTGTTCACCAACAAGTTTTATTTTTATCTTTATTAGCAGTATAGCGACAAAACTTGGAAATTAAATATTAAAAAAGAAAAATGGTAAATAACAAGTTAAGGAAAAGGGATTGTGTGTAGTGTGGATGTGTTAGTGAGCGTGTGTGTGCGTGTGTGATGTGTGACGGTGTATGTAAGTGTGTGTTTTGGTGATACCTACTTTAAGTTAAAGTCAGAAGTAGTTATACTAAAGCAATAGATGCGCTGACTTATGCCCAAGTACTAAAATTCCGATGGGCCGGTCATGTAGCCCGACAAGATGATAGCAGGTGGACCATCAACGTCACTAAATGGAAGGGCCCGCCAGGCAAACGCCGAGTGGGGAGACCTTACACGAGATGGGAGGACGATATAAAGAAAACCGCAGGAATAAACTGGCTACAAACAGCAAAAAACAGAAATAAATGGAAAGCCTTGGAGGAGGCCTTAACCTGGGAGGGGTCCATGCTAATTAGGACATAATATAATACCATTTCTTACTTAATAATATTAGCACGAATTTATGCACAAAAAACACTTATTATTAAATAAATTAAATAAGAATATTATTAAAATTACTAAAATAATAAATATATAATAAAAATAAAATATTTAATCATATCGACATTTGTAAATACAATAATTAAATATACATAAATAATAATAATGTTATGAAAATTGTAAAATTAATCTAGATTTTAGAATTTTATTTATGAATTATTTATTTGATTTGCATTTTTGCATGGTTTAAAAGGCTTTTTTATTTTTTATTTTATTTTATTGTGGGATTGTCTGAAGTCCGAAGACAGGGGGAGGATACGATAATTCTCAAATCCGGTAACCTGCTCTATTTCCGGGAGGGTGACCAGCAGTCCCAGGGTGGTGTCGGGTTTATCGTCCACAAGTCCCTTGTGAACAATGTGGTGAAGATCGAGAGTGTGTCGACCAGGGTGGCGTACCTTATACTCAGAATATCATCAAGATATTCGCTGAAGGTCATACAGGTCTACGCCCCGACCTCGACACATCCCGACGACGAAGTAGAATCCATGTATGAGGATATATCAAGAGCCATGCATGGTTCTCATGGTTCATGACTAGATGGCGCTGCCGTCAAGTAAACAGTGAGATCTGACAGCAATTTCATAATTTTCTAAAAATAATAGTAAAATAATGATATTTCTTCCAAAACTGTTATAATATTAAAACATAAAGTATAAACATAGTGTGGAAGTGTTATCTAAACTAAATCTTGCCACATTAAAAAGTTAAAAAACTTTCAACAATAAGGTGATTTTACGTTAAAAATATAAACTTAAACACTTAAAACTTGGAAAAGTGTAAATACAATCAGTGCAGTGTTAAATTCATAATCTAGACTTAACAAAAGTGTAAACAGTGACTAGAAATACGACGGAAAAAAACCAAAACTTTAAATTAACTGACATTCACCACTACGTTTTTCAAACAAAGGATTGAACTTTGGACTTTAAAAACATCGGACAACTTACGATATCAGTGTTTAAAGAAACGATCACAAATTTTAGATACATCGATCAATGACTGATTGACCGAGTGGTTATAATGTATGAGCATTTTATAGAGGACGCACGTAAGTGGACCTGAGTTCGAATCCCGTGCAAACTACAAAAATTCGAATTCTTTTTCTGATTCTGAATGTTTTTTAGATATTTAGTAACGAATTATTAAATTATCTCTGTTGAAGGAATATTAATAGTCGTAATATGAGTTTCTTTGACAATATAACTTTTCGAAGGAACAGAACGCGCACAGTGTCAGAATCAATAACAGAGGTTGAATCGAGTAACTCGACAATAGATGGCAGCACAAATAGCCTGCCAGATATGTCAGGTGAACAAAACGATGAAGTACAAAAACTAAAACAACAAATAGAGGAACTACAAACAGAATTAAGCATAGCACACGAAGAAATAAACAATCTATCTATAGAAAACACGGAACTAAAAAAATCTATTAAGGACATGACAAGTAAACATGAAATTGTAAATAAAGCAACGAAAAAATTAATGAATGATCTAAGTACACCGAACAAAAACAAAAAATCTACAACACCACATCATACTTCCAATAAAAAACAAAAACAAAAATTTTTGGATATCGAGAAGAGAACAATTGAGCTTTCGGATTCACCATCAAAAATACCTCTTGCACAGTCTGTGTCAGTAAATAGCGAAATCAAGAGTAACCAAAATATCAAATCAGGAAAACATAAACTATGCATTTTAAACAGTAATAAAACAAATAAAGTTCTAACATTAGCTGAAAAAACTTTTCCAGACTATGAAATATGCCATTATTTGACACCATACTGTGGAATAATGAAACTCATTACTGACATCGAGATTAAGGTTAAAAACTATACATGGGATGACTACTGCCTAATTTTCATAGGTGAAGAAGACTTTCGGCGCACAAACAATTATTACAACTTAGTTATTAATATACGTGAAACCCTATCAAAAATCCAACATACTAATATCATATTATGTCTACCTACTTTTAAATTTAAACATTCTTTTATGTACAACTGTAGAATAGAAACATTCAATAATATGTTATATTTGGACGTGTGTACCCATGAATACGCCTGGTTATTTGATTCTAACTTGGATTTGACATATGACTGTAGTATGTTTTCGCAGAGAAATGGGGCTCTTAATCATTATGGTATGACTAACATGTTTGAAAATTTAAGTAAAACAATTGACTCGAGTGTTGGCGAGTGGAACAAAACAAATGACGATTATACTAATAATACTAATAATAATAATACTTTTCGAGACCACAGAACAACATTTTAATATTTTATATCAAAACATACAAAGCATATATAACAAACAACATCTACTTGAGACCTTCATTCATGAAAAACCAATGTATAACGCTATATGTTTATGTGAAACTTGGCTGTCACCAGAATAATTAAGTAACTTACAGTTTACTGGCTACAAAATTGCTGCATCCTACTGTCGTCGTGCTCGAGGAGGTGGCGGTGTATGTATCTTGTTACAAAATCATCTCGAGTATAGAGAAATTTGTGATATTGGTAATATGTCTGTTGAGTATTGTATAGAACTATGTGCAATAGAATTACCTAATGAGAATGTAGTTATAGTTACAATTTATTGGAATAGAAGAGAGGAGGAAGTATTTACTCGCCAATTAAAAGAAATGTTGTATTATATTAATAAAAAATATTCAAAACATAATGTAATACTGGGAGGAGATTTAAATATAAATATATTAGATAGCTGTTTAAAAACTAACTTGTTCTTGGATCTAATGTTGGAACATAAATTCATACAACATATCAAAGTCCCCACACGTATCTCACAAACTACCTCGACATGTTTAGACCTAATTTTTACAAATTTTAATAATGGATATAATAATACCACCGTAGAAGAATTAGGGTTTTCAGACCACTGTGCAACCATCTTTCACACGAAATTACCTAGCAACAGTAATAAAAAACAACAGTGGTTCGTGAAAAAAAGATTATATAATACACAAAATGTTGAAAAATTTAAATCAGAATTAAAAAAACAAAATTGGAATGAAATAATACAACCAAATAAAAATATAAATGAAAACTACATTGCATTTGCTAATACCTTAAATAAAATTTTAAATTTATGTATCCCACTACAGAAGATAAAAATAAAAACAACATTTAAAAAGTATTGGCTTACAAAGGGTATCAAATTATCTTGCAAAAACAAAAGACTACTTAAAATACTTACCACTAAAACAAAAAATCCCATATTATTAAAATATTATAAAAAATACGAAAAAACCCTAAAGCAATCTGTAACGACAGCAAAAAGACTACAATATATAAATAGAATGAAAAAGTCAACAAATAGAGTAAAAACTATGTGGAATTTAATAAACGAAAGAACAAATAAACCAATGGAAAGGGAAAAAAATAATATAAAATTACACAAAAATGATAACTTGATAACAGAACCTAAGCAAATAGCTAATATTTTTAATAACTTTTTTGCTTCTATCGGGGAAAATATCTCACCAGCAAAAGGAGCCCCTGTGATGTACCCCACAGAAAACTCCATATTTCTCAGCCCTGTTGATCCTCATGAAGTAAATCGAATAATAAAAAATTTAAAAAATAAAAAGAGCTTTGGAGTAGACGAACTTTCCCCATTTCTGCTAAAGCAATGTGCAGATGAACTAACCCTACCATTTTATAAACTAATTAACCAATCGTTTGATGAGGGAAGTTTTCCAGATCAACTTAAAAACGCACTCATAAAACCCATACACAAGAAAAATTCTAAAACTGACCCTAGTAACTATCGCCCAATCGCGTTGTTACCAACTGCGTCTAAAATCTTTGAAAAGGCTATGTGCAACCGCGTATACTCTTTCTGTGAAAAAAATAAAATATTTGACGACTGCCAGAACGGCTTCCGTAAAAATAGATCTACAACGTTAGCAATCTACAAATACGTACAAGAGGCTCTATCTGTTATTAATAACAAAAAATATGCCGTAGGTATGCTACTTGATATGTCTAAAGCCTATGATAAAGTACAATTTAAAATATTATTAGATAAGCTATATGGGATAGGAATACGAGGAAAAGCTCATGAATGGTTTGCATCATACCTAAAGGATAGGATACAGTTGGTAGAAATAGAATATTTCGACAAAACCACAAACGAAATAATAAAAATAAGGTCTGACAGAAAAGCAGTTAATGCATCAATCCCCCAAGGGAGTGTTATAGGCTGTTTATTATTCCTTATTTATATTAATGACCTACCTAAAATTATAAAAAGCCCATGTGTTTTGTTCGCGGACGATATATCTCTACTCACATCATGCCAAAAAGATGACAATATAAACGCCAAATTAAATTCCCTTCTCTCTACAACTGTAAACTGGATGAATAACCATAACCTAGAAATCAACTTCACAAAAACAAAATTAATTACTTTTCATCCCCATCAAAAAGCACCATTAAAATTAAATTTTATATATAATAATACAAAATTAGAACAAGTAAACGAGTTTACTCTCCTTGGTTTGTCTATAGATACCCATGTAAACTGGAAATCCCATATACAGAAAATAAGAGCAAAATTATCAAAATTTTCATACGCCCTTCGCGAAATAAAAAAAACTACCAACCTGCAAACTGCACTTACTACTTACTATGCATATGCCCAAGCATGGCTTAGCTATGGGGTCATGATGTGGGGTAACAGTACTGATTCGCAGACCATATTTATTTTGCAAAAAAAGTTAATTCGAATAATAACCAATATAGAACAAACAGAAAGTTGCCAACCACACTTCCTAAAACACAAAATACTCACACTTCCCTGTTTATATATCTTAGAGTTATGTAAATTTGTCAGAAAACACCCAGATTTTTACACAAATTGTGAAGAAACACAAAGAAGATACACTTCTCGACACAATAGAAACAAAGTAAACATACCTCGATCCCGATTAAAAATGCACTCAACCAGTCCTTTAGTAATGTCCGCTAAAATTTATAACAAACTGCCAAATGAAATTAGAGAAGTAAGAAAAACAAATATATTTATCAATAAATTGAAAGAATTTCTAGAAGCTAAGTCATACTACTCAGTAAAGGAATTTTTAGATGATAAGTCGATCGGAAAATAATTTATTTTTAATTTTTTTTCAATATTATTATTCACCAAAGTTTCTGTAATGACATTTATTAAATATAGTTAATATAATATAGTATGAAAAATAGAAAATTTAATTAAATATAAATTCCCAGATACTTAAATAATAAAATAATTTAATAATAATGACGATGAAAAATAAATAAAAGTACCTGACATAATTTATCAATTCTTACACACGGACATAATAATAATAAATATACATAATTGACTTAAATGAATATATAATTTAATAATGACGAGAATAAAAATAAATAAAAATACCTGACAAAATTTACCTAACAATTTACTAATAATGACGATAAAAATAAATAAAATATTTGACATAATTTACAATTACTTATACAATAGACATAATAATAATAATATGCATACACAATCTAATTTAAATATATACATACATAATTTAATAATAAAGATGACAAAAACAAAAATTAAATAATCTGACACGATCTACCAATACTTAAACACATACATAATAATATACATCTATTTGATCTACCTACAATAATTAATTCCATTAATTGTTACTTTGCCGCCATCCTCTCTTCTAACTTTGCTGTGCCCGACAGGGTCCATATTTATCTTGACAATATTTCATACCACCTATGAACATAATATAGAGTATTGAGTTCTAAGACTCACTTCACCGTGGTCATGGGGGACTTTAACGCGAAACTGGGCAAACGAGACGGTGACGAGCTGCGAGTGGGGCAATTTGGATTTGGACGTCGGAATCACCGGGGACACCTACTGGCTAGCTTTATGGAGAAGGAGGGCCTCTAATATGATGAATTCCTTCTTCAAAAAGCGTGAGCATAGAAGGTGGACCTGGCAAAGTCCTGACGGTGCAACTAGAAATGAGATTGACTTCATCCTGTCGACGAAAAAGCAAATATTCAATGATGTCTCTGTGATCAGCGCGGTGAAAACTGGAAGTGATCACCGCGTCGTAAGAGGCACATTGAATATTAACATTAAGCTTGAAAGGTCTCGACTGATGAAGTCTACGCTCCGTCCAGCACAGATCCAGATCCAAAACCCCGAGAGCTTTCAGCTCGAACTCCACAATCGTTTCGAGTGCCTAGGAAGCTCCGTGGATGAATATAACGATGGGTTCGTGGAAACTGTCCATACGGTCGGGTCTAAGTTTTTCAAGACTCACCGTACAAATAAAAACAAGAAGCTCTCCGATCCGACCCTCGAGCTAATGAAGAAGAGGCGTGAGATGATTCTGCAGTCTTCAGACGATGCGTGCATATACCGGCAGCTCAATAGACAAATCTCGAAGTCCCTGAAACGTGACCTTCGCCGCTTTAATACCGCAAGGATTAAGGATGCGATTGAGCGGAATAAGGGCTCTAAAGTATTTGCACGAGATCTGTCTATTGGGCAAAGCCAGCTCACGAAACTGAAGACCGACGATGGCAGAGTCATATCCGCCAAATCGGAGCTTCTGGGAGAGATCGAGGCTTTTTATGGACAGTTATACACGTCTATCGCTAAACCCGCTGTAAATCTAGTAAACGACCCAAGAGCTAGATTGAATCGACACTATGCCGAAGATATCCCGGACGTCAGCCTGTACGAGATTGGGATGGCTCTGAAGCAGCTGAAAAACAACAAGGCGTCGGGTGAGGACGGAATTACGGCCGAACTCCTGAAGGCGGGTGGAAAACCGGTCCTTAAGGCCCTTCAGAAGCTATTTGATTCCGTCATACTCGAGGGAAAAACGCCACAGGCGTGGAGCAGAAGCGTGGTGGTACTCTTCTTTAAGAAGGGCGATAATGCCCTGCTTAAGAATTATAGGCCCATCTCGCTTCTGAGCCATGTCTACAAGCTGTTTTCCAGAGTCATCACGAATCGTCTCGCGCGCAGGTTCGACGACTTCCAGCCTCCCGAACAAGCCCGATTTCGAAAAGGCTTCAGCACCGTGGACCACATACATACGCTGCGGCAGGTTATACAGAAGACTGAGGAGTATAATCAGCCTCTCTGCTTAGCGTTTGTGGACTACGAGAAAGCCTTTGATTCGATTGAAACTTGGGCTGTACTGCAGTCTCTCCAACGGTGCCAAATTGACTATCGGTATATCGAAGTGCTGAAGTGTTTGTACAAAAACGCCACTATGTCAGTCCGACTACAAGACCAGACCTCGAAACCTATCCTCTTGCAGCGGGGTGTGAGGCAGGGAGACGTTATTTCTCCGAAACTGTTCACGGCAGCAATGGAGGATGTCTTCAAGGTTTTGGAATGGAGAGGGCTAGGCATTAATGTAGAGCTTCCGAAAGAGTGGGACTTAAAATGAACATGGACAAAACCAAAGTCATGGTAAACAGCCATGTAGCACCCACTCCTATCAAGGTCGGGGACTCTACACTCGAAGTTGTAGACGACTACGTTTACCTGGGACAGACGGTCCAGTTGGGAAGGTCTAACTTCGAGAAAGAGATCAATCGTCGAATCCGACTCGGCTGGGCAGCGTTCGGGAAGCTGCGCGGTGTCTTCTCGTCCAATATACCACAGTGTCTCAAGACGAAAGTCTATGACCAGTGCGTGTTGCCAGTGATGACATATGGCTCCGAAACGTGGTCGCTTACAATGGGCCTCATTAGAAGGCTTAAAGTCACCCAAAGGGCAATGGAGAGGGCTATGCTCGGAGTTTCCTTGCGTGATCGAATCAGAAATGAGGATATCCGCAGGAGAACCAAGGTTGCCGACATAGCACGAAGAATCGCCAAACTAAAGTGGCAATGGGCAGGGCACATTGCTCGCAGAACAGATGGCCGTTGGGGCCGAAAGGTTCTGGAATGGCGACCACGTACCGGAAGACGTAGCGTTAGAAGGCCTCCTACAAGGTGGACCGATGACTTGGTAACGGTTGCCGGAGTCCGATGGATGCGAGACGCACAGGACCGTTCGCTGTGGCGACGCTTGGGGGAGGCCTATGTCCAGCAGTGGACGTCTTTCGGCTGAAATGATGATGATGATGATGATATAAATTCATACAACCGAATAAATTGCAAATGAGTTTATTGAATCATTGACGGGTAACCAAGTGAGTTACAATTTATATGTTTTAGTACCGTCCGCATCCGCAGCCGCGGCCTCCATAACCGAGTCCGAGAGAGGCCGGAGCGATCGCAGCAGCGCCGGATCCATAACCAGCACCTAGACCATAGGCACCCGCAGCGCCGTGCGCACCAGCAGCACCATAGGCACCAGCAGAAGGAGCAATGCTTTTAATAGCAGTAGCACCGTTACCACAGCTGTAGCTGACAGCGCCAGCACCAGCACTGGGCAACACGCCGTCCAAAGCCACTGCACTCACGAACGGCAGCTCACCAGCCACGGACAGAGCACCCTCAAACGCATTCTCAGACGATATAGAGAGGGCACTGGGAGCGATAGCAGAGAAGCTGGAAACAGGCAGTCCACCGCCGCTGGTGGGGAAAATCTCTAGAGCAGCCAAGCCGTTACCGGCCCAACGGTTACCATCACCAATCAAGCCGTTGTTGGCCCATTTACCAGCCCAGGCGTCACCAGCACATCCTGGGGCAATACGAGGAGCAGCGGCAGCTTTACGACCAAGACATGAACTGAATGCAGTCTGTGAACAAGAAATTAGTGTATTAGTAACTATGTGTACCAGTTTTTTAATGATATTATGAAAATTTTGCTGAGAGTAAAACAGTTGGGAAAAAAAATAATATTCACTTAACGTGGCCGGCGCGCCGGCGCGGCGTGAGCACAGAATTAAAACTTTGGAAATATTCTAAATAAGAACAAGATTGTGTCGATTTAAATTACAGGAACACTTAATAAGTAAACAGTTTCTCACCTGGATGAAGAGCGCCTGAGCGCAGAGGACGAGGACCACCTTGGCTGACATTGTTGGTTGTTTTGAAGTGAACTTCAGAATGAGTTTTCCGTGAATTAATCGACTATTTATACAGAAACGTAGTCCTTATCAAGCTTTGTTGCAGCAATTTGTGGATTGGATTTTGGCATGTACCTTTGTACCTTTATCAGTGGTTGCAACATGAGGAAATAGAAAAATGCTTTATTTTATAAGTGTAACCTTGAAATATTTAGAATGAAGGTCTTTGTGTCAACCAAACATTAAAAACATCACGTTTTGATAAGAAGCTCTAGCACTATATAAACGTGGTCTGAAAGTAGGAACATTATTCAATCTTCAGCTTCACGTTGAATACCCACAAACATCAAACATGTCTACCTTCGCTGTTATGTTGCTCTGTATCCAAGCTTGCTTGGTCCAGGTGAGTTATCTGCGAATTCATATTCTATTTTGAGTTATACTTTATGTTATTTCTACAATTTTGTTCTCTAAGAATGTGTTCGGGTACGGCTGTGGAGCTCCTTTGGCCACCAAAGCTCCTGCTGCAGCATGTGGTAGTGCCCTCGGTCTTGGTGCTTACGGTGGCTCCATCGGATCTGCTTATGGTGGCGCTCTCGCTCCTGCTGCTGCATACGGAGGCGCTATGGCTCCTGAAGCTGCTTACGGCGGCACCGGTGAGGGCAACGTGGCAGTTTTTGGTGAGCTGCCAGTTTCTGGTAACACCGCTCTTGCTGGTCAGGTCCCCATCATGGGTGCTGTAAAATTCTGCGGTGGTGTGCCGGCTTGTGGTGCCGTGTCCATCTCCGGTAAATGCGCGTGCGGCTGTTATTAAACTGAAGTATTTACTATTCTCAGAAAAAATTGAATAATAAATCATGAATATTAAAAACAGTTTTATTTAGAACCTTTTATTTTTGATACATAATAATAATAATAAATCATTTATTTTCAGGCATCTTGGCCCATAGATACATACCTTACAGACTAACATTTATGTAGAGTAAATACAAGTAATCGTTAGTAAATAAGACTTAGGACTACGTTAATAACACTTCACATTGCACTGAGTTCACTTCGTGCTGCTCTGTGGTACCTGTCCGCGGAAGCGACGGAACACCACGCCCTGCGGCCAAAAGTCTTCCTTCAACATGAGGGGCAGAAAAGTGTTGGGGACTCGCACCACGAACGCCCTGAAATAGACGTTACGTTGCGACTCTGCACTGCACGAAGCTGCACTCTCAGTGTGTACTTCGTCTTTTGGCGCACGTACTCCACGATGTCTTCCACCCTTGTGGTGTAATGCAGGCGGGAGATATACACTGGAGTGTTCGGCTGGGCGACACGCGACTCACGGTAGGAGTTGCAGGTGCTATACCGCAGCGGTTTGCGTTCGACGCTTCCTCCTTTGCACCGTAACGATACCATCGTCATTTTCAAGCTTGTTCTTTGCCTTGTTAAGCACAGGTTTCAGATGAGAAACGCCAGGGGCACTCGTGGTGATGCTAGCGAAATCCCTATGGACTGGATTCGCTGGAGCTGCAAGAACAGGCAGCGGAACGGGGCGAGGGGCTCGTGCGGTGCTGCTTGGAGGAACCGCGGTGACCAGCACGGAGTTGCGGGGCGCACGAGTGTGGCACTCTGCAACCTCAGCAAACATTACTAAAAAAATACTAAACATTTTATTGAGATACTTTGCTACTGGAAATTCTGCTGGAACTTTAGAGTATCTATACCGCGAAATACAAGTATACGACTGACTATAATACACATATACAAGTCCGACATTAAACCACACAGGAGCGGCATGTTGCCAACGGCAGAGGTCACTGCAGCCATCGACACGTCAGTGGCTGCAGTTCGCGTTCTGCAGCGACATTCCAGCAAATGAAGATCAGTGGCAGACTTCGTGTGTGTCAAGTGTCAGTGGGTCGACGGCTGCCGCTGCCCCATATTGTCGGCTGCAGTTACCTCTGCCGTTGGCAACTTGCCGGTCTTGTGTATGAGCTCTTAGACGATATTTTTTGCAGCTTGTGAGAGTATATTGTCTTGCGTGCATGTTTCAGCTACTGTGATTTGGTTCAGCGAGTATACTTATTGGGTGACTTATTAGTGATCATTCCGTGGTATGATATTTTCATGTTGAGAAACGTGTGAGAGCAGGTTTTCTGGTATGCAAGCACCAGCTACTGAAATTTGATTCGTCTCTTGTCTCTTTCGTGGCTTTCGCTACGTCCCCGTCAGGGGTCGTGGCAAGCGGCTTCAGGGCTTCTTCCTCTGACCGCGGAGTCCAGCCGTGGTCCGTAAATATGGACCCGTTATTGGGTTGCCACTTTGGCGTGACTTGCTGGGTGAGTGTTTCATCCATATGTATTTGTGTGTGTGAGTATACTGTACGTGCGTCATGGTGCTATTTCTCATAGCGTCGACTCTTCACGACACACCGGCGGTCAGTCCCCGCCAGGTGAGACCCCTAAAGGAAGTCCGGCTGGTGACGACCTGCGACGCTTCCAGAGCGAGCCGGTTACGGTTCAGACCGTAGGGACGATTGTGTATGTGTGTGAGCGGCATTGTACTTTGTAACATCGCTCAGCGTACGTGCACCGAATAGTTAGCTCGCGCTATCTATTCAGTGCGTGAGTCTAGCGAGTGTAGATTGGCGAATGTATGGTCAACTCGCGTCGTGCCCATATTAACTTAGCACACGACGCTTGTCGGGGTGAGAGTAGATGTAGAGTCTTTTTGTTTGAGTAGGCCGCGTGTAGACTAGTACGGCCTACTCAGGCGTCAATTCGGTGGGGGGGAGTCGCTGTCGACGGGGTCTCGCGTCAGGGGGGAGCGCGTGCCAGGGCGCCAGATGCTTGACGTGAGGCCAAGCTGAGGCATCGGCATGCGCGAACATTCCTGTCGCGAGGCGCCGCATAAACTCATCCAGGCTCTCAATCCCGAGGTCGCGCTGGATGACATCATTCCTCACATAGCGAGGGGCGTCCACTATGCTTCGCAGTGCCAGATGTTGTTGTGCACGGGGAGTCTTTCGGTTCCCCTCGTTTGTGAGGGCGAACCAAGCAGATGCGGCGTACACCAAGATAGGGTGCACGTATTCACGATTATACGACACATTCGTCTCTTGTGGAGAGTTCATGGGTATATATACAACTGGTGAGTGAACTTGTGGGGTGATATAATAGGTGTAGTGTTGAGGTGACTGGTTGATCGAAAATGAATATAGCGTGCTTGAATTCAAGTAAATTGTTTCAGATATTTATTGATTTAAGTGCTAGCTGACATATTAATGCCTACTAAAATTTTACAAAAACAATCAAACTCTTCTTCAATTTTGGTTTTAAAATAGGATTTGATCTAAACCTTTCAAAATGTGGACTATTTTTATCCGACAGTACCGACAGACAACAGACTCTTTCCAAATTGAACACAATAGCCTCAGAAATTAAAATTATTAAAATAAGCTCTCTTCGTCTCCTTGGGTCTCCTATTTTCGAGGATTCCTTTCCCAATTTGTTGAGGAGAAAATTCAAAATTTTAATGATATTTCGGAAAGATTACTCCAAATTAACATGCATGTTTCGGCCCATTAACATATTTCTTTCTCGCTTCTCATTTATGGAAACACACCCATCTTTTGGAAAAAATGGACCAAATTATATTAAATTATTATCAGTTATAAAACTGGTGAAAAGTCAGACGTTAATAACTACCGCCCAATTACCTTAATACCTATTATATCGAAATTATTCGAAAAGTGCATGAATAAACGACTAATTGAGTTCTATAATAAATTTAAAATCATACGGAAGGAACAGTTTGGTTTTCAAAAAAATAAATCAACAACGTTAGCTATCTACAATCTTATTAAAATAGTATTAACGAATATTAACAACAACTATTATACTACTGGGCTGTTCTTTGACCTTTCTAAGGCCTTTGATCTAGTCTCTCATGATTTATTACTACAAAAATTGGAGGCAATTGGAATCAGAGGCATTGCACTTCAATGGATATCTTCTTACCTAAGTAATAGACAACAACGTGTTGCCATTACAAGAATGGATAAAAATAATGATATGACATCGCATTATTCTGACATTAAATATAACAAATATGGCGTCCCACAAGGGAGCGTATTAGGACCTATTCTATTCTTATTATACATTAATTCTATTACTAATATAACTTATCATAAATTTATTTTATTCGCTGATGACATTTCTATTATTGTGACATCTGATAAAAAAAACCAATACAATTAATGATCATGAGACTGAAATTAATAATGTAATTGAGAGACTGAATGGCTAAATCAAAATAACTTAGCTATAAATCTTAAAAAGTCCGTATATATACAATTCAATAAATCAAATGCAAAATATAATAATAAATTGAATATACATAGAATTCACGAAGTGACTCAAACTAAATTTCTAGGCGTAACCTTGGATCAAGACATCAATTGGAAAGCACATGTTGACACCGTTTCCAAACGAATTAACAAGTTTGTATATGCACTGAAACGGATCAGAAACATAACAAACATTAAGACAGCAATAACAACATATCATGCGTATGTTGAATCAGTGCTGCGCTATGGTTTAATTATGTGGGGTAATAGCACCGATCAAAGTAGAGCGTTTATTGCACAAAAAAATGCATTAGGGCTATTTATGGGCTTCAACCGGATGAATCCTGCAGGCCAATATTTAATAAACTTGATTTGTTACCACTGCCGTCACTTTATATATTGGAAATCTGTATGTTTGTGTTGAGGCACAAAGAGTTGTTCACTAGAGCAATCGATCTTAATTCTCGAAGCCGTCGGGACCCCCACAGGCTCGCGTTAGATGTTTTACTTAGGCTTGCAAAATATAACAAAAGCTGCATGTTTATGTGTGTCCGGATATTCAATAAGATACCAGAGGAATTTAAAATATTAAATATAAGATTGTTCAAAAGTAAATTATATAAATGGTTATCTACTAATAGCTTTTATAGTGTCAAGGAGTTTCTAGAGCATAAAATCAGACAGTGACAGTGGTTGTATATTGTTGTCTTGTTGTAAATTTGCACGCTTATATTCATGAAGCAAAACATGTAGGACCTACCAGTGTTAATATATCGCGCCCGGTACTATTGGGCCTGCTCTGCTTCAAATGACTTGTCTGATGGAAGACGTACACAATCAAAACGTGTAGATGAGCATTTAGCAAAATTTTGCTTAACCATTTTGAAGGCGACTAAATGTTTTAAAAATTGTAAATTAGCTCTAGCTTAAGTATACTATACATGTGCATCGAACTGTAATTCATCCTGTATGAGCTGGCCTTGGGTTCTATTTAAACAGAATGCTACGCTATACCCGCTTGTGGTCAAAGTCGTGAAGCTTTCTGTACGTGCAAGGACAGAACTGAATTCAGTTTAGACCACGAACACACTATCCCAACAAGCAAAACAGTCTCAGAACTCGCACTTTTTAAGAGTGGTAGGCTTAAAGCGCTCTTATATGTGTTTTAGAACATACCATCGATCCTATATTACTTTTAGACAAGCCGGTATGGCCTCAAGAACGCTCAGTCTCATAACCAAGTCTCATATATGTATATAAGAGCATTTACTAAGACTAGTTGCATTTGAGAAAAACTTGGTCTTATATGGGTATTTTCTAAGCTCGTTTGATTTTATATTAGACTTGCTAAATGCTATTGTAAGATGTTAGACTAATATCAGCATAGCATAAGTGTACTGTGAGTACGTGCATTTCTGATCTTATTTGAAACTAATATAAGATCAATAGCACTGGATAAGTATGATATTAGAGTTATTTTGGATCAACATATTTACAATACAAAAAATACATTCGGCCGAACTTAGAACCTCCTGCTTTTTGAAGTCGGTTAAAAAGCCGACTTCGTGTCCGTATAGCCTTAAGATTAAGTTCTTGATCTTGTTGGTTTCTGAAAGTTTTGTTACTAATTTGGTGTACAATAAAGTTTATTCTATTCTATTCTATTCTTTTTTTTCTCTGTCGATTTAAGGTTTTATGTAAAATTGCGAGGAACCCTAATTTATTCCAATATGGAGTTATCTTTAGTATACCGAATGCTAAAATTAGAGTAAACAATCTTACATTAGTCTAATAGTGCGCTTGTAAAATGCAGCTATACTAATGGCGACACTATCAATACAAATTAACAAATAAAATAATTAAACGAGAACAGGAAATACCTTATTTAACAAGGCGCATGAATTTTGAAGCGTAATATGTGTTCTAATTAACAGTAAATAATAAATTCCAATACGATTACTGACCGTAAAACTACTTTTACTTTTATACTAAAGTGCCGTACATTATTATAAACATTAACTTCACGCAACTTTATTTGTCTTCATGTAATTTCAAACCAACACACACACGAACTTTTAAGTTGGATCTGACGTAAAATTCTCAAAATATTCTAATCTTAGGCCAATATAAGCCAATGCAGGCTTACAAGATACTTACATAAAAGCAATATTAGCCTAAGTTGGCTTAAATTAATTTTGGCTAGATTTCAGTAAGTGCAAACAGCATTCAATTAGACTGATATTAGAACGATATTAAACTAAATATGCTTATAATAGTGCCCAAACCCAGGCTTATATCATTATATAGGAGTGATTTAAGAGCAAAAAAACAGTAGTCTTGAGATTGTTGTAAGCCTAGTTTTTGCTGGTTGGGATATTTACCTGATTAGTAAATTAATAGTCAGGTAAGGACTAGATCATTTATGTCAAGACTAGAGCAATAGTGGAAGTAAAAAGCACATTTGCGAGATCATATCAGAACAAGCTGTCACAAATACTCAAAACGTCTTTCTCTTAGTACATAGAACAAGACAACTTTCAAAACAAACACTACAGGTGTTGGTATTTATAAATTCATACAACCGATTAAATTGCAAATGAGTTTATTGAATCATTGACGGGTAACCATGTGAGTTACACTTTATATTTCTTAGTAACGTCCGCATCCGCAGCCGCGGCTTCCAAAGCCGTGACGGAGAGAGGCCGGAGCGATCGCAGTAGCGCCAGATCCACAACCAGCACCTAGACCATAGGCACCCGCAGCGCCATGCGCACCAGCAGCACCATAGGCACCAGCAGAAGGAGCAATGCTCTTAATAGCAGTAGCACCGTTACCACAGCTGTAGCTGACAGCGCCAGAACCAGCACTGGGCAACACGGCGTCCAAAGCCACTGCACTCACAAACGGCAGCTCACCAGCCACGGACAGAGCACCCTCAAACTCATTCTCAGACGCTATAGAGAGGCCACTGGGAGCGATAGCAGAGAAGCTGGAGACAGGTAGTCCACCGCCACTGGTGGGGATGATCTCTAGAGCAGCCAAGCCATTACCGGCCCAGCGGTTACCATCACCAATCAAGTCGTTGTTGGCCCATTTACCAGTCCAGGCATTACCAGCACATCCTGGGGCAATACGAGGAGCAGCGGCAGCATTACGACCAAGACATGAACTGAATGCAGTCTGTGAAAAATAAATTAGTATTTTAATAATTATGTGTATCAGTTTTTTAATGATATTATGAAAATATTGCAGAAAGTAAAAAAGTTGAGAAAAACCAAATATTTTTATTCACTTAACGTGGCTGGCGTGAGCACAAAATTAAACCTTTGGAAATATTCAACAAATAAGAACAAGATTATGACGATTTAAATTACAGGAACACTTAATAAGTAAACAGTTTCTCACCTGGATGAAGAGTGCCTGAGCGCAGAGGACAAGGACCACCTTGGCTAACATTGTTGGTTGTTTTGAAGTGAACTTCAGAATGACTTTTCCGAGGATTAATCGACTATTTATACAGAAACGTAGTCCTTATCAAGCTTTGTTGCAGCAATTTGTGGATTGGATTTTGGCATGTTCCTTTGTACCTTTATCACAGTGGTTGCAACATGAGGAAATAGAAAAATGCTTTATTTCATAAGTGAAGTAACCTTGAAATATTTTGAATGAAGGTCTTTGTGTCAACCAAACATTAAAACATCACGTTTTGATAAGAAGCTCTAGCACTATATAAACGTGGTCTGAAAGTAGGAACATCATTCAGTCTTCAGCTTCACGTTGAACACCAAAAACCATCAAACATGTCTACCTTCGCTGTTCTGTTGCTCTGTATCCAAGCTTGCTTGGTCCAGGTGAGTGATCTGTGAATTCATATCCTATTTTAAGTTCGTAAATAAATACCTTTATGTTATTTCTACGATTTTGTTCTCTAAGAATGTGTTCGGGTACGGCTGTGGAGCTCCTTTGGCCGCCAAAGCTCCTGCTGCTGCATGTGGTAGTGCCTTCGGACTTGGTGCTTACGGTGGCGCCATCGGATCTGCTTATGGTGGCGCTCTCGCTCCTGCTGCTGCATACGGAGGCGCTATGGCTCCTGAAGCTGCTTATGGCGGCACCGGTGAAGGCAACGTGGCAGTTTTTGGTGAGCTTCCAGTTTCTGGTAACACCGCTCTTGCTGGTCAGGTCCCCATCATGGGTGCTGTGAAATTCTGCGGTGGTGTGCCGGCTTGTGGTGCCGTATCCATCTCCGGTAAATGCGCTTGTGGCTGTTATTAAACTGAAGTATTTACTATTCTCCGGAAAAAAAAAGATCATGAATATTAAAAACAGTTTTATTTACTTACAACCTTTTATTTTTGATGCACAACACTAAATTTTTATTGAGATAAAGCATCTCAATAAAAATTTAGTGTTCTCTGGAAATTCTGCTGAAACTTTAGAGTATCTATGTCGGATACCGCGAAATACAATACCTTACAACTTACTATAATACACATGTACAAGTCCGAGATTCAACCAGATACAGGAGTGGCATGTTGCCAACGGCAGAGTTAACTGCAGCCATAGACACGTCAGTGGCAGCTGTTGACGCGTCGACGCCGTTCGTCGACATTCCAGCAAATGAAGATCAGTGGCAGACTTCGTGTATGTCAAGTGTCAGTGGGTCGACGGCTGCCGCTGCCCCATGTTGTCGGCTACAGTTACATCTGCCGTTGGCAACTTGCCGATCGTGTGTATGAGCTTTTAGACGATATTTTTTGCAGCTTGTGAGAGTATATTATCTTGCATGCATGTTTCAACTACTGTGATTTGGTTCGGCGAGTGTACTTATTGGGTGACATAGTAGTGATTATTTCGTGGTATGATATTTTCATGTTGAGAAACTTGCGAGAGTAGGTTTTCCCGTATGGAAGTACCAGCTACTGTAATTTGATTCATCTCTTGTGGAGAGTTCATGGGTATATATACAATTCGTGAGTGAATTTGTAGGGTGATACATTAGGTGTCACATTGAGGTGACTGGTTGATAGAAAATGAGGATAGCGTGCTTGAGTTCAAGTAAATTGATTCAGATATTTATTGTGTCACCTGTGTGAGACGTTCCAGTGTCATCAGTAATTTACGTGTTAGCTGACATATTAATGCCCTATCCAGGGACATTTTCTTGGACTGTACTACTAAAGTTTTACAAAACAAAATCAAACTCTTCTTCAATTTTGGTTTTAAAATAGGACTTGATCTAAACTTTTCAAAGTGTGAACTATTCTTATCTGACAGTACCGACAGACAACTGATTCTTTCCAAATCGAACACAATAGGCCCAGAAATTAAAGTTATTGAAAAAAGCTCTCTTCGTCTCCTTGGGTCTCCTATTTTGGATGATTCCTTTCCCAATGTTGGTGTGGAAAAAAAATCGAAATTTTAATGATATTTCGGAAAGATTGCTCCAAATTAACATGCATTCGGCCATTACCATTATTTCGTTTCTGCTGTTTCGGCCCTAAATTAACATATTTCCTTCGCGCTTCTCATTTATGGAAACACCCCCATCTTTTGGAAATAATGGACGAATGGATGGATGGATTGTCTTTTGGATTGTCGTTTCGGTCGATCGGTGTCTTCAAGGCTAGATTGAATAAGCTCTTAATAAACTAGTGCACCTCACCATCAATGATTGCATCTCTGCTTACCATCAGGTGGGATCGCAGTCAAGCACTGCAAAAAAAAAAGTATCAATAAAAAAAAAGTATTAGTTTACCAGCCATTATGTCCTCTAGAGGATAGGAATGTTCGCAAACTCGATTGAATTTTATTGTTAGGATTCCAATGCTTGTAAATCGAGGCCGTTACTATTGAGCCTACTTTGCTTCAAATGACTTATCTGATGGAACGCGGACACAATCAAAACGTATAGATGAGCAATTAATTTAGCAAAATTTTGCTTAACTATTTTGAAGGCAACTAAATGACTTAAGTATTGTAAATTAGCACTAGTTTAAGTATAATAAACATGTGCATCGAATTGTAAGTCACCCTGTATGAGCTGGCCTTGGGTTCTATTTAAACATGATGCTACGCTATACCTGCCTGAGGTCAAAGTCGTGAAGCTTTCTATACGTGCAGGGACAGAACTGAATTCAGTTTAGACCACGAACATACTATTTACCTGATTTGTAAATTAATAGTCGGGTAAGGACTAGATCATTTTGTCATGACTAGAGCAATATTTGGAAGTAAAAAGCACATTTGCGAAATCAAATCAGAACAAGCTGTCACAAATACTCAAAATTTCTCTCTCGTAGTATGTACTAAGAGAGAGAAATTTTGAGTAGTTGAATAAGACAACTTTTACCCGCCCAAGGGCGGGGGATGTCATCAGATGATTTTCCCACCGATAAAAAAAAAACAGTTGTTTTACATATATATATATAAATTCATACAACCGAATAAATTGCAAATGAGTTTATTGAATCATTGACGGGTAACCAAGTGAGTTACAATTTATATGTTTTAGTACCGTCCGCATCCGCAGCCGCGGCCTCCATAACCGAGTCCGAGAGAGGCCGGAGCGATCGCAGCAGCGCTGGATCCATAACCAGCACCTAGACCATAGGCACCCGCAGCGCCATGCGCACCAGCAGCACCATAGGCACCAGCAGAAGGAGCAATGCTCTTAATAGCAGTAGCACCGTTGCCACAGCTGTAGCTGACAGCGCCAGAACCAGCACTGGGCAACACGGCGTCCAAAGCCACTGCACTCACGAACGGCAGCTCACCAGCCACGGACAAAGCACCCTCAAACTCATTCTCAGACGCTATAGAGAGGCCACTGGGAGCGATAGCAGAGAAGCTGGAGACAGGTAGTCCACCGCCACTGGTGGGGATGATCTCTAGAGCAGCCAAGCCATTACCGGCCCAGCGTTTACCATCACCAATGAAGTCGTTGTTGGCCCATTTACCAGCCCAGGCATTACCAGCACATCCTGGGGCAATACGAGGAGCAGCTGCAGCATTACGACCAAGACATGAACTGAATGCAGTCTGTGAAAAAGAAATTAGTATTTTAATAATTATGTGTATCAGTTTTTTAATGATATTATGAAAATATTGCAGAGAGTAAAAAAGTTGAGAAAAACCAAATAAGAACAAGATTGTGACGATTTAAATTACAGGAACACTTAGTAAGTAAACAGTTTCTCACCTGGATGAAGAGTGCCTGAGCGCAGAGGACAAGGACCACCTTGGCTGACATTGTTGGTTGTTTTGAAGTGAACTTCAGAATGAGTTTTCGGAGGATTAATCGACTATTTATACAGAAACGTAGTCCTTATCAAGCTTTGTTGCAGCAATTTGTGGATTGGGTTTTGGCATGTACCTTTGTTTGTTTTATCTGTGGTTGCAACATGAGGAAATAGAAAAATGCTTTATTTCATAAGTGAAGTAACCTTGAAATATTTAGAATGAAGGTCTTTGTGTCAACCAAACATTAAAAACATCACGTTTTGATAAGAAGCTCTAGCACTATATAAACGTGGTCTGAAAGTAGGAACATCATTCAGTCTTCAGCTTCACGTTGAACACCAACAAACATCAAACATGTCTACCTTCGCTGTTCTGTTGCTCTGCATCCAAGCTTGCTTGGTCCAGGTGAGTTATCTGCGAATTCATATTCTATTTTGAGTTTCATAAATACCTTTATGCAATGCTACGATTTTGTTCTCTAAGAATGTGTTTGGGTATGGCTGTGGAGCTCCTTTGGCCGCCAAAGCTCCTGCTGCAGCATGTGGTAGTGCCCTCGGTCTCGGTGCTTACGGTGGCGCCATCGGATCTGCTTATAGTCGCGCTCTCGCTCCTGCTGCTGCATACGGAGGCGCTATGGCTCCTGAAGCTGCTTACGGCGGCACCGGTGAGGGCAACGTGGCAGTTTTTGGTGAGCTGCCAGTTTCTGGTAACACCGCTCTTGCTGGTCAGTTCCCCATCATGGGTGCTGTGAAATTCGGCGGTGCTGTCCCGGCTTGTGGTGCCGTGTCCATCTCGGGTAAATGCGCGTGCGGCTGTTATTAAACTGAAGTATTACTATTCTCAGAAAAAATTGAATAATAAATCATGAATATTAAAAACAGTTTTATTTAGAACCTTTTATTTTTGATACATAATAATAATAATAAATCATTAATTTTCAGGCATCTTGGCCCATAGATACATACCTTACAGACTAACATTTATATAGAGTAAATACAAGTAATCGTTAGTAAATAAGACTTAGGACTACGTTAATAACACTTCACATTGCACTGAGTTCACTTCGTGCTGCTCTGTGGTACCTGTCCGCGGAAGCGACGGAACACCACGCCCTGCGGCCAAAAGTCTTCCTTCAACATGAGGGGCAGAAAAGTGTTGGGGACTCGCACCACGAACGCCCTGAAATAGACGTTACGTTGCGACTCTGCACTGCACGAAGCTGCACTCTCAGTGTGTACTTCGTCTTTTGGCGCACGTACTCCACGATGTCTTCCACCCTTGTGGTGTAATGCAGGCGGGAGATATACACTGGAGTGTTCGGCTGGGCGACACGCGACTCACGGTAGGAGTTGCAGGTGCTATACCGCAGCGGTTTGCGTTCGACGCTTCCTCCTTTGCACCGTAACGATACCATCGTCATTTTCAAGCTTGTTCTTTGCCTTGTTAAGCACAGGTTTCAGATGAGAAACGCCAGGGGCACTCGTGGTGATGCTAGCGAAATCCCTATGGACTGGATTCGCTGGAGCTGCAAGAACAGGCAGCGGGACGGGGCGAGGGGCTCGTGCGGTGCTGCTTGGAGGAACCGCGGTGACCAGCACGGAGTTGCGGGGCGCACGAGTGTGGCATTCTGCAACCTCAGCAAACATTACTAAAAAAATACTAAACATTTTATTGAGATACTTTGCTACTGGAAATTCTGCTGGAACTTTAGAGTATCTATACCGCGAAATACAAGTATACGACTGACTATAATACACATGTACAAGTCCGACATTAAACCACACAGGAGCGGCATGTTGCCAACGGCAGAGGTCACTGCAGCCATCGACACGTCAGTGGCTGCAGTTCGCGTTCTGCAGCGACATTCCAGCAAATGAAGATCAGTGGCAGACTTCGTGTGTATCAAGTGTCAGTGGGTCGACGGCTGCCGCTGCCCCATATTGTCGGCTGCAGTTACCTCTGCCGTTGGCAACTTGCCGGTCTTGTGTATGAGCTCTTAGACGATATTTTTTGCAGTTTGTGAGAGTATATTGTCTTGCGTGCATGTTTCAGCTACTGTGATTTGGTTCAGCGAGTATACTTATTGGGTGACTTATTAGTGATCATTCCGTGGTATGATATTTTCATGTTGAGAAACGTGTGAGAGCAGGTTTTCTGGTATGCAAGCACCAGCTACTGAAATTTGATTCGTCTCTTGTCTCCTTCGTGGCTTTCGCTACGTCCCCGTCAGGGGTCGTGGCAAGCGGCTTCAGGGCTTCTTCCTCTGACCGCGGAGTCCAGCCGTGGTCCGTAAATATGGACCCGTTATTGGGTTGCCACTTTGGCGTGACTTGCTGGGTGAGTGTTTCATCCATATGTGTTTGTGTGTGTGAGTATACTGTACGTGCGTCATGGTGCTATTTCTCATAGCGTCGACTCTTCACGACACACCGGCGGTCAGTCCCCGCCAGGTGAGACCCCTAAAGGAAGTCCGGCTGGTGACGACCTGCGACGCTTCCAGAGCGAGCCGGTTACGGTTCAGACCGTAGGGACGATTGTGTATGTGTGTGAGCGGCATTGTACTTTGTAACATCGCTCAGCGTACGTGCACCGAATAGTTAGCTCGCGCTATCTATTCAGTGCGTGAGTCTAGCGAGTGTAGAGTGGCGAATGTATGGTCAACTCGCGTCGTGCCCATATTAACTTAGCACACGACGCTTGTCGGGGTGAGAGTAGATGTAGAGTCTTTTTGTTTGAGTAGGCCGCGTGTAGACTAGTACGGCCTACTCAGGCGTCAATTCGGTGGGGGGGAGTCGCTGTCGACGGGGTCTCGCGTCAGGGGGGAGCGCGTGCCAGGGCGCCAGATGCTTGACGTGAGGCCAAGCTGAGGCATCGGCATGCGCGAACATTCCTGTCGCGAGGCGCCGCATAAACTCATCCAGGCTCTCAATCCCAAGGTCGCGCTGGATGACATCATTCCTCACATAGCGAGGGGCGTCCACTATGCTTCGCAGTGCCAGATGTTGTTGTGCACGGAGAGTCTTTCGGTTCCCCTCGTTTGTGAGGGCGAACCAAGCAGATGCGGCGTACACCAAGATAGGGTGCACGTATTCACGATTATACGACACATTCGTCTCTTGTGGAGAGTTCATGGGTATACTAGGCATGCCTTTTAAGTTCTGTCGTTTCCATATTTCCCGGCAATTTTGAATTTGGAACTGTTCTATATTCGAATGTGTTTAAATTTTGAATCTCAAAACAGTTGAAAGTATTAGGATTAATGCTATTGTTTAGTCACAGCGTCGATTTGAATCTGTCAGGTTACGTACTAAAATGAATCTTTCTACGGAAAATGTTCGTGCAATATTTTTCTACAACTTTAGAAGAGGCCTGACACGGCTTCAGTGTTTTGAAGAGCTAACATCTGTGTTTAGTGATGAAGCCCCATGTCTGCGGTCTGTCGAACGCTTTTATTTAGAATTCCAGCCTGGATATACTAGTGTTAGTGACAAATCTCGCGAAGGACGCCCAAAATCCGCCTTCACTGAAGATAAGATCATTGCTGTGAGACAACTGATTCTCGAAGATCGTCATGTGACATATCGAAAGATAGAAGATCTATTAGGCATCTCAGGGACAACCATTCAGAAGATCTTGCATAAAGCGCTTGGTGTGAGAAAGCTAGTTTGCCGTTGGATACCGCATCTGCTTTCCGACGATCACAAGGCGGCCCGCGTCAGATGGTGTAAGAAAACTCTGCAAAGGTTCAACCGAGGAGAGTCAAATCACGTCTACGACATCATCAGTGGTGACGAATCTTGGATCTATGCCTATGATCCTGATTCCAAACAACAATCTAACATCTGGGTCTTTCAAGACGAGCCAAAGCCGACTAAAGTTGTTCGTTCTCGAAGCACTTCAAAGAAGATGGTGGCCACGTTCGTTGGAAAAACCGGCCATGTTGCGACTATTGCACTTGAAGATCGTGGAACGGTTAACGCAGAGTGGTATACCACAGTTTGTTTACCACAAGTCATCGCCGAACTTCGAAAATCTAACTCAAAGCGACGCATCATCCTGCATCATGACAACGCAAGCTCACACAGCGCTCGTCAAACGATTGAGTATTTGAAGCAGGGAAAAGTAGAAATTCTTGACCATCCTCCATACAGTCCTGACCTAAGCCCTAACGATATCTTTACATTTCCTAAAATTAAGAAAAGTCTTCGTGGTCAAAGGTTCCAGTCCGGTGAAGAAGCAGTCGACGCTTTCAAGTCAGCCATTTTGAACACCCCCACTTTAGAATGGAATAAATATTATAATAACTGATTTGAGCGAATGGAAAAGTGTATAAAGCTACGTGGTGAATACTTTGAAAAACAATAAAAAGTACTATAAGGTTCTAATTGTGTTTTTTTCTTCAAACGACAAAACTTAAAAAGCATGCCTCGTATATACAATTGGTGAGTGAACTTGTGGGGTGATATAATAGGTGTAGTGTTGTGGTGACTGGTTGATCGAAAATGAATATAGCGTGCTTGAATTTAAGTAAATTGTTTCAGATATTTATTGATTTAAGTGCTAGCTGACATATTAATGCCTACTAAAATTTTACAAAAACAATCAAACTCTTCTTCAATTTTGGTTTTAAAATAGGATTTGATCTAAACCTTTCAAAATGTGGACTATTTTTATCCGACAGTACTGTAGCAACCGAGTAGGTTTCACTACTAATTACTAACTTGCAAAACTGGCATGTTAGACTTTTAAGGTTTTCGTAATAAAAAAGTTTAGTGAGGACTGACGTTCGAGTGAAGAAGAAAAGGAGACGTCAAGGAACGTCCACATATATATTTGATAATATATGAAAAATATGGAATGAAAGAGCTGTAAACTAAATAATATCCACTCGAAAAACATAAAGCCTTTCATTTGAGTTTCCCCATCCCTACAAATGGTGGAGGGCCGTCGTTGAAAAAAGTTTATGATATTTTCAGACATAGAAGTCTGACAGATCCAAAAAGACAACTAGTTTGGCTACACGGAACCCCTCGCAGCCAAAGCGAATAAATACGACGAGTGAGCTAACACAGCAGGCGAGGAATATACGCCTGGAAATATATGAAAGCTGAGTGATTTTATATATTAGTAGAATAGTAATTTGTATAAAAGGAGAGATGATGTTCTCGGGCACAGACGAAGTGTGCTTCGAGGAATTTATCGCCGATTTTAGGCAGACCGCCAGGTCGAACGAATGGTGGGAGAGTGATTATGCTCTCATTCTAGGAGGCTACTTACATGGAGCGGCAAGCCACTATTACAAATATACGTATAATTACGATATGGACTTCGCGACGATAAGCAAGTTATTGAGAGAGGAGTTCCCATGCGGGTGTTTTAATTGTAAAGAACGTGCAGCGACTGCAACATTAGTAGCATTTAATACTGAGGATAAAACCGCAGATTTGATTGGAGAAGGTGGACCATCAAATATTTTAAATAAAGATGATAATGCTGTTTTATATTCTAGCATGATGGTGGACGAACCACATAATGATGACCATGATGACCAAAGTGATGAAATTGATGACCAGAGCTGTAATGAAAGCAGCTTAGTCGATGACGAGATGAGATTGGAGTGTACGGATGAAGCCAAAAACCCGGGTGTGTCCATTCCAATCATTTGTTCTCCAAATTTATTTCCAGGAAACCAAGATTCGTTTTTTTTAGAATCGCAATGTGATCAGGATGAACAAACGAACAAAGATCACATTGACAACGATCACGATTTAGAAATTAATTATGAAATTAATAATAATGAAACTGGACAGAGTTTTTTCCAGAGTGAAGAGGAAGATATGGTCCCGAGTTCAAGGGATGAGGTCCATTCTCTGTTGGTAACAACAAAATTAAATAATTTTAATTTTGAGTTTATTTTTTATAACAAATATCGTTGTCATGCCACATGTCAACCAGAAAAAGGTTTGGCACCAAGGAAGTTCGTCCATGCTAAGTTGAATCGTCGTCCCCAAATTAAGAAAAAAAAATGTATGGTAAAAAGGAGGTTAATTAGAAGAAAGTCCATTCGTCACCTTCATTTAAATAAAATAAAACCTCATTCATTAAATTTTAAATCTTGTAAAGATAATAACTTTTTAAAACAATCCTTTTTAATGAAATTTAAGTTTTGGAAATTTTATAAAAAGAAATTAAAATGTATTTTTAGTAATTATAAAATAAGAAAACGATTCATTTTGAGAATTTTGTAAATATTTTGGTTTTTGTTTTTGTTATCATGTCACTGCATTATTTTTGTGAGGTCGGCAGGGCATGAATGATTAATCATTTCTTTTTGTTTCATGTTTGTTTTCAATGAGAGGCGCCACGCGCCGTCACCGAAGAAAGAAGACAAGAAAACTGTGCGTTCAATAGTTTTTTCTTTTCGTCTGTTTTTTTTTTATTATTCGATTAGGTAAATATGATCCAGGTGACGTTTTAGCTTGCAGCAGTTAAATATATTTTTGGAAACTGTTGTCCTTTCTAATGAGGGGGAGTGGCGTATCAATAAATGCTGATACCGATTTTGCAGATAAGGCATAGCCTTCGCAAAGGGTGTCTAGTTGACACCATTGGTTTAGCTGATGATTGAAGTCCCACAGTTCAGTCAATATGGACTGATAGATTATATTAGACTTCATGAATTTTTTTAAAAGGTTTTGTCACTGGAACATATTCAATTTATAGCGATGATAGGAACTTGCACAGTGCTGTCTTTTTCTTCTCTGACACGATGAGCGTCCGATGAGGTTAAAGTCATAACCGTAAGAGTTGTAGTTTATATCATGTTAGATCCCTTCTGGATAGATGTCAATTATGACAATTAGGGTGCAGCACCGTGGCTTTTATTTGAGGTTTTGCCACGGTGGGGTCTAAGCATGACAACGTTGAATAGTGAGCGCCAAGTTAGCGCATAGTAGAATTGTAAATAGATTTTGAATTTTGCTTATCGTTCGTCATGACTTAGGTTCGCTCATAAAGAGACGACCACCACTATGTAAATTACTTTCCTCCATAGGTAGGGACATCTGTGTTAGGTAATAGGCAGGTTATACTTAAACCTTAAAAGTTTTTTTGGAATAGAATTGCTTTGCGATCCTCAGCATTTCTATTCGTAGGGGCGTAGCTCATGTAGCAACCGAGTAGGTTTCACTACTAATTACTAACTTGCAAAACTGGCATGGTAGACTTTTAAGGTTTTCGTAATAAAAAAGTTTAGTGAGGACTGACGTTCGAGTGAAGAAGAAAAGGAGACGTCAAGGAACGTCCACATATATATTTGATAATATATGAAAAATATGGAATGCAAGAGCTGTAAACTAAATAATATCCACTCGAAAAACATAAAGCCTTTCATTTGAGTTTCCCCACCCCACAGTACCGACAGACAACAGACTCTTTCCAAATTGAACACAATAGCCTCAGAAATTAAAATTATTAAAATAAGCTCTCTTCGTCTCCTTGGGTCTCCTATTTTCGAGGATTCCTTTCCCAATTTGTTGAGGAGAAAATTCAAAATTTTAATGATATTTCGGAAAGATTACTCCAAATTAACATGCATGTTTCGGCCCATTAACATATTTCTTTCTCGCTTCTCATTTATGGAAACACACCCATCTTTTGGAAAAAATGGACCAAATTATCCATACTCTTACGTCTATTTTAAACGTGGCCATAGATGACCGAGCTTGGGCTCAAACTACCCTTCCTATCTGTATGGGTGGCCTCGGCGTCCGCAAACTTTGTAGTATTAGTTTACCAGCCTTTATGTCCTCTAGAGGATAGGAATGTTCGCAAAGTCGATTGAATTTTATTGTTGGGATTCCAATGCTTGTAAATCGCGCCCGGTACTATTGGGCCTGCTCTGCTTCAAATGACTTGTCTGATGGAAGACGTACACAATCAAAACGTGTAGATGAGCATTTAGCAAAATTTTGCTTAACCATTTTGAAGGCGACTAAATGTTTTAAAAATTGTAAATTAGCTCTAGCTTAAGTATAGGTACTATACATGTGCATCGAACTGTAATTCATCCTGTATGAGCTGGCCTTGGGTTCTATTTAAACAGAATGCTACGCTATACCCGCTTGTGGTCAAAGTCGTGAAGCTTTCTGTACGTGCAAGGACAGAACTGAATTCAGTTTAGACCACGAACACACTATTTACCTGATTAGTAAATTAATAGTCAGGTAAGGACTAGATCATTTATGTCAAGACTAGAGCAATAGTGGAAGTAAAAAGCACATTTGCGAGATCATATCAGAACAAGCTGTCACAAATACTCAAAACGTCTTTCTCTTAGTACATAGAACAAGACAACTTTCAAAACAAACACTACAGGTGTTGGTATTTATAAATTCATACAACCGATTAAATTGCAAATGAGTTTATTGAATCATTGACGGGTAACCATGTGAGTTACACTTTATATTTCTTAGTAACGTCCGCATCCGCAGCCGCGGCTTCCAAAGCCGTGACGGAGAGAGGCCGGAGCGATCGCAGTAGCGCCAGATCCACAACCAGCACCTAGACCATAGGCACCCGCAGCGCCATGCGCACCAGCAGCACCATAGGCACCAGCAGAAGGAGCAATGCTCTTAATAGCAGTAGCACCGTTACCACAGCTGTAGCTGACAGCGCCAGAACCAGCACTGGGCAACACGGCGTCCAAAGCCACTGCACTCACAAACGGCAGCTCACCAGCCACGGACAGAGCACCCTCAAACTCATTCTCAGACGCTATAGAGAGGCCACTGGGAGCGATAGCAGAGAAGCTGGAGACAGGTAGTCCACCGCCACTGGTGGGGATGATCTCTAGAGCAGCCAAGCCATTACCGGCCCAGCGGTTACCATCACCAATCAAGTCGTTGTTGGCCCATTTACCAGTCCAGGCATTACCAGCACATCCTGGGGCAATACGAGGAGCAGCGGCAGCATTACGACCAAGACATGAACTGAATGCAGTCTGTGAAAAATAAATTAGTATTTTAATAATTATGTGTATCAGTTTTTTAATGATATTATGAAAATATTGCAGAAAGTAAAAAAGTTGAGAAAAACCAAATATTTTTATTCACTTAACGTGGCTGGCGTGAGCACAAAATTAAACCTTTGGAAATATTCAACAAATAAGAACAAGATTATGACGATTTAAATTACAGGAACACTTAATAAGTAAACAGTTTCTCACCTGGATGAAGAGTGCCTGAGCGCAGAGGACAAGGACCACCTTGGCTAACATTGTTGGTTGTTTTGAAGTGAACTTCAGAATGACTTTTCCGAGGATTAATCGACCATTTATACAGAAACGTAGTCCTTATCAAGCTTTGTTGCAGCAATTTGTGGATTGGATTTTGGCATGTTCCTTTGTACCTTTATCATAGTGGTTGCAACATGAGGAAATAGAAAAATGCTTTATTTCATAAGTGAAGTAACCTTGAAATATTTTGAATGAAGGTCTTTGTGTCAACCAAACATTAAAACATCACGTTTTGATAAGAAGCTCTAGCACTATATAAACGTGGTCTGAAAGTAGGAACATCATTCAGTCTTCAGCTTCACGTTGAACACCAAAAACCATCAAACATGTCTACCTTCGCTGTTCTGTTGCTCTGTATCCAAGCTTGCTTGGTCCAGGTGAGTGATCTGTGAATTCATATCCTATTTTAAGTTCGTAAATAAATACCTTTATGTTATTTCTACGATTTTGTTCTCTAAGAATGTGTTCGGGTACGGCTGTGGAGCTCCTTTGGCCGCCAAAGCTCCTGCTGCTGCATGTGGTAGTGCCTTCGGACTTGGTGCTTACGGTGGCGCCATCGGATCTGCTTATGGTGGCGCTCTCGCTCCTGCTGCTGCATACGGAGGCGCTATGGCTCCTGAAGCTGCTTATGGCGGCACCGGTGAAGGCAACGTGGCAGTTTTTGGTGAGCTTCCAGTTTCTGGTAACACCGCTCTTGCTGGTCAGGTCCCCATCATGGGTGCTGTGAAATTCTGCGGTGGTGTGCCGGCTTGTGGTGCCGTATCCATCTCCGGTAAATGCGCTTGTGGCTGTTATTAAACTGAAGTATTTACTATTCTCCGGAAAAAAAAAGATCATGAATATTAAAAACAGTTTTATTTACTTACAACCTTTTATTTTTGATGCACAACACTAAATTTTTATTGAGATAAAGTATCTCAATAAAAATTTAGTGTTCTCTGGAAATTCTGCTGAAACTTTAGAGTATCTATGTCGGATACCGCGAAATACAATACCTTACAACTTACTATAATACACATGTACAAGTCCGAGATTCAACCAGATACAGGAGTGGCATGTTGCCAACGGCAGAGGTAACTGCAGCCATAGACACGTCAGTGGCAGCTGTTGACGCGTCGACGCCGTTCGTCGACATTCCAGCAAATGAAGATCAGTGGCAGACTTCGTGTATGTCAAGTGTCAGTGGGTCGACGGCTGCCGCTGCCCTGTGTGACGGCTACAGTTACCTCTGCCGTTGGCAACTTGCCGACGATATTTTTTGCAGCTTGTGAGAGTATAATATCTTGCGTGCATGTTTCAGCTACTGTGATTTGGTTCGGCGAGTGTACTTATTGAGTGACATAGTAGTGATTATTCCGTGGTATGATATTTTCATGTTGAGAAACTTGTGAGAGCAGGTTTTCTGGTATGGAAGTACCAGCTACTGTAATTTGATTCGTCTCTTGTGGAGAGTTCATGGGTATATATACAGTCTGTAGGTGAGTGAACTTGTGGGGTGATATAATAGGTGTCATGTTGAGGTGACTGGTTGATAGATAAAAAAAAGTTATCTTATTTTTTTTAACACAATACTTTTTGTTCACTAGAGGGCGCCACATTGAATTTTGAAGGTAATTTTTTTTTGTAAGTACCAGTGAAGCCCTTTCAAATGATATGAAACACGGTGTAATTATCATTTTTTTTAAACATGACTTTTTTGTCCGCTAGAGGGCGTCACTTTAAATTTGAGCAATATTTTGGAAATGTACAAGTGAAGCCCTTTCAAATGATACCAAACACGGCGTATTTATCTCCATTTTTATTTTTATCGCATTACTTTTTGTCCGCTAGAGGGCGCCACATCGATTTTTTTGACACGTCACGTAGCCTATGTTTAGCGGACAATTAAAATGGTTCTAACGACACCTCATACATCGAGTTCCGATAAGTAGATTAGGAGCTATGAGGGAACAGATGAACATACTCACATACATACATAGCCTGTCAAAATCATAACCCTCCGTAGTCGGGTAAAAATGAGGATAGCGTGCTTGAGTTCAAGTTAATTGATTCCGATTTTGATTGTTTCACTTGTGTGAGACGTTCCTGTGTTATCAGTTATTTAAATGTTAGCTGACATAATATTAAATGCCCTGTCCAGGGACATTTTCTTGGGCTGTACTACTAGACATTTACAAAAAAAAAATCGTCTTCAATTTTTGTTTTAATAGGACTTAATCTGAACCTGACTCTTTCCAAATTTAACACAATAAACCTTGAGAACAAATTTTTAATGATATTTCGGAAAGATTACTCCAAATTTTCTGTTGCTTCGGCCCTAAATTAACATATTTTCTTTGCACTTCTCATTTATGGAAACACCTCCATCTTTTGGAAAAATGGACCAAATTATCCGGCATACTCTTACGTCAATTTTAAACGTGGCCATGTATGACCGAGCTTGGGCTCAAGCTACCCTTCCTAACCGTATGGGTGGCCTCGGCGTCCGCAAAATTACTAGTATTAGTTTACCAGCCTTTATATCGTCGGTTCACTTACACAAATTAATCAGGAACTGATTGATTTCAATGTGCCGTGCTTCATCAAGGCTATAGATACCTGGAGACTCGTTTACCCGAATTCTAATTCACCCGACGAACCATCTTCCCAAAGACGGTGGGATGAGCCGCTCTGCAAAGTAGTTCAGTAAAACCTGATTGAAACATCTACTGCTCCTGCGGAGCTTGCGCGTCTGATGGCTGTGGTAGAGTTGGAGCCAGGTCTCTGGCTTCACGCACTTCCGTCGTCGAACATAGGCACCTTGCTCGGTGATAATACTTTCCGCCTCGCTGCTTCCTTACCTATAAGCCGTTCCTGCTGTTCTCCTCATCGCTGCCAGGTGAAGTCGTCAATAGCCTCGAACACCACGGTCTATCATGCAGCCGAAGTGCGGGTCGCATAACATGATACGCGTATTAGTTAACAGCCTTTATGTCCTCTAAAGGATAGGAATGTTCGCAAAGTCGATTGAATTTTAATGTTGGGATTCCAACGCTTGCAAATCGAGGCCGTTACTATTGGTCTTGCTCGGCTTCAAATGACTTGTCTGATGGAACACGTACACAATCAAAACGTGTTGATGAGCATTAAGCAAAAGTTACCTCTGCCGTTGGCAACTTGCCGGTCGTGTGTATGAGCTTTTAGACGATATTTTTTGCAGCTTGTGAGAGTATATTGTCTTGCGTGCATGTTACAGCTACTGTTATTTGATTCACCGAGTATACTTATTGGGTGATATAGTAGTGATGATTCCGTGGTATGATATTTTCATGTTACCAGAAAACCTGCTCTCACAAGTTCCTCACTTGTGAGAGCAGGTTTTCTGGCATGGAAGTACCAGCTACTGTAATTTGATTCGTCTCTTGTCTGTCTCGTGGCTTTCGCTACGTCCCCGTTAGGGGACGTGGCAAGCGGCTTCAGGCCTTCTGACCGCGGAGTCCAGCCGTGGTCCATAAATATGGACTCATCATTGAGTTGCCTCTTTGGCGTGACTTGCTGGGTGAGTGCTTCACCCATATGTGTTTGCGTGTGTGAGTATACTGTACGTGCGTCACGGCGCTATTTCTCATAGCCTCGACTCTTCACGACACACCGACGATCAGTCCCCGCCATGTGAGATCTCTAGAGGAAGCCTGGCGGGCGAAGACCTGCGACAAGTGTGCCGGTTTGTTACGGACCTAAAGTAGGAAATGTGACCCCCCGTCTAACCCGCTTCCAGAGCGAGCTGGTTACGGTTTAGACCGTAGGGACGTGTGTGTGAGCGGCATTGTACTGTGTAACATCGCTCAGTGCACGTACACCGAATAGTTAGCTCGCGCTACCTATTCAGTGCGTGAGTCTAGCGAGTGTAGAGTTGCGAATGTATGGGCAACTCGCGTCGTGCCCATATTAACTTAGCACACGACGCCTGTCGGTGTGAGAGTAGATGTAGAGTCTTTTTGTTTGAGTAGGCCGCATGTAGACTGGTACGGCCTACTCAGGCGTCAATCCGGTAGGGGGGGGGGAGTCGCTGTCGACAAGAAGGTCGCGTGGCAGGAGTCTCGCGTCAGGGGGGAGCGCGTGCCAGGGCACCAGATGCTTGACGTTGAGGCGTCGGCATGCACGAACATTCCTTTCGCGAGGCGCCGCACAAACTCATCCAGGCTCTCAATCCCGAGGTCGCGCTGGATGACGTCATTCCTCACATAGCGAGGGGCGTCCACTATGCTTCGCAGCGCCAGATGTTGTTGGGCGCGGAGATTGTTTCGGTTTCCCTCGCTTGTGAGGGCGAACCAAGCAGGTGCGGCGTACGTCAAGATAGAGCGCACGTATTTACGATTACATGACATATTCGTCTCTTGTGGAGAGTTCATAGGTATATATACAATTAGTGAGTGAACTTGTAGGGTGATTTAATAGGTGTCATGTTTAGGTGACTGGTTGATCGAAAATGAGGATAGCGTGCTTGAGTTCAAGTAAATTGATTCAGATATTTATTGTATCACCTGTGTGAGACGTTCCAGTGTCATCAATAATTTACGTTTTAGCTGACATATTAATGCCCTATCCAGGGACATTTTCTTGGAGTGTACTACTAAAATATTACAAAACAAAATCAAACTCTTCTTCAATTTTGGTTTTAAAATAGGACTTGATCTGAACCTTTCAAAAAGATCTTTTCGCCCTGTTTTGTCGACGAGTCGGGAATTTGTTTATCGCAATAAAACAACACCACGTACTCAGAAAGTAGACTTTTATTAATTAATACCGAGGTGTCTTAAACAATCCTCGGTAACGAAACCATAGCGCGAATTTAAATCGACCAACGCCATCTATCGAGGCAAGAGGTACTACAAATTGTTTTAGAGATTAGATATGACTTAAATTCAATATTATGACGTGAACATTCCGCCCACCAAGGACCTAGTCCTTTCAAACCGCCCACCATGGCATGATAAAGAGTAAAACATAAATAACTTCTCTTGTACTAAAATCCTTGGTGCTCGGAGATCACAATGATCTTATTACAAAATAACATAACGATATCTAGAGGAGAAAAGTTAGGTTTATCAACAATTAGATCTAACCATCAGAACAATTTTAAATTTCTAATATCATTATCTGAGTGGACTGTATATTATATAAAATAACGAAATAAAACGATAAATTAACACATCATTCCTCGTTGACAGGTAAAATGCATAACTTGGAAGTTGGGCGTTTGACTCGGGAGTCCTTACACTGAAGGGTAACTACGCGCACTAAATTATCCTTGCCAGGGTGTACTTCAACTACTTTACCGAATAACCACTTGGCAGGTGGTAAATTATCTTCTTTTATGAGGACAACATCCCCAACCTTCGGATCTCGCGTACGTTTAGCCCACTTGTGTCGTTGAAAGAACATAGTTAAATACTCCTGAGACCAACGTTTCCAAAAAGATTGAATCATCCTTTGTGTCAATTGCCAACGTCTCAAGCTACTGACTGTCGCATGCTCATAATTATAATCTGGTGCCGTCACCAGTGGCTGACCGACTAAGAAATGTCCTGGTGTCAATGGGTTTGGGTCAGATGAGTTCACACTAGACTGTGATATAGGTCTGGAATTTAGACATGCCTCGATTTGGGATAAGACTGTGCTCAGTTCCTCAAAGGTCAAAGTCGACTCACCAATTACCCGCTTAAGGTGATTTTTTGTGCTTTTGATCCCAGCCTCCCATAAACCTCCAAAATTAGGAGAATGAGGTGGGATGAAATGCCATTCGGTTCCATTATTGGCCAAGATAGAGGCAATTTCTCGAGGAAGTGAAGCACACTCATCGCGAAACATGGCTTTAAGCTCTTTGGACGCCCCTACAAAATTGGTACCATTGTCGCTGTAAAGGTGACTACAGTGACCCCGTCTAGCCACAAAGCGTTTAAATGTAGCAAGAAAGCCTTGAGAGGTCAGGTCAGAGACCGCATCTATATGCACAGCGCGGGTTGCCATGCATACGAACAGACAGACGTAACCCTTATAGGACTTATGTCCACGACCCTTTGCTGTTCGTATTTGAATTGGTCCCGCGTAGTCGACACCTGAATGAAGAAAGGGCTTACTTGGAGTTACTCGGCATGATGGTAGCTGACCCATTAATTGATTTCGTGTTACAGCTGCATGACGAATACACGGTACGCAGTCGCGGATGTGAGATTTGATCATATTCTTTCCACGAATAATCCAATATTTTGATCGAAGGAAGTTAAGAGTCAGTTGAGGTCCTCCATGCAGTACACGCTCATGAGCATCTGAGATAAGTAATCTTGACAAATGGGACTGACTAGGAATGATAATGGGATGCTTCATATCCTCACCAAGTTGTGAATATTGGATCCTACCCCCTACTCTCATCAAACCCTTGTCATCTAAATAAGGATTCAATGATGTCAAACGGCTGCTTATATTGACGTCTTTTCCGGCTTGGATAGCCTTGATTTCTCGTTCAAACCAAACACTTTGACTCTGCTTGAGACAGCAATGCATGGTATCCGCAATCTCAGAAGCTGTAAGGTAAGGCGGCAACCTTGTCCGTGATTCCCTGGCTATCTTTAATTTCAGGAATCGTCTGCAATAGGTCAGAGTCCTGATTAATCTACGGAACGATGAAAATCTAGACCACATTAGTTCACTTGGCTGATCGAGTATCTGTACCGCATGAACCTTTATAGATTTTAGTTCCAGTTTCGTCATTATAGCCTTGGGTCTGCTATATTCTATGGTATCAGCAAGCAACCACGATGGTCCATGCTTCCAAAGTGAGTTATTTATTAAATCTGTTGATGTGCTACCCTTCGAAGCAATATCAGCTGGATTGTTTTTTGTATCAACATAATGACATTGGGTGGTATCGAGGGCATTAAGGATTTCAGATGTCCGGTTTGCGACGAAGGTTTTCCATCGGCTCGGGTGATCGCTCAACCAAGCCAGCACGACCGTGGAATCCGTCCAAGCATGTAAGTTAGATTTTTGAATATTCAAGACACGAGCCACTTCTAAAAGTAATTTGGTAACTAAAACTACGCCACATAGCTCCAGTCGTGGTATAGAAATTTGCTTAATCGGAGCCACCTTCGTTTTTGCGGTTACCAGATTACAGTGGACTTGGTCAGCAGCATCGATGACTCTGATGTAAACAACCGCGGCGTATGCTACGCTTGATGCATCAGAGAAACCATGTAATTCAACTGTTTGATCATTGCTTTTTCTTTTTAGCCACCTAGGAATTCTGAAGTTGTTGAGTGTATGCAACCCACAACGGTAAGACTGCCACTCTTTTAGAAGATCTTCAGACAGCTCTTCATCCCAATCCAAACCAGCAATCCATAGTTTTTGGATGAAGATTTTAGCGACGATTATACATGGTGCAATCCAACCTAGCGGATCATATAAGCGTGATATCTCTGATATAACTTTCCTTTTAGTTTCAGATGCAGACGACGGCAACGGCGATGGTGTTTTAAAAGGTAAGTTTACAGTATAATGGAACTCGTCGGAACTGCGATTCCAGGTAAGTCCTAGAATTCTAGTGGTTTCATCTTCTCTTATTTCCAGATCTCTTCCAGTATCCAGTCTTATCTGTTTTAGCATCTCTTCTCGGTTACTTGTCCATTTTTGCAAAGTGAAACCAGTTTTGTTTAACAGTTCATTAAACTCATGATAGATTTTTATAGCTTCTTCGTCAGTTTGGCAACCTGTCATTAAGTCATCCATATAAAAATCGGTCTTTACCCTACCAGCAGCGTATGGATACGATTGACCTTCATCGCTAGCGGTTTGCTGCAATGCCTTGACTGCCAGATAAGGTGCACTAGATGTTCCAAACGTAACTCTCAAAAGCCTGTATTCCTTAATATTAGAATGAACGTCATCTCGCCATAAAATCCTTTGGAAGTCCACATGATCATCAGCTACTTTTACTTGGCGATACATTTTTATAATATCGGCTGCCAAGCATACTGGATGTTGACGCCACCGCATAACTGTATGACGTAAATCAGCCTGTAAGAGTGGTCCTACCATTAAGGTGTCATTCAAGGAAACACCGTTGGATCCCTTAGATGACGCATCAAATACTGCTCTTAATTTTGTGGTAGTCTTGTCTTCTCGAATCACGGCATGATGCGGTAAGTAAACAGCCCCAAGTTTATTTTTGTCTTTTTCATTAGAAATCTCTTCCATATGACCTAATGATAAATATTCCTTTATTACCGATGTATATTGCTCCTTAAGCTCGCTATTTTTTGCTAGCTTCCGTTCAAGACTATATAATCTTTTTAACGCTATTTCCTTTGTATTACAGGGTGTTTTACTGGACCGAAAAGGCAACTTTACGATGTAGCGGCCATCTGCATCCCTACATGTAGTAGCAGCAAAGTGATCCTCGCATGCTTGCTCTTCAGGGCTAAGAATTGACTTTTCAGAGCCTGTTGGCTCTGCCTCTAGTTCCCAAAACCTTTTTAGGATTTCGTTTTCTTCGACCTTAGTGTGCATGCTTAGAATTACATTATGACACGACGACACTCTATCTTCATCGCTGACTTCTCCCGATATGATCCAGCCAAGGTAAGTATCTTGAGCCATAGTTTTACCCTTAGGGTCTTTGATTAAGCCTTCTTTTAAGACTTTGGCATAGGCTCCCGACCCTAACAAAATGTCAATTTTGTTAGGTTTATTGAAATTTGGATCAGCCAAATTCATACTATTTAGCTCTGGCCAATCCACCAATGTGAATTTCCTTTCAGGTAAAATTGTAGTCACCTTACTCAGCACCTAAGCCTTTATTTGTAAGGTGAAGTCAGGATCATGTAATGACTGAAGGTTCACTTTAACCATAAACTTTGACGTTACATCGCTCTGACCTTCACCCACACCTGAGATAGACGTTTTGACCGCTATCTTTTTTAACTTTAATAACTGACCCGCTGATTCTGTAATAAAGGAAGCTTGTGAGCCCTGATCTAACAGGGCTCTCAAAACTTGTGTATACCCATTTCACGACCTAGCCTTAATTACGGCTGTAGCCAGTACGACCTGACTATGAGTATTTTGTGCAAAATGGGTTGAAATATGAAGTTCAGCCGTGGCCTCGTTCTGTGGTGTTTTCTTTTGCGTAGAAGACGCGGTAGAGCTCGTCTCCGCTTCTGAATCCGTTGTTAGATGCAAGAGTGAATGATGTTTTCTACTACAAATTTTGCATTTAGTATTTACTCGACAATTAATATTAAGATGACTTGAGCGAAGACAATTGAAACACAAACCATTGGATTTAACTATTTGACGACGCTGATCAACAGTCTCCTGAGCAAACTTTTTACAATGACACAAGAGATGCTCTTCAGAACAATGGGGACAGGATACTTTTGAAACGACGTGACATGCTTTAGTACTACTTTTAGACTTACTACTTTGAGGTTCTACAAATTCTAAAGCTCGAAAACGTTTTTCCAAAAAGTCTCGAAAATCCTTGAAGGTGGGAAGCTCCTCGCAAGACTGACTTACCTGCAATTCCTACTGCTTCCGAGTCTCAACGTCCAACTTGGAGCCAATTAAATAGATAATAATAATATCCCAAGCGTCTACCTGCACCCCTAGATTTGAAAGTTCATGCAAGCAATCAGTTGTTGCATCTAAAAGCTCCTTGAGAGCAACAGATGACTCAACCGCCATTTGTTTTTGGTTCAGTAAGCGCTTGAGAGTACAATTAGCTAAAAATCTCTTATTACTGTAACGACTGTTTAACAGAGTCCAACATTTTTTATAATTTGCATGCGTGACCGGTATGTGCTTTATGAGCTGTGATGCTTCACCTGACAACTGTGATCTTAAATAATGTAAACGTTGTACATCATCAAGAGTTTGATTACTATCGATTAGTGACAAAAACAAATCTTTAAACGTTGACCATTCCTGATATGCACCACTGAAAACAGGTATTGTTATTTTAGGTAATTTAGCAATTGACATCATTTTCGGTTGACTATGGTCCGGTGAGACATCACTTACAACAGTTAGCTGAGATAACGCATTTTTTAGCTCTACTTTATAAGTTATAAAGGTGTCGGTAACAGCCTCAAACACATCATGCTTCATGTAACTGGTTGCACTCAATTCACTTTCTGTGTAGTTGACCAAAAGCTCCTCATGTTTTCTTGTAAAATCTTCAAACTGTTTGTCTAATATTTCCAAACGTGATTCAATATATGGTTGATTAATTCGGTCTTTCGGAGATTTTCTGAAGTTAATAAGCCCCTTCTGAATGCGACTTCTGATATCTTCCAACAATCTTAACTTAGCCTCCATGATTTAAAGTATCGGATATTTTGATATAAGCAAATGATTTGATGTGCTTAATTTGCTAAGTTCCACAGTTTTGAAATTAACTAAGTGTTTGAATGTCGTAATTTTTCTAAGTGTTTGAACTGCACTCTAGGTGAAATCGGGCATAGATTCGGGGTCTCTTCAATTTTTGCAGAATTATTCTAAGTCCTAATAGACTTGTAAAAAATAACTAATAATTTTTACAAGTCTCTGACACTTGGAACTGTTAATGACGTAAAATGTACTCACAGTTTTTAAGTTGCACTTTGATCACTAAACACACTTTCCTGTTCAGCTCAGCTTCGTCGACCACGCTCCCGCTCCGCTCAGCTTCGTCGACCACGCTCCGCTCAGCTCGGCTCCGTAGTTCACGCTGCGCTCCACACAGTCTTCAAACTTGGATCAATTGATAATTCGACCAACTCCTATTTTCTGATCCTCAACTCTGACACTAGAGGGCGCCTGTAGTGTTTATCCAAAAAACGTTCCGGATCGTAGGACCTTATGATCATCGAAGATCTTTTCGCCCTGTTTTGTCGACGAGTCGGGAATTTGTTTATCGCAATAAAACAACACCACGTACTCAGAACGTAGATCTTTATTAATTATTACCGAGGTGTCATATACAATCCTCGGTAACGAAACCATAGCGCGAATTTAAATCGACCAACGCCATCTATCGAGGCAAGAGGTACTAAAATTGTTTTAGAGATTAGGTTTGACTTAAATTCAATATTATGACGTGAACAACTATTCTTATCCGACAATACCGACAAACAGCTGACTCTTTCCAAATCGAACACCTTTTCGTCTCCTTGGGTCACCTATTTTCGAGGATTCCATTTCCAATTTGTTAAATAAAATATTCAAAATTTTAATGAAATTTCGGAAAGATTACTCCAAATTAACATGCATTCGGTCACCACCATAATTTGTTTCTGCTGTTTCGGCCCTAAATTAACATATTTCCTTCGCGCTTCTCATTTATGGAAACACACCCATCTTTTAGAAAAAATGGACCAAATTATCCGGCATACTCTTATGTCAATTTTAAACGTGGCCATGGATAACCGAGCTTGGGCTCAAGCTACCCTTCCTCTCCGTGTGGGTGGCCTCGGCGTCCGCAAAATTACTAGTATTAGTTAACAGCCTTTATGTCTTCTAAAGGATTGGAATGTTCGCAAAGTCGATTGAATTTTTTTGTTGGGATTCCAACGCTTGCAAATCGAGGCCGTTACTATTGGTCTTGCTCGGCTTCAAATGACTTGTCTGATGGAACACGTACACAATCAAAACGTGTTGATGAGCATTAAGCAAACATTTTTAAGGCAACTAAATGACTTAAATGTTGTAAATTAGCACTAGTTTAAGT